>CM060840.1:35687500-36887500 GCA_030762175.1 Metallyticus violacea | reverse complement strand
TATGGTCACTGCAATCATATTGTGTTAACACCTCAATTGGTGCATTTTTCTATTCTTTATAAGATTCTTAATATTATAAAAAAGTCCTTTCCTCATGCCCAGTATCAACTATAAACTAGGGGTTTTTTTCTGAATATCTCGTCCGTTGTTTATCCCCATTTTATTAGTCCTTGCCTATTTTTAAAAATGTTAAAACAGTAGTATTTCAGAAATGTTTGTTTAAGAACATTTTTAGTGCACAACTCAAGTAATTTCTTTTACTAATTGATAACGGTGACTTATTTAGATTCCAGTGATCATCTAATACCGCATATCTAAGATCCGTCAGCCGTTTAAAGAAAATCAGAGGTAATTTGTGTCTGAGTACAATGCGATGTCTCAGTGTTTGTAGATTCTCGGTTGTGTAATGCAATTGAGAAACACTTAGAGCGTTAATACCGAGAAATTTGATGTTCAGGCGCATATTAAGTTTCTTTCGAATAGTTGGTCACCATACTTGGGTTATTTTCGAGGTTTTTTTTATTAATCCTACACTTTACATCTGTAATGGAACGCCGAAACATTTCCTCATTAGATCTAGCCCCATTTTTCGCTGGTCAAGGGTAGGTCGCCCTCTTGGACATAAATCCCGCTTAAGTCAATGTTTGGACGACAAATTTATGGCAAATCCTCCAGGACAGACTTCAGACCATGGTCCTCGCGTACTTTAGAGAACTCCATACCTAAAAAAGAGCTCCATGGAACCAAATTTGTTAGCCGTTTCGCAACTAATACCTTGGTTTCCTAACGAATGATGTGCACAGTGATGAGCCGACAAGAGAATGGGTCATCCCTCATCTCTGTGTACTGTGTGGGAAACAAGAGCAAGTCAGTTCTATGGGCCCAACTGGAGGTTTGAGTGCAATCAAGCTTCCACAAGGTTCCATTCATTCATTCAATTTACTAAATAGTACATTAGTAGCTTCTGCCTTGTAGGTCTTCGAAAGCTCTCTCTTTAATATATCCGTTCCTTGAATACTAGTCTATAGTGTTTAACGCCCGTTTTTACTACAGAGGCATCACAGGCGATGGACACTGATGATACATGAGATGAAATGATATATTGGGAAAGGACTTTATGGAAGGAATCGTTCCAGGCCTAAGTTTAGGGTATCTCCCCGGATTAGCCATTTATGAGGACTGAGGAAAACCTGGAAAAAACCTCAGTCAGGGAGGACGATCCTGGAGGTATTCGAACCCAGACCTCCCGCTCACGAGTCCGTGCCTTAACGACCTCGGCCACCGGTGGCGGTTCCTTGAATACGAGTATCTGTTTTTCTACATTACATCAGCATTGATATAGCACAATTATGTGTAATAACAGCCACTTGAAAATATACTGCGCTATATTTGCATATTTATTTACACCAGACTAACAGTACGTTTTAATAAGGTATCAGTAAAACATTATTTAAATTTTGATCGCCTTAACTTATAAAAGTATATAAAGTTTAAATAGTCTAATTAATCTATTCAACAACTTAGTTTATGCCCAACGTAATTCATACTAAAACTCTTAATTTAGAACGAACTCCAAGAACTGCAATAATGTTCTTCCTGAGCCTTGAGTTTAGTTAGCTATGAGTTCAACGCTCGTCAACCTTCACCTATCTAACTCGTTGAAAATTTATCAACAAATTACCTGTATGATTAGACTGATGTCGAGAAGGAAACTTATGCGAAGAATACAGGTAGAACAAGATTCTGATATTCTCAATTTCATGCAATATGTAGAGATATAGAATGTAAAATTAGTGTCACGATTAATTCCTTTGTGACACTAAACATATCTGCACAGTTATTCACATTCGCAAGACTATGCCTGTGAGAAGGGCTTTTATTGTTAAATGAAACACTCTTGTTTTTGCAAGATCACATCATAAAATTGATTACATTCTTCCGGATTATCAAAGAGTTAGCGTTACAATTATACCTTTATCTAATTTTGCAATATTTAGTTCAGCTGTGCATATTTTGGGCTGGGGGAAAAGGTGTGACACACGATAATGATGGACAATTCCTATCTAATACTTCCCTGGAAATTTAGTTTTTGTTTAAGAGCAATATTCCTGCTTAAAGTTACCAAGAAGAGTAAATACGGAAAGTACTAATTTAATATATTAACAAAACACTCTTTGTTGAAACAGACAGTGCCAGCAGAAACTAAGAAAAACTGGACAAAAATATTACAAGAGTCTGCAGCTTCGCTTAGAATGACAAACAAGTACAGGGAGTACCTAAAGTCCTTCCCTGGTTTCGAGGGTCGATAGGACAGAACCATTACAGACATTACGGAAACGCTTGTTATCAATGGAAAGAGTATGTCTTCATGTTTTCATTCGTATTAAGCGCTATAATGAAGTTGCAGATTTAGCCGCTGGAGGGCATTTATAGCGAAAACATGGCGTTCACTGGTGCACAAAGCTTTTTCATGTTACAATTCGCTAAATGTGAGCCCTTACAACGACGATTTGGCACGAAATATCAACAAGAGCCAGCTACAGCCTAAACAATTCGTGCGTGGTACAAAATGGTTGAAACGACTGGCTGCTTGTGTAATGGATAACAAACAGGCGGGCCAAGAGTTTTGGTTGAGACCGTTGAGAGTGTGCAAGAAGCATTTGTCTTCCCAATAAAATAAAAGACAAGAAAGACAGAAATTTCTGACGACCAACCATAAGGAACAAACATTCTCTTCAACAGACTTTTTTCCCAATAATAAAGAAATACACAACAATAATCTAAACTATGTGTATGCCACATTCCTCCCTCGGTTTAATCTATCTCGTTATTGTTTGTATTGTGAAAGCTCTGACAACTAACCGCCAACAAGTCATTTTCCTTACCGGGGTTTTCCTATAATAATAAACGAATACTAAAACAATCTAAACTCTTGAGTATACTACAATATATATTATAAAAAAATTAAAGATAGTCATAGATTCTACTACATTGCTAATGGTGGACAAGCTGGTATAATTTCATAAACTTGCTGATCTAGCGTAATATGTCCCAAAATACGGGTCTACATTGTGTACGAGGCGTTTCAATATCTAAGATTTACCAGACAAAGCATGTTTACGTAAAAAAAAATCCCTTCTTTATTTATTCCCTTCTGTTTTCATTTCGGTCTAATATTTTGAATTCTATGCACATTGGAGTTTATGTTTTTGCAGTTATAATTGACATGACCTGTACCTAGTCAAAGAACGGGCGAAAAAGAGCTAACACAGCGTTGGCACCTAACCTGTGTACGTTTTAAAGTAAACAATGGTACAACTACTTTCCACATGTTTTGTTCCAAAATATTTATTAATATGCATTCGGACTCACGCAAATGTATAATACATTAAGGCTTGAAATGCGCTAAAATATGAAAAATAGCTTATAAGGGAATGCTAGAAAGGAATCATTTTTATACATTTAAATAAAAAAGTAGAAATTTTCTCTTATACCAAACACTATTAAGTCGTACTGTCGCAATTATTTAAGCCTTAGTTTTTAATAATTCATGAGGAAAACAGTAGAAATTTCTATCTGCTTCCTGTATAAAGTTCATTTTGATAGAAAGTTCACTTAATTTTATATTTACATTATCTTTTAGAGCATATCTGTCAAACTCAGTTTTAATAAGAGTGAAGTACTTTCTCCTTCATCTGCTTTTACCGTACGTAACTGAGTTGGATACCATCAGAGCTGGTCTTTACTATAGCAAGAGCTGCAATTGCATGCATACTACGTTGGCAAACTTCGTGCTTGTAGAGCCGAGGTTTATACACATGGTTTATAGCTATTCAGTTAATATATATGGAGTTATTTTAAATTTTGGTGCACTATTGATCTTAGAACAAGATGTACAATGATTAGGACGATTTATCGATGCCTCAAATAAACATTCTTTACATTTGGCGTGATATTTAAATAATGATCTAAGATATAAATAAGCTTTAAATATCCACATTGTTCATACATTT
This sequence comes from Metallyticus violacea, assembly GCA_030762175.1. NCBI lineage: Eukaryota > Metazoa > Arthropoda > Insecta > Mantodea > Metallyticidae > Metallyticus > Metallyticus violacea. The sequence goes on along the minus strand of CM060840.1, from coordinate 36,883,487 downwards.
ACTAACTATATATTTTTGTTTTAATATATTTTTTATATTAATGGAAAATGATAGTAATGTTATATTTGTTGATCTTAATGCATAATAGTACATTCTACTTTTATTATGGCTGTCATAAGAATTGCCAGACGTATCGTAGTTTAAGAAACAGCTCTTGTTAATAAAGTCCTTTATGACTTCTATGTCATGCCTTTCATGGAAATCTCAAGATCCGCATTTTGAAAAGCAAAAATAAATTTCCATTTTATTTATAGTCCTCAAATACTTACAGGTGAAATATTTTATCATTCATAAGCTCCAACACTTCCAAAGTTGTGTACTAAATATGTTTTTGAAACGAACCAACCATTATAAATTACAATATTTAAAAATGTAAGAATTTTTCTTTCTAACTTTCAAAAACTAGAAACCTTTTGTTTTATGGTTCCTAAAATGAGAAAATTAAAAATTCTTCAGTTAAAGTGAAAATGTATCAGTTTTATAACAAACAGGCTATAAGGTAATAAGGTAATAAGGACTGTTAGGGGTAAAAAATCTACCTATAGTAACTTTTAGTTAAATCTCACCAGCTTCAAATATGTTTGTGGGCAAAGGTTTTATTATATAGTTTTTAAATATGATATAACACAACTTTTGCAATCTGATTTAATCAAAGCACGACTTTTATTCATATCAATGTTATGCTTTTGGCTTTTAAATTTTTTTCCAATCTTGCGATTTTAAAATAAGAGTTTTACAGGAAAACTTCTGACTATGAATAATTCCCCAGAAATTAAGTATTATAATTTTTATTAATGATTTGATTTTGTTATTATTCTAAATTTCTAAGTTAAATGTAAGGGAACGCAATAAATTGTTTTATTTAAATATATCGGTCTGTTATTAATTGCATTCATTTATATATTCATAATGATTCGCCTCCTATGTTTATATTTGGATTGATATGTTTGTTAATCGTTACGGACATATAATATTCTGAAACTATCCATATAAATTCAATATTTATAATTAGGAAGATAAATATCACTGTAATATATTTTATTTCCTTGCTTTGCTTTTTGTAATTATAAATTACCATTTTAAGAGTGGATGAGTTCTGCTGCCAACTCAATTGCAAACCAGGTATTGGAGTTCCACACATGAGTGGCAGAGGGCAATAGCGTCGCTCATATGTAACGCGAGCACCGAGAATCGGTGGAATGCATTACGGTGAATCATGAGAGAGGAAAGGAAACGTGAATGAGAACAATAATGGAAGTGAGAGGCGGGCAGATTAACCGTTTTGCGCCTCCGAACACTAAATGTGCTATATCGCTCATTGCCTCTTTATATATTTTGAAAATATTTTTCTACAAAAATTTTCCTAATTTCAGCAATTTTTTTGCTAATAAGGTTCATACATATGTATTTATTGTGCATATATGTAGAATGTAAATTTATTGTTATTTATCACGCCAATACACTTCAAGCAAGCATACCAATCACCAGATGAAAATATATCAGTGGAAGATGTTTCGAATCTAGAAATATATACATTGCTGTATTCCGCTTTCATGGCACAAATATTTTATTTATACATGAAACTTTTTGATAATTTAGTAACCGAAAGCAACACTAATTAATTTAGCTTTCCTATCACATACTAACAACTGCTCAAGTGTAGTTATAGTTCATATGGCTGCAAGCTAGGCGCAGATATATCTTTAATACATTTAATGCATTGTGTTCTAGTAGTTAAACTTAATGACTGTAGTATAAATTACTCTCTGGTGGGTGTCAATCAATAACATACCCTGTATACCCTAGCGGACATAAGGCAATTACCGGCATAACTGAACGGACGCTCCTTACCTATAATGAACATGGTCATAATTTAACGTTATAGCCTGTCTTATAACGTTTACCTCCCATCGTTGCCAATATGCGTGTCCTTATTAGCCTTGCGAGTACACCCAGGGCATTTTAGTGAGCAAACCTTAGCTATGCCCTGCTTTAAGTAATTAATGCTAAAACCGGTGTTGTTGACAAAGCGCAATGCAAATTGGAGTATAATGAAAATAAGTTGATAGTTTAATAATACTAAAGAGTATGTACATTGACAGTGCCCACCGAATAAATTTACAGTCAGTTCCAGATGTGTAATCGTTAGCTCTAACGGACAAAAAGTGTACAGTTTACAAGCTAACAAAACTTAATGTTAGTCCACATGAATAAAATCACAAGCCAAGTTTTAATCTTAATTAAAAACTTAGTGCAAATCAATGCGGACTTTACTCCTGATAGCACGTCAATCTGAAAACTCTACATTTTTATTGATCTATTAAAATCGTTATGTACCTATCAGGCTTGTCGTCGGTAACCAAGTTGCTGGCCGATAAGGCAAGTACACCGATGATTACATGCACTCTTTACTCATTTAAAGGCTCGTTTGCAATTGATGGAGTCAATTCAGATCTATGCAATAGGGATAAAGAATTTAGTACAGAACTCCATTTAAGCTCTCTTTGTTAAGTTTATTGCTCGCTGATGTCCGTTGGGAGTTAAGTTATATAGTTCTTTGATATTGTAACTAAAATAGTTTAACTAATTTATGTGAAAGTTGTCTTGCACTATTTTTCCTAAAGTTTCTAGGACGACAAATGCAACGGTGGCTCAGCTATCAACGCTTGGGATTTGCATTCGTTTTTTGTTTTGTTTTGTTTTGTTTTTTTTCCGTGGTTTTCTCTAATCACTTAGGCGAATGTTGGTATGCCTATTTATTTACCATAACATTTGTTATTCCTTATCTCTTTCATTTCATTTCCTTGACCGTAATTGCAGGGTTGCACGGTCAGACTACATTGGAGGTGGGCGGTGTGCAGCAATGGAATATGTTTATTGAAAACACTGCTCTGCCATCTGGTGTAACAGCAGCCTTTCCGAGCAGCTCAAAAGCCTTGAAGCGGAAGCCTCCACCGGTTAGCACATCAACCAAAAAAGGTATGTGGGAACATAAGGCAACATCTCTGCATGTGTACTGTTGCCACATAAACCTAGCCGCCTTGGGATCCCTCCCTTCACACCTTCTTGCCGAAGGTTCAATAGGATACAGAAGGCCCTCGTTGCTTTTCGTGTGCTAAAGTCCTCGTTGATCTCACCTAATTCAATCCAATTCATTGCTGAGTGATTATAACTCAAGAAGGAGAATCGTTCATTAAAATACTCGATTGCAATTTGATTAGTCTTAAAGTAGCATTTCTTCCTTATGGAGTTCGGAAAAATACAACAAAAAAGTGCACCACAAACTTATTTTCATGGGCATAAATCTGTTTTGGAGTCAGCTAGCATTTGAGGCCTGAAGGAACAAGTCAATTGTGAAGCATAACATTAATAAAGCTTCCCCTTAATATAAGAAAATATTGGAGGATCAGCTTAGGAAATATATCCTGGAAAAGGCAACTTGTTAAGGTTGGACTTGTCAGCAAAGCAACATTGAAAATTTGTCTTAGAAACGAAGAAAATCACTACATACTTCCTACCAGAGCTAGCAATAAGTCAAAAATAGAGAAAATCACATTATTTCTCAACATGAACTCCTTTAAAATCGATATACCTATTCCAGCAATTTTCTAATTTGTTTATCCCAATCATAAAATACAATTTCTTCAGCTATGCAAAATGCGCATTTTTTTCGGCGACAATTTCTCATTTGTCGCGAATTCCATGTTTGGGAACAGGAAGTAGCCCAAGGAAGAAAAACGTAAGAGTAGAGAGATGAGCAGGGGTGTTAAGTTCAATAATTTTTAAGTTGCACTTGCAGACTTGTGCGCTGTCACCTTATCCTAATGGACAGTGTTTGGTCGTGTGCTCTAGCACACGAATAGCGCAATATTCGTCAGTTATGATTTTGTGCTTTTCCAAAACGTCAATTAAAGTTACTCCCTGGCAATCTCATCACCTGCACTGCTGAGGTGATAATTTTTGCTTTTTTTCGAGTGTTTTATCCGGTTGCAATCCACTGTTTCGACCATTCCTTCGTTGCTTGTGTTCGTTCGGCCACATATAAACTCACTAAACTACGGTGATTCCATGGTTTCGGGAGTCAATAGAACAGTAGCCATGAAAGACATAGTTGGTGACATAGCAGACATAAATCTGTAGTCAAGCTCTTGCCACACATGTCACAACATCTGACGGTCGACTGCATGCTCTAATCCTCTGTGCTAAATCATATGGCAAAAAATGAACGAACACACGATTGACAGAACCCCGTAAGAAAAAATCACATGAAGTTAGGTCAGGTAACCTTAGAAGCCACAGAAGAAGAGGAGAGTCACCTTGAGCAGCACATCCAACCCAAGAGAAGGAATTTCAGCATCGAAGTGCTCACGCACGACACGATGAAAGTGAGGTGAAGCCCCATCTTGCTGTTGCATGAATAAAGTTTTGGCTACGTACGTATCTACATTAGTCACCGTTGAAGCATGTCCAGAAACACTGAATTGGTCAATATTCTCCTAAATAAAAATGGGTTGTTCACTTTTGAGGAAGAAATAGCACAAAACACATTCACTTCGCGGACGTGTTTTACCACAACACCAGGTTTTTCCGTGCCCAAAATGCATACACTGTAACGGTTATCTTCGCCGAACACATGAAACGTGGCCTCATCACCAAAAATAAGTTTCTCAGCAACACCGTCTTCTTCTAGCCTCTTTTGAAAATCAACACAGAATAGAAGAGGACATTTGTGATCCTCGGGACTCAGCGCTTGCAACAGCTGTATCCGGTATAATTTCACTTTAAGTCGACGTAAAATACGCCAGACAATTGACTGTGAAATCTGCAATTATTGATTCGCGCGACGTGTCGACTTTGAGGGCTCCTGACAAACGCCTCTCGCGCACTCTAAACCGAAACTCTTGGCCTGCCTATTTGTTATCCATCACACAAGCAGACAGTCGTTTCAAACTTTTAGCTGGCTCTTCTTGATGTTTCATACGAAATTTTCGCTGTACGGGCTCACATTTAACAAATTGTAACGTGAAAAAAGTTTTATATGCAACAGTGAACGCTATATTTTCGATATGACTGCCCTTCAGCGGCTAAATATGCAACTTGGAGAGGTACTCTTTCCATTGATACAAACTTTTCCGTTATGTCTGTCAAGGTTTCTGTTATACCTCGAAACCAGGAAAGGACATTAGGTTCACCCTGTATTTATACGCCATTCTAAGCGAAGGTGCACATTTGTTATACTATTATTTTTCAGTTTTGCTTAGTTTCTGCTGGCACTGTCCGTTTCAAGAAATAGGGTTTTATTAATATATCAAATCAGTACTGAGTTGAGTTTGCACCTACTTATCGAACAATTCTCAAGTGAGCGCCATTACAATCGAATGACAGATTTGAACGATATGAATCCAGTGGTGTAAAAAGACAGTCGTAACAGAATAAATACATATTTATTCATACGCAATTCCCCCTTTTCCTTTTTTATTTTATAATGCTTAATACTCTTTATAAATGTTATATATTAGTAAAGATTGCATTATACCACAATGAAGTTTGTAATTAACACATAAATGCCCATTCATCATTTACAGGAAATATGTGTAACGACTTTGCAATGAGCGTGAGAATTTCCATAGAAGGTTCACTAAGATTTCAATTTAAAATTAACCGGTCCTAGCGGAGCGCGAATTCAAAATGGGAATGCAGGAAAAGTGTGATAGTACTAAGGCGAAATTAGTTGTAGGCTGATTGAGTTGATTAATTAACTGACTTGTTAAGGCTAGTATCCTGTGACTAATAGCTTATTATGAAATCTTCTTTTACGTTTTTCTGCTGCTGGTACAGAATTTCTGCCTGATTAGCATAAGCCATAAATTATTCAGTAATCTAATTGGGTTTTATATTCATAATTTTTCACATGCAATCTTTAGCCTATATTGCTAAAATTATAAAATAATTAATAAAATAGATTAGCACATGCCAAGAATTACAAGATGATCGTCAATCCTTAAAATATAATCAAATGACATTTATTATAATAAATACTGTTTTATTTAATTTGTTTTTAGCTTTTGGTAATACTACATTTTTGTTTATTTATACAGCAATGTTGAAGAAATTTAAAATAAAATTAACTGTTTTAGTCAAATGTGAGCGCATTATTTTACACCACACGTTTCCAAAAGTAAACCAGAGAGGGGTTTTCTTTTTTTATTTAATAGGATCAATATCTATAAACAAAAGTTTAAGGTTCTGAAATAGTTTGATAGATTTGCTTAAGAATTAATATTGCGCCCATACTGTGCCTTATGAGTAAACTTTTCACTATTATATTATTTTTAAAAATGTAAATTATGATTTCAGTAAGCACACGTACTGTGCACAAGTGGAAAGAATTAATAGATCTTACACAGACAACAAACGCACGACTGAGGTAGCAAAAATGTCTCTTATATTTCTGCTAATCCAATTCAATCTGATTCAATCGGGACTGATGAGCTAATCATTGTCTTTATTATTACCAGCAGAGCAGATTGTTTAACTAGTATCTTTCCAAAAAAAAATATTATTTTCCTCTAGCATGAGTGACTGTTGAAAGGAATAAAAAAACATTCTTTTCAGTAAGTAGATCTTCTATATTCAGTCTAAACATTCTAGCTTCGCCTGTGGTGCCTCAGTAGTAAAAACTGGCGTTAAACATCATTAAAAATACATTCTAGCTGAGTCTACTTTTCTTTTAAATATTCTCTCAGCCTGAATTTCGTTTTAATGCCCTCTTTGTTATTTAGTAAATTCTATTTCAACATTGCTTTGAATTTTTAAAAGTTTTTGCTAAAGCCTAAGTTTCTGTCTAAAGCTAAATGGTGGTCTTTGTGCAAAGAAAGTTCTTTGGATTATTATTTACGTATTTTCAAACATTTACATGCTTTCATTTATGGGTATTCTGACATTTTGCGAATGCATATATTTTATATTAGTTATTAAATTCTTATATTCTTTTCTGACAATAACATTTACTTCTGGGGAATATTATAGCTTTGTTACATACTACTGTTGAAAATTGAACCAAAAATAATATATTCATTTTTTGCTTATGCGTAAGTGTTATGGAAAATAATCCATGTTGTAATATAAGTCAGGAATCAAGCACTGTTCTTGCCCATATGTATTGCATAAAATGAACACCCTATAACGTCCCAACTCGTGACTACTTGAGAGTAAGGGTTGAATTGCTACCGAGAAATTAGTAACGGGAATCCCTGATGCCAAGGCAGCTGAATTAGGAAGAGAAACAACCTCGGGAAACTACCATAGTTTCCACTCTGCTCCTCATTACAAATTCCAATGTCCGTATGGGACAAGAGATCCCTCCCTCACCATTCAACTGGATTTTCGGAAATAATAGTAGCCAGCGCAGCTTGTGTTTGTCGAATATCAAGGGGTTCTGCAAATCATGTGGTTAAGGTTCCAGAAATATATATTATGTTTGGATTGTTTTAAAAGAATTAACCTAATGCGCTGAACTACCGACAAAAAGGAAAATAATACACATCGGCAGCCCATAGCTTCAGGGGAAGTAACAGGAAGAAATACATTCGATGAGGCACATGTCCTTTTCATTTTACATTCCTGTCATGAGTTATGTTAAAAGTACTAAACGCATATAGTAGCAAATTATATTTGTATTGAATATAAAGTGATGTTAAAATAAGAAATAAAAGTTTTTTGGCAAAGCTATATTATTATTATTATTATTATTATTATTATTATTATTATTATTATTAAAGACTCTATTTGTAATTTTGTTCATTCATGTCCCATTCAATTTAGGAGTGAAACGGACGATAAATTTAGCTCAGAGGCCTCTTCTTTCAGGCTTGAGATTTTTCTATGTGTCGTAAATCTATGACACGAGACCGACGGATTTACTTCCCTTCCGAAGAAAGCCATACTTTTGGTAAAGTTAAAGAAACATAACGTATGGCAAACTCTCATACATGCAAATAAGAATAAAAGGATTAATAATGATAAAATAAAGAAGTCATAGTGTGCATCTAATATGTCCATTCTCCTTTCATATATCTTATATTTTTAATCTTTATCGTTTCCGGTTATATGCATAGTAATATATAATATTTGGAAATATATACTTTATGGATACTCTTTGTTGCTGTTTTCCTGCATTTTAAATAGCATAGATAATAAAATTTGAGAATGTTACTATACTTTGCTGCTGATATTTTAATGTTCTTTTCTTAAGCAAGGCTATACGTTTCATAAATCCTATGTAGAGTTTATGATATGCACCTTTCGGCAAAAATGTCTGTCGTTAAAGAAATGTATTTACACATAACGACGAAAAGCAATGGTCTGTCGTTAAAGAAATGTATTTACACATAACGACGAAAAGCAATGGTCAGCCAGATGTGCCAATATTCAGAAACGAAATCTAGTAATGTTTATTTAATCTAAAAGTTTCATCGTACCAAATATTTTTTTTTGTTTTATTTTATATTTTTTTAAAAAGCACGTACTCTGCATTTTAATGAAATAGGATAAAAAGGTAAGGTCCGTACAAAATAGAAATGTCTATTTCAATCACTTAAATATCCACAAAGCACCAGAATTGTCCATATATTTACTTAATGGACCTGATACTCACTTCTGCTGTCTGAAAATATTATTAATCATCTTTATAATATCTTTGCATGGATGACACTGTCCATTACTAATAACATATTTTTTTTTTAAGTTTATGCATCCAATATCGCCTAGATTGCATGTTCAGACCTCTACCATCTTTGTACTCGTACTGCGGATTCCCAAACCGTATAACAAGCAAAAAGTGACGTCAGAGATTACACTTAATGCCTTTAAATGTAGAAAGATTATTAAACCTGCTGTATATTAGCATATGGATATATTGTCAATCTGGCCCCCTTAACTTATTTTCGTCTTGTGACTAAATAGAATAATTTTCACACATATTTTCTAAATTTGATGGTGGCTTTAATTCAATATATGAATGTGTTTCGTTTTTCGCCCTCTTCTTACAAAAATTGCCTTTTCTACGCTGTCTGAGTTAACAAGAATTTATTCGGTTTCAAAATGATTTAGTGTACTTTAAGTAATATCTATAACATTCATTTCACGTATTCGATAATCATGGACACATTCGCCAAAGAGCACAGCTCTGCAGTGCGTTCTTGAAGTACAAGGATTCTTGAGAGTGGAGAGAAGTTTGTCTCCTTTCCTTTTCAAAGGATTAATACTACAGTAAGGAGCAGACCCGTACCACATCAAGAGCAGCTATTCGGTTTCTCTGAATTTGTAAATTCCAAGACCTCAATGTTGTTATAGGTGCCTTTGGTGTGGTTTGCGGTGAAACATGCCCCTGCGCGTGCTAAGTATGGACGTAGACATATGACGGAAGTTGTGCTGGAATGCAAGACCCACATAATAGTCTTGCCAGCTCTCTTCCCCCCACTTCATGAAAAATTATCAAGGTGGAGATAAGAAGGAATGTTAACAACGGATGCAAAGTGTTGCGTGCTGCAAGGGAATGTCGGACTTGTAGAAGAATTCCAGGGAAAAAGGGCACCAAACAAAATATGGTGTCAAGGGAATAGATAACCCAATTATTTAATAAATAAGCCGGTTTTGAAAACTATGCCTTAAGCAGAGCCATAAACGACCTCCTGTATTTGGTTTAATGCCGAGAGAACTACTCTTTTGTCAAACCGACTGACTGAAGCACTCGAAACATTTCTAAAACGTCCATTATTTTCTTTAAAGCACGAAAAATAGCTTGTACTCTCGTGCCTGTCACTTAAAATAGCGCCAAAATTCAATCAGTCATAGAGCCATTCTAGTAAAATTACATTACTATCCTTTCCGATGCAAGATACTCTTTTTTTCGACATGATCAAACTATGTAAGAGGCATGGTTTCATAATTTCCGAGAAAGTAATCCCAACAAAAAAGTAACGACTTTGTAGGACTAGTTTCAGAGGGCAAGAAACAGTCAAATCTACGACCAGCCACCAGCCATAACCTCGAGATAATTCTAAAGGTTAAGATTCTTGTTCCAGGCCAAATCTCACTGAAACAGGGGATTTTAGCTATGCCTTGAACACTATATAAACCAGGGTTTGAACCTAAAAACAACCTGGCTGCACCGGGATAAGGCTTCAAACTACAGTTTGCTTCAATCCATCTTTTCTGGAGGATATCGAGAAAGAGAAACAGGAATGCATATAATCCTTGTTCGCCAATGGGTCTCTGTACAGTTAGGATATTGAAAATTACCTTGGAAGCAGAAGACCGCGATATCTGAACGGTATGGAAAGTATGCAGGAGGTGTGGGATGAAAAGGATAGCATTGTACTTCCCACCAACACGCATCAGAGAAGACTTCAAAGCAGAATGATGCTCGCGTTTGAGGCTACATATAGAATATCGCCGTTGATGAGTCATGATGGAGTTAAATTGTTTGAATTTGTTACCGCATGTCTTAAATATCCTTTCACATTTTAGTGTAGAGATGTATTTTGATAGTACACTTTTGCACTAATAAGATGAACGCCCGAGTGGAGTTCGGTATAAGGATAGATTCTGATGGAGTCTTATCCGTGATACCAACAGGGAAAGATACTCAGCTAGTATTTTTGTCTAGTAATGCATTTTACATATCTATGTTCAATTTAAAGGGAGAGCTGCATTTTTTCATTTACTTTAAAACATTTTTTTCTTTCAAAAATCTCTAAAAGTGTCTCAGATATAATTTCAAAATATTTGTTTGTCAAAGCCCTGCATTTTCCAAACAGAAGATAAACCCAATGTTAAGGAAATCGGGACTTATCTGAAAAAAAATACATTCATAATGTGAAATATAATTGAAAGCTAAATAAATGAACAAAACTCCAATTGTGATTTACCTATAACTACTCCTATATTCAGCACTTGCAGAAATTCATATCATAATATCGATGTACTGGAAAGCAGAAAATGTGAAGTTGCAAACAAAAAAGCTACATTGAAAGGTGAATTACACAGAAAACTAATCTTATTTTGGTGTCAGATGGCAAGATAAAATGTTGCGCAAACTACAAGGGTATTAAATCGTATTAGCATTGTTTGGTAATATTAGTAGAGAATTCCTTTTTTCCTGCATGTCGTGCGCAACTTTATTGCACTATAAATGAACTCTATGGATGTTCAGCTTCGAAAAATAGCCAACACTTAGGCGTATTTTTTTAAATGATAATCATATCTCTTTAAAGTTATTTAGAATGCCAAAATATTTACTTACTTCAGTTAAAATTTTTGTTTTGTAACTGTTGCTTTACTTGGTGTATAACTATTTTCTTTCATGATAATTTGAATATTTTTCAAATTAAGTCAAAGAAATATATAAAAATGTTTATAAAATCCCTAAAGAAATAAGTCAAATTCTTGAAAAATAGCACCGATTTTTTACTAAAAATGTAGAATATAGGTCTTTTAAATTTGATTTAAACAAAGCACGCTTCAATTTAGATATTGTAGGGGAAGTTTGAAATCATTATTTTAGTTTACACCCCTAGCCCCCAGTCAATCCCATTTTAAATCATCAAACCTTAAAATACTTTACAAAATATTTTATATTTTGATTCAATTCTTATGACATATTAACAACCTGAATTCTCGTTGTGTATAAAGGATATAAAAACTACTAATATATTGAGCATTTAAGCCATATTTTTGCTTGAATAATAAATTTATTCAAAATGGAATATGCCTTATAAGAAAGAACAAACTGTTAACTAATTAGTTAGAATTTCTGAAATGTACTTTATTACTATCTGGCCAGCAATTTAGCACATTTTAAACATTTAATTTGTTAAAAACGCGACATTGCTAAAAAGTGTATGTTAATTCTGCATTAGTTGACTTATTTTTATTTTGTTCAAATGCAAACGAGGTATAGCATATGAAATTTCAAAATCAGGATTAAGGCGTGAAAGTTAAAATGTGATACATTTCAGAAATGACATATTTTTTTAAATTACATTTAGATTCAGTAGGTGGTTATTCAGACTGGCAAGTTTTGAAATAAAATCCATGTATAAAATTATACTATCTAAATGTCGAAACTGTGATGCTTGTTATATTGAAACTATTTCGGTACTATTAATTTTATTGGACTCTTCACTTTAGGTCTAATTTTATGTACTATAAGATGAATTTGAATTCAAGGTTTTAGGAAATGCTCTTAAAACTGGCTTGTAAAGTCATATAGTCTAAACCATTGTCATAATCATTTATTTATTTTAAAAATTCATATATTATCATAATTCTATATAGTAATATTCCCTAAAATAGATGACTGAAACAATGTAAGAAAGGCAAAAGAAATTTCATTTTCGTCTCTTTAAAGTTGTAAGAAAAAGACTTACTGGAGTAACAAAAGGACAAGTTACGTGTGAAAAGAATGGTAAGCAGCAGATTACGACATTGCTAGCTTTGCACACTAATTGAAAAAGAAGAAAATGGAATTCAAGGAACAATCTTAAGAACGAATAGGATAATTAATGATTGATGAATAATGACAGTCTACTGAGAACTAAATCTAATGTGTTAAATGATAGGCAAATACGAATTGCATGAAATGAAATATGTCCACATCTTTGGCTAAAGAAAATTTTATCAAATAAGCACTTATATTTATACTTGCAAATGTCTTTGTTGATTATTTTAAATTATCATGTTTCTGACAGTTAACTTACACTTGGATAGATTGTATTAATTGCCATAGCAAACAGCTGAAAGTTATCTCCACAAATTCAATTAATATTGAAGGTTTGAAAAGTTTAGTCGAAACGCTCACTTTGGAAAAAAAACAAAAGAAGTACAATCGTCGAACGTGCTTTAATCCTTCTAAGAAAGGGCTTGCTAATGATTCTTTCTTTAGAGCGGCTTTAAAGCAGTCCGAAGGAAATGAGACCGAGAATTCGCCTCTTGATTAAGCGGTAGGCGTTCCGGACATATCACTCTCTAAGTTCTGTCACATGTCAGGTCAGGTATAAAGACGTAAAAAATCCATTCTTCCATCCAGGACACAGAGGTTAATTACTTTTGTTTGACTGACAGAATTTCAAAACTAGTTCTTAATTTCCGCGGCACTTTGTAGGCTAATAGCATTATTCTTAGAACCTAAGTATTTAAATGAGAATGAGGAAAGATCATAATAATAGTTCATGTAACTTATTGTCTGCCTTTCTGTCAAATCGTAGAATATTCGGAACAAAAGAAGTCTCTCATTATGTAGAAAGCTTAAAAATGATTTTGGCAGTTGTTTGCACATTTTTATTTGCCTGTGTACATTAGGCTACATTACTGAGTAAGTGATACTGTTGGAATATACAGAAAGAGTCTTAAAAATTTGTGTGCCATTTTCGTATGTAGCACGCGATACATATCACAAACATCGATCAGTATCGATAAAGTTACCAAGAAGCAATACTTTAATGATTTATTAAATAAAAGCACTCAAATAATTTTCAAATTGGATAAAGCGAACCACAATCATTATCTACAAATTTTTTGCACATCGGGAAAAACTACTATATATTGAAAGCCCTTATCTGTAAATATTGCTTCTTATTTGAAAAGTATTCATTAAATAATAGATACATTTACAGCTTATGAGTAATTTAAATCCTTAATATATAATCCTGATTACTAAATTCTGTATAAGGACATTGTATTTTCAGGTTATTCTTTATTCTCCTCTTTAAAATTATATTCTAAATATATAAATATTTTTAAACATTACAGAATTCAAAATATATCTCACAGTTTACACTAATTAGTAAACTATATCTAACTTCACTATAAACAACAACTAATGTAAACCAGTACTGTGCCTAATGCTCTTATTTGCTATTTATTATGTTTAATATCTATTTTTGTACAATTTATATTTCATCCATATAACCAAAAATATATTTAATTGATTTAATAACGTAACTAAAACTACTGGATACCATTAACACGTATTTACACACTTCGTTTACTTATTTATTACATAATTTTGCTGTTTGTTTACATTTTATTCTTTTAAGCTTAAATATTCTCAACTTGAAAGCTTCTCTTAGTTTCCTACTGACGCTAGGCATCCACAAAAGTCCCCATTGAAAACTTGAAAGCAGCAGATCCCCCCATTAATGTGAAATCTACCGGTCTCATTCTACAGTTGCTGGTCCTTTAACATGAAAATAAAACAATGAAATCTTTTGAAATTGCATCTAAAGTGCCATTCTCTTTAAAATTTCCTCTAGAATCTGCACATTCTTCTTATAAGATTTGTTGCAGCCTTGTGGTTCTTTTGACTACCCTTTGTGTCAAATAAAAAATGTAGTTTTTCATCTCTTGTTGCTGTTGGTCGTTTTCTATTATCTTTCTGATTACTTACTCCGGAGAATTGTTAATCATTCATCAGCGTTTCCTAAGATTCTTTCCATTTAGGTGTTTTCCTGGTAATGTTTGTCTACCCATTAAGTTTTTGAACATATCTTGGGTATTCAAATGTCACATGCTCTGGGATATCTTCTTCGCTATATATTTCACAACTTCCAATATTCCTCCTATACTTTCCTGCATTTGAGTATCATATATTCTAAGGCCTGAAAGGAAATGGGTATTTATTAATCTGAATTTATAAATTTACCGGTTAATATTTCATTTAACGTTTGGAAAGAATAGATAAGTTCTTCTTCCTTTGTCAACGGGGACCCACTCGTTTTGCCACTCATTCAGTAATTTCTCCTTTGGTTCACGCTTAGTTGTGCATTGTTTACCATTAATTCGTTTCGCTTTTTTCATCCAATATGTTGCAAGTCTTATTATTAGATCCACGGGCTTAGAGTTGTAGCATCGGGATTTTTATTTTATCAAATTGTGTTTGAACTTAACGGAACAAGTGTCAGATGGCTCTACATGCAATAAAAACATATGATAAGCCATACAAAAAGTTTATAATTAATAAACCCTCCCACCTAACTAACTAGCACCAAGCCCAACAGTCCCGCAGAGCCACAGCTTATCGCACGACCGCTGCTTCCTATGTCTGCGTCTTGCGACATTATAAACAAAGTCGGTATTGCAGGGGAGGGGCTTTTGATAATTTGATAAGCACGCGGCACTCCACCGTTTTTTATTTATTTATTTATTTACGGATGCTTTACATCTCTGACATTTCAGGTCATCAGAGTCCCAATTAATTAAGGGCGTGAAACGGCCAACAAATTTTGCTCAGAGGCCTCTTCTTTCAGACTTGAGGTTCTTCTTCGTGCCGTAAATATCTGACACGGGACCCACGCTTTACTTCCCTTTCGAAGGAAGCCATACTTAGGATTTTTACGCACGAAAAAACCCATGGATCCTGGCCGGAACCCGCGATCTTGGGTTTAGGAGGCAAGTATGGTTAACACTACACCATCAAGACCGACGTATTCCACCGGCCGCTACCACTTTGCATCAGGTAGCTACGCAATTGTCATCACATGGCTGAGTGGACTCCATTTCAGATCTCTCGAACTTCAAAAATGTTTAAGCAGATACTGGAAATCGAACTGGTGGCCTCCCGACCAATAGTCAGAAACGCTAACCAATAGACCAAGGAGATGGTCAAGCTTTCCATCTGCTGAATCTTAATTGGTTTTTAAACATTATTTGGACTATGGAAGTGGTCGATACTTGTAGCTTACCTAGTACAAAATGGATTATTGTACTCCCTTAAGACGCAGTAAGTCAAAAAGTAACAATAAATAGGGAAAAGGGCTGAAGTGTTGCTTTTGCACTTAGATATGAACATTATAGCAAGCTTCCAAATATCTAATATAATAATAAATCTCATAATATTTTTATTAAAATATATTTTTTTCTATTTATTTACTTTTTTAATTTTCTGTGCCAGAACTATTTTTTAACTTCAAAAGTTGCATGAGTAAGCAAAATTCGCTCTCCCAATGCTTAAATAGGAAAGGCGTGTTAGAACTTGAAAAATGGCCACTAGTAAGCAGCACGCTAGGAGAATGACAGACAGGTGTGTATATGTGCGTGCTTCTGTTTGTGGCAGTGACAGCTTCCAACGGTTTCCTTACATTTTATTAGCATACATTTGTTTACGGAACGTACCACATTTTGTCACACCTGCAATTTATCTACATCATTTTCAAATGAACAATATACAGTTAACTCGCTCAACGTTCTGTTAAGCTGTATGTTAGAAAACGTTTAACTGTTTTTCAGATGACTGAAGTAACGTCGTCCTAGTTTAAATTGCGAAAGGACATTTCCAGTCTATGAACATCCATTGTGTAATAACGAACAAAGTTTAGACAATCTTTTTGAAATAATAATGAAAGATGTAATTAATGCATAAAAATGTCAAATTTTCAATGATGAATAATTAAATAGCTTTTAACCCTATTTTTGTTAGCTGTGAATCAATCCCATTACACAAGATAGAAATTTTCTATACTAGTAATTGTACTATTATTAATTTCGATGATGTTTGGAACTAACAGCAAGCTCACACAGAGAAGTAACGATCGAGAATGTGTTTTCGGAAAGTATAGATTGGTTAAAAACAACGGGGTAATTCTCAAAACTGTTAATTTTGCGTGAAGTAAGGCATATATTTATATAATATTTTCCCATACATGACAATAAGTAAGTATGTGTATAAAGGAATATAAATTGTCAGCTTATTCAGACATATACCCACTTGTTTTTCTTTCAGTGAGCTTGTTAACTTTTAAAAAGGTGAACCAGGAAATATATTTAGTCATTCATAAAAATATGCAAAAATATATTCGTGTATTATATTTACACCTCTCTGAAATCTCAAGAAGAGTTAAGTTTTATTTTTCCCTTTTGGTAGCAGTGTTCCATCTATAACCTATTGCAACTATTTTTTATTTAATTTACTACAGTTCTAGTTTTTGCAATTCTAAGGTATTTATTGTTTACGAGCGTTTTAAATGGTATACTATTAAGCATAACATAAAGACACCTTTAGTTATGTGGCTCGTAGGTTAATATTGGTTGAAAAGGTAAGGGGATATCTGGTGTCTTTCTTTTAAGTATATTGATTCTATATTTCTCTTTCAAGTAATTAAAATTCAAAACAATTTAAATGTTATTGACATTTTGAACCACTGAACGATATCATTAGATTTTTTCAAAGCGCACTAATACAAAGTGAAATAAAGAATGTGATGAATTATTAATATATTAAAGATAATTAATTATTATATTAAATGCAGTAGGTCTCAAATTTCACCTATTTCTGTTTATATCTAAGTATAATTTAAGAAACTTATAAATTATGGACAGTAAACCTAAATAAATAAATTGTGTTTCTCTATGCAGAACACATTTTGGTAACTATTAAATATTATCAAGTAAAACTAAATATTAAATAAAACAAATCACAAATTTCGAAAATAGCGTTAGTATGTTGCATCATAAGACAGCATATACCTATGAAATTTTCAAATTTGAGTTATTCTCGTATGATTTCTGGAATAATTAATATTGCCTGATTCCAGCTTGTAGAATAATGCATAATGTGTTTAGAACTGTATGACTTGGTAAACTGTTATGAAATATTTTCCAATTGAAGAGTTAAGTACCAGGAACATAAGGGCCAAATATAGACTGTGAGAAGAACAAAAGCACATTTTCATAGTATTGGAACTTGTTAAATTTATCAACAAAATCTTTAATGGAATTCGTTTAATATTTTATATATGCATTTTCAGAAACTTCAAACATTTAGATAGTTACGTAAAAAAACAAACTCTTATCTTTCTAAGCAAGTTTACCAAAACAAATTTATTTATTTATTTTTAATTTTCTGCTAAGCCACGTGGTTGAAATTTAATACACTTTTTAAACTGTATATAATCTGCATTTTAAGTTTTATTTGCTCGTTTCATTAAACATTTCTTGATTAAATTAAAAATATCTTCAATAAAGAACAATTCATCCTCGTGGTTCGTAAGCGTTGCACATAAAACCATAAATGAAGAAAAGAGAGTTGAAAATTTTACAAAATATAATAATTCATTAATTAATAAGATAAGAAATAAACAATTATATTGCCCTTTTATGCTAATCATATTGATTACAATATTTAAGGAATCGGTACATATGACTATATTTTAAACAAGCAAGTTGGAGTTAGAACCTTTGATAGTATAACTTGTAGACTTCTTTAAGTAACAATAAATATATCTCCAAAGTGTTTTATATAATATATTTTCGTAATCGATTCAAACACATTTTTGTAAAATTTCACATCAGTTGCGGTAGACATATAAGAACACCTTGGCACCAGATATTTAACTTTTGCAACAGGAATGTCACTTTAACGTTAGAAGCAGAAATATTCGGACATAATTGAAATAAAGTTTCCACAATTTTCACATTTTACATTATGTACCCTTGTTTTCTTTTCTTTGAAAAGTTTTACAGCATAAAAGTCACTAATAACATTTCACTTGTACTTAATAAGGAAAATATTTTCGTTTCTGTGAAGAGCAAGAGTCAGATATATTAAAAAAATCTATAACTTTGAAGAACACGTATTTGAAGTTCAGAAAGTTTTTCTTCTGCATTTTGTGAGAACTAGCTGTGCGTTGAACGCGAATTGCTTTAAGATTTCATATAAGGATATTGAATGGAAACTTTAGCAGATTTTAGTTTATGTACAACATCAATATTTTGTGTAAGATTATGTTCGAGTCATGAGCATTTCTGTTCTACGCTTTGAAGGTGCTCATTAGTGCTTAAAACATGCAAAATAGTATTGACATGATACTGTGATTGTTCCGTGTAATTCGCAAATCAGACCACAATATTAAATTTGGTGATCATGGAATTAATTGGGTCTCTTTCTCTTTTCCAGGAATTTAATTTTCTTGTCTTTATGACAATAAGGGCAGTAATTTATTAGTTAGGCCATTTACGCACTAAATTAAAAAAAACACATGGTATAATTGAATTAACTCCTAGACTGTTATTTTACCAGAATCGTGTACTTCTGGTTTCCCCGTAACAGACCAACGTCAGTCTCCTCCCTAGTTGCTGTTTCAATGCCCTTGCTTTAAAATGTTGAGCATTCTCAACTACACCAAACGTTTTTCGGTTATTGTGTAATCACAAGACTGCGTAATTGATGGTATAATGCTATAGTGTTTGAAATCCATTACTTTCACATCTAACCACGTCATGTTCACTGATAAATGTAACGCAACTTAACATTACATAATATTTAATTGCCTTCCAAACGTTTGTATATAAAAGATACAGAATATGTAAAAGTTGGTATTACATAGTTGGTGTAAATTATTCAAAATTATATAAATTGTATAGCATGTATGTGTTATACAGGAAGTGTTGTAGAACCTGAAATATTTATTATATTTAATGTAAAAAATGCTTTATAAATACTCGTTTATACGGGAAAATGTTAGTTATTCATTTATGAAATCTCCTTAAGGACAATAGGTCTTTTTACGTCAGTATTCTGTAAGATCAGATTTGTCTTTGTGTTCATCACTGGATAATAATATTGTTTTCAATTGTTTGGTAGAGAATTAAATATTCTTATGCATTCGTTGAACTCCTTTTGTCGCTCCTGGTGGTGTAGTGGTAAACATACTTGTCTTCTAAACCCAAGATCGCGGGTCGAACCCGGCCAGGATCGATGAGTTTTTTTCGGGCGTAAAAATCTTACGATTTTTACGATGGCTTCCTTCGGAAGGGAAGTAAAGTCCCGTGTCATACATTTACGGCACGAAAAAGGACCTCTGAGCAAAATTTGTTGGCCGTTTCACGCTCTGAATAGAATGGGACGCTGATGACCTGAGATGTTAAGGAGCGCCCTAAAATAAAACAAATCAAATCAATTGAACTCCTTTTGGTAGCAAGATAAATTAACAGTGGGTTACGAAGATTTGATTTTTTTTTTTCCGAAACTGATATAATGTATTTGCATATTTTCATTAAATGCTCTTCATTTTAACACAAAAACTCGAAATAGAAAGCATATTTTCAAAAGAAAATGTCAAAATATTCACTTAAAAAAAGATTCTTACGTGACATTTTGATCTTAAACTTGAAGACCTAGAAACGTGCCATCTATATGTTGTTCTAATAGTTGATTATTAATCCCTAAATGCAAGTTATACGTCACAAATGTTATACCCTGTGCTTTATTAATATTTAACGACAATTTCTTATCTTTAAACCATTCGCATATGCATTCGAACACATAAGTCGGTTTTGATATTAAATGGTTATTGCTTTTACTCGAAAGGTTTACATGCTTTTTAGAAACTTTATATCAGGAGCCAATTCCGAGAATGGTTTGATAAGTAATTAATAGAGGACAACAGTACAACATCTGTAAATTTTCCTTTATATATGTAGCAATGTGTTATGGTCACAAGTCATTCTGTCATCATTTCATTATTTAAACACGAGCTCTTCCAGTGACAGTGAAAAATGCATAAGATTGGTATTTGTTGTGCCATTCAATTATTTTTTCTGGAAGGAAAAACAGCAAAGGAAATTCATGAGAGATTTTCGCCTCATTGGGTGACGCTTGCCCTTCCTATGAAGTTGTTCGATTTTGGGTAAATGAGTTCAAGCTTGGCAGAACAAGCATCGAGGACGCACCACGTACTGGAGCTCCAAAATCAACTGTTAGACCATTAAATCCGTGATATTGTTTTGGCTGACAGAGGAATGAAAATGCGCGAATTTGCAGAGGTTATGGTCGTCTGAACTATGCTGATGCATTTTATTTTGCATAATTAATCACACATATAACGCGAAAAATGTGTTCCGCATCTGCTCATTCCGGAGCAGAAGCCGACTGTTTGGAATTATTTAGAATCCAACAGATTGTTTAGGCGTTCTGTGACTATTCACGAAACATAGATTCATTACTATTCACCGGAAACAGGTTCCAAAAAGTATTAAAAGCGTTCCATCAGCTGAAAAAGAGATGGCTTGAGCTTTTTGGAACGCAAAAGTAATTCTCTTCATTGACTATTCGGAGAAGTAGAAAAAGTGCGTCACTTTTGGAGAGACTGAATATAGTGTTCGAGGAAAAATCAATGGACCGAATTAAGATTTGAAATTTTTCCGCATCCACCTTAATTCACTTGATCTCGCTCCCTTGATTTACCTTCTGTTTCCGAAACTATTTTCCTTACTGGGCACAAATTTAAGTCAAACGGATGGGAAAACCGCAGGTAAACGAGTATTTTGAGGTCCTCGAAGAAACCCTTCCACGAGGGAATCATAAACCTGGAGAAAGTTGAAACAAGTGAGTGGAGCTTCCGGAGAAGTATAGAAAAAAATAAAGTACTTTGTAAGACTGAATTCGTTCACTTTGATATAAAACTAAGTCTTATGAAAACATCCTCGCACACATTGCCTACATAGAACATCAGCGAAGGATTGTAGTGCTTTTGATCATATGCTTTATTGCTCATTGATTGCAGTCCGCGACTTAGAAATGCAGTCATGCCGATTGCAAATTTATTATATGCACAATTATAGATGATTAAGTGAAATTGTTTTCATTTTTACAACTTTTCATTGTCAAAATTATTATGAAACAAACGTAATATGTAGCAGTTATAAACATATATAATGTTACTTCCCACCAACATTACTGTCTTGCTCATTATTGTTTACCTAATCGTGTGCTTACATGTAGACTTCACGATTTATTTATGGAGATACATCCATTAGGAAGGAGAAAATGACTTAACTTACGGTTATGACTAAAGAAGAACTATATATTTTACACGTATTATGTAGAATTTATGTGATTTGTATTATATTTATATTCTTTACCCCAGTAAAATACCTTTGAACACATTAACTCGTTTTCTTAATTGTAGCCAAAACCAATAAGAACTCCAATGAAGAATTACAAATAGGTAAATCACTCATTTTAGAGCTGAGATAAAAGGAAAAGAATTTCTTAGCCACAACACTTTACTAACATACTGAGATGCTATTTACAGCTACTAGTGGTCTTTAGGAAGCCTTTACACCACAAACTAGAAAAAGTATCGTGAGGAACACAAGCTTAGCTGCTTAAAGAACAGTACAATTGAATTGCACGCCGGCTGATGTCACGGACGTAGGGTAATTAAAATACCGCGCTAAGCGATGCGAATCGTTTAATTTGTACTTTGGAGTCCATCGAACCATTAGGCACGTTTCTTTAAAGCGTAGATACGTTTTCTCGCGGCTCTTTGTACAAACATACCGTGGGATGAAGGAGTATAAAATATTACCATAAGAAATGAAATCAGTTAGGTAGATTTCAACGTAAATTGGTACCCTTTAACCTCTTGAACTGTAGAACACCATCATGATAGTTTGCATCTCTCTCTCTCTCTTTTTTTTTTAGTCTTACCCTCAAGAAAAATTTAAGACCTGGTGGCGGTGAAAATCTTGCGAGGATGGTGTCGACTAACAGGGATAAGATGGGACAAGGAAGAACCATGAAGTGCGAAAATTAACATGCATAAAATTTCGTAATAAGTGTGAATGAAATACCCTAACGGGAGGGCTTTTTCTGAGATGTGGCTATTACGTTGGCAGTAAAAGAAGACGAGGTCTTGCAAAGGAATGGGAATTATAGTCTCACAAACGAGACAGTGATGCCGAGGTTATGAAAGCCCGGTTACGGCAGCAAAAGGAAAAGTATAGGTCAGAAAATATTTAGGACACGGGCTTTATAATATGACGTTCTGAAATAAACAACGACTTGGGTTAAAGTGCAGACCGTTCATAATCCTGTCTCCTTGTGTCCAGTTTAATATCTTTAGGGATGTAAGGATTCCTAGAATACCTTCAATACCCATTACGACCTCTTGTAGAAACTACCAAGCGTTCTCTTCAACAACGCAACTTATCACCCGTACCGAAAATTTCCTTTTTTAATGCAGCAATAATGAAATTTATATAATTTAAAGATAAAGAAACTGCTAAACTGCAATTATTCAATTATCAATATCTGTGCAGATATTAGAGAAACTGCGGTTTGTACATATTATATTACACATATCAAACTAACGATTTTTATTCCTTAATCCTTTTGATTAACAATTGCCTTCAAAATGTAGACACTGCACAAATTAAACTAGAAATTTATAAACCTTACTTTTCTAAATATTAATATTAATTTAATAATTGTAGATTTTAATAAATATTAAAATGTTAGATTTTATTTTTGAATTAAAGGGTGTTGGGATGTATAGAAGTAAATTCTTAAATTTATTCATTACCAAAGGGGAAATCATGTCTTTAAATGTAGGACGTGTTCTATGGCCTATTATTAAGTGGAGTGGGTTTTCTGCCTGATCTAATTCTCATTTGGAAAATGAAGTTTGTCGCTCTTATCTACTGCATAAGGTGTAAGTTCACCATCCATAATTTTTATCAATGTACAAACATGGTCTAATTTATTTCATAGCTCGATGGTCACGGTTCCTTTTTGCCTGTCAGAACTAAGGCCATAAGGTCTTCCCTGACACTCAACCAGGTTAAAATAGCGCACACATTATAAAGTAAACGAATGAATGCATACGTAATGGGCTTAGTGGGAAATGCAGGAAATGTTCACAATCAGTGCCATGTTAACATTTTCCTTGTTAATTAATAAAGGTAGGCAAGAGAAAGAAGCTATTACACACTTTTGTCATAAAGTGTTCATATTTACTGACAAGAGTGCACATTTACCTGGGCAGTGGTAAACCTAATTGAATGAGTTTTCCCTACAAATGTTGAGTGTAGCATTGCTACCGTGTAAAGTGCTTTGATACTGTTGAAACATCAATACTAATTATACACTTTTTAACAGGCAGTGGCAAAACATTTAATTAGCATCTCTGCTTTGGTTTACACCTTTTAGTTTATGCTTAGTATGCCACGTTACTAACTTTCTGTCCATTGCTTAAAAATCTAATATGTTTAAATTAACTAACACTGGCGCATTGTCTAAACTCATTATTAACTAAATAATGTAACATTAGGGGGTGTAGTCAGAGTTTAATCGCTTTTAATTTATCACATCCTTGTTATAAAAGTTAATTAATAGGTAATAAAGTAAGTGATTTTATATAATAGTTATTATAAATCAAATTATAAAGTTCCTTTCATATCAAAACTAGTTTATTGATGTCTGATTTACATTTTGGATTAAATAATATGCCTCTAATCCATATATGGCACTGTGGAGGATCTGGCTAGTTCGTTCGGGTTTACGTCTCACGAAGAAGAGAGGAAGTCTAAGGGATATTGCTTAATTTTAAAGAAGCTAACACGTCATCTTCTCACGCATGTGCTTGGCTTCCCTTTTCAATTCTAAAGACTCCTCCCGGGCATATTGCTATGCCTACTGCGTTAACAACATATTGTAATTCTAAAATATACAAATTCCAAAGTACCCATGCACAGTATTATCATATTTTAGTACGAAATCCCAAAATAATTTAGTTCAAACCAAATGTTTGTGAAATCGCCAAGATACAATTACTTAAATAAAACAAAAGTACACTGAAAGATAGCTAGTATTTACCTTGAAGGATTTATTTTGTCATTCAAATAAATGCCACATGAAAACAGTAGAGAGTTAATAAGTAAGGTAGTAACTTCTTAGACACCATTACCAATGACAAGCATTTATTGATGAATAAAACACTTAATTGCACAAACCCACATCTAAAAGCATATAAATTATTTCATAATCAGCCGTTGTCTTGTACATATTCTTGCATAACAGCGTCATTCAGCTAGCAAATGTGTAGATTAATAAGTGCAACGATATACACGGATGTCGCTGTAAAGGATGGAATTAAGTTTCCCCTCCTTAACACTTTTCTGAGTTTCGTTCTAATAGAATCATTTTTGTGAAAAAAAAAAAAAAAACACTTTGATACGTGAGGATAAGAATGGAAATACTGAGTGGACGGATAATTATCTATAAAAAAGCGCAGTAGAACTCCAGTAGGGGGTTAGCCTTGTCTTGGCCAATATTTCGAATTGAAAGGAGTATACAGGTATGCAATCTCTTGTGAGAGTGGACACTAAACGCATATATTTGTTGAAAATTCATATATATTGCTAGGATAGGTCAAATAAAAAGTAATAGGCCTAATGATTTTATTCGTAAATTTGGTGCTCACAATGTGATATTTAATTAATTCGTAATGTCAACAAAGTTCCAAACTTCCAAGCTCCAGGTCTTACTACTATTCATAATTTGAATATAAATGTCGTGAAAGGGGGAAACATTAAAAATTACAACCAAAGAAGATAATATTTCCGACGAAACACATAAATTTTATGTTGCAAAACTGCTGATCGTTTTCTAAATAATATATCTCTTCTTTAAGAAACCCCTTCATAATCAAAAATAAAAACCTAAAAATATGGTGCAAAGTTAACATGAGCGAATAAATTATTTTAGGAAACAGTTAACAGTTATCAGATTATGCAAAGTAACTTTGCAGCCCTTGCAAAATATTTGCAAATAAGAGTAAAAAAGGAATTAAGAACGAAGATATAATTACAGAAATGGAGAAGTGAGAGATACAGAAATAATAGAAAATGAAGAGAAGCGGAAACATAAAAATAGTAAAAGAAATATATACGGAAAATAGGATAAAATGTAGTGAAAAAATGGAAAATAAAGGGAATGACAGTTCCATTTCCTATTCTTTCTGTCAAGACACTGTATTAAAATGCAGTCACTACCGAAGTCTCTCTGTATGCAGTGCAGTGCTGTTATGCTCCCCCATGGGACATCTATCTGGACCTACCAGCTCCTAACAGTAAAAGATACGATAAGCAGCTCAACAATGGATTTCATAGATTTAGAAAGAAGAGTTGAGGAAAGTATGAGCATAAAGACAAGAAATTCTGTATGAAGATTTATTCTCAATTGCAAGGATGAAGAAAGTATAAAACCTCGTCTCCAATTTAAACTCACGAGGGAAGAGCTCCCATTACTTCTTTGTTTTTCAAACATCTTGAAGTGCATCTGCTGAATAAACCTGTCGGCTTGATGGGTGCAGAAGTCTTCTGAATGCAGTGGCTGCAGTAACTTTTTCCTAAGTGCTAGAAAGCACATACCAAATCAGCTTGTTTGGAGTACTTAGTCATTTTGGCTACATTTGAAGAAATGAAATAGTCGAGCTTTTACATTAAGTACCGGTATTTATGATAAGGTAATTAAAAAGAAAGCAAATATTTGTCCTTCCTTGTCGTTTTTTTTTTCTTCGGAGTAGATCACATACTCATCATGGCATTTTTAAACTATTTTAAGCAGCTCTATTTGATTTAGCATCTGCAGATTTTAGACGCTGTTGAGCTCTGTTAAACTGGTCACGAGATGTAATAATTTTGAGTTTGTATAATTATAATTATTCTATGATCGTTGTTAGCTCCGCAGCCACATGTTGTTTGCAATAATTGGATCAACTTCTGTATTAGTGTTCATAATATTCTACAGTTGTTAACGGTTTCAGTGATGCTAAATTAAGCTTGGTTAATATTTTTATTGCAACATTTTGAAAGGGTTTTTCTTAAGGTAACGACTAGAGTTGAAGGCCTTGAAGAATGAAATTAGTAAACAGTCATCGGTATACTGTTTTATTTTCTTCTTTTTAAATAGTGTGTAACGTCCGTTTTAATTGCTGGGGCATAAGACAGTGGATGCAGATATAAATGAGATGATATTATAAATTAGGAAAGGATTTGTTTTAAGGAAAGAGGCTTTCCAGGCCCAAGTTTATGGTACCTCCCTAGCACTTGCCATTTATGATGACGAGGAAAAACCTGGAAAAACCCCAGTCAGGAAGGACTGTCCTCGTGGGAATCGAACCCCAGACCTCCCGCTCACAAGTCCGCGCTTTAACGGCCTTGGCCAAACGTGGTGGTCCCAGTACTCTCATATATTCTATCTCATCAAAAATAAGGTGCAAAATAGCAGCTAATTCACAAATAACTTCTAGGTAGCGATGCAAAATCAGCTTTCTTGTAAAAGACGCTTAGACACAATATTATTACAATAAGCTACTTCTGCAGATAGTTTAACATATTAAATGATATACTTACCAAAATCCCCTTTATTACTATTATTATCATCATCATTTTATGTTTATTATTAGTGTTAATAATAACATTAGTGACCAAAGAAAACATTCATCATCCAGGCGTAAAAAAATGTTCCGAATAAATTTTGTGCAAATTCCACAGCTTTAAAATCTGTTTGGATGACGCTACTTCAAGGAGTTTTTTTTCTAATGACAAGCAGCTTTAGACATGTTTTATACTTAGCCTCAGAGAATACAAACATCACGAATGTTTATATTTCATGGTTTACAAAGCGTCATCCTGCAAAACCGAGGACAATAGGTGAGGTGCTTGTTGGGGAGGGAAAAAAAAAAATAATAAATAGAAAGACCTGATGTAGTTTTTATGTTTCTCAGATGAATAAGACGCCTTTTGTGTAAGTTATCAACATTTCCTTGCACATTTTAAACTAGCCAACGTTATTTCTGATCCAGAATACACCACTTGAAAGTCCGTTGATGTATTTTACATGGTTTTTGTGGTTAATTCCAAATATATTTTCAGAGATTCTCCCATTATGCAGACAAGCACGTGTAATTATCTTTTTGATAATCTTACCATGATGGGACTTAAGATAAAGACTATGATAACGGTTGTATTTAAATTTGCTAATACAGTGAACAAATTTATTTTATGGGCTAAGATTTAGTATTAGTCATGCTATCTATAATAATTTTCCAAGGAATTTTATTTTGACTAATTAATTATTTAACGACATGATAACCGCAATGCTAAGAAAATAAAACTGCAAGAAAATGAACTTTACTGTACAATGAAATATTAATTGCTTCCAATATCATTTTCCTTGCGTGATAGAGGTTTTTCCCATCAAATTACACATTTTAGACAAACCGTTATGTTTAAAAACGTTTAACGCTATTTCAACTTTTATTCATCAGTAAATATAACTAAACTCCTACGATAAACACAATGCAGGTGCATAAAATTCTGAGTACAGGTTTTTCAATTCGTACCTACGTGGAATGATAAACTTTTGAGCGTGGGGGGTAACAAATAGATGCCTTCAAGGAAAAGCAAGAACGGTTGCGGCGTGGACAGCTTTTGTAATGTGGCGTAAGGAGTGGTAGGATATTAAAATCTGGACACGTGTTTCATCCTTGCGAAAACGTGCTCATACATGCTGTTTTGCAGACACTGTAGTTAGCTTTTATATTTTAAAACAACTTCTGTAATTTAATTTCTTTTCGTTTGGACACATTTTCTTAAAATGCATTTGAAAGGTATCCATAAAATAATCCAATTGAACTAAAATATTGTTTTTCCGTGTAATTTAAATACCTTCATTTTAGATTAACAGGAAAGCTCCGTGATGATACAGTTGAGTAATGAAATTTATGATGTATCTTTTTTTTTTTTTTTTTTTATTATACAACTCTTCATTGCTCTGATTCTTCCATTGGTAGTTCTTGTCTTTAATTTGACCAAATATTCGTTTTTAGTATTTTCCTCTCACATGCTAGAAGTTGCTGAGTTTGTAAGTCTTTAAGAATCCAAGCCTTACATCCATATGTAGCTATTGGTTTTGTAACTGTATTATAAAATCTTGATTTCGCGCCCAATGAAATAAGTTGCTACTTGTCCAATAATCTTTAATTCTCTGAATTATTCTTTCTTTAATTTCTTCTTTCACTGATTTATTATAATTTAGTGGAGATACAAAGCATTTTAATAATTTTAAAACAGTAATATTGTTATTATTTATAGCTAAATCTTTTCAGTTGATTTGATCTTGAAAGCTCAGAAGTTTTCTTTCTTCAATGTATATTAATAATTTGCAGTTGACTTGGTTTATTTAGTGACATTCTTTAGCATCTCCGGTCATCAGCGTCCCTTTCAGTTCAGAGACCTTTTCTTTCAAGCTTCAGTTCTAAATCTACGACATGGGATCCACGGGTTTGCTTCCCTTCCGAAGGAAACCACACTTAGGAACGCCGTAAAAGTCCATCGAACGTGTCCGGGATTGAACCGGCGATCTTCGGTCCAAGAGGCAAGTATACCTACCACTAGACCACCAGGGCCGATATTTATTAATAAGCCAAGTTGCGAGGATTCATCTAGTCATTGCTGGAATGTTTTTACAAGCCCTTGAGGTGACTGAAATTTAATTTTATAAATTTTAGAAGATAAAACTAACATATTTGGTGCTTAGTTGCAAAATACAGCTTCATGACTAAAAGAAACCAGCCAGGAATCTAGCACCGTTTATTATTCAGCAAGATCAATCATGCAGATAGCTTACTTGTGTCTAATGTATATCTGATATGAATTCTGCAATACTTTTACACGCAATATATCATTCAGCTCATTTACTGCAAACATGCATATGCATAATTTACCTATAATTAGATCTACTGCTGTCAACTCAAGAAAAGAAAATGGAGAGAATACAACTCCAGCAATGGCATTCTGAGCAAAACTGACATGAAAGAGCTGGCAAAGGTAGCGTTTCCCCTTGGTAAGTGAACACATGCTAATCTTACATTCGGGAAGGTGTTGGTCTGGCTTCTTTGTCAGAAGGCGTCACGCTGTCGGAACTTGAAGCAGAGAGAGGGCGGGAATAGGGTAATGTAATGGAATGTTGCATATCTGTCTCAGAAATGCATAAAGCTGAGGTAGAGGTTAACTCTGGAGGTGCGAGATATGTCTTGAGGGAACCCCACCCACCCTCTTGCCCATGCATAAAGAGACTTTCAGAGAAGGATGTTTCACTGCTTGTCACTCAAAGGCTTCATTCGAGACGGAAACATAATACCCAAACTGGAGAAACAGACAGAAGAAAAACAGAATGGTTGTTATCATTTTAAACATGCGGTGAAGGTAGGCGAAGCCAAACACAGTGGCTGCTTCAGCGTTCTCTTCGTTTTATGCTAATTATTACATTATTGTTATAAGTTAACCTTTCAGTAAAACATTTTGCATAATTTGTTCTTACAACGACTTTTGTTGACATTACTGATTCTTGGGCTTCTGAAGGTTATTGGAAATGAGGGTTTTTTATGAGCTAATAGCTGGTTACTGATCAAAGTTAAAGCTTTTTACATGAATTACAAAAGTAGTGTTATTCTTTACTGCATTTGTTATTTAAAATGAATTTTGCAATTGTGGATAATGAACGAATCTTTACTTCAAACTTATGCGCAGGGCAATGTTGCCTATTCGTGGAAATTATTCGTTTTGTGGGTGAAATATTTTACTGCAGTATATCTAAAATTTCGATTGCACTATCTACCGTTCAGGATCGTTTTACTTATTACACATTATAATAGATTCTAATATTTGCATCATGCATTATACGAATAGTAACAAAATCATGGCTAAGAAGACAGCAATATATAGTATGAGATACTTAAAACTAACGCCTTAAATATTCCCATACTGTTATTAATGTAGAATAGCTTTTTGCTAAATTTGTAGGCCTTGTGCCCTTATATATATCCCTCTTGATATTTTTAATGTGTTTCCAATCATTATGTTACTTTCGAGATTTAATATTTATTTGTGTGACTATTTAAATGTTTGATCTATTTCTACTTCTTTAGTTATAAATGTTTATTTCATAAGTGGGCAGTAATGTTAATTAAACAAATTTTAAGCGGTTTCTTGGCCTTTTGTTCACTTTCAAATGATGTATCTGGAGTTATCTATCGTACCTGTTATTGTGTCATAAGGTTATTTTACGTGCCATAAATCTAAGGTGCGGGATCAGTGGCTGTTCTAAGAATTTTATGCCTTATAATATCCATCGACTCTGGTCGGATTTGAACCCGCGACCTGGGGTCTACAAGGCACGTAACTTATCACTAAACCACCAGGGTCGATGCTGCATATCTTGTACAGTGGTGTACATTAGTTGCGCCCAATTTAAGCCGTTATCGACTTGAGATATCGTTTTACGAGAACTTTGCATAGGAAACAAAAGACATAGTGATGTGTAGAAAGTCTTGTAAACACTACTAGTATTGTGTAATCATATATTTAATACCCGTCGTTGGCGTCTCCCGTGAGGGAGATTTAATTACCAAGGAGAATTTCAAGCACTCTTCTCCACAGAGAGCAAAGAGATAGATGGTTAGTCCATCGTCTCCATTGTAATCTGACAGGGAACTTAAGTATTTCTTGGGCTCAAACGTTCAACAATTTTGTCCAGAGATTCCTTTATCAGGTGGAGTTCTTTAGTGTGCCGCAAATCTATGATACGGGTCCCATGGCTTAAAGTATTTCGGATAATTTTTACGATCTGAAAAAAATAGATATATCCCAAGCGAACTTCGGGTCAAGAGGAGCTTATGTAATCATACATTTTAGGAAATATCATGTCTTATACTTCTGAAATGAAACGTAAATGTATTAGTTAGCGATATGTGATTTAAGTTAGCGCTATTGAATTGGGTTCAGAAATCCTCAAAAAACTACATAGTATCGGCAATGGGTGTTCTGTGGTTCTTCAGTTTTTCCCACCGAAAGATTGAAGGGTATCAAAGTAGGAGATTATATCAGGTTCAGAAAATTCATTTGAAAGAGAAAGAAAGACTGAGAAACAGCTGAAAAATATTTAATTACGATATTGCTATATTACTGTTCATTTAATTAATAATGCTTTAAAAGTCAATTACTCATAAATTAGTTGCAATAGAAACATGAAATAAATGTCATCATTATCCTAATTTTGTTTAACACAATTTACACTTCCCTTGTTACTATTGATCCATTAAAAATATATAACTTTTGTATTTTTCCCCTTCTGTATTAATTATATATAGCTAGATTATCCTCTTATATGCATATATGTATGTATGTATTTTATGGTTGGCCAGCGGTAATGCTTGGTATTAGATCTCTGTTTACTCGTTATATAGCAATGAAATTTAATTCCTTATGCCTTAATGATACAGTAGAATGCTCTGAAATGAGTAATAGTACAACATTCTTGGGAAAGTGCTCAGGTTCGCAAGAAATAAACTTTTTCTCGGCGGTTTCATCTGAGGTTCTCCTAAAACGTGGGAAACTGTTGGTCAAGGACATATATTTTTGTCTTTCTTTCTATACTTAATTAATACCTTTCTTTTATTGTTCTATTTTCTATTTTAAGAGTGCCAATGCATAATTAAAGATATACCAAGTGGCTAGTTCTCCATCAGCTTTTATATTTTGCGTCTACACTGTGGAGATACCCTGTATGGTACTCATTGTCATGTTTTTATACAGTTTTAACATTCCCTCTAATTATCACATTTTGATGTATATAACATGTTCCATACTTTCAAGGCACGAGCTTTTAGCTTGATTTACAAACTCATACTTTCATTTCGGAAACACTTTGAATTCTCTTTAACAGTAAAATAGCTTTACGGAAGATAGCGATTTAAAAATAAACCAATAAATAAAATTAAAATTGTTCAGTGTTATGCTATCATAGACAAACATACTTTCCATGTAGACTAATCGAAGCATCGGAAATATTTAAACTGCATAAATATGTTTATAAAAATGTATAAAAGTATATTATAATACTTTTAGGACGGAGAAAATGTAACTATGTGGGCTGCAGCAAGTACTATTGGAAACTACAAAATTGTTACACTTCCAAAAATTACTGAAATAGAGCATGCCGTCAGACTAATTAGTGCCACTGAAATCGTTTTATATCAAAAGTTCATATCAAGTTTAACAATATGCTATGCTCACGTTAGTAAATAGAACAGAAATAAACAAAATTGCGAAAAGAAAACAAATATACAGCGACAGGCTATAGTGCATTACATTTTGTTTTTGATTACTAATAATCGATCTTAAACAGGATAAAAATATATTTAATGTTTACATTACAAAACTGTACTAGATATGTTCAATATTATATAAATATTTTATTTACTTTAGACGGACAAGTGTTCGAAACGGATAAAACGAATAAAAGATAACTAATGTGTGAAAATGTACTCTAATGCATTATATGTATCCTCGATACACACCGTCAAATAAATCGTAGAATTTGACGCTGTGAAACACTGTGACAGCAGATATGTCGAGAACAGTCATATTAGCAGAAGATATTGTTTTTTCAGGCTCAATAAAAAAGTTGATTTAATAGTTTTATTACCAGAGATGCTTTTTTAAGTCCTGGAAGTTTGTGAGACTTTGAAATTCTAAAACATTCTGATGATTTTTTTAAACATTTTTTCAAGAAATTGAATCATTTTGCTAGAAATTAAAGTGGTAACTTAATTAAAAGTAATTAAATAAAACTAAGAGCCCATTATTTGCTAGCACATCAACGGCGTTTCCTGAGAAATTTGATTCTTCATTGGTTTCGGTGATTGAGACTGGAGTGACTTGTCTGAATAGGAAATGCATTCTAAATACAAGTAGTGATATTTAAAGTTTTACTAATAAACAATAAACATTAAACTGGCGAAAATTTCTGAGAAACTTCTTTATTATCCCATAGCTCTTGTGTTGGCGTTCTGTTATGAAATGTGCAAGAAAAAGTTTGTTGTCTCGTGGATATTAAACCGTTTATTTCTCAGCGACAAATAGTTTATGGCACATTGACTGAGTTGGTCCCGTTGCTAATTAAACGTTAATCTAGTAAGACTAATCTTCATTCCTAAGAAATTTTAGTATCCATAAAGCAAAGGTTATGACTTTATATTACAACTTACATGTAAACTTCATCTTCTACTACGGAGTAATCAGACGAAGCGTTGGTAGATCCGGGTGCATGGTAGATTATTCACAGGCTTGAATTCTGCAAGAAGCGTGAAGAAAATATCCAGATTTTAATTTGTAGTGGGCAACATTAAGTA
The DNA here is from genome assembly GCA_030762175.1 of Metallyticus violacea. Taxonomy (NCBI): domain Eukaryota; kingdom Metazoa; phylum Arthropoda; class Insecta; order Mantodea; family Metallyticidae; genus Metallyticus; species Metallyticus violacea. The sequence goes on along the minus strand of CM060840.1, from coordinate 36,849,450 downwards.
ATTGTGTTAAAAGAGCGTTGCACCTTTGGGACCCGTAACTGCATAGACGTAAAGCAAAAGTTATGGACTTTCTTTCTCTTGGGGACACATTATTAATCACCTCATGTAAACTTGTTTATTACCCTTTTACGACTGCGCCTTACTTCGCTTGTTTTATGTTTCTCCACTCGGAAGCAGTTTCTGGAAATGAAACTGCACCCGAATGAGCTAAGCACGTTTAATAAATTAGCTTTTGCAGTTGATTATGAGATCTAGGAGAAAAACTTCTCTACACGATATTTAATATACACTTTGCATAGACGAACTCGTCTAAAGAACCATATCTACCTAAGTACAGTGTCATTAAGATGATAAGAGGACCTAATACGAAGTTATTCATTTTGATATATTTTTTTTTCTCAGAAAGTATTACAGATACCTCAGCGAAACTTTTACTGTTTATTTTTATTACATTATAAGTTCTGATCTCCAATTTACAGAATGTACTTTATAAAAATGTCAAGTAGTTATTTTTTGTAACTGATTCTTTTTTATAAAAATAAAATTAAATTAATATTCATGTACAAAAAACGTCTTTTGCAAATGAACTGAAATTAGAACGCAGTAACGAATGCAATAATATAGATCAGATGTAAAAGATGCATACCTTTATCTTCATTAGTTTATGAGAAAAAGGCACAAATATTTTGGATTTTTCACTTACGACTAAAATAGCGTTAAAGTTACAACTAATTGTTAATTTACATATTAATCCATTTCTTGCATCTGTATCACCACACATATTACAGGAGACAGTTTCACCTAAATACTCGTGTCAATTACTAGCGTAATGTTTCCTTTGTTATCTTCAATACCTTAAATATGATTGCCAGAGATTTTTTAAGCATTAGAGGGAATGTAAGCAATGGTTTATCATTCACTGAATTATCCTCTTCATAAATAGACCTATTATTTTCATTATCACTACAAGCATGCTTTACTGGATAGGTTTTGTAATACTTATTTCCTTTGTTTTTAAATTAGTTTACAAACCCTGATGGACCTAGGCACCAAATTAGATGTATTTAGAAAAGAAAACTAGGATGTTTATGTTTTAAAACTCAAAATAAATACAAAAATCTCCAAGTGCTTCACAAGCAGCCATTACCATTACTGACATTTGAACCCGTAATTTACCTGTAAAGCACATCAAACCGCATCCTTCTACAACAAATGGTTTCAGAGATGTTTTCATTTTTAGGCTACAGTATGAGGTATAAAAAAGTACTTTGACATATAAAATACATTGCGTAATTAAAGCACTTTTAATCGGAAATGTTCAATAAATGACATACTACATTAATCAGAAAAATCCAAATTATTATTTGGAATAAAAAACCAAAATTTGATTTTTTTTTTTTTTTCAAAATTTGACCTCTGATCTTACCCTAATTCGGTATTTTGTGTAGTCCGAGCCGTAAAACAGAAAAAAAGAACACCCGACCACTAATCCGTTACGGCTTGGCGCCTTACAACGATGTATTTAATTATTGATCATAACGCCGATGAAATGAAGGACTTGCTATTGGCACATTTAATTAAAATGCTACCAGAATGTGAAAACTGTGACTAGTCAACTGTAGTTTAAAGGTGGAACAATTGGAGGTCACTGGTACTGACACAGTGAGCAATACTGATGGAGAGTGGGCAAGACAGAGAGCTCAAACTTACCCTGCGGTTTGTGGAACAATAGGATAAAGCAACTGCTATCGGTGTTCTACTATGAAATGTTGTACCAAAAGGGGCCGAATTCATTAAATATAAAAAAGTGACATTAACATTTTTGGATGTGCATATAATCTGAAGTAACATCGGTCAAATACAACTTGAATTATCGAGATTCCTGCTGTAAACCTTAATAATGTTCCATTATTATTCTGGACCTATATATTTAACTAATTTAATTGTTAAAGCGATATGTTTTACGATGCTGTTCAAAACACACATTGTCGTTTTAGTAACCTCCATTCAAAGCGTCATTTGCGAACATTTAAATATTCATCCGCTGAACATTTAAATAATATTTTCCATTCCTTGTAATCCATCCTTTCGGATAGTGTATGTATAACTATCATATATGAGTTCAACAAGCAAATAAAAGCTTAGTGTCCCTTTTTAGCACCAAAAGTTTTCTAAAAAATTGGTGAAGTAATTTCTGAACATTTAAATAAAATTTTGCATTCCTTGTATTTCATCCATTCAGATGGTATTTATTATATCTTAATTTAATTAGCTAAGAAAATCACTGTGTTCCCTTTTCAACACCAAAAGTTTTCTATAAAATGATTAAAGTGTTTTATTAGGTAGTGAATTCGTGGGCGTTCGTCTTCTAAGATGGAAAAAACTTCTCAAAAAAATTATGACGCTGTGTACTAAGTACACTCCTATTATTTCCCACGTGTATTCATACACTCTGTATGCTTGAACTGTATTGGAATTGTTTGCGAACTCTTGTTGGTTAAATATTTTTTTTCTTTTTTTTTTATACAAAGGTCACAAGTTTCTGCAAACTGTCACGTATAGCAATAAGCTAAATTGTCTCGTTTGATAATAAATACAATACCATATCAAATCAATTACTGTTTACAAATCTAAAAAAAAAATTATTTCCTAATTCAGTTGTTTTTTAAAGTGAATAGACTATCAAATTACCTCATTTAAGCCGACAAGACTTTCGTACTATAATATTTAAGCTTTTAAATTGTAATTGATGCCTAAACAAGGCTTCCAATGTCTTCAAAATGCTTTCAAGATGAATCATTATCAGCAAGGACCTTATATGATTGTTTTGCGAGGTACTTACATCAGCAATAGTTTCCGCGAGGGTCATCTTTTACAAAGTCCAGTGACAGAAACATTAAATGATTAAAGAAAAAATCGGATAATCTTTGTCGAGAGCTGAGCAAATTGTTGGATATGTATAATAAATAATATCATGCCTAAACAACTTGCAGCGAGGAAACTGTGTGCTCAGTGGATATGTAACAGAAACTGAGAAATCAACACATTGTTACTGGTACAAAAAAAAAAAAACTCGAGGCTAATCAAGTTCTGCTTTTGACCTCATAATAGGTGACGAAACTTCTAGTAATGCAACATTTGGCACAATGGATCATCCGAGATGAACATCCAACAAATATGCAAAGAGACCAAAACAATCATAAGAACATGTTTTCTCGTTCTTTTGCTCCTCTGGTCCTGTTATCTAAGATAGTCATACAGTTAATGCGAGTGGTATATCGCCATTTGCTTACCAACAGTTTTGGAAAAAAGTGCGCACAGAACGATCTCGAAGCTGTTTCATCCTCCACCATGACAGCTTCAAACTGAGAAACAGAGAGTGGATTTTTGCTTACTTCTTGTGCTAAATTAATGACTCATCCACCCTACACCATCTAACTTCTTGCTCCTAACCATCAAGAAGAATATTGCTGAAGCTTGAATGGGGCCTTCAAAGAGCTGGTGTCTGAAGTGACTGTACAAAGGTGGATGCAGTGCTTTGATAATTGGATTCATCGAATGGGCAACTCATAAGAATCAAGGGGAAATATTTTGAGAAATAATAAAACCTAAAAGAGGAGGTATTTCTTGCTTTACCTATCAGATTGCATAAACATCCAATGTGATTCTCATATAGAAGAAGCTTTATTAATTTATTACTTATGTGTTTATTTACATTTTAGCAATAGTGTGTTTAATTCTAAAACAGTGAAATGCTTTAAAATAGGAATAGTTGTTCATTACAGCTAAGGCGTCGAAATTTCTAAGCACTAAAAGCAGAATGAAGTTATGTTGATGATATACTATACAAACAGAAGAGTACAACAGATCACGAGTAACAAACCACAATTTCCCCTTACGCCTGTCAATCTTCAGTTCTGCTTATCTGTCGAGAGGTGGTTCATAGTTTTTGTTTGAATATACCCAACTTGATGCTAAGTGCTTAAGAATTTCAATGCCCACTTATCACCATTTATCATAGATTTTATTCTTTTTTATAAAAAATTCAAATAACTCTCAAAACTATTAACGACAATAATGCCCCCTGTTATGGATGTATATAGATTATTTCTTCTATAGAACACTAAGTTCGTTCTTATTACGCTATTTGCAGTAAAACGCAAAAACATATAACTGAAGCGAAAATTGCAATTTTATTTCAACGTCATTTATATGATTATTTTCATTATTTTTTTTTAATTTAGAATACATATATTTACTGTTTTCGAACTTAGAGAGATCTAGTACGATTTCCACACAGTCTCGTGAGGACAGTTGAGGAGCTGCATGAACTCGATCTCGAAAGTAGCGTGATAGGTGACGTTGGGGTGCTGGCATGCTGATCACAGGCCCCCTTGCAATATTTCCCGCTATCAGTTATATCGCAAGACGAAGGTATACAACGCAGCGATCGCTGTGGCAGGCTAAGACCTGATACCGGATTGTAGCACGAGAGAGAAGGATATTATTTAACACGATAGGATAAATTTCTAATCTCCGAGCAATAGTTACTGTGACTATTTTGCAAATAATAGTCAATGAATATTTTTTTATCGTTATAGATCCAGATAAAACTTTGTTATTTTAGATGGCATAAGTTTTGCAATTGCGCTGGAATTTCCATTATACCCAACCTTAAGCATTTTCCATTTCATTGTGTAAACATTTAATTTATTTTGGGATTAATCTACCATTTTCCATTTGCATAGCGGATGTACCTGCCATTTACAACGAAAAATGAATCGCTCATAGGCTTATGAAATTACGACCGAAGTTCCCGCTATCCACAAAAGAGGACCTAAAGGCTTAATTGTTGTGGGTGGATATTTTTTCCAGTCTTCCGTCAGAGGGTTTAACTCCCCTCTAACCTTTCACATTCCTGCATATCGTCAGTAATAAATATTCTCCCTCAATGGGGGTTTTGAAAAATTGTTAGAAGCACACCCCTGGACAAGAGGGTGGTTGGAGAATAGAAGATAAATACTTGTAGTGGTGGGCGTAGGTAGAAAACACAAAGCATATGGCATGAAGGGAAAAAGCATATGTGCATACAGAACTACATATGTCTTGTTCAGAAATGTTTCATATCCCAGCAAGTTCTCGTCTCTAGGCAACCAGAAGGAGCACACTGAGAAACATCAGGATAGGGTAATGTCAGGGAAACGGAATTATTAAAAAGCTTTATACTTTCAAGTGCAAGTGAAGATTTGAGTAACAGGCCGCATGCAATGGGTTCTAGAAGGCGCAACCTAGTGCAGTGAAGCAAGTTTCTAATAGCAACTTGACGTATGCAAGAAATAGGATAGCGATCTATTGAAAGTTGTAGTGTGGTATTTTATCAACATAATATAATAGGATGTGACTATAAAGCCACATATTCCTCTGCAGTCTCCAAATATCGATCAAAATGGAAAATATACTCACAAAAATGATAGAATTAATATAACCATGCACCATTGCTAAACGTGAAACAATGAAGAGACGAGGGCTAAAAATAAGTAATGTCCATATGTTCATAAGAAGCTGACAGTTTATTCTATATTCTGGAGAGATTTACATTCCTTTCCCTATCATATGTATTACTTGTTATCGCACTTCTGGAAGACAATGGACATGGTTAGCTAAGGCGTTTTGTTATTGTCTGAGGAGCGCACTATTTCAACACAGTAGGGTGGTTTATTTCATCACTCTGCGGCTGACTACTCATTTGATCGTCGTTCCATCTCGACAACGATTGATTGATTCAAATCAACTTAATATGCTCCGAGGAAAGGACGACTTGATCGCGGTGCATCATTCACATTATCACTTCCTTGTCGAAAGACTAACACCCAATGGGCCAACATCCGACTGGTAAGCTTTCATAGAAATAGGCTTCTCGGAGTCCCGCATGGCATTCCATTGAGTTTCTGCCGCATGCCATCTACGTTTTAATCCACATACGCCACTCACTTTTAGAAAACTACACGGCAATTCTAAAGTCCTAGCTGGTCAATAGAATAGTAACTATGAAAGACATATTGAAAACGTTTATAATAATGGATAGCGTAAGTATCTCTTCAAGTTGTGCATATACTTTACAAGTGTTCCTTATGTCCTCGGTTGGTACGTGACATCAATCCTGTAGTCAAAGCTATTTGGCGATACATGCTTTTCATTGATATAAGCGTTTCTACTATATCTGTCGTGGTTTCTGTTTTATCGATTCCAGTAACTAGGGAAGGTCTTTTGAATCACTCTTTACCTAACAGCTTCTTATTCGTCCTTCTACATGCATTGCACTAGTAATGCTAAGTGTGTTGCACAACTATAGCCTTCTTCTAGTGCTGAGAATAGTAACGCTATCGCATGTTCAATAGTAACTGGCAACAATGTTTTCACTACTTTCTTTCCAGCCCTCTTAGAATAAAAATAAAATAAAATAATAAAAGGTAGTACCAAATTTCTAGCTTCCAAAACTTGAAAAGTTGAGGTAGAATATTTTTTAAAATATTTTCAGAACTCATGAGATTTATTAGAAAACGTTTTCTGAAAAATATTAGCATCGTTAATGTATGAAGTAATCTTAGTTGATACTTTAGCAACCACCCAGTAAAAAGTGTATATAGTTGGGTTACTGGTCAGTGCTTTTTAATTTTATTTGTTTAATTTTGTTGCCCTCACAAATTATTTCTTTTTTTTTTTTTCCTCTCTAAAAATGTATTAATCTTTATCGTGGTCAAATACATACATTGAGGTTATTTTAGCTAAGGACCACCTGAGCGCTGTTTTTTACTGGAGAATTGCAGCCGCCGCAACCGAAAAAGAGAAACAGAGTCGCCTCGCCTAAAGTTAGTATTTTTATTTTAGTATGTATATGCTTTACTGAAATCATAAAATGATACTGTATTTAAAACTGATAATATTAATGAGCACTAACATGTTTGATGTTGGAAATGATGTCCCTCAGCTGCAACACGTTGCTTCGTACATGAAAAGAAATGATAAACTTAGTGAAGGATTTTTTTAAGAAATGAAACATTCCAGGCATAAGTTTAGGATACCTCCACTGCATTTGCTATTTATGAGGACTGAGGAAAACCTGGAAAAAATCTCAGTTAGGGAGGACGGTCCTAATTTGATATACTTTTGGGGGGGGGGGAGGAAGCGTTCCTGATTATCTCCTCGGCCTTTGGCATTTGTAATGGTTGAAGAAAAGCTGGAAAAAATCAGTCAAGGAGGACATTCTTTGCGGGAATCGAATTGCTGACGTTCATGGGCCTATGCCTTAGTGACCGCAGCTAACCTTGTCTGTATTTTAATAGTGTGATACAGCTCAATTGTCCTGCATAGGACTGCGAGTTTGTGTGATGCCCTCTATTGCTTATACCAGTAACGTTCCTCGAGGGGGGAAAAAGTTTACATTCTGGTTTCCCTTGTATTGCTGTGTTCTGTGCTTGTTTATTTTTGTACAATATCTTCCTACACATCCTGGTTTAAGGGCATGGCCATGTCTATAATGCGTGCTTTCTCGTTTTCTTTCTTTATGTACACAACATCCGGTCTGTTTACTTATACGGTTTGGTTAGCACTGACAAATCTATTCCAATATAAACTGTTTCACTTTTCAAACTACAAGATCACTCACAATACAGTTTGTTTAATGTACAGGTTACATTTAACGGGAATATTCAGTCCGTAAATTTAGTCATATTTTTATGTGATTAACAAACATTTAGCCTGTAAAAGAATGAATCTGCTTTATTGTGTTTAATATGCTGTTGCAATTCCAAAATGTACCCAGATTTTTTGCAAAAGTTATTATTACAATCGAGCCTAAATTTTAAAAAATTTACTACATTATTCATACATTTTATTATTAATATAAAATATAAAAACTAAAATAAAATATAAAAATAGAACAGGTATTTTGATGTGGTCTTATGAATTCTGGAAGATCGTTGCTGTGTTCTGGATACACATATTTTAAATTCCCAAAGAAACCTGTTAATGAAGATTGTCACCTTTATTTCACAATTAAAGGAAAACGCCCAGTAAGGTTATATAATAGTTCAGCATTGGGTTCCTATTCCGTCTTTCAAAACGTGTCTATTGGCTCACTTTGCCTTACCATGCCGTTGTGACAGCTATCAACACTGAAGGCAATATCTGTTGACTTCACATAATAAATTGAACTACTACAATGAACTATAAAATTATTTAACTATCAGATTTGTAAGTTGGTATAATGGTTTAATAGAAATATCCTATACATTAAATACTAATCCGATTACGTTTTACAACTGTTGCGTTTAATAATCCCATTGTTTTGTTTTACTATTGAGCTTTGACCTTATTACCGCAATCGCGTACTAAACTCTGCATTTCATCTTTAATGCTCTCACATTGATCATCATCATCATCATCATCATCATCATCATCATAGAACCATGGATGGCCGAGGTCGTTAATGGTGGACTCGCGAGTAAGGAGTTCAGGGGTTCGATTCCCGCCTGCACCGTCTTCCCTGACTGAGGTTTTTCCAGGTTTTCCGCAGTCTTTGTAAATGACAAACGCAAGGAGTACCCTAAACTTAGGCCTGGAACATTTCCTTCCTTAAAAATAAATATCTTCACAATTTATCATTTAATCTCATATGTATCATCAGTGCCAGATACACCGCCTTCAAGAGGAGTAATTTCAAAACTTTAATACTGCAGCCCTTGAGGATTCTAATTGTTTGATTTACCAAATTTACAGTTCTCTGCCAATAGTTACATATAAGAACAGATGTATTAAACAGATACCTTTCAAATAGCTTGTTGCTTATGGATTTCACTACTTTTTAGACCATTCTCCTAATATATATGAGCATTTCAATGCCAAAACTGATAACCTATATGTTTACTAAACTACGGTAGAAACAAAAAAGTGTTCTAGAAAATATTGGAACACTGTTCAAAATACATATACTTTCACACTGTAATTGATGTAACCAATACCTTTTTTATTCAAATTTCAGCTCAATTATAAGAAAATGACAAATTATTTAATCGAAACAAGAAGATAATTGTTTTGCCTAATGTAATTTAGTTAATTTTCTTGGCTAAGCTCATTCCAACCTCTTGATTAGCCTAAGGTTGATATGCTGAACTGTTTTAACAAAGGACCTGTCTATTAATACATAAATAAAAAATAATGAAAAATTAAATAAAATCCGATATTTTACTTACAAGGAAAAGTCGAGCTAGTTCTTTTGGAGGGCTATTTTAGTTTTGTTGAGGATCATAAACAAAATATCCTTTCAAAGCTTTAGCTGCTATGGTGTAAGAGTGTTGACAGGAAGATGAGTGGATGTATTTATTTATTAGTTTATTTACGGACTCTCTCAGATAATCAACGTCCTCTTCAATTCAGTGCGTGAAATGGTAGACACTTTTTCATTAGAGGCCACTTTTTCAGGCTTAAGGTTTTTACCTGCCGTAAATCTACGACCCTGGATTTACTTTCCTTCCGAAGGAAGTCATACTTAGGGTTTTTACTTCCGAAAAAAATCATCAACCGCGATCGGGATTGAGCCCAGGACGAGGCAATCTTATTGCAATTAGAGCAACGGTCGGAATAACTTTATATGTTGCCTGCTAGAGTAGACACTTGCCTGCTAGAGTTGACACTTTTTGTAGTTGCTCTGCAATGAGACAAGCGGTAGTGTGAAACTGTTAGATGGCTTTACCATTTTGGAAGATGCACCTACAAGAGAAGGGCGTGTTATTCTCGAATAAATATAGAGAATTTTTTTTTTTTTTTAAGAAGAATAAGGATCGATGATAAGGAATCAGATGAAGAGTGTGTGCCGAAAGGAATGGGGCAATATCACCAAATTTGGCGTTTGTCCAAAGAAGAAACAGTTCATTTCATGAACTATCACCTCGAAGGAAAACAAAAACAAAGTTTTCCGAAGGAACTGTGGCTGATGTATACAAGGTAAGAACAAAATGAACAAGGGGAAAAGATTGAAATGTTGATCCATCTCAATAAATTTTGCCCAGATATATATTACGTTCAAATATCCTGCAGGGTACGTCAAACCATGAAGTGTGGAACCATTTTGTAATAAAGAAACAGGGAAACGTAATAATATATCACAGTATATTCAGAATTTGGCTAATCGAGTGTTTTATGTCATATTTGAGTATTCGTCTGAAATAATTATTTGTTTAATAAGAATGCATGTAATATCTATATAGTCTTTGTTTTCCTGTTGTAACTTTAAACACTGATATCTTCTTTTATAATAGTCCATAGCAACTAAAATGAATTTGATGAATTTGTATTGTGTTTCTCTATTGAATGCATTATATATGAACATAAATTCCTTGTTACGCTTGTTTTCTTTAGATTTAATATCACTTCATAATCGTTATACGTTTTCAATATATATATGGATTGGATTGAATTGCATTGTTAGAGAAGGAGGAAGACATTTCGGTACTTAAGCCTTACTCCAAAGCTGGCCGTTTGTGCCTACGTCTCCCAGTGCACGTAAGTCCAGCAGGCGGAGATTCTCTTCTAAATAGTTCAAGAACCTCAGGAGGACTTCTTCCATACCAGATGCGTTGCAGAAAACATTCCAAAGTGAAAGCTACCATCACATAGCACCAGCTTACACCCCTTGGCAGATTAGACCCTGCAATAGAACTAACGAATGGAATGAGGTGAAATTTGGAAAGTTACATTCCAACTGACCTATGTAATCAGGGAAAACCAGAACATCCCAAACGCGTGTCACATGCATTACCGCCTGAGGTACTCAGCTCAGTTTCCAAAGCCATGACCAGCAAGAGTAAATGTGGAAAGCGTCAAATTTAAAAAATTATGTATTTATTTCGATGGTTGCGTTTCCTCTAAAAATTGTTCTCCTGCCCCTGATATTTCATTACACAGGTCTTTATAAGAATCTTCAAATAGCATTCAACCTAACGCAGGAAATAAGGAAGGAAGTTTTATTGGTTTCAGGTAATTTTAAAAATAAAATTTTTGACGTAGCTGTTAAGGATGCCGTATCTTGTGTACATCATCAAGTACTTTGAAATATGTCAGAAAATATTTTCCAGCCAGTTACTTGTAAATTGAGGGGTAAAAAACTACACCACACTGAAACACACTTCGTTAATCAAATATTAGCCTTCCAAAAATGATGAAATGATAGGCGCAATAAACTGCTGTGCAACTTTAGCATTTCACATAAGTATACAATATAATCAAAATGAAAACCCCAATTTCAGATTTTCGGTGCAGTAAAATAATGTAAAACAGAAAATGTGACAAAATGCACAATTTACAAAAGTGTTACAATTCTTTTATTAGCATACCCATACCTAGTCATGAGAAAATTTGAATCCATTTGAATTAGACTTTTAAAACTGCTGACAAGATGTTAACACTTATAATGAGGATGAATTAAAAATTAATTTGTATTAAAAAGATGGACGAACTTTTTTCATGATAATGATGTTGACACAAAAGTTAATTGGTTGTAGTATGAGAGTAAAACTACATAATGACATAAACAGGAGGTATTGCGAAATATATGAAACTTTTCTTTATTTTAGAATAGATTTGCGATTTCCGCCATTTAGCATGCTCTTTATGAAAGTTAATGGTAGCTGCTTTCTGCGCGACCATGGCTGATTCGGCAACCAGTAGGTCAGGCAACGTTTTACCAAGAGAGCAGGAGAAGAAGAGACAAATGCTCGTGTGTCACGTACGATACCCCAAAGAACTGTAGGGGCAGCGAAAGAAAAATATCCTACAGGGAACGGAACTCCTAGTAGACTACAAAACAGATGGAGTCACTAGTCTAATTGTCTTGAAGAAGGAAAAATATCAACAACAGTGCAGGAGAAACATAATTTAAGTATATGATGTAGAATTAGTTTATTTATTCTCTAAACACGTTTACATGGTTTCGTGGTCAGAAACTTTTTCACCGTATTATTTCTCCTTTTAATTTAGCGCCCCTTCTTTCTCTTTTCTTGATGTCGTCTTCGAAATGACTGAATCCAGATCTTTTTGCCCTTCCCTCTCTTTGGAACAATAATATTTTATTGCGCCATAAAGAAATATACGCTCAGAATATATGATCATATGTCAGTTTTTACAGTGACTACAAAACCTCTCTTTTTGAATGACATTTTGGCCAGAAGTACATTTTATGAAGAATGCGGCAATAATTATCAAAAAGTAAACGACAATTATTTATAAAATTACAAATTATTGAGTATCTTGATATTTTAGATTCAAATAACAAACAATAAAAGTAAATAAAACGTTATTGTTACTTTTAGCTTTCTAAACATTTTGTTAAATGATTTATATAACATATTTATAGTGTCACTAAGTAAATTTATTATATCTTAATTCTTGCATATATTAAAGAATAATGAACACAATAAACAATGATAAAATATATAAAATAATAGATCTACCACAGTTATTAATTGAAATGGAAGTTTTACATAAGAAAACTCTCAGAAAAAGATATTGTTTCGGTAGAGATTAAATATCTGAGGCGAGTGGTAGGATGTACACTATTGGTTTATAGATAAAACGAACAAATTAGGAATTAATACAAATTGATAGCATCACTGATATAACAAGTTACGAAAGAGCCTGGAGAATGCATGGATGTCTGAAAGACGTGTAAACGTAACAAGAGAATATACCACATTGGAAAGACTTGGAACAAATGACGGTAGAAAAACTTGGAAAGAGTCATTACGCTCTAGCAATAAAGACGCATGAGTTTCAACAAGAATATTCAAACTACTGAGTAACATATAAATTAATTAACGCTGTTTTGGTGATAATGTTCATAAGAGTCTTTATTGTATCGTAGAATTCGATAATCGAATATTTGGAATTGTTCTTCGTTGGTTTTCAGACTTACCTGAAAATGTTGTACACATTTACTGTTCATAAAAATTATGTCAGGAATGCGATTCTAATATTCACAACTATGTTTGTTTTTAAATAATTAATAACTGAAACAGGCTTTTGCCCAGGATCATTGATAATATCAGGAAAGATAAAATGAAAAATACAATGATTAGATAATTAATGAACGTTGAGCAATTTATAGTAGACAGTCGATTCATCCACCCCTTTTTCTTAAAGAAAAGATAAGTTACATTTTTAAAACTTAATATTTAAACGTTATTTCTACTTTGGAATTCCCTACATAAAAAGTTTCATTATTTTGTTAATTGTATCACCTAGTTTCATTCCATTTTTTGCCGTTTTCCATTATATAATGTTTTCAATTATACGATTACATAATGGTCCCGTTTATGTCGGAAAATTGAGGTTCTACACTATTTCTAATTAGGTATTTACAATTTTTAAAGTATGGCATTTGTTCTATTTTGACAAATATGGCTTAAGAAGCAGAGTAACGGATATCTAACAAGTGGAAATTTGTTCCATTTATTAAAAGGGGAGCAATATAAGCATTAACCTCTAATGAGGTCATTGAGGTAATTAGAATGCGGTGAATATGTATCTTTTTTCAATGTTGATAATATAATAAAATACAGTTTTGTTCAATTTATGAAATAGTATTACTTAAATATGTAGTAGCATGAGCAGCAATGTATTTATTACAGAGGCTACAATACAATACAATACAATACAATACATACAACTTCAACAGGTGCACTGGTCCAACAGATACGAACCTTCATAATAAACTAGGACAACAAAATTAAGGAAGGGATTAAAAACAATAAGGTTGGGTTCCAATTTGATGGCGAGTTAGAGAAATAAAAAGATGGAGGAGGGCTACAAACCGCTGGAGGAATATGGATAGCCAGCAGACAATTACATAATGCAGAGAGACGATTTCACTGGAAGTGAAATCATGGCTATAATCGGAATGGGTGATGAAGCAGTAAATCAAAACAGAAAGTACACTCACTAGACTAGGTCGGGCATGGCGAATGATTAAGATCATTGACAAATATGGGCGGAAAATTTGCCCCATCTCTGAGTGGGATACACATTCTGGTTGATTGTAAAAGTGCGGAAGAATGGAGGAAAACGTTTGTACCGCACTCTTTTACAGGAAAATTAAATATAGAACGATAAGAAAGGGACGTGTGTTGTAAAATGTGTCAAATAAATGTGTTAAAAAATCTGTCAAACCAGAACATACACTAAATATTTTCTAAATGAAAATTTCTGACTATTAATAGCATCTTGTCCAGAACATTTCCTTCTCCCTAATATAACTGTGAATCATTTTACCTCTTAGAACATAAATTTTCGTAATCAATTCAAATCGCTTTTGAATTGGACCAGACGAGTAAAAAATCTCAGATAAAAACTGTTGCACAATATTACTTTGCAATATTGCTAATTTATATTAATGAATCTTAAAACAAACTGGTGTACGGTGTATATCCCTTCATTATTTTGTGCATTTAAATATTTAGATTTAGATTAAAAAAAACTTTTGCGAATATTTAAAATTACAGTTTGAATTCACACTTTTCTTCATATTCTGAATTCAGCACTAAAAGCCAGTATTTCCTTTTTTTTAATCAAATACATGTAATTTACTTTTATTATTATGTTTCTTTTTTGCTAATTAGTGCGTATTTTAAATTTTTCCTCCCACTAAACATTTTAAAATAAAGTTAACTATTCGAATTGGAGAAATACAATTCATTCATCATTTGGAGTACTATAGTAAATAGCATATGATAGAAAGCATTTGATTACTTATTTTAAAATGGAAATATATTTAATTCGAAATTTTCTCACAACAATATATGAAATATGTTCATACAAGAATGTCATTCCATTATCATTTACATTAAATGTATAGAAAAGTAAATATTAAAACGCGTACATTTTAAAGGGCATATTTTCCAAAGTTATTATTAATCTTAAATACATAAAATTAGTTAAATTTTATGTTTATATTATCTATTCCTTATTACAAACCTGCATACTCAAAATAAGTAATAAAACATCATTAATAATGAATGGTAAGTTAGATTTTTAAAAAATCAAGAACGAAACACTCCACAGATGCTTTCAAATTTAGACAAGTGCCGTGATGCATAAAAACAATAATTATTATATTGAGTGTGAAGCCCAACAAATAGGTATATTAACTGCAAGGGGGATAAAGTCGCTAATACGTGACTTGTGAACTGATCAGCGATTCGAAACACAAGTTACCACCTTCCTAAGGTTTTTCCAGGATTTTCTCAGCCCTCATCATTGTAAAATGCCAAGAAGTACCTTAAACTTAAGCCTGAATGCCCTCCTTCTCAAAAAACAAAAATATCTTTCCAAATTTCTCAATTCACATGTGCATATGTCATAAACATCGGTCCTGGTAACCTAATGGTAACCGCACTTGCCTCGTAGACCCAAGATTGTATGTTCAATCTTGTCCAGGGTCAATGGATTTTTTCCGGCGTAAAAATCCAAAGGGAAGTAAAGGTGTGGGTTCCGTGATGTAGATTTACAGCACGTAAATGAACTCGAGCCTGAAAGAAGGAGTCGTTGAGCAAAAGTTATAGGTCATTTCAAGTCCTGTATTGAATGAGACTCTGATGACCTGAAATTTGAAAGAGGGTCTATAAATAAACCAAATAAATAAATAAAGTGTAATAATCGTTGAGGTAGCAGTAGTAAAATAGTGTGTTAAGTAAATTTCAAAGTTCTAATTCTAGTTCTTATTATTTTTCCTATATACCCGAAAATATGCACAACATTTATCAAACTCCCATTACTACAATATGTCAACAACAGAAAACACATAAACTTAAAGCGCAGTTTTCCGTTTATTTCTGGAAATGCAATCAATTTCAAAATCTCTTTTCCACTCAGCTAGAAACTCTATCATTCATTCTCTTCCTAACGTCAATGCCATTCCCTTTATCATCTCCATTACCACACAAACTGCCAAGTAAATCAGGCGATAAAAGGAAAATGAAGGCGCACATAATAAGGTGAACATTTCTATCCCGAAAATGACTCAAAGAATATGTGTCGTTCTCGTCATTAGGGTGTTATGGCTTTGGAAGTTCCATTTCGCCTCGTCTTCAAGCTACTCATAGTTACCCAGGGGATGTGGCAATAACATAAAACTGAGGAAATAAGAAAGAGATTGTGAAAAAAACTTCGATACGGGAAATTTTACTATTTTTTCTCAGCATGAATAAAATTTATTGAATGCTAACTTCCTTCCCAAAACCTGTTTTAGTTAGTTAATAGTAATAATAATAATAATAATAATAATAATAATAATAATGAACGAAAATGGAAGTAAGTATCAGGCGGTAGATTTTAGTATAGACTTCTGCAGCTCTAAAAGCTTGAATGTTAGAAATATAATTTTTAGTATAAAACTTCTTCTCTTCTTCTCATTTGGCGCTACAGCCTGCGGTGATCCTTGGCGCTCCGCGGGGACCTCTGCGTTCTCAATCTCCGTCTTGCCACTTTAATGATAAAGGGCAGTGTTGCAAGAGGGCATATGATCATCATGCTGTCACCCCGCCGGTTGCCTATCAACAGCTTTCGTGATTGAATAACGCCATGTCTCCATCAGGCAGCTTCCCAATTATTCCTCACGAAGCTGAGTGGACACTATTCCAGACCTCCCTAGCTTAGAAAAATTCCCGGTCCTCCCGACCAGCAGTCAGCAACGCTAACCATTAGACGTGTTTGTCAGTATAAAATTTAGCTTTTTATAATATGCAGGATAAGCTGTTTTTCATTATTTCTATACAACACACTGCTAAAATTGAAGTATGCTATTTCAGAAAGCAATACTTTTATAAAAATAACTATTAAGACACAAGCACGAAGTAAGCCACGAGGTGAACCTTGGCTAGTTTTTTTTTAGATCAGTTATATAAGCAGTGAGTAAAAGCAACAGATTTATATAGAAATGGAAGTATGTAAGTATGTATTACAATAAAATAACATTTTTCACTGATTAATATTAATTTCATTTTCCAACAGAAAATAGATAAAAGAATATATAACAATGAATAAATGAAAAAGTAGTTGTAGTAATGGACTTTTATTGTAGTAGTTTTAAAGTATACACATGTGAGTGTAACTGTCGCATGGACCTTACGGCCGTACATGCTAATACCGTCTTTGTTATAATATATATATATATATATATATATATATATATGTGTGTGTGTGTGTGTGTGTGTGTGTGTGGTGTGAGTATACATCTTACATTTTCTATGAGTAGTTTTATATACATAAATGCAAACAAGAATAGAACCCTTATCCTTGAACCCCCCTTCCGTTTATTAACCACTTCCCCCCAACTCCCCTCTCATTTCCATGGCCATTAGCCTATTAATTTGTTTTGGATTTAAAGATAGGTGTATATTTTAATTTGTACGTTATGTAAAAATTTGCGAAATAAGTTTTGAATAAAAACTTCTTGTTAATGTTAAAGTATAGTACATATAAGAATTGTAAGGTAAATAAATAGACAAATGATGAGGTAAAAAATCTAAAATTCGAGGTAACTGTAGCTATGGCTACTACATTTTGTGTGCAATGCAGATTTTTCAGGATAATGCTGTTCAGAAGACACATGTCATATCAAGAAGCAAACTATAACTTGAACACACGACGACTGACACAAAGCTTACCTACAAGGCAAGCAAAATTTTAATGAAAGAAAAAACGAAACGCTGTTGGCAGGCTATCGACCATTGCTCGTTCTACAATTTTCTTTCACAATTTCTGCTAACTCGTGATTTAACGTACCCTTGTGGGAACGAAAATCTAAAGCCTTATGCGAAATGTCAGATTACGACATCCGACTATGGTTAGAAGCATGAAATGTGCGGAGGGGCAAGGGAAAGGGATATTAATGCTATAATATTGGATAAAGGATGAGATCGAAGTAATAATGCTTAAAAAGAAGAAATTCTGACATATGTTACGAAGCTAGAGCCCTGAAGCTGCAATAAAGAATGTAGACCGTAGATATAAAAAGGACCGGGAAAGATGGCAAATCGCACGTTAAATTAAAGGACAGAATGAAAGGATGGAAGAAAGCACTAGAAGAATGGCCGCGTCGCTTCAATGCCTAGAGGTACTGTGTCAAGTCTGCTAGTTAGCTCTGAGGCGAGGGAAGTCTCATCCAGCAAACGTCGTGAAAACTGCTAGCTGCGACTTTTTATAGTCCATGCCATAATCATATCCTCACCCACTACCGCACATTTCCCGTCAATGGCTTCAGCATCCCAGGGAACAAAAAAGGAGGCGATGTTGAGAGGAGTTAGGACGCGAACAGCGTTCTTTTATTTTGGCGGCTCAGGAAGTAGAGAGGCTGTTGAAAGAAATGTCTTCGTGGCGTGTCCATGTGTGTGTGGGAGTCGCAAGTACAGGAAGTCTGACACCCTTTATGAGCCTCTTAAAAGTGTCTAATTTGTAAAACAGCTGAGCGCTTAGAACCGTTAACATATTCTTACTGCGACGACAAAAATAGATCTTCATTTATGTTTTTAAGATATCTTCATTTTACGTTGCTTTCATTCAACTGAAGTATTAAAGTTGGATGTATTTTCATTATAAATGCATCAACATTGCATTCAATTAATTGTTAGAACTCCTTGGATGGCAATTTCTCAGATTTTCATTAAGATATGTGCAAGGCATTAGCGAGTTCTTACTGTTCACTAATCGTCTCTTCGTCGAATTAGAGTCTTGCAACGGCTTTCTCTAACTTTCAATTAAGAGCACCTTCTATCTAAGTTGCTATTATTAAACAAACGAGTCAATTTCGCACTAGTTTAATTTGGCATTTTCCCGTTAATGGTACATTTGAGTTTGGAAACATGCTAAAAGGTAAATTAGGTTTTGAACAGCAGTAAAAAAGATGCTTAACATATAACTAGGATTTATTTTAACAGTGTACATAACTACATGAAAATATGATCCTTGTGAAATATTTCACTGGTCTACACAATTTTTGCTGAATAAAAACTGCTCATATTTTCTGATTCCTTACCACATGGAATCTCTCAACCCAGCCTTAGTTTTGTTCCTTCGGGCCACAGTTTTTAAGAAGTCGGTTTTATACAAAATAACATTGAGAATATATATAAAATAATTCCGAGATATTTAAATAACATAATAAATGGTTCACTTTGTGAATGACATTAGGGTTAAATCAGACCATGGGACCAGAAAAAATTGGACACAAAGAGCAATTTAGTTCCTGGAGAAAAAAAATGTGAAATATGAACCATTGGTTTCTTCCTCTAATGTCCTTCTTCCACCACACCATATTAAATTAGGCCTAATGAAGCAAGCATAACACTTGTTAAGGATAGTGATTGTTTCAACCTTCTGGTTACAAAATCCTCACAAACAAAGAGATCAGCAGATATTTTTGATGGACCCCCAGATTTGTGAGGTTATGCCGAATGGGATCTTTCCTTAGTCGATGTCCGAGTTAGAGATGTGAGTATGATTGGCATACAAAAAGTGACAGCAAGCTTTCTTGGTAATAAGAAATCTGAGAACTATAAAGAAATTGTAGTAGAAATGTTACATTTTATAAATCTAGGGTGTAAAATGAATTTTACTTCCCTGTGTATCTTGTTACAATGAGTGAAGAACAAGGGGAGCGGTTTCATAAAGACATTAAACAATGGAAATCAATATCAAGACCATTGGGATGTGTCGGTGATGGCTGATCTCTACCGGGTTTCAAAAGAGACATTAGAAAAAACATATCACAGCTTAGAAAAAATTAAGTTTTCTTCTCTCTAATAGTGAAAAAGTTTGGAAATTCGTAATTATTGACATGTAGCTCCACTTTTTCAACATAATAAATTAATATTTAAGTTAAAATGAAACGTAAAAACAGTTTGGTCTTAGCTATATGCCTTAAATCTTAATATTTTTTTCATTAAAAATATAAGTATATTATTACATTTGATGTGATTTTGTTTAAAAATATAGCCCGACGGAATAAAATTGAAAACATGTTTGAATTCAGTACATTCTTATTAAATATATCCAGGTTGAAACATAAAAAAGCAAGAAGAAACCTTTTTTGTAGGCCAGTGAACTAAAAGTACCCAATACATTACCAAAATAAATTAAAGAAATTGACAATAAGTTAAAGTGTAAAAGAATAAGTTCCTGGTATTGCCTTTGAATAGAAATTCTCATAAAAATGCAATTTGAAAGAAGAAGTACCCAATATCGAATGTCGTAAGAAACAAAAATTCATATCTGACTGTAATATACATAATAGTTGCAAATATTTAATATTGATATAGTGTTTAAATTATCTGGATAACCTGGGTCACTGGGTGAAAATTGCAATTGATAACACATTTTCAGATAACCGCAGGCAGGAGACATCATCACTGAAGAAGATTGATGAAATTTACAAACTAATCCTACAATGACGGCTCATGTCTGATGAAGTCAATGGCAATGTGGGAGATCGCAGAACCAAATAAAGCTAGAAGTGAAAGGCAAGGAGTTTATAACATCAGAAGGATGAGGTTGCGTAGCCTGTAGTCGATACGATCGCCATTCATCACCTTAGGGCCAAGAGCGAAGGAACATGGCTTTATCAAATAGGGGCTTATGAACTAATTGAGTAAAGGGAACGAGGAAAAGGAAAGAAAATGTAAAATCACCAAATATCGTCTTAGCTTTATATACACATGACTAAGAAAAAAAGTTCATGGACCTAAATTAGAAATAACATGGTTTAATTAAAATATTGTTTATTTGCTATTTGCATGTTTTATTCATTAGCTTCAATATAAAGTAACTTGTTTTGAGTTTCAGTAATTAAAGATGTTCAGATAAAATTGAACATTTCATTCACAGATCCTCTAACATCCATTAATTATGTTCATGTGCTTATTTCTTTCTGAACATCAAAAGTGAAAAACATAGTTTTCATTCTGGCAGCTAGGCGGCGACATGGCCGAGAGGTTAGACTGCTCTCCTCCCACCATTCGAATCCCACCAGGACCGTTCCCCCTGACTGAGATTTTTTCCAGGTTTTCCTCAATCCTCATAAATGGCAAATGCCGGGGAGGTACCCTAAACTAGCCTGGAATGTTTCCTTCCTCAAAAAAAAATTCTTTCTCAATTTATCATTTCTACTCGTGTATCATCAGTGTCCATCGCCTGTGGTGCCTCAGTAGTAAAAAAGGGCGTTAAACACTATTAACAAAAAAATTCCTCCCACCGAGGCGGCCCAGGTTCGATCCCAGCGGCTATAACGGACGAAAATTTCCCTGCTACTCATTCCGCCGTTTCTTTATTATCACGTCATTCTCATCTTCATCTTCATCATTCCGCCGATCTTCGGTGCACACATTTACAATTAGAATACGCTACTGCTCTCTACCGCCCAATTTCAGAGTTCAAATGTATAGCCAGCAAATGATTTGACGTAGAACTGGAATCCCTTGATACCAGTTTTTTAGAATGTCAAAACATGAATTTTTAGTTTATCATTTTATCAGTTCCACATTTCTATATTTCCTTTAGTACTATAAATAAATTAGGAGAATAACGGGAAAAGGGAATATATTTTTGTGATAAATGAACTTCTGTCTCGGAGCTTTAATACATTAAATATGAAACCAGTGTAGGGACAAACAGTTTGAAGTATAGGTCTAAAACGTTTAACTAAACAGAAAACATCGGCGTAATTAGAGGAGATACAAAATGCATTCCCCCTTTTCCTGACTTATTTATGCTCCAAGAAGAAACTTTTTTTTTTATTTTATCAGAATTATCAAACTGGAAGTTGCTTAACAAGTATTGCCATTAGTTTATTTATTTTCCTTTCTGAAATGACAGCATAAATGCTATTCTACATTATTGATTTTATTAAAATTTGAAACTACCATATTCTACTTGGCCTAAATAAGGTTATAAACTGATATAGAAGAAATATAATAAAACATTAGAAAAAGGAATAAAGATGATTTACAATAACAATCATATAAATAAATGTTACAACCATGATTCATTAGTACAGTCTTAAGTGCTTTATAGAGGTATTTTATCTTCATTTAAGCAGTGAATTAAAGTCATATCTCTCACGATAAAATTGCGTGCAATAAAGCAATTTATGGGTTTCTTGTTTCTTCTCAAATGAATAATTTAGACAATTTTTACGATTTATTCTTTTATCGAGTATGTCAACGTGTAAGAAAGCTATGAAGAATTATTAGAGAACCTAAAAACAAGCAACCAGTTCATAGTTTAAAAAAATGGTAACATTTATTTAGTTTACTTATTATAGTTATTTTTTTCGAAGTACTAATAAAAAAGCTATAGTAATTTTGCACTTAACAAATTGCTGTTGTGTTGTGGTTCGTAATCAAAGTCATTTTTCATTTATTACAGTATCCATAGAATGAAATATTAATATAAGGGCTGACGAAATTCACCACACAATTTTGAAAACAAGACACCAAACATTTGCATTAGTACTCGTATATGGAGTGCTTTATTTAATTTGTGTTGCCTCCAACATGGGCAGGAGTATTATATTGTGACTTTTTAATGGATAATTTACAGTATTTGTGAAAACAAATTCCTTCAAATTTAAAACTCAATAATGCAATTCGTGCAAAATGAGGCATCCACACAGTTTTATCTTTGTGCCAATGAGCTTTTAGGTTAACGGTTATAAAAAACGGATACGTCATGGGGGACTGACATTAAGACCTGCTGATCTCAGTCCCCTAGATTCCGGCATATGGGGTTTTTTAAAGGCTGTTGTATGTTTCAGATCTATGGAACTTCTTCGGCAAGCACATGGAATGCAGAAGACAGTAAAAGAGTTCGTTCTTCATGGGGTACCCGGAAGTCTGTATTGGAGCTAATGGTGGTACTTTTGAGCACATTCTGGAAAACAATTGGTAAGGGTAAATAAAAAAAAAACTAACTAAAAAACTAAACGCAATGAGCATATATTTACGAGGTGGTATCCACAATATTCGGGACTGGTGCTGCCATCTCGACAGTAGTTGCAGTAAAATTTTGTACCGCTAGGTGGAAACACTAGCATATCTGATGAGTGAGTAATTAAAGTTTCACGCAGCTGGGTAGATGTATTAAGATTCTATATTACTTTTATTGATACTATGTGTGTACGGTGTGTGGCGATTTTACGATGAATCCAAGATTAGAAAGAGAGTGTGCATCAAATTCTGTTTTCGGGCGTAAAAATCCTAAGTATGGCTACCTTCGGAAGGGGAGTAGAGCCGTGGGTCCTGTGTCGTACATTTACGACATGAAAAGAACCTCAAGCCTGAAAGAGAGGCCCCTGAGCAAAATTTGTAGGCCGTTTCACGCTCTGGGTTGAATGAGACGCTGATGACCTGAGATGTTAAAGAGCGTCCATAAATAAATCAATAAAAAAAATCAATTCTGTGCAAATCTAGGGAAAAATGCTACGGAGACCCTCTCAGTGATTCAATACGTATTTGGGGGACAAAGCATGAGCCGTACACGTGTGTTTGAGTGACATGCTCGGTTTAGGGCCGGCCGTACAGCTATTGAAGATGATGCTCACACCGGTAGGTCCGTCAGCTGCACAACGCCTGACATTGTTGTCAAAGTTCAACAACTCGTTCGTGAGGATCGATGACGAACAATTGAAGACCTTGTTCATGAAATGGGAATTGGCTATGGAACATGCCAACCAATTTTAACTGATGAATTGGGCATGTATCGTGTCGCCGCAAAATTTATGCTAAGGATCCTGACTGCAGCTCAGGAGGCGCAGGCTGTTGAAGTTTGCACGGGGCTTCGTCAGACCGTATCCGATGACCCAACTTTCTTGTCCTAGGTCATCACCGGCGACGAGAGCTGGATGTGCACGTATGATCCTGAAACAAAACAACAATACTCTCAGTGGAAGAGCCCGAACTCACCAAGGACCCCCCCCCAAAAAAAAAAAGAAGCGAGACAAGTAAAGAGCAAAGTAAAGAGCATGCTCCTCGTTTTCTTTAATGCCAAAGTAAAGAGTATGCTCCTCGTTTTCTTTAATGCATAAAGAATTCATCCCACCAAATCAAACAGTAAATAGCACGTACTACTGTGACGTTTTGCGACGGCTCCTTGAAAATGTGCGGAGACGACGGACCGAACTTTAGCGACAAGGGAACTAGCTGTTACATCACGATAATGCGCTCTGCCACAATTCCTAGCTCAACAGGGGCTTTTTGACGAAAAACAACATGACGGTTGTCCCCCACTTACCGTACGCGCCTGATTTGGCACCTGCGACTTCGCTGTATTCCCCAAACTGAAAATCAAGTTGAAAGGACGTCGTTTTGACACAATTGAAGAAGAAACGCTGTCTGTGCTAAACACCCTCAAGGAACATGTCTTCCAAGATGCACCTGGAAAATGGCAGAATTGCCGGAATCGGTGTATACGTGTGGAAGGGAACTACATCGAGGGTGAGGGCGGTCATTAGTCTCAAAGTAAGTTTTATACCAGATGGCAGCACCAGTCCCGAATATTCTGGATACCACCTGGTATATGGAATATTTTTGCTTTTTTGTAGATTCTCTGTTAATTTTCTATAAGTTTTTACATATTAAGTATTTACATTCAATTTTTATGTAAATTCTAAAGTTGCTTCTGTTATAAACCTTAGGGAAAATTAGGTCATTACTCATTAATAACTTATGTAGCTTTCTAAGTTTACTGTATCATCAAAGTAGTGCAATAATTTTAAATGCATTTATTGCATGCCACTTCCCTATTAAGTCGAGGAGAATAGCTTGGTAGATTTACTGCGGATTTTGGCCCTCCAAAACGACTGTTTTACTGTTAATGCACCCACTGAGGGGAAATCGAGCCTCGTCGCTATAGAATATTAACAAGGTATCAACTGTTATGTCATGAAGGAGTGTTGAAACCACCTACAGAAATGCATCCTTAATTTCGCCTGGTGATTTTAGTTTTGGGACTACGCGAGATTTATAGCGCTCCAATTTTAGTATTAAGAGGCGGAGGATTTGACAATCCCACCTATTGTGCTATATACTTAAATTAATTTCTTAGGCCAACTTACAGTCATACTTCCTTTAAAACATGCCGCTTTTGCTTTACCCTTTTTATGATCTACAGAAGATTCCAATGCTTTAACCTCTATATAGTTTTTGTTGTTTTATCAAAGTATCCTTATCCATTCTAGAATAGTGTGCTATTTAACAAGGTCTTTATCTGTAAGAAAGAGATAATCTATAATATACGCGAAGGCAGAATAAACATTTGATGGTGAACGTAATCAAGTGCGTACGAATCCTCAGGTGTTATCGGCTATTTCTTCTTTGTTCTACACTTGGGGTACTTAAATATTCCCTGTCAGACATTTGAATGAAAACTTTTTAACGCACTAAGCCCCTAACCCGCTATAACCACACAGAGTCATATATGACAAAGCTTTTATCTATTATTTCGGCTTTCTGTTGATTGATGAGGTTTTCCTGATTCTGAAAATGTAAATGTCATCGCTCCGGCGCTAATAAACGTCGATTTACTCGTACTGTGTACCAGCAACAGCCTCTTATAATGATTTTCATTAACTAAAGATCCTCCTTAGCTAATATCTGCTAGGTATTTACATTCTCTCCTGAGTACTTCACCGATGCTACTACGATAAGGAAAGTTAAAGATTTTTCTGTGGTTAATAAAGTACAGCCTTAATCTAAATGCCAGGAAGTCTCAAGCTATCCCATTAGATTGTACAAGATCAAGATTTGACAATCATAACTTGTTACTGATTCTTGTAAATAATACTGTTTTTCCATGCCGTGTAATCATGAAAAACAGACAGTCATCTTTAGGTAGAATGAAACGAGCAGAGGAATAATGTGCACAAAAATTGTTTTCTATTATTTACTGATTGAAGTCATTGGATTGTTTTCTTCCTAATAAATTAAAATTAATTTTAATACAAACACTGATGGTACAAGAGTAAAACATTGTCCAGTACCAAAATAAATGGTACGTTTCATTTTCTAAGATCAAAATTTCATATAGTTAATAGTTATTACCCCTTTTAAGCCTATAACTCAATTTGTTAATTAAATTTAAAAAAAAAGAAATGTGATTAACATTTAAATGACGACAGCATAAATGTTTATACAATTTGTAAAAGAAGTGTAGTACAACAAAAATTAATAAAACGTACATCTATATAATACGTCAAATTGTAAACAATATTAGGCTTTTTGCACAACCTTCATTACAGTGTTTACATTTCTTTTTTTTCATTACATGTGTTTATTCTGAGCGGCAAATCCAACACTTGCTAAGCGGGAAAAAAACTTATCACCTGAAAACTGAAATGAGACTTTTCTCACACAATTTACAAGTATTGGGCAGACTTTAAAACTCAAAACTACAATATTCTTTAAGATAATGGTCTACTGCTAATGTCCATTTAAAAACGTTCTCTAATATATCCCTTTTAATTATTTCCCTCAGGTTCTTCTACGCTTTTCATTTCAACTTCTCAACATATACTGACCCCAAAAATTTTACACTCCCTTTTGAGGAGTCTGTAGGTAAATAGGAACTTGGGCATACAGAGCCATTCAGTTCTTTTGCTGCAAAATGAGCAGCTGACCTGCATTTGACAAGCACTTTGTGTAATCATATGAGTCACCCTTACTGCGTTTGAATTTCTTGACCTGTTATCTGCGCTGCTTTCAACCTATGACTCCCGAGCACCATTAACATGGAAGAGACTAAAAAAATCTATCTTCAGGCACTTCCCCAGGCAAATCTTTCATTAAGCATGGATGTTTCAGAAGAAATCTTCAACATTTAACATTGTGCAAATCTGAGCTATAATATTACAACGTGTACAGAACGCGTGAAGAAATGCAAGAAATGGTTAGTGTATCACGAATAGTTTTTATGCTAGATGGGTATTAAGTTAGAGTATTTGAAATTTCGAAATAAATAGCTCTGAAAGGTTTCGGAACATATAAACGAAATTAACATGAGATGAAAGCTCCTGCTATTTGCAATAGGAGTTCTTTATTAAATATTTTTAAGATGTTGTTATGAAATTAATTGGCTTAATTATCGGCTGTCCCTTTAAAATGGTTTCTGGATTCACATTGATTCCTTACTTATACAGAATAAGAATCGCTTTTCAATTACTATTTTCTTTAATAGGAATCAATGAAATAAATCCGAGGTGCAATAAGGGCTGTTTCAAATCACTTCAGCTCACCACAGTTTCTCCATTGAACACACGGTGTGTGGTCGTGCAGCAGAAGTGTGCTAAACAGTTAACTATACTGCGAATTCATCTCTCAACAAGAAAGGCGCCACCGTGCACTAAAATAACTTTGTATTAGAAAATTTAATTTTAACTGAATACTGAATGCACCTCTTTAAAGTGTCGATCCGGTGTAGCGGTAATCATACTTGCATATATATATATATATATATATATATATATGACTATTTTTCTTTCAATGCTACTTATATAATATTTTATAAAAAATATATTGGGAACAGAAATTTTCACATTTAATCTCGTGATGTTTCACATTTTGAACAATGAAAAAATATTAAGTTAATTTTTTAACGTCTTGCCCGATTTGAGATAGAATGTTCTCTATACAATAATCCTAAATATGATAATGTCCTGGTTACGACTAAATGATCGCTGAGTTTTGCATTTCATTTAACTTTTTTCCAAATTTAACCTGCTTAGCCTCGCTTTTTCAAAATGTATCTGCGCACCATCAATTAAGCACTAGGTCTCGCTGATATTATCTGCTCCTTATACCTCACAATAACAGTATTCGTATTTTTTTACCATATACCATCTCCGTTACTAAGAGTTAGAACAAGTTCTCGAGGGGAGTTAAGGGTGTCGAATAAAATTAAAGTTCAACAGTTCTGGGTTAATACATCGATTTACATTTTGATAACAGTTTAATGAAACTACCATCTTCTATTTTATCACATTAACTGTTCTTCCTACTCTTCTCGGTTGCTGTGATTTTTATTCTTATGTATTATATAATTTTTTTCTATTTGTGCATTATTTAATATAACTTACAGCCATAACTTTTGTTTATTATAAGCAGACGTAAACTAAATTCTTTTCCAAACTTAAACTATAGATTTTATGTTTGAGTAATACAAATTTAATCACTAATTCTATTTGGTAAATGAAATTGTTTCTCACTAGTTTTCATGGAAAGAATTAAATAATATGTGTTTTGGTTGTTTAGTGTTAATTTCAGATGCATAGTGTAAACCTAGCAATGTAATGTCAATTTAAATATTTGCCTACATGGTTTGTAATATTTATTGTATTAATCAGAACTTGATAGAAGAGAATTTCTTATGGCCTTAAATCCACAAGTTAAAATAAAGTACTCTGTTCTCGCAGAGACCTTACAAATATAATTTCTGCTTTTTCAAGTCTTCTTAATTTTTCATTTTTAATAGTGTTCAACGCTCTTTTACTGTGTTTATGCAGTATTTGATCCCGGAAGTTAGGATATATTAGATATTTAATTAGAAAGGGACTTAATTGCCACTTACATCATCAGAAAGTTTTATAAGATGCAGAGTGGCAGATATCCTTAGTACGACAATATGCATTTTGTTTATTACAGTAATCCCATTCAATCCAGAGGCATTGCTTTTTATTTCCTTCAGAAAACCTTCCATAGACTGTAAAAACAAGAATGCAATATAAAATATTTAAAACTTTCTGTAGAGTACCGTTTACTTCCCTAAAACACCATGAAACATGCCACAATTACTCGTTTGTATTCGCTGCATTCCAGATGGTATCTCATTCTAGTGCTGCTTTTATCGTTTCGGAATTCATAACTGTCCCTTTTTCAATATTCGTCTAAAAATGAACACATTCAGCCACAATGCTGGTCTCTATCCTACAGAAGAGATATGTTGTTTTAAAAGTGCACTCCACACATTTCTGTGTTAATTGAAAATCGCATATAGGAACACTCATCTCAGCAATTACGCCTAGCATCGCGCGAGGGCCTCAGTAGCGCGAGGGAAAAAATATATAATATCCAAGTTTTAATTAAACGATAACACAGATTGTACCGCACTGCAAACCTATTAATCCTAATAACCGAGGGAGGTCATGACTAATGGCGTCCAAACCACCGACTGTACCGTATATTTCAGTGTGTTCTCCTCATTTTTTTTATTTTCGTTTTTTTGTCATGCAGACGCACGATTTAACCCAAAAAATGAACAAATGCTGCGGCTTGATACTTGCAGGGCTGGACCCCATTGTACTGTGTAACTCTATCCACATTGTGTCACAATTTGCGTGTGAAATATGCCCACAGCTTGGCCTCAGTTGAAAATACGCACCGCAAGCCACAATCATAAAAAAGCGTGCTTGAAGGTCGTACTACTGTTAATATCAATGTTACGTAATATAAGAAAATAACGCCAGAAAGATTAACTTCTAATTAAACTCAGTTTTAATTTCCAGAATTATGCACCAGAAAAGAAAACCTACTTTGTAATTTAAAAATAATATATAAAGTTTATATTTTTCCTTGAGAGTATTCCTTTTGCAGTTTGCATCATTGTTTATGCTTGTATTTGCCTAATTTTTGTTGCAACATGCGCGACAATCTAATCTCTCCCTGTTAAAATTTTCTATAACCGAGCTAAATCACTAAATCATATTAAAGACATGTTTATTCAATTCATTTCTTTAAATTCAGAATGTAAATAAAAAAAAGTTTGTTTATGCAATTCTTCTTCAATTTTAAATTTAAGGAGAATTTTAAAGCAAGATATCCTTCATGTACTTAAATATCTAACGGATATTTTTTTACATCTGGACTAGTGATGAGGAATCCTTTATTTATTCAAGACTGCGACCAATATATACATGTATATAAACACCTGTCAATTTATCATTGTTATTTAGAATATTACACTATGATTAACGCGGATCCGCCACGCGTTGATCGCCAGGCCATTTCAGTTAGCTCGCGGAAATATTTTAGTAATCAGATTTTTGGGTAGTGTTCGCTTCTATGAACTCCTGCTCGCTTTTCTTGAAGAACGTAGTGAACTCTAAAAAAAGTGAAAGAACTCTATTTTAGAATATTTTCTGTGGATTAAGGGGCTTAGGTTCTTGGCTGATGTCATTGAAAAACTCAACGAGCTAAATCTCCAACTTCAGGGCAAGGACAAGAACATTCCGCCAATATTTCACAGATTAAGTCATTGGTGCAAAACTTCAATTGTGGGAAAATAATATGAGGCAGGCGAACTTATACGTTTCCCTTGTGTTGGGAGAGAAGAAAATATAGGAAATGGCAAACGCGTACAAATGTTAACATAGAGATGGCTCCAAAATGTGTTTTAGACTCATTTCATTTCGTTTCATATGTCTCTTTAGCCTAAAGATTTGTATCTGAACATTGAACAACATTTTAGCGAATACAGAGCTACAATTGAACTCGAAATTGTTACTGTACAAAACGACTTATGTTTGAAGAGTGCCGTTGAACAAGAAAATGAAGACAGAATTTCGTCTATTGTGCCCAGTAGCAAATATTCAGTATTGAACAATGTAGCGCTGAAAATGATATTGTTACATAGTTTTAGTTATTTCTGTGAATCAATGTATTCATGCATGAGCTTTATAAAAATAAATATAGAAACAGGCTGACAGATGAACATTTGGACTCGTGCATCCAGCTTGCTGTAACCAACTACTTATGAACCAGTCAAGAACTCGAATGATGAATTGGAGTGCCCAACATTACATTCAGACGTTCATGGATTTATTCTTAAAATACATTGCAAGAGAATTATTTTAAATATGTGACTGATATATGGTATGTTCCTATTATGAAAAGAAGAATATTTAATTACAAGTATAACATTTGTTTAAATTTCATCACAATTGTTCTCTTTCATGCGCCATTAATACCATTTGTAGTGCCTCATACATCATAGTAGATATTCACTAGATATAGTCATTTGTTAGGTAGCCGTTCGCTGACTTAAGATGTAGTCAAGCAAAAGATTGCGGTTAGAATAAGAGCCAAAACCGTTTACCGAAGCAGAAAGCATTATTGAGAGACCACGTGGTCAACATAACTGCAGACAACGGTAACCTTGACTTTCCAGACTGGATATTGTTACCTATCGGATCAAATAGCTCCTCAACTGTCCTAACCACAGTGGGTTCTTCCTATTATAGAGCAGCCCCTTTCACAAAAGATTTCTAAAAGCATCGAAAATGAACTCTTCTAACCTTACGATCTGCAGTCAGACACTAACTGCTCGATAACAAAAGACTGCGAATAGAAGCAAAAGCTGCTATGCGCCTCTTAATATTTATCATTAATTTGAAAATTTTTGTCTAACACTTAATTCTGTACTTAAAAAAAATAATTTGCTTATGAGCTACTTGTTATGAAGATCATATTTTTAGAGTTCGTTCTTCAAAAAGTGTAGCGTGCACTTCCACATGTGAAAACTCTGTAAGGAAGACCTTAGAGACAACTTTATGAATAAAACGGAGAAATGAGGTAGCATAAATGCTAAAATATATTTAAAACAAAAGAAAAACAAATATTTTTCAAATAAATTTAAAAAGTCTTTGTAATATAGTGAAACAAAAGAATATCTAGCTGTTTTGTTATAACTATATATTTATTACGGACCAGCTAAAAATATTAAATAAAGCCCAACTTTTTTAATTAATGATTGATTTTACGGATAAAAGTTTTTATATGAACACCTAGAGAAGCAGAAGACCCTCAACTGGCGTTCTCAGGAAAGAACATTTATTTTACTGCACATTTTACTTGTTAATGTCAAAGTTATGTATACTTTTAACTTAATATGAATATTTATATCTAATATGCAAACATGGTAAATTGCTTTATAAAATAAATAATGGAATTTTGAGAAAGTATTTATTAATTTATTGTTTTTTTTCTATTAGTTAGTTTAGAAATAATTCCTTCAATATTTCTAGGAATATTTACTGGATTTTTGCACCTTCTTTTGCACCTTGTCATTGCTTAAAATAGCTCCCAATCAGAGATAACTGCTTGTGAGTTTTGTATGTTACTAGCGTACTGTGTCGACTATGAGGATGTTACAGCTACAATAGCGAGGTATCGATACATGAAAACTGGCCTTATGGGCCTTTCATTTCCTGCAAATAAATTCGTGACATTATGGGTGTCACAGTGATGCGTACAGTCCATCAAGTACTCAATATCCGTATTAAGTAACAACTTCCATTCAATCTCTTAACTTTAAAAATAGCTTTCAGTAATCGATCTATCACATCCATTCAGCACATTATCCTTTTTAAAATAGCATTTCTGACAGTTTGTTTACTGACAAGGGCGCTGTTGATTGAGGCTGAATAAATCATGTTTAATATTTTCTGTATTGATTAGGCTAAAAAATTATTTTAATAATTTAATGTAATATAGGATGACCAGGAACGAAATGTCAAACACAAAAGTGCAGTGAGCGAACTATTTTTATATAAACATGACTTCCTTTGCAACACGAGAAAGTAAAAAATTAAAATAAAAAAGCTAAACAAGTAGCTTCAACAATATTTCACATAACTTTACTAATATTGCCTTTCATTGGTCCAAATGATCCGATTTTTTGACAGCGGTAGATATAAATGCTTACAGTCCAAGGAAAAAAACAGACGACGATAATCATTATTATAAACCCTCATCGAAAGCTCATACACTTATATGTTAGTGAAACTGATAACTTGGATTGTAATCTCGGGGATGATTGCACAAGTCTACTGCATACCATTGACTTTAACTTGTGACAAACAATGAGTTTGTTGTGCCATCAATTGCGGAAAAAAGAGGGTGTATATATTGTATTCAGACGCCTCCAAAATTAAACACAAATAGCTTTATATCACCAAATATATTTTAATAAATATTTTGTTTTGTTAACCATAAAAACACTTTTCGTTGTGTGCAGAATAATTGTCAGAAGTATTCGCCTGTTGGCTGTTTCTAATTTCCATGTAATCACATCTACATTACCTTAAATGTGATTCTTCTCAAATAACCAAGAAAACAATTCTTATATGGGGAACAACATCGCAAGTAGTGGAAAGAGCAAAACGAAAATAACTTACAACGTTGTTCTGTGAGCGGCAGTTAGTTCTGTTTTTCTACTCAGTATCACATGTCTTGTTTCACATATTTTTAAATAGTCACTATTTTTTCTCAAAGGCGTTTTTGATAACAGGTGGAACTGGTGTCCGAATAATTGCTTTTGCTAATTCATCCATTAGTTTCAGGGCTTAAGGCATCTGAAAAGTTGATGTTTCCAAAGTATGAAGTTACTCTGTATGAATTCTAAATTAAAATTCTTATGTTGCGAGAGTTTTTACAATCTTAATTGCAGAACATGCACCGTCATCAAAGACATCAATAATTTTCAAAATTATATTCTAATGTGACTGACTGTGGTTTAAAATTAGGCATGTCGTGGTATCATACTGATGTTTACTTCTGCCTATTCAGTTATAGGCAATGCGTCAAAAGGATAGTTAACCTGGACCCACAGTATCCCACTCTATAAGTTTTGAAGATACAAGCTTGCTTATTTTTTCACTATAACTCTAACAAGTCATTGAATGCTTTCTCTTTTAGCCTCCATTTTCAGTTTACTCCAAAATAGTAATTATAACAAAACTTCACGCTGCAAAGTTAGAAAGAATATCTGATTTTTTAGTATGCTCATATTAATTTTAGAGATAAGAATATATTGTATTCGTTTAAAATGTTATGCCAAATGCATCATAGTCTTTGAGAAGTAAAAGGAGTGAAATAATTAACGATCAAAATGAGGGAAAACTCTGGAAGATATACCCCACAGACCATGAATATGTATTATATATACAGGGGTGTCAAAAAGTATACCCATTTCAAGCGAAGAAAAACCTCTGTTAAAATAACAAAACTGAATTCACACAAACAGTAAATGATGAACACTAATCATCTTAGACTTTTACAGTTACAACATTTGCTCAAAATGCCCACCGGCGTCAATACACTTCTGAGTACGTTAAACTGATTGAGCAACGTTTACGAAAGTGTCCTCAGCGATTGCAGCTCACGCCGTTTCAAATTCTTCCCGAAGTGCTGCAGTGTAGCTGGTTTTCTACGGTATACAACATCCTTAAGAGTTCCCCATAGGTAGAAGTTCACTGTTCTGTACACACGTCTCCATTGCCTTTGAACTTCATCAACATTCTCGGATTCCCAATGCCACTTAAAAATTGCTTGCTGTCCAAACGATAATCTTGGCTCCATTTTGTTGTAACAACGCTAGCATAACGTAATACGAGTCACATCTGTTTACAGAACATCATACGATAATCTTGGCTTCCTTTATTCATTGTTGATTTATCTGTCACGTGGCAACACCATCATAATGTATGTGAGTCACATTTATTAAAGAACATCATACTACACATTACTGTTGTTTTTCGGTCCAACTTTGAATTTGGTAACATTCAACCTTATCGTAAGTTCGTTGCTTTTAATCGGTCATATTTCGCCGTCAGAAGATTGAGTGAGTAGAAATGAGGGTTTCCTTACCAACACAGAGGTAGAGCAATGAACACAGTAAGGATTTGTTATAGTTTGACCAAAAGGTTCGCTGACCCGGTGTGCAGCAGATTATAAACTGTTTCCATTACCTGTTTACCTCTTTACAATTTTTCTGCTGACCTGAATGTGGTGGTAATGTGTATATTTCAAAAAGTATTTTTATATAATTTAATTGATTTTTTATTTTTATTTTTTAAAAAAATTAACACCCGTTTTTACTGCTGAGATATCACAGGCGGTGGAAAGTGATGATACATGAGATGAAATTTTAATTTGGGAAAGCATTTTATATTTAAGAAAAGAAGCGTTCCAGGCTTGCTAATATGAGGGCTGAGTAAAACCTGGAAAAAAAAAAAAAAAAAAAAACTCAGTCAGGGAGAAGGGCCCTGACGGCAACCAACTTCCGGACCTCCTGCTCACAAGTCGGCACCTTTCAAAGAGGTCCTAAACTAAATTTCTCTTATTGTTCTTCTAAAACTATGTCTTCGATATGACATTAACACCTAACAAAGACTTGAACCGATATTGAGATTACATGCATATTTGCTTCTGGGTTTCTTCAACTGATGTTCTCTGAACTGTGCACTCAGCAAATTCTTCGGAACCTAATTTCTCATACTTTCTAGCACTTTCCGAACAGAAATTATAAGTTAAAAAACAATTTTCATTTTAACCTCCTGCCTGAACCAAAATACAAAACACCCTGAGCACGTGATACTATCGATTGTAACCTTCCAAGAATTTAAAAGACAGGTTACTTCTATCCGCTATCTTGAAATAGAGACTCTTTATATCTTTGATAACTCACATGTGAGTTAATTCCCTAAATTTGCTGACCACATATATTTAGTACAGAACTATGATAGCTACAGACATGATGGTGTCATTTGAAACTATCCCCCAGCATCAAGTGAAGTTTTAACAACCAAATATTTTCACTTTCTGAAGAAGGGCGTAAAAATCTGAGTTAGACTTCCCTCGGAATGGTTTGATGTTGTAGATTTACGGCACATAAAGAACGTCAAGCCTGAAATAAGAGACCGCTGAGCAAAATTTATCGGCCGTTTGGACATTAATAATAAAGAATGTTAGAGAGTTTTTAAATAAAATAATATCTTAAGAAACTGTTTTACATCGTATTAGAATACGAAATGATTATGCCTTCTTTGACATGTGACATGCGCCTATGACAACGCGTGGTGGATGGGATGCATGCTCTCAACGTATGCTGTTCATTCTTACATCTAGTTTACATCCGCCTCTTGTCCCAGGAAACCACATGTTCTCACCATACCAGGAAACTTCATTTTTTTTTTTTTTTTTTTTTTTTTTTTTTTTTTTTTTTTTTTTTTTTGCAAATTGGACCAAACGAGAGATGTAGGAAAAAACCATACCATCTAAGCACATAGAGATTACAAAAGCCTCCAATATGCTAGTAATATATACTTTCTCTATTATTAAGCATGGAAACTTTTATATTTTTGGATTATAGATCCATAAAATAAAATTTAAGTTGTGTGTGATATCACTGAGATACTGCGTAGAAATTTGTACCCAGTAGCTAGAAGAAATGTACCTCTAGATATAATTTTAGATAATTTAATCCGTTTTTCTATAAACTCAGAATTAATATTTTTGTGAAGCAATGGCTTTTCAAAAGTATACAATGGTCAAATGAAAGCTTTATTCATAGGCTTTGAAATATACCTATCCCACATCTTTATCTATTAAGAGTTTTCTTATAATCAGCATTTAAGTAAGTATTAAGGATATATTTATTATTATTTTTTATTATTGTATTAATATATATTATAAGGGAAATGGTTGGTTGAAATATAATAATAATTTTACTTGTCTTGTAGTAAGGTTGAAATATAGCAAAATTCACAAAATCCATAACATCATGATCCAAAATTAATTCTTCACTGGCTGATTTGACATGGACTTACCCACTTATAATTACATTTTCCTTTCAATGGGATGTTGAAAAAATCAAAACATGCTTTCTCAGCTTAGGAATTTAATCAAAGCTCTTGTGTATGAATGAAACAACAATTAAGTATTTGAGAAGAGCTTATTGTTTTGATAGGTATTTCAGTCAATTATTACTTGGCATGAGGTTAGTTCTATAACCAAAGGTATGAAAGCTTCTGGAGGAGGTTTGCTAAGCTTATAGAGATATGGAAGCTATATCTCATGTTGCAGAAGACATTACGTCATTTTGTGCACAGGTCTGACATCTCACAACGCACTGGAACACAGTTCCGTCATTTCGGAAGTCACGTTGAATAGTAACCGCAAATGAGGTTCACATGTATATTAAATGCTATGTTCGCTTCAGAGATTATATTCCAATATGCTAATTACACTAAAGGCAGGCATAGGAATTAACTAGAATCAAATGCTAAATGTAATCTAAGATTTACGAAAGCTTTTATGGGCTATTGTTATGATATAGGAAGTCTGTCCAAAAAAAAAAAAACAAAAAAAAAAACCAAATTTTGAAAGCGGTATTCTCCAGAAGTAATGCACGTCCAATCTTCAATTTCATCTTCAACAAGCTATGGTTCTCATTTTATCTATTCAAAAGAATTTTACTGAATTCAACGTGCATTCCTTTTTGTTCACCTGTCAGAAACGGTGGGGACAAATTTTGTAGCAACCAGATGCCCCAGAGTCGCATGACAGGAGTTTTGCTAATTCTTACTTCTGCTGTACCATGTACTGTCAATCGACTACGTCTGTCAGACATCAGCACAAGCATTTTCTCCACATGAACCTCATCACATGTTCCAATATTTATATATCGTCTTCAAAGAAAGTTCTGCCTGCTTTAAATAGCGCATACTGCCCATAATATTGTGTACAGTTCATGCGTTCTTACCTATTGGCTTCTTACAACATTTTTTGGGTTTTGTAAACAATTGCCTAACTTGAAACAAAGTTATGCACACGCTCTGCTCTTACTAGTTTGCTCTACATCAGAAATCACCGTAAGCACGATATACTTTACTTAAATACTTGCACACTGAAAATAAGTGTGTGTTCTAATGACAACCTGCTTTCCTGATGAAGAATTCCTCTATGAGCATCGATTCTTTGGAGGGCTATTTTGAAAGTTCGGTTTCTTTTTTAACAAATCTATTGTATTTCATATAATTCTCTAGGAATAAAGATAAACTTGGAATTCACTGAAAATAACGTTATATGTATAGTATGAGACAGCAATCAATCAGCTGTAATTTACTGGAAAAGCTACCCTCCAAATGATAATGGAATCAATAAAATCTGCTCCTTAGAAGAAAATGTGAAAGAGTTATTTATTGCCTGCAGTTGATATAAAAGTTACTACCTTAACTATACAGATCGATCGAATGTTTTCTAAACTGGTGCACTCATTTCGATTTCAACAAGGACAAGTTAACTAGGTGGGAGTTTTTAGTCTTTCCCCATTTTAAAATGGCGAAAAGATGTCGACGGATTTAGGGTTCATTTGCATTCTTATTAATTCCTTAATTTCATTCACTGTCTTAAAGACATTAATAATTTGTATTTTTAAGAGTTACATTTGTCCTACGTCCTCAGCTGTGCGCAGCGTGCGTTTGTTCAAAGTCACATCAGTCGCCTATAAAATTAGCAACAGTTCCTCTGAAGGCTACACATAAACGACCAGTCACTTTTTTCTCTTAGGAAAGTCGGCGTTATTTCGTGTCCTTGATATCACGTATTACTACATGTTATTGGTACTCCAGTGCTACAATTTCAGTGTGTTAGTGAAGTAAATTTTACTGCAGTTTATTGTAACGAAATGCTTTACAAGAAACAAACATTAATAGTCTACAGAAATAACCCCTATATTGTAGACAAATTTAAAGAAAATATCCGGGCAGAAATTGAAGAAAATACAGCTGTTGCAAGTGAAA
The DNA here is from genome assembly GCA_030762175.1 of Metallyticus violacea. Lineage (NCBI taxonomy): Eukaryota > Metazoa > Arthropoda > Insecta > Mantodea > Metallyticidae > Metallyticus > Metallyticus violacea. The sequence goes on along the minus strand of CM060840.1, from coordinate 36,810,782 downwards.
GCAAATTTCATTAAATATGTTAGAAATGTGCGAGTAAATTCTATAACATAGGTTAGTCCTCATTGTGAAATGAAAATAATAATATACGCATACTATTGTGGATAAACGATCACTGTCGTGCGAGTAGAAATGCAAGGAGAGCTCTTCGGAACTGCATTTTTGCGTGTCCTTGGCCCCGCATGGCTTCCGTTCTGCTACGGACGAAGGCCGAAAACTACTCTCTGTTCATTAAAAATATATTCAATAAAATTATATCAATAAATAAGTTAGAAATAAATCATCACCAAGTAAAATACTTACTATAAATCAAGAGGGAACATGATAAAAACCAGCCCCTTAAAATGCACACAATAAATCAGAAATTAATAAATTAAAAAACTTTAAAGCCGGAATAATGCAAAAACTTAATGTGATGTAATAATGGGAATGATGATAAAGGTTTTTCTGTTTCAATGATTTAAGCTGTCGACAGAAAGCAAAGAGGTTGTTTCTTTGGTGGAAGTGCATATTTAGGCAAGGAGAGAACTATAGATGGAAAGATGTGTAAACAAGCAAATAAAATCAAAGAAAGTGATAAACTTATTCTTACTAAATGCCGGCCATGCTTTATCTTCAAGTTCATCCTATGCGTTTTGTATTTCTTAGAACTAAAGAAGAAAAAATATAGCTTTTATTGTTTTTCTTTTCACTACATGACATATTTCAATGCCCCTAATTATTTTATCCTAATATTACAACCAATTTTGTTTCACAACTCTTACTATTGTTTTTAATGATCCACCAATATACTGAGATTATGCAAATAATAAATGAATACTATTAACTGCTCTCTTTTCATAATAGCGTGCTTTGTTCCACATGTCGGAGCAGTTTGTAAAATGTAGATATTTAAAAAAGTCAAAGATTATAAACGATTTCTCAAAAGCAACAAACAATTTAAGTTTTTATTAAATGAGAACGTTTTTGATAAAACATATAGACACACATTTAGTATAATTTCTGTAGTTATATATTAGACTGAAAATTTAAATGTTATATTTTTTCTTACTATCTGCAAGAAAATATTTTTCCTATTTTTCCCCATTGCTATGCAATATTCCAGCGATTTACAGAAACATTTGTAACTATGACATCAAAATATTTTTAATGAGTTTTAAGATAAAATGAGAGAACTGAATTACATATAATGATCGAAAATGCTACAAAACAGGAGTGCAGAGAAATACCAGCAGTGCTTATTAAAATGTATAAAACAGTTTTTGCTGCGTTTCAACTTAAAATGTCTGTTATGCGTCTCATACAGAATTTAATTGTTCACAGATATGTTGAACGTATTTAAAGTAATGACGAATCCTAATGGCATAATTATATTATTTTATTAATTAACAAATTACAACTGAGTATTAGCTTATCTAATTCCTTCCAAAAATTACTTTAGGCGAATCTTCCAGTGAAGACCTCCAATTCTTTACACACGAAATGACGTGGTTATAATATTAAGTTTAACGATTTAGTTATTTTCAATCGTCGCACCTCACACCCATTTAACACTTTCAGCATTTCAGTGTTTTCGTGATGTAGAACTATTTTTTTATGTTTCTTTGCAGTCGTTTTTCAGTTCTTTCCCAACTACGCCATCTTGAGGTCTCTGTGTATAATGGCCTTCTTGATAGAGCCTCAGAACTGTATTCCATAGATCCATACTTGTTTGTGTATCAGTAACTTTTATGGTTCTGAATTTCTTCCAATGAACCAATAAATTTTCATGTATTTAACGTTTAACTTTTTTTTAGTTACAATATACTTCTTCTAATTTACATTCAAGTATATATTCATATGTAATTATTATTTTACTGTTTGAACCTGTGGAATAACTTGATTATAAATTTTATTGCTAGTGCCTTTATTTTTCTATTCGTAAATTTGATATGTATTGATTTAGTCATGTAATTTTATACTCCATTTCTTTGCCAATACTGACTTTATTTACAGTTTTTTGGAGTGTGTTTAGAGATTCCTCCATTGTATCTCCTGCTGCCGTTATTTCTTATCATCGGCAAAAGTGGCCGCATTTGTACCTTTATCTTCTGTGATATCCCTAGCGAATAAGACCTTGAGGCAGTCTTGTAGTTATATTCTTTAAACCAGAGTATTCAGTTCTTTGTATAACTCTGAAGAATCTCCCTTCTATGTAAGATGTTTATATCTGACAAAATTGACTGGAAAGATGCCGCTGAAACGTATATATTAATCCGTTGTGCCAGACTTTATCAAACGCTTCACTACATCTAAGAATATACCAAAACCAATTTTCTTTTCCTCTAGTGTTCTCTCTAAGATGTCCACAATATGGTGCACTTGACCGATTGTTGAATGCTTACTTGCAAATGCTTATTTCTGGTATTAGTTTACTTTCTTCTATTACTAGTTTTAACTATTTAAACAATAATTTTTCAAATAGCTTTGAAAGTTGTGATAGTAGTGAAATGGATGTATTTGAATGCTTTTTATTGGGATTTTTACTAGACTTGAGGACTATTATCATCTTCCATTGACTCGGGACATGTATAGATCTTAATGTAGCTTTACAAGAGCCTTTTTCTGTATCTTTTTCTTTTTCATTTGCAATTCTGTCTGATTTCCTGTTTTAACTCTCTGAGCGTCACATGCCTTGGTTCTTTTCCTAACCTTCTCTTTCTGAACTTCATGTCATCATCTGCTCTTTGTCTAGATAGACGCTGCTAAGTAATTGGCAATACGTCCTTTAACGTATCACTTATAATTAAATTAAAATATATCTCCAATATAAAATATGAGAATGGAATTTTAAAATATCGATAGCCTTATAACCTTTATAAAAGATTATCGTATAAAATTTCAGCTTTCTTAAAAGTATTTCAAAATACATATACTGCCTGTCGGAGGGCTTTTATTCCTTTCACTTAAATATATAATATTGCTAAATGCCCAGAAGAACTATTGATTTATATAGATTTGGATCTTAAGGAACAGCGTTTCTAATTCGAGGGGTAGGCGCTCGAGAAGTTTACCTTCCCAGGAGCAAGTTAAGATCTTGTCTACTGGAATGCTCGCTGAAACATCGGGAAGAGTTTAGTTCTTGACTAATCCAGAAGCTAGCTGTCTTGTTTGCAGAAAGCTTCAAGTTGGTAAAGATGGGAAGTAAACAGGCTATTTTCCCATCCATTTCAAGTGGCTTTGTTTCACTTCTCCATTTTTGCCAGTGGCTGAACCCGGTCAGAAATTGCGCATCCCGTAATTACAATTGGAGAGGATCCGGTCTCTAACGTGTAATAAATTTCAACGATATGTGTACCGTGAAGGGTTCGAAGCAGACGGTGGGCAATGGCTAACAAATTTATTAATGCCATAGCCCCGAAGTGGGTTTGCAGTGCTGTGCATATGATGCGATACGATCTTGACGGTGTTGCTTCCCACTTAACCGGATGAAGTAACGTGAAGCTGACGAACGACGTGATAGCGCGCAACGAATAACACGCTATATCACGCTCTTGCAAAGATCCCACCCACACCTTCCAGCTAAACCAACATAGAAGTGTAAAAAGTAAAGAGAGAAATAGGAATAAAAGACTTCGTGTGTATTTTTCTTTGCTGCTATCACGGTCGAAAGGTACACACCCTTCTGGTTCTTGACTCTCCGAAAACATGTCCTGCACTTGACGAATCAGAAGGTGTACTTCATCAGATAACGTATACGTAAGGTTAATACCGATGTAAATGCTTGTTTACATGAGATATATCTGCAACAGTATGCTATAAATCAAAGTCCAAACCACGTTTGCAGTTCGTTAATCAGCTACATCTTATGAACAGTCTCTGATGATTAAATTGTTGTATATTGGTTGAGAAAAATTGTTTTAGCATCGAGTATTAACTTATGAGGTTTTTATCCACAGCTTTATTCCTTTCTCCTCCCCAGTTCTTAAGAAAAAATGTACATAAATAAATCGCTTAATTTGCACAGCTCGTTCCTAACCAAAAAAAAAAAAACTTGCAGGATTGTAATGCAGAAAGATTATTTGAGCTATGGACCGCCCGAGTGTGGCTACTTACTGGGAAAATGCTGCCGCGCAACGGGAAAAAAAGGAGGTAGTATCACCGCAGGTAAAGTTAATATGTTTAGTTTAGTATTTATATTTATACTAAAAACATCAAAGAGTGATGTATTTAAAATGTTATAAGAAAACTAATACATGTTATTAAAAATGATGCCCCTTAGCGGCAATGCATTGCTGGTACCTGCGTAGGAAATACCCGTATTTCCTCTATAAGAACACGGCCGTGTGGAGTACCTTTCTGTCATTGGGAGACTATCTCGTAGCTTTTTAACAAATTGGCAAACAATTGGTAACAGTTTTTCTCCGTGAAACACCGCTTCTCTGCAAGAATTCGTTTTACACACGCGCGCGCGCTCACGCACATATGTGTATATGCATATATAAACTATTTGTATATCTCATAAAATTCCGTTTTTCAAGACTTTATTTATGTAGTGGCATAACCAACAAAGAGCAATTAGCGCGCAATTGCATCTCTTGAAAATATAAGTAACACATGGAATGTATAGCCGAAAACTCTTGTAAATTACAGCTGCACACTCATTGGACGATTTTGACGACTGCTTCACCCAATACGCAGCTGCACTCTGCCGGCCAGTAACTAAGATAAACTCACTGTACCTTAATATGTCTGATAAGTATGTATGGCAGAGTTAAATTTCCTGAAACAAAATAGATTTTTACTTGAAATCCGCTTTGAAAGACAAGGAACAACGAATATGTGAAATAACTGCATAAAACAATATGAATGCATTTCAAAAGCGAGAACGGTATTCATTATATAAAATTGACAGCTTACTTACTGTTGCCAATAGGCAGCACCAACACTATTAAAGTAAAAGTCCTCTTTCACCCCTAGTGGCAACATCATGATAGCAAACCTACTATAGCGGCATATGAAAAGTTTATTTGTAGTAATGGGACAAAACACAGAATTATGTTGCCACTAAATTGAGCAGCTTTAATAACAAACGTAACCTTTATCGTTATCATTATTCAACCCCCTCACCATTATTGAAATACAGTAGTGATAATAAATCCTTTGTTCGTATTTATTGGATTTGAACATAGAAACTTTATTTCTCAAAATGAAATACACACAAGATTCCTAAAGACGATATATGAATTCGTCGACTTCCAAAAGTATCCCTTATGTTAACCTTCAAGTACTTAGCTCTGGACCGCCACGGGTGGCCGAGGTCGTTAAGTCTCGGACTCGTGAGCGGGAGGTCTGGGTTCGAATACCGCCAGGATCGTCCTTCCTGACTGAGGTTTTTTCCAGGTTTTCCTCAGTCATAAATGGCAAATGCCGGGGAGGTACCCTAAACTTAGGCCTGGAACGATTCCTTCCATAAAATCCTTTCCCAATATATTATTTCATCTCATGTATCATCAGTGTCCATCGCCTGTGGTGCCTCTGTAGCAAAAACGGGCGTTAAATACTATTCATTCATTACTTAGCTCTGGTTTAGACATTTATTCAATATGGAACTATTGCCTACGATACCATTAATAAGATTTAATTTTAACCCTCTATTCCTGTTACAAAAGTTTAAATCAACAATCTGTTTATGCAAACCTTAGGAATATTAAAAAAAAAAAGTTTTATTTTTACTGTATGTTTGTTTCATATCTTGCAGAAACAGCCCGAGTCCATTTGATTTTGCGGAAGGTAATTAAGGTTTTAAAAATTGAATAAATGTTTCATAATAAACGCGACCACTTTAAATCGATCTCCACTGATATGACATCAGTTTAATAAACGAACCCAAATTTTCTGTAGGATTTAAACGTGAAAGAAATGTGGCCCTATGTTCTATAATCATGTAATGATAAAGCATTAAAATAGGCACATTAAATATGTAGCTTTAGTTTTATTAATATATATAATAACAATAGCTAAAGAAACAGAAAAAGGACTTATCTTCTTGCCTTAGAATAACTGCAGTTAGAAAGAGAGCGAGAGATAATCTGTGTTTTCTTTATCTTTTTCTTTTCTTCTGCTTCTTTAGCTATTGTTATTTTAGTTACATTGTTCATAGTGTTATTAAAATTTTCATTTATATTATGTGTGTGTTTATATATAAAATATATTTCGGTCTATTATTTTAATACGAGAAAATATGTTTATTGTTATCGTTTATTAACAATGTTTTTAACTGAACTACCCATGGACACAAATTTTTTTGCTCACTAGGATGGTTTTCTGAATATATATTACTTGTTAATATTTGTATGAATAAAACGAATAAGCTTTAACAAATACAGAAAGAAAATTGCAAACATAAGAAACTTACGAAAGAAAATGTCCTTCAAATGAGAGCTTTTAGAATTCATAAAAACAATTTCCAAATTTTGAATATGTTTTCTCCCTGGTTTGGGTCTAAAATACTTATTTTAAGATTTGTATCGCTTTCTTCCCCTTTCTAGTGCTTAACTTTCTTATGATTTTTTATTAATGCTGAAGTAGCCATAGTTTGAAAATGTTGATGTTTCTTTTCCCCTCTGAGAGAATAATAACAATCTAGTTCAACTATAGCCGTGTCAAATATTGATCTAAGGTATACATTTTTAATTATAGTGCACATTTTAGGACAAGCTCTGAAATTCATTGTCCTCTGGTGTACATGCGTTTAGTTCTTTGTTTTTGTATGAAAATTAAACATTCTTAAGTCAATTTTTTTTTGTTGTCTCGTAAATACTTAAGTCTTAAGAAATGTATGTATAGCGTAATATGCTTATATATTGAAAGCTGCTATATTTTATGCATAGCAAGTTCACAGTTTGGCTAGGTTGTCACGATCAGGGTGTGAGCTTTCTGAGTAGCCAGCAGTGAGGAGAATATATCTCCATGAGTATGATACTGATATATTACAGAGCTTCTGGCTTGACTGACATCTGGTACACGAAGAGTTATACGTTGCTTCGCGGAACTTGCCTACGGCAGTCTGCTCATAGTTTTGTATTTTAATGGGACGTCATAAAGCCATAGTATACTGTGAGAGCACAGTCTAAACTGTTATACATTGTAGCGCATTTATCTTAGTGATATTTTAGAGCAGATGTCATAACGTAACCTTTCTTTATGTCTTTTGTATGGTGCCTTCAATGCCATAGGGTTCCAGGAGATTAAAAGTTTTGCTTTTTTTCATAAATCTAAACGAAGGTAAAAATATACCTGTCAAAAATCTATTCACTGACACCAGTCATTTGAGCTCACAATTCACATTTTTAGATATAGCTACTTCGGGGGTTTTATTTCAGTAACCGTCACTTTACTCCTCTATTACAATTATCCAATATATCGCATGCTCCGAGCCCAGTTTTAGGTGTTTTTTCATCATGAATATTTTATAGGTATGAAGAATAGTACTAAATCAGATAAAATCGTTTGCATATTATTTTACATGCAAAAATCCATTTATATATATATATATACTTATATCCAGTCATGCATGACATTTTCATTGCATCTTCTTGGATGTAGATATTAACCTCTATACGAGTGCAGTCCCTAACCACGTTCGTTGATGGTAACCGTCCTTATCATTATATTTGATTTTTATATATTATTTCTTATGATGTATTATATTTCAAGAAATCGTAAAATATGCGCCAGAATTTATATATTGATCTTGAAACGTTGTAATAGTTATATAATTGCATGTATAACATATATAGTCTTCTTGAGAACAACAGTAGCGGCGGCTCGAAATATCGTGTTTTTATATAGTATTTTACAGTGTTAAGCGTTAATCTCTTTTTTATACGTGCCACTCATTTTAAAGAGTTATGTTTTCAATATTTCTGTCAAAACTATATATATTCTTTTTGTGCAGTAAAAATGTTATATAAACCAGGATAACATATTGATGAGACATTATCCTAATTGTAACAATGTTTTTCTTATATTTAAAATCATTAATTTGTATTTATCTTGAATTATATTTCTTTTTAAGACCCGATTCAGAAATTTTTCATTTACTGCATGTTTTGCATTCTAAATAAGTCTTAACCTTTAAATTTTTTATTGTTTTTAATATTTTGTATGTTTATAATTCTAAATAAGTCTTAATCCCTAAATGTTTTATGATTTTGTAAGGAATGATGGAGAGTTACGCTTAAATTATATAAAAATAGTAGAAATATTCCATAAAAGCCAGAATAACATTTTACCATCAAGCTTTTCTCAAGGAACTTAGAAATGTGGAAAACTTGTAGCTGCCCAAAACATTTGTACCATTTTATATTACTATAGGTAGATTATTTATCTTTTAATTTGGGTAACGTGTTCTAAATTAAAAACGTTCAAAAATACTAAATGTTACATAAAATAAAAAGAAATATTTTATTAGGGACTGTAGCTTATACTCAAATATTACGTTAGATATACTATATCCTTTTGAATATATAAATTATATCATATATCTCGATAAAAATTATCATTAAAATATGACACAAAAGAAGTACTCCGAAGAATGTCAATTTCATGGCAATTTTATGAAGTTTAATTGTTTTTTCTTTTAGATAAGAGTTTTAAATTGAAGTTAAAATGTAGTCATGAACAGTGCATCCTACGTGCTTTCCTTTTCGGCTCAAAGACATGGAATTTAAGATCTGGAGAAAATTGAGCTATAGGCCGAAGAAAAACGGAGAGAACTTTTTAGGGGTGAGTTTAGAGACTGAATACCAACAACGATATAAGCAAAAGAACGGACATCCAAGAAGTAGACACTACTGCAATAAGTCTTAAATGGAGATGAGCAGGGCACATGGTACGACGAATTTTAACAGATGAACTCCTAGTGCCCCAGGATCGGATATAGAAATATACAATGACAATGCACAAAAGGGACATACGAAATGAGGAGCATCGGAAGCCGAAGACAAAGGCAAAATGAGAGAAACGTATTACAAATGTAAATATAATTAATTAATTAAATATAATTTAGTTTTCTAATAATGAATTAGTTTTTCAGTTAATGGATTATCTTTTACTTTTGTGTTGGTGTTTTTACTATTATTTTTAGTTTTTTAGTATTGTATTCTCCTTGTTATTTTATTAGTTCTGTTACATATATTTAAGGAAAACATCGCCAATACCAGGTAATTGACTTAAATCTACAAATATTTTCCTTTTATCTTGTTTTACATTACTAACAAATATTAATATATTTTAGTTCATTTTTTTCTGAAAACGGATCACTTAGGAATTAGCTGCAATTCAAAAATGTAACACTAATTCTGCAAAGGAAATAATTTGAAATAACAGATGTGTAAAATATTTATGTCGTTACAGAATTTACGTTTTGTGACATAAAATACTGATATAACAAAGATTCCGATTCTTTGGTTTACTCTGGCTGGCAAATGATACACTTTAGGTTTTGCAAGATTTCCGTTGAATGTGGGGTTATTCTTAAGTGGTTTCATTTTCTCATCAATTGAAGCATGGCTATGCTGAGCTATAAATTAATATATCGAGTAGCAAAAAATAAATTAATATATCGAGTAGCAATAAATAAATAAATAAATAAATAAATAAAACTAAATTTATAAAATATATAGCTCCAAAGTATAAAAGCTGGTTCCAGCAAATTTAGATTCGGTTTTTTATTCTTAGGATATTTAGCATATATTTTTCATTGAACAGCTTTCTTAATAAGCACACCACTTAGCATACAGAAATTCGACTGGTATCATATTCTAGAATTAACTCTCAGAAGATGTTGATCCTGATGTACAATACCCAAAGAGATTTAGACAAATAGCCGACATATTTTGTGACACAACAAGTGAAGAATATGTTCTGTTTCAAGAGGGAAATTGTGCAATAATTTATCGATTGAACTAACGTTATATTGTGTTACAAAAATGGCTTGTTTTGAAAAATAGAACTTTTTTAGGTGTTAAGTGCACAAGTAGTGCCCACTCTATCTAGGGAAGTTTACATATAAAGTTCTTAAAAAATTGACACAAAAAGATATGGAATATATCAATAGCAGTAACTATTCGAATAAAACATTTTCTGTAAATAATGGCATAAAATACAACAATCTCAGAAAAATATGAAGTTGCTTGGTTTTTACACCGAATAACTTGATCCTTCCCTACTCAAATTTGTATTATTTGTTGTATATTAACAAAATCATCATCACAAGTAGAAGAACATGTTTGTAATTTTTTTAATATGAATATTACGAAGAAGGAATACAAGGAAGATTTATTATGTCCTTTTGCTTGGTTGCTGTCACAAAATGTCTGTCTTGTAGAAAGTCTCCTTTTTCTGTATAGGTCCCCTCTTTGGCGTTTACAGAAATAAATTTCATGAAATTCATTATTTGGGTTAAAACTCTCTTTGAACTTCGTGGATTTGTATTTTCAAACTGCATTCATCTCACTTTCAGCACTGCAACTGTTGCTCAACAGCTCTTCTACGTATTTAGTAGCTCGTTTGTGGACAAAAGGTCTTTCCTTTTTATTACATATACAGCAAAAGGATTCTTCTTTCTACTTGTTCTTACAATATCTACCCAGTGTTAGCAGAGGACGACTAGCTAATTAATTAAGTCGAAGTGCTCATCATTAGGTAGAAGATTGTGACTTAGAACCATGAACTTGTGGCTTATTACATCCACTTTCCTATCTTCGTCATGCAGTAATTTTCATACGAAAATACGTTGCAATTTCTGTTCTATCTAGTGCACAAATTACAAAATACGGTTACGTGCATTTTCTTTTAAGTGTTCACAATACACGATGCAACGTCCTGGAACCTTGGCTCCCGCGTATGCGTAAGTATATGTATACTGTTATCATTGAAAGAATGAGTTACTGGTCTGAACAAAAGAGGAAAACATTCAATGTGTGAAAATTTTAATGCAGGAGTTATGTAGTTACAACACTGAAACTATAATCCTCCGTACTTCGAAATAATAATAGTTAACCCTTTATAGTACCGTCATTTGCCAATAATTAATCCTGAAATATTATACTGTTATACGTCACTACATTATATTATATTATATTATAATTATAAACAAAACTACTGCATAATACATCAATTTACACTTGAACATCTAAAATATAAACTAAAATATATAATCTAAATTTTAAGAATTGTGCTTTTAATGTTCATGATTTCAGAGTTACGTATCTGTAATTGAATTTATTTTTGTGTGAGAGGCTCTGTTATTAAAATTCTATATACCTTTTTGCTTGGTGCTAACTTATGCACCAGAGAACATTTGAGCTCAAAATTCACTTCTTTGTGAACATACGGTTGTTTTCTTTGCTCGGCTGAACATCTGTAGTTATCCAATATAACTCGAATCTATTGAACCATTTTTTTTTTCTCAGGAGTAATAACAGAATTCTTTCACATCCTGTTTCATTGTTTTATTCCTTTCATTCAAGTAGGTAATTCTATTTGTGGAACTTCTTATTTTATCCTTAAGCAATATCCACTTCATCAAAGCTTACAAGAACAGAACCCACTGTGGTAATCAAAGGAGATACAACATTGAGATGCATCTTGATAGAGGCTACAGGCTTGATTGACGTGCTTTGGGCGCGGACCACAGTTCATTCCATTAGACCAAACTTTGTGCATCTAACAAATGCCCTCGAGCCTTTTCTCTCCAACTTATGATGGATGATGCTACACAGCTTTAGTTTACGAAAGTTGCTTAGCAACGCACCAGAACTACTGCTCTAGTTTATTCTATTTCTGGGAATTGTGAAAGTTACTTTCAGATTAATATCTCGAAATGTTCTCTCGTGCTCACGATTAGACGTAGGCCTATCACAGAGAAAAATAGCTTATGATGAGATGATAAACCAAGTTGCAGGTGTCTTCGCAGTTTGAAGGCACAAAATAGCGTATACTTTTTCATACATTCCTCAGTAGATCGAAATATCAGCATCGAACTATTTGTTTTCATTTAGAACTGATTACACATTTCAGCATCTCAACATTTCTCTAAACTTTTCGTTTTGACACTTAAAGCTCAATAATTTAATTCAAACTAATTTCCCTGATCAAACTGTATTTTAATTATTTTTATTCTTCCATTGAGAATAGAAAATCAGTTCAAATTTCTTTCAGACAGAGAAAATATCACCTTAATCTTCATTATTACTTCCAAAAAGTTTTTTTTTTTTTTTTTTTTTTTTTTTTTTTTTTTTTTTCCCGTGGTTTTTACTGTTCGCTTAGGCGAATGCTAGATTGGAGATTCACTTTCCACAAATTTCGCTGCTCTCGTTTCTTTCATTTCATGGTTACAAGGCCAGGAGATGTGGAATGCGGTGAGCATTAGCACTAGAAAATCTTCTTTGGAGTCAAATTGATAAACCCCTTTCGAGAGGCTTAAACTGCTTGCAGGAGGGGCTTTACCAGCATCGTAACAGATCCAAAAATAAACAACGTTGCAAACTATATTACTATATAACAAGAGTTAGTTGTAAACCTTGTCCGCCTTATGATGATATCTGTCCTGGTGGTCCAGTGGTAACCATACTTACCTCCTAAACCCAAGATCGTGAGTTCAATCCAAGTCAGAGTCAATGGATTTTTTCTGGTGTAAAAACCATAAGGGAAATAAAGTCATGGGTCCCGTGTCGTAGATTTACGGCACGAAAAAGAACCTCAAGCCTGAAAGAAGAGGCCTCAGATCAAAATTTATCAGACGTTTCACGGTCTGAATGGAACGCTGATGACCTAAGATGTTAAAGAGCGTCAGCAAATAAACAAAATTAATGCTGTATGATGTTATACAGAATGTTCCACGTAAAACCGGTACCTCTCACTATCTCATTGCAACTCACGTAAAAGGCATGTGTCACTATAGTATATCACTTTCAATGTAAAGATCTGCAGATATCTTGTACTGTTGTACGGGTTCTTTCAATCCATGCGCTAGGCTCACACGAAATGCTGGATTTTGAGCTCTTTAGCACATGATGTCATTCATCAATTTGCTGAGATAATCTCCTTATCGATTGTTTGGCCTTCTCGTTATGTCCAAGAGAAATCTGTCGAAAACTGCCGGAGTCTTCACTGTCAGACGCTTGTTCCTCTTCATCTTCGCAACGGATCGTGTATTCCTCCATTTCTTATGCAGATCTTAAATTGTGCTGGTTGTGGGGAGCATGATACCAGGATATTTCGCTTCAAGCACGCCTTTAATCTCTTTAACGGATCCTTTCTTTATGTAAAATTTTACAATATCAATTCGGTGTTAAACTAAAATCCATTACTCTCACATTATTTCTAAAATTACATAAGGTAAACTGAGCGCAGTATAGCCAAATTATAAATATGAACGCAGTGATGCGTATATATTAGCGCCAGAATGACACTGACATCAACATCTATTTATGAATGCTGTGAAGCGTACCGGTTTTATGTGAGACAGCCTGTTTATCTCGTCTACTAAGTGTGCCGAAACCGTAGAGAAAATACTGAAACTGTTGTCCTCCTTGCAATTGAATTTGGTCTGTAATGTTTCTAATTTCATGACTAATTTTTCTTTTACATTCCGAAACCGCCACATACATTAATTTTGGGAGTGACTTTGGTAAACGTTCAAGATTTGCGTCACTTTTATCTGTTTTTTTTTTCTCTCTCTCTCTGTTAAAATTGTATCTTTCGTGTTTGTTTTGTTTTGCTTTGCTTTGTTTTGCAGTGAATCAGTAAATTAAAATTTATGTACAGTGTACAAAATTGCATTTCTGGAAGGAGGAAATTGACGAATAAATTCTCCACACACAGAAACAGCTAATTCGTATTTGAAACAACGTTCACAGAAAGCTGGCTTGAAGTATTCCGGTTGCAGTTCGAGATGTAAAATACCCTGTGAGCAGACGAGATCTATAATTTAAGTTCGGTATGTCTATATTTCTGGACCTTCTGATTTACTTGTCTTATATCTTAATTTATTTGAAAGTAAAATTACAATATTTATAATTTATTTTAAACTTAATTTATCTCTCTCTTTTACTGTCAATTTTCGCTTCCATATTTTATTTCTCAGTAATTCTGAAAGTATCTGCAAGAATTGTTGTTGTTGTTGTTATTATTATTATTATTATTATTATTATTATTGTTATTATTATTATTATTATTATTATTATTATTATTATTATTTATATTGATTTTTTGTTTATTTCTTATGTGAGTTTTGCAATGAAAACGAATCGGTGGCTTATTATTAAGATAAGTTAATATAATTGAAAATAATTCCTACAGTTCACAAAACTTTTATTTTATTATAAGACCAGATGTTCAGTTTTGTATTCAAGTAGTGGATTGGTGGCGCGATTTTCCGAAAAGTAATCTTCATCTCTTCTTCGGCTGAAATCTACAGTACGACCATTTTAGCGTGCACATCATGATATATCATACACTATAATTCCACAATGGATAATAACACACAGATATTCACATTTGATTTGATACATGAAATGTACAATGCACAAATGGTAATGTATTACAGCAAATGTAAATGTCCATCATTTTCCTGAAACACCGCCACGGGTGGCCGAGGTCGTTAAGTCTCGAACTGTGAGCGGGAGGTCTGGGCTCGAATACCGCCAGGACCGTCCTTCCTGACTGAGGTTTTTTCCAGGTTTTCCTCAGTCATCACAAATGGCAAATGCCGGGGAGGTACCCTAAACTTAGGCCTGGAACGATTTCTTCCATAAAAATCAATCCTTTCCCAATATATCATTTCATTTCATGTATTATCAGTGTCCATCGCCTGTGGTGCCTCTGTAGCAAAAACGGGCGTTAAACACTATTCATTCATTCATTCATTCATTCATTCATTTTCCTGAAGGCAGATCCAAACCCTTCAGGGCTAATAGAATTTATCTCTTGCGTAACACTCGTTACAGATCTTGTAGAGTATGTGGGTTTGCTTGATAATTTTCAAAAATCTGCTGAGAAAGAAGTCAGGTGACGATGTCAGGGGAACGAGGGGGCCACATACCTTTTGAGATCAAGCGATTATCAAACATTTCTTCGAAAAAAAAGTCATAATGTTGAGGTGGAATTTATGAGGTGCCGCCTCCAATTAAATTAGAGTTATTATATTAATTTTAGGTAACTTATTATAGTGATGAGTGTGGTATCTTTTCTATCTTCTGTACATGTACTGAAATGTTATGCATGATGTGATTTTCTTACGGGTGGAAACACTCCCTATTTTCTATTCTTGACCTAAAAACGGGAACAGAGAAACCTATTGCCCATCATATACAATATTTGTATAGATGACCTATGCAAAACGGCGAATCAATATTTCCTGGAGAAATTTCTAAAGCAGGTCCTTGAAAAAGATGCTTATTTGTATATAGTTAGAGAGCTGTTTTTTGTAATATTAGGTCAGGGCAAGAACAATAAACATGGGGGGAAGAAGCAGACTGATAATCTCTTGAAGGATAAAAACTAACTGTATACGTGTATGACATGCTGAAAGTCACGTAGACGTTATTAGCCAATCAGGAAAATAATAAGAACGGGGGGGGGAACATATTATCCAACAGAGACGCAAAGATGGAAGAAAATATTCTGGAGTTTTCTAAAAGCATATTTTAAAGAATAAAGAGAGTATCAGGAAAGACTGATGGACTCCCAGGTTTATTTAAGTTTATATTTTTGTAGCTGAGTTCAGTTGCGTCTCAGGGCTAGTTGAGTTCAGTGGAGTTCAGGATCATTCTGTATCAAGTTAAGCGTTATAGTTGTATCAAGTTAGTTAATAACTTGACCTATTTTATTGAGTTGATAGCAGGAAGTTGTAGAGTTATCAAAGTGGGTCAGAACGTCAGAGTGATCGCCATAGTTAGTGCTAAAGGGATACATATTGCCCAAGAAATTCTCCAAGGAGTTACGGTGTCTCATTAAGTGTAACAAACTTTGATAACATATCATAACACTGCATATCTTGTTAACCACCTGCTTCATTTCCTCGCTCCTTCCCCTATGGTATCAAGAAGACCATAGAAATATCCAGCAGATGATTCTCAGCCGAGGCAAAACTATAATCGGAAATAATAATATCATCAATAAAGGAACAACATTATCCCTGAGAACCAATAAATTATTGTAATTCCCTTTCCATAAACCATCCCTGTCACACACATTTCGTTAATTCCGCTGCAATGTTTCTGGATGTATGGCACATTTCCCCCTCTTGTCGTAGGTATTTTCTATTGCCAATGTCAGTGGACTCAGAAAGTGATGTGCGCGATAAAATGATCGCACTGTATAATGCCACATGGTTTTTCAACTGCCCAAAAATGTGATTTGAGGAGAGAGATATCTGCGATGTATACCAGACGCTGGAGTAATTCAAAATTCTATTTAAAATATAATCCTTTGTGTTTGTTACAGAGTGCCTTCCGGGAGCTATCATAGCAAGAATGTCGCCAGTAGCAAGCAATCCAAGCAACTTGAGCTGGCCTGAGCTCGCAGGGATTTAAGTGACTTTCTGCATACCAGACAGCGTCCAGGGTGTTTGCCCTTAGAGACTCCTTTGGCTCATTTTTCATTTAAATACAGTCATTTTACTATGCCTGTTTCTATTATACCTAATTTTTTACTAAGTTTAACACAAAATTATATTACTTTAGGTTTAAAAGTTCAAAATAAAATATAACGGAACACATGCCATAAATAAAGTTCATAATAGAGCTTAATAAGGGAACAATTTCAAAGCAAGAAATAGTTTATCTCATATAATATTTGGGAGCGTTAAGTAATGCTATACATTGACTGTTTCTTCTCCATCCCTTTGTCACTCACCACTTTTTTATCGAGTTATGGGTGTAATCGTTATCTGTATTGGTGGAAGGGGAAAAGAGCAGCATTGTAATAAGTGCGTGAGCGCGAGTTTACCCTACATGTGTTGCATTACCCTGCGGTACAATGTAAAAGAAATTAATTATATTCAGATTTTATTTGAATACGAATCATATATTAATAAAACTGTTCTTACAGCTATTCCTTGCTATTAACATGGCATGGCTTACTTAACAATTGTATTTAGTAAAAATGATTTAAAACACAACGAGCAAATGGCAGTATTTGCCATTACATACACATGAAACAAAAGAGATGCAAATCTTAAAGTAAAACTCAGTGTTGTCATATCTAATTTTTCAAACCAAATGTTTACATAAAACATTTCAGGTGAAATTACACCAAAGACTTTTTTTTAAAATATGTGAAATAAAAGGAGCTTTAAAAAGGAGATATGTTCTCCTTTGCTTATCCGCCATTATAACTGGTATGTTTAAATTCCTACACATTAATATATTACAGAAAATAAAAAATAAGCAAAATTTTTTTCGACCAAACAGAGTTATGGTACTGTATTCCCTTCCATTCTATGTATGTATGTGTATATATATATATATAATAGAAAAGAAAAAGAAAAATAAATTAACACTATTAACAATGTAACAAATTAAGTAATAATAAAAGTAGAATAGGATAAACACTTATGGCATTGAAGAACTCAACGAGTTCGAAATATAGCAATTTCAAGTGTGACTTTATCTAAGTGTTTATCCTATTCTACTTTTATTATTACTATTAATTTATATATAATATAATATATATTAGACCACAACAAGACAAATGTACGTCGCATAGTAAAACGGATTTGATACTTTTTTCCGATAATTTCACAGCGATATTGGTCAAAATTCAAAATGTTTCATTTCATTGCTCGATTTTAAGATGACCTCACATAAGTGAAATAATCAGTCTAAAATTTTGTTTATTATTTTCTTAGCTGAATATAATACCTAAAGTATTCTGCGAATAGTATAATAAACATTCATTAATATTTCTTATTTTATTCTGCTTTACAGAATCTCGCTCTCTTTGAAATATAATTTTATATTATAATATTCTATTATTACAAATGCATGCCCTTTTAATTTTATTTGTTAAATAATTAATATATTTAAATTATTTGTATCCTTTTAAGAAAGGAACTAGCATGTCCTAATTTATTACTTTGTGAATATGATAATTTAATAAATTCTTAGCCGAAAATGTTCATGTTTCAATAAGTAAAGTAAAGCATTTATTACTTTGTAATAATAATTATAAGAATCTGTATTAAATATGTCAGTTTCTCTGTCCAACTGTGAAAATAAAAAAAGTTAAAAACACCTTAAGTTCATACAGTTGTACATTTAAATTATTTTTACATCTTCTATAACTGATTAATTAATTAATTAATTAGGGAAAATTAAACACACTGAAGGTTGAAATGAAAGGGCAGTTTCTCTGTAATTTTGACTAGCGAGCCAGTTGAGGGCCAAATATATTATTTATATTTATTTTCCTGTTTAATCTAGTTTCCAGTACAACATTTGTGGAAATTAATAAATAACACAACTAACATCTAACACATATAATCCACCTCCTGAAATGTTACCAGATATAACAAATTCGTTGACTTTCCATCTGTTTATAGAATTAAATCAGAGAAAGCAGGGTATATATAGCAAAGCAAGCCGTGTTGTCTTTGATAACGAAGTCGTATGCATTTGAGTAAGAAAATATTTCGTTCGCCACAGTAACGGAAAAGCACCCGTGGAATCATTTGCTTTATATGGTTATACGCATCGATATACACTTGCTTATCTGTATGATACGGTGTAAATGTTTACGTTAGGAACAAGCAGGATCAAGCTCTTGTCCGTTTTACGTGCTTTGTTTTACGCGACGGTGAATTTGCAGTTATCGTTACCAGTGGTAATTGCGCCATCCAATGTACTCGAGCAAGGTAGGTAACTCCTTGGCCCATCAGCCATGTTTGCCGCATTATGGAGGCCATTCCATGTGCCCCGAGTCAGTCACGGTGTAGTTTCCCTGTGCCGCTGTTAAGTAAATTGAATCTAGTTACTGGCTCACTTTCCACCCAAGGACGTGCTCCAGAGTGTACCATTCCCGGCTTTGAAGCGCCCGGCAGGTTCCAAACTCTGTAGATTACCCTTAGCCTCCTTATATCGGGGTCCGGTCACGATCTCCTCCCATAATTGCGTCAGTATGTTAGCAGTTTTGTTCCCTCTCTCCGCCGTCTACAAGACTACTCACAAAACCACTTTCGATTTCATTACTAGAATGAAGTGAAAATATAGCGGGTGAAAAGTTGCCAACTTGGGTTAAATGTATCTCTTGGTCACGCAGCTTCGTGAGACTTGGTTTTTGGTTCATACTTGCAGACCCCTTAAGCGTTAAATTGCGTGAGAAACGTTTCACAAATTGTTACAATTAAGTTGGCCCATATTGCCAGATCTTAGTTTCTGTGAATGGTTTATAGTGATTTCTGGGAACAATTGTAGCTTTACTTCTCCAGGATAGTACTGTAAATATAAAATAATAAGAAATAAAGGCAGGAGTATTTGTTACAAAGTAAGAATGTAATAACAAATTGATGGTGGAAAAAAAGTTATCTGAGATGGAACAAATATCATACGATCCTTGGGGAATTAAGAGGATGTGGTGAGAACGCAATAAAAATAGAACGAAATGAAAATATTAAAAAATTAAAGATAGATGCATTTTAAAGTTAGAAGTTGGATTTTGGGTTTCATAAAACGTAGTTAAATAACTGTGAATTTTCTATCTAAAACCAACTTACCACTCTAACCTTCCCTAGTGGATCGATTGCATTATAATTATTATTTTTATTTGGAAGTTTGGCTGATATTGTGAATTTGCTTACAAACACAGAATAGTAAATTAAAGATAGATCATACATTAACAAGTTTAGTAACAATGAGCAACAAGAAAAACGCAACGAATGCTGTAAATACAATAAAATTAAGAAATATTAATATATGTTATTATTTATATTTTAAAAGGTTGATTTTGTTTATTTACGGACGCTCTTTAACATCTCAGGTCATCAGCGTCCCATTCAATTCAGGGCGTGAGTCGGCCGACAAATTTTGCTCAGATGCCTTTTCTTTCAGTATTGAGGTTCTTTTTCTTACCGTTAAAGTACCACATGGGACCCACAGCTTTATTTCCCTTCCGAAGAAGGCCACACTTATGATTTTTACGCCCGAAAAAAAAAAATCTATCGATCCTGGCGGGGTTTGAACCTGCGATCTCGGATTTAGAAGGCAAGTATGGTTACCGCTGCACCACCAGGACCGAGATTTTGTAGAAAGGAATATGTATCTCATTTATATGCTATTCATATTGTAAATATGATTCCTAAAAATTGCCACAAAATACTTAATAATAGTATTAATTACTATTTAATCTATCGCAGCTTTTGGAATTTTATACTCGTTGGACCAGTTTAAAAAAAGATGAAATTATTCCCTCTCAGCCCAACTAAAGACTCGTTACTCATATCACTCAATTGAAAAAAATTTAAAAAGGTTTGTTTGTTGGGCCATGAACGTTTTTCTTTTCTGTATTAACTTCTTCAGCTGTTCTCTGCTCACTCAAACCTAACAGTTTGATCGATGGACTCAGCTAAAGATTCGGATCTGTTGGTGCAACACTTTCAATTCGTCTTATGCTATTTCCATCTGTAAGGAAATGGATCTTTTCTGGACTTCAAAATCTTTCCTCTAAGAGCCTCAGCTAGCAAAGTTGTCGCTTGATTCGCAGGAGTACGTCTTGAGAACAATTTCCTAGCACATGGGGTAAAGTTTCATACTGACTGACATCGCCACGCGTGGCCGAGGTCGTTAAAGTGCGGACTTCGAATCCCACCAGGACTCTCCTCCCTGACTGAGGTTTTTTCAGATTTTTCTCAGTCCTCATAAATGGCAAATACCGGGGAGGTCCCTAAACTAAGGCCTGGAACGTTTCCTTCCTAAAAAAAACCCTTTCCAAATATATGATTTCATCTTATGTATCATCAGTATCCACCGCCTGTGGTGCCTCAGTAGTAAAAGCGGGGTTAAACACACACACACCACATATTGACTAACAATTACAATGGCGGCAGTTAAGCCGAAATGCGTCCATTAAGGCTACCATTGCCGTGAGTTTGATTATTTATTAATGATATTGTTACTCTCTTTCAAAATAGATGCCCCAATCGTCTAACAGTTTTGTGACCATCTTCTTCTAATAGGAGCTGTGATAAGCACTTGTTTTTAATGCCGTCTATAATCGCAAACCGCGCTGACATGCATATCATTCGGATTCCAAGATGTTCCTATTCTTCTGTTGCAAGAAAGCCTCCCATAGGTTGGACACTTAATGCCAGTAGAAATATTATTAATGTATATGTTAATAGTAGTAATATATTTTCCATTTGCTAACAAAATTAACGTAGAATAACAATATATGATCAAGTAGATGAGTTTGAGAGGTGAATCTGAGTCCAATGCAAACATAGATGGATTCTTGCCCAGTAATAGGAGCAATGATACCCGCATACGCAAAGGGCTTAAAGGATTTATAATGCTTACCAGTTACAGCAACATTTATTTTGGCAAAAGCGTGATAAGTGACATGAAGCATGAAAGAGATGCATTGTACAGCTTGGATACGGTGACTAATTCTTCAGCTCCTCTATTTGTTCTGCTTGGAGCTGGTATGTTTGGTTTGTTTGGGGTTTCTTTTCTCGTGTTAAATTTTTTGGGTGTGCGGGGGAGAGGGAGTAACGTGAGTCGCCAGTACCTGGGGCAAAGCATGCTGGAGCCTCTCACTCCTGTCCCCCTCAAGGACGAGCAGCCAGGATTTATGGGCGATAATCCGGACGAGAAAACGTTTGTTACGCTTTTACCGGCCCGGCAAAAGGTAGAGACGACACCCACGTCGTTCTCCAAAGGTAGGGCTAACGTTATTCATTTCGTGAATATTTCACGACGTGAGGCATGTATCACATATACATCCGACTTATTTATAGCCCTCCGGATCTTGTGCAGGTCATCCGAGGCAGCTGTCAGCTTACCTGCTTGCTCCAAACTTATTTCCTCCAGCATACATGCGGAACTGGATCTGCGCTGACCACCGCTGTGGCTCAAAACTGCCCTGACTACATCACACGCAGAAGCTTCGAGTTTTAGAGCTGTTCATTATTGCATCCTCAGAGTAGATATTACACACACACACACACACACACACACACACACACACACACACACACACACACATATATATATATATATATATATATATATATATATATATATATATATAGGCGTTGCCGTAATTAAATCTTAACGTCAATGTGGGAATGAATTTGCTTCAGATTCTATTCCGAAACTTGAGTATGGCTATGAATCATGAGCCAAAATCGTCGTAAACTTAAAAAATAATTACTTACTGTTTTATTTAAGGCAAAAATGATATATATTCATTTTGTAGTTCATACATTCAAAAATAAATTCCAAAATTTTCATATATCAATTTCGACTCTTTGTGTCCCTAAATTTTAAAAAGGGTGGCTCTGTTAGACAATTCCACTTCCTTGCTAACACAATTGACATTTTTTATTATGGAATTCTGTTTTAATAGTTTT
This sequence comes from Metallyticus violacea, assembly GCA_030762175.1. Taxonomy (NCBI): domain Eukaryota; kingdom Metazoa; phylum Arthropoda; class Insecta; order Mantodea; family Metallyticidae; genus Metallyticus; species Metallyticus violacea. Next base: position 36,788,170 of record CM060840.1, on the reverse strand, counting down.
CTTGCAGGCAATCCAATTGTATCACATTACCATTTTTTTAAGTTTCTAAACGAATATTTAGAAGCGAAAATGTTTGTTCCCATTAAAAAATAAATTTAAAAAATAATTTGCAACAAAATGCAGCACCCTCAGATAGTATATGTGTATGTGTATGTGTGTGTGTGCGCGCGCGCGCTCCTTCTACATTTCCTACATATGCATATTGAGTAAAAGGTGCATATTTATCATAAGGCACTGAAAAATAAAAAGTGTGCTATACATTTTCTTTTTGAACTAAATAATGTTTTAAAAACCACAGAAATAGAACATATATATCCAAATAATAGTGTAAAGTCTATGACAAAAATTGTAGTTATGAAAAATATGCAGAATACAGTTATAGGGGCTTTGAATGATTATACTCGTAAAATAACTATTAATATATTCTTTTCTCCTTTTCTAAACTTTTAATTTTCAAAATGTATATACCTTTTTCTCAGAAGCTAGTAGAGCTATTGTAATGCAATTTTGCACAACTTAGATGATGTTTTGGTAATTTTGCTGCAGTGGTTTGTTTATAAGTTTATTGTTGAAATATTATGTTATGGAATATACAATATTTTGAACCAAAATTTTGGTCGCATGAAAAAATTAGATAAAAATGTATGAAAAAATAACATAACTATTAACACCTCTTAAGTAGTATGTATCTATGCATTCTGGTGTACTTTCTTCATATATACACCGAGTAAAATGTACATATTTATAAGACATTGACAAATAAATATCTGTGTAGCTTCCTCTTTTTCCACCAAATCATTTGAAAAATATAATAGAAATAGAACCTGTATATCCAAATAATAGCACCAAAATTTCATTACTCTATAATAAAAATTGCAGTCATGAAAAGCATTTCATATTACAAGAGTATTTCAGCTTACGTTGCCACCTTAAACAATTTCACCGAAATTTTTCCATGTTTACATAGTCTAAATTTAAGTGAAGAGTCGTTAAGGCACGGACTCGTGAGCGGGAGGTCTGCGGTTCGAATCCCGCCAGGACCGTCCTCCCTGACTGGGGTTTTTTCCAGGTTTTCCTCAGTCTTCATAACTGGCAAATGCCGGGGAGGTACCTAAACTTAGGCCTGGAACGCTTCCTTCCTTAAAAAAAAAAAAAAAAATATCCTTTCCCAATTTATCATTTCATCTCATGTATCACCAGTGTCCACCGCCTGTGGTGCCTCAGTAGTTAAAACGGGCGTTAAACACTACTCAAAAAAAAAAAAAAAAAAAGTGAAGAGTGGGCTTATGAAAATTGGCACATTTAGATGACTTGAAGCAGATTCTTTGTGTATCTGTTCATAATGAAAATAAGTTGGCTGTTCTTTGATCACTCAAAAATGAGCTAAACTTGTTTTGAGGAATCCTAAAATGGTCATAATTTTAAACCTGATACATTTTAAAGCTCATTTTAAAACAGGTGGACACCACGTAAGAGCACCATGCAGTATATGTATTTGAAGAGGTAAGCGTCTCATAAACAGAGCGACGTATCTGTTACAAAGAAAGCAGTTCTGCTCCAGCAAGAATTTTTGTGTGGATACTTACCTCACAATGGCGACGAGCGTCATAAAAGCATTCTTCTGTGTAACACTTCGTTTAGCATGTAAGCGAATACACTTCCTGAAAAAATGCACATGAGAATGTGTATAAAATTCAATATATCCAAATGTGGTGTCTATTTCTGTAGACACACAAAATATAGATTGAACACAAAGTTTTTCCCCAATCATGCATAATTGTATTTCATTGTCTATGCTAGGTACAGTTTTTTTTTTTTTTTTTTTTTTCAAATGGTAGTTCAAAGCATAATGTTTCTATGGACACACTTGGAAATATTTCCTGTTAGTTGTCGTTAATGTCTAGGCGATACTCAATTTTTCTCTATACGTTTGTCAATATCTCTTCCGTCATACCACCTTTACAGCATCTCGTATTCGTGCCTTAAGAGTTCACACATAAGGAACTGGTGAACGAAAACACATTGTCAAAAGGGGTTATGTGCAATGAACGTGGTGACGATAATTTGGACCGTCTCAACCGATTCATCTATCCGGAAACACTGCCCGGTGGTAATTGAGGTGCAAGTAAAATTCCAACGTTCACTTAAGAGTGGGCTCGACGAAAAAGCACAGTCCAAGAACTTTGTTGTTCACTAAGCCACATCCAAACATTCACTTTTAGGCTGTCTCTTACGTGCTGTAACACCACTTGTGGGTTCTCCGACCCCAGATCAGGACACACTTTCCCGGAGATGTGAAAGTAAAATAAACTGTTTCATCAGTAAAACAAACTTTATTGAAGTAGCCAATATCTACGTCGATTCATTCCAGCACGTGTCTAGCACATCCGGGCCTATCATCGGCATCAAAGCTTGCAGGAGTTGCACTTTGTATGCACAGAAATGTAGCCGTTTGTGTAAAAATCTTCATCTCAGTTCTCTGGCATGTGCCGGTTTTTCTGGAGACACGACGAGTCGATTTCTGCCGAGTGCATTGAAAAGCTGCACGCACGGTATCAACAGTTTCGTCACTTAACTGCAGATCTACCACTTCTTAGCTTGTCACCAACACTACTAGCCTCTTTAAATTTTTCAAACCATTCTTTGATGCTCTTCACATCTGGCGGAAATCGGTCATATATCCTGCGACATTCTCGCTAAACTGTAATTGGCGACCTGATTCATGAAACCACAAAACGCAGTGCGCTTTCTCCTACATAGACACCATTGTGAAGACAGCAGCACTCTTAAATTACACTACCTGTAACACAAGAAAAAAATTAAAAATGAAAAAATATTAATAAATGGAAAAATGAACAAGACCAAAAAAACAAACAAACAAACGTGGGGAAACTCGAACTATTGTAAGACTTAGAGCCGCAGGTTTTATTTGTCTATCTACCATAGATGTTGAAATATAATGAATAATAATCTGTGAAGACTTTGTGCTCATCCTGTATACGCGAGAGGGACAGTATTATTTAAGAGTTTTCGTTTATTATCCCAAGCATAAAATGGGAAATCTAATGGACATGCATTATGCTATTTATAACCAGGAGTTTGCTTCAATATTCCTGAAACCTGTACAACCTGTACAAGTCCCCGACTTGGAAAATGTAATTCAGTCGATATTTGTTATTTCATCTATGGAATGTAATACAGAAGATTGTTCAGATGATTTTGCATATTGTACCTATTGCTCTACTTCACGCTATTACATGCATTTTATATTTTGGAAAAAGTGTTTTGGGCCATGTAAGCCATACAAATACATATTTCACAAATGAAGGCTTTTAGTCGTCCACACCATTATAAGTTAATTTTTGTATTAACAGAAACTCTTTTTTGCTAGAACATTAAGCCACCCATGCAATGACAAGGAGAGCCAAGGAAGAGCTGTTCAAAAATAGATTCATTGTCTAGAAGCAACGATGGTCATATTGAGTAAATTCTTCATGTTTGAGCACTTTGCTAGAGTGAATTTGCTCAGAAGCTACAATAAAATTATACTATATTTCAACCAGCTCAATACAATGTGAAGAAGATCTAACATTGCTTGTCAAGGTTCAGAACTTCTCCGAGCACAAGTGGCTTAATCTCAAAGAAGAGAAAAAATCACACCACGCTTATCTTTTAGTTTAGTTTTTTCACTGTACCTTTGGTGGCGGTTGTAGATATTTTTCGTGGAACGGTGTATATTCGTTTTGTGCTAATTTATTCACAAAACTTTCTTTTTGACATTTTTAGGACTTTTAATGTAAGAGAGAACTGTGGTGACAAATATATTAATTGCTCATGAAATTTAAAGACTCTAATAACATTTTATTAAATTAATAAGTATTTTTAAACTTCATCTTGGTAAGGTCGTTTTTAATGGAGAAAATTAATAGAATTGAACATTAAATTCTCTTGTTTTATCATAGCCTTCGAAGATTCCGCTCAAATACTATTACAGTAGTTATATATATATATATATATATATATATATATATTGCTTTCAAATGGACGTTCATCCTTATAGAGCGGGCAGTAACAGGAAAGAAGCATGTGCCACTAACCGATTGTTCTGATCTTCAGTGTCCCCGCCTAAAGTAGTTGGAGCGTTGTCTTCGTGCCATTCTGGGATGAAGCAGGAAATAATGCTGCCTTTATTAGTTGAATAACTAAAGGCTGCAGAGCTATATTTATAAAGGCATTAGATTTGATAAGGTAATTATTATGTATAGGTATAAGAAAATCATTTAGAGATAGAAATAGAAATAATTTGTAACTTGTAACTTACAAAAGGGTTTTGTATACATTTTGTGTAAAATATGTTAGAAAGAGACAGATGTATACCTGACTCCACTCACTGACCGCTCCTTAGACAAGGCTGAAGAAAGGGTAAACTATCTTTTGTTAGGTCACGAACCTTCTACCCAGGAAATACTTAGGAGTTGACAATAAGAGAAACATGTGGCCGTAACGGGACAAGATTTAACAAAGTCAGAATTAGCAATATTTTAAGAGAAAATGAAAATGTCAGAACGGAGACGAAAATGTTTTATTACAGGAAAGCCGAAAAAAGCCATCCACACGTGCTTAATCTCTAGGAGCATTTAGGAATCTACAAACTAAGGAAGGCAAAAGATTTTCAATAGAAATCAGAATGTAAGGAAAGGGCCGAAATTTATGACAGCTTGTTCTGGGAAAATTCAAGTTCGTGGGAAGACATTAGAACAGGGGGGAAAGAATAATTCTAGCCAATGGTCTTCGGATAAAAGTTAACGAATCAGAAGAACTTAGATACCAATAAATAATTTTAGGATAGCCAATGATGAACATATAACACAGAAATAGATAAAATACGAGGGAATTTAATTTAGCGAAAGGCGTGGCGATGTAGTAGAAAAACTAGAGTACAGAAGTCAGAGGGGCATTCAGAGGCACATTCACACTCGCAGAAGTCAGACATTCATAGTCTCTAGCACATTCAGACATTCGCGGATTCAGATTCATACATTCAGGAGAAACAGAGGACATCATACGAGAGACGCGAAAGAAATATACGAGAAGCAGGCAGCCTGAGTCGTTTAAAAGTAATCAGTCTTAAAGTTCAGTTGAGGGCAGTGTAAGTCATTTTCTAAAGCCAGTCTAAGTGAGTAGCGAAGTCAACGGCGAACGGTTAGGAAGTACTTTACATGGGAATAAAATATTTTAAATAAGTCAACCTTGTGTATTTTTGGGCAACACATTTCTCGTTCCCGTGGATCTATACCGATCCCGAAACACTCCAGTGGACCCTGAGATAAAATTCAACAGAATTGGAGCAAACGACGTCATCAGTGAGCAGCCCGGGCAGACTTCGAAACCGCCATCAGCTCAGCGATCAACTACGCCCCCGCACCCATTAATTCCTGCTCCAGGGATAAATCGTGAAACGAAGAGTTTTTCTCTTTTTATGTAAAAGTCCAGATGTGTACATGTATGATTCTTATTCAAGAGCAAACTTTTGTAGAAAAGTTAGACGGGGGTAAGAGAATCATCTGGTGTTCCTGCACGTCACAGATGACACTGTTCTGGAGAATGGATAGAACAAAGTCTAAAGAAATCTCTGTGAAGGGTTGCACAGGAAACAGAAAATTTTGGAAGGAATCAACCTTTTAAAATTAAAACCGCATAATATAACTATTGCTCAGCAATTGCAGGAAGTGTAAGTAAAGTGAATTTCTGCAATTGCATTTTCAATAATATTAGGAATGAGTTAGCGCAAATTAATTCTTTTTCACGGACAAACCAAGGTTCCATTTAGATGCCTATGTAACGAAATTTTTGCATGGTCAAAAATTGACGTATAGTGTGCAGAAAATGCTTACAAATTTATAAGGTGCATATTTTATGAACATTTTGTGAATGCTCAGAAACACAATGACAACATAATCACACTATTCTTCGATGAAATTCCCTTTTTCAACAAAACTACGCTATAGAGCATACAGTAAATCTCTTGCTAGCTCTAATTGAGGTATTTTATGAATATATAAATAAGATCATTAGTAAGGAGTCAGATTCTCCGGATCTTACCTTATAGATTTCTATTTATGGGGAAACTTGGAAAATAAAGTATATCGTAAAGAGCCGCATAAGTTTGAAGAACTGATAGACAAAATAAGAAATGAATTGGTAGCGTAGTCTTTTTTAAAGGTCCGAGAGATATATGATGACAAAAGGACATCATTGCCAGTATGTTTAATGACAAAGCATATATATACATGTAACATTTAACTATTTCGTTATTAAATTTGTAATTTTATCAACAATGATTTAATTGAACTATTACTTAGAACATACAATACTGTACAATAATTTAAATGCACATTCATAGCAAATTCATTTAGTTATGTGGTACAATTGAGATGGATCCATTGAAAGAAAGAAAAATTATGTATGTCTCATAGATACAATTTTGAAAATGTATTAGCTTTTAGCATTTTCCTTCTTTTCCGTCAACAAATTGAAATAGTACAGATGAGATTTCTGGGATCAGAACGGAATACATTTGGTGGATAAGAGAGGGACACAAACTACGAGGAAACAAAATTCCCTACAATTGATAAGTTATCGCTTTTCTGTAAAAGGGAAGGAAGACTACAGAAGTAATGCTTTTTCATAATGTTTTCTAATAATTAGTCAATACAATATGAATGATTTCTTCCGTTCGCCTGTCTGTTGTCTGTTGATCTTTCTTCCTTGCTGTTCGTCTTGCGAAATATGGAAGAGTGCGAACTTTACCAGGTAAAAAACATTGATGATGTTGAAGGTTACAGATCAAGTTTCATTGTCAGAAGGCGGATGTAATACAATTTATACAAGCACGCACACCCTTGAGCCTGCTATATTAGGCAGCCAAGCCACCTTACATTTTTTTTTTTTCCCCTGCCAGTTTGTACTTGCGAGTTCCCAACGCCTTCCTCACGTATCTACATAAGCTTTCATTAGGAGAGCCTGTTGCATGTTCCAACTGGAGGTAGTGAGGCTGCAATTATTACATAACTAACCCCCCCGGCATGCATTTCTTTGCAAATAGGGGTATTTTGTGGCATTCTTGCCGGATCTTTTCGGAGTTGAAGTGAAGGACGATATCATATTTTCATTTACTAAAGTGAAAGAATTCTTTTTCATCTTCGCACCGCCATGAAAATTTCTTGGATACACGATCTTTATCTGTGGGGTATTAAAAGCATATGACTACAAAATTCTACCGCGAGTTTTCAAGTTGGGCGTAATTTTATATCGTAGTTGGCTTTACGGTAGCCTAATTGTAAACCTGAGATGACCACATTTTACAAACATGAATTTTATGCGTTCGATAAACGCCTCTTTGTAGATAGCTTCCCCCCCTACAATCAAATATTAATGCTACAGAAATTACATAAAGCACGTAACGCTAGACTTTTTCTGAGTATCTCACTTACTATGCACCTAAAACAGTAAAACAGACTTATATTTCATTGGGAATAAAATTAATTATCTATCCAGCTAATTGCAAACATTTCGACTATCCTGCTGTGATTGAACATATTCATTTTATTCCCTAAAAGTTGCATATTACAATATCATTTTTAAAATGAAATAAATGTAAAACAATGCATGATCATAAGTGAGAACAAATTACTACGATATATAGTCATTATCATTTTATTTGAGACTGTAACATTTAAGCTGTGAAAAATGGTAACGTTTTTACACTAACAGGCTTGATCATTATTATTTTCTTTGATTGTTTGTGTTGCAAACTCCAAAGCATTTCTCAAACCGAGTTGGTTTCTTATCGAAAATAAAATGATGTCAAACAGAAGAGAAATATATACTTACAATTAAATCAAAGCGCTTTGTAGAAGATAGTATATTGTGGAAATAAAATTAAAATGTGCTGTAATGAGCAATATGCTGACTTGTAGAAGTATTCGCTTAAATGTTTTATGTGACACTGATGGTAAATTTTTCTTCATTACAAGTACTCAGAAAAATAGTAAAAGTAATACTCAGTCGTGTATTATGTTAGCAGAAACAAAGTTTGCTGAAAATATGGTGAGGTAAAATGAAAACATAACGAAAGAAATAAGATACATAAAATGTAAAAATAAATAAAATTTTGGGTTGGAAACAGCTGGAGAATGACGGAAGGCAATACATAATAACCTCCAAGAAATGTTCAGATATTTTTAGATGGTAAGTGCAGAATTATTTGTTAACTTCTTTTATTTAATTATAGTTATCATACTTTTTATGCGTCTCGAAATAAACGCTTAGAAGGTAAATTGCTGTTAACAACAGAACCCCCTAGTTTGTGTCCATCCAGCGGTTTTCTCTAAAATTAAAAGAGTAATTCTCACGTAGAAAGTTTCCAGTACTTAAATCCACTCCCTGTATAGTTTAGACAAAACAGTCAAACTGAACTGTCAATTTTTGTGTACAATTTCCTAACAGGGATGAATTTTATTCCGCGTTTCAATGCCAACCTCTAGACAGCGTATACACTTTTGGAATGATTAAATATATGAAAAAGTTAGATAATCTAATTAAGATAAAAATGCAAGAAAAGAGATAAAATGGCAGTTAGATAAAATATTATAAAAAATATACACAGAAGAATACAATTTTTGTGACAGTTGTACTACAGAAATTGATTTCGCAATTTGCTACCTTTTAATTTGCTATTTTTGTCAAAACTGTTTTTGAAAGACTTAATATAATATGTTTGGACGAAAATGGATAGTATTGTTACTCTTGCCCCTACCAGCAAGCTACGCAAGTGAAATTTAAAGTGAAAATACACACCTTTCAGACACATACAGGGTGTACGAGTTTTATGGAACACAGTTTAATTCTCTTCAAGATTATTTTATAATTACATAACGCATAAGAAAAGTGTACCATGATAGTATTTATGCATCAGACAGTTCCCGGTTTCATCAGTCCATTCTTCTTCTTCTTCTTCTTCTTCTTCTTCTTCTTCTTCTTCTTCTTCTTCTTCTTCTTCTTCTTCTTCTTCTTCTCCTCCTCCTACTTCTTGTTATATTATTATTATTATTATTATTATTATTATTATTATTATTATTATTATTATTATTTTGTAAGTAATTATGATATCATTCATTAAGCCATACAACTTACAGCGCACGCTTTTTCTTGTGTTTAAAATACTGGCCTCAAGTTTAGATGTTTCTGTAACTTTATCATCTTAATCACCTCATAACCAAACCAGTAATACCAACTTTCGAAAATAAAATGATGTCTGATTCCGTGCACCATAGCGTTCAAAATACATGTGCACAAATAAGGTCATAAAGCTCGGATGGGTCAAAGTCCCACGACCCGATTATTGTCGTTATCAATGGCTGTTTCTCTGAAACGCTGCTCCCTCCCATTGCATTGTTGTACCTTATTATTTAAATTCTTATAATTCTTTATATTAGTTGTATTGCAGCAGTATATAAGTATTCGCCTCTGGGCTAAGTTTGTGTGCGCTCTTTTTTCGCTAGGGACATTGCCTTTCTCTCTTAATCTTCGGATCTTCCTTCCTTGCTTCTCTTACCTCTTGGTAGGGTCATATTTTCCTACTGCTTTTATTCATTGCTCCACACATAGCATTTTCTTTGGTGTAAGTAACTATTTCAATTTGAACTTCAAGTTTGTCTTGCTCGAAGCTATCGTCTGACTGAGTGGAAACTCGTTTTCCAATCGTTCTACGATGACTCGTATCTTCCAACAAGATTTACGCACAAAATTCTTCTTTGAAAATTTAGACCAATTATTTACTGTATATTTTACATTTATGCTTCATTGTTTTGCAGCAAATTTTTTATTGTAGCTGTAGCTTTTAGCCTATTTACTCTTTTTATGCTACGTATTGGAGCTGTTTTTTCAACAAATTCTTCCATCATTGTTTGGTTAGGCATGTATTTTTTAATAGTGTTTAACGCCCGTTTTCACTACCGAGGCACGACAGGCAATGGACATTGATGATAAATGAGACGAAATGATAAATTGGGAAAGGAGTATTTTAAGGGAAGGAAACGTTCGGAATTTGCAATTTATGAGGATTGAGGGAAACCTAGAGAAAACCTCAGTCAGAAAGGACGGTCCTGTAGGGAATCGAACCCCAGACCTCCCGCTCACGAGTCCGCGCCTTAACGGCCTCGGCCACCCATGGCAGTTGGTTAGGTATGTATATAAGGAAGATTTGCAAGTCAATTTGTCTTAAATGCCTATTACAAGACAATTATTATTTTTAATGGTTTATATCAGCTGTAATATATATAATTAAATTAATGCTTCATTCCTTTTCAATTTAAAGCGAATGAATATTTTTGAATGATGAATTTGGAAATGTTTTATCTTGAAGTTGAAGATTATTAATGTTCCAAGAAATAGTATTATAATTTGTAAATAGTTTAATGTCTCCGTCAGAATTTTTATATAAAATGAATCATATAATATCCATTCACACCTATGTCTCTTGTTATTTCCAACCTTATTACAACGCGCTTGACTATATACATTCATGACCGCATAGCCTTTGAGAAAAAAATAATTTGCTAGAAATGTTGCGATATTTGTATGTATAAAATCAAATCGCTCTTTTTCATTACTTAGCATCGTTAAGAATTATAATTTGCCAGTGAATTGATTACAGACAATGTTTAAATAAACCAGCTTTATAAAGACCAAACCTAATACTTCAATTCATCTGAAAGCAGCGCGAACTGTTCTTTGTCTATGAATTTGTAAAGAACATTTATACTGTATTTGTATTTGCTTTACTTTTGTCCAGTTACAGACACGTAAAGACATTCCAACATATTTTGGAATACTATAAAGTTCACAATTTGACTGATAGTATGCAGATTCTTATATATAATTTATTTATCGTACATTGCAGTTCAATTACCTGGCCCCTGGGCTAAGTTAAAAAATAAAATTGTGTCTTACTATTGTGTCAAATGTGCTGGATAATAACAAATCTTTCGGAATTTAATGTCGGTCCTGGTGGTGTAATGGTAACCGTACTTGTCTCGTAAACCCAAGATCGTGAGTTCAATTCCGGCTAGTGTTGATGGATTTTTTCGGGCATAAATATCCTAAGTATGACTTACTTCGGGAAGAAAGTAAAGCCGTGGGTCCTGTGTCGTAGATTTACGGCACGAAAAAGAACCTCGAGCCTGAAAAAAGAGGACTATGAGCAAAATTTGTCCGCGGTTTCACGCCCTGAATTGAATGGGACACTAATGATCTGAGATGTTAAGGAGCATCCATAAATAAAGCAAATGAACAAATGGGAATTATAGTATACCACCACATGTATTTCAATAAACAGCAAATAATTGAAACCCTTCTCTGGGTTTTCCTTTTCCTTTCTGCATACTTAAGATGCTAATTTCACTTCCTAGAAGATCTTGTTGCCTCGTCACAGATGTAACAAGGTATTTGCTGACTTTGCGCAAGCTGAGATAGGTTTTCTGAATGCATGGAACGTAACAAGAGTCCATGATGCACAATATCGAGAATAGAAGCAGACGATAACGGACTCCTGTGTAGGAACATAAACAACTTAGTCAGCTTTTCACAGACCGTGGCTATGACATTTAGATCGAACAAGAGACAAGGTTCGTTAGACATAATTTTCCACTACAACTCCGCTCAAAACGTTATGAATATTTGAATTTTTGCCTCAATTACTGTAGCTGTTGTTGAGGGACTTTTAAGCCATGTATCAATATTTTAAATGTGTATGTAACTTCTTATTTATTTTAGGATTACACTGGTATATAGCAAAGTATTCTCATTATTCAAATTTGTCATTTTCAATATATTTTGTTCTTAATTTTTGTAAGTTTTACATACAAAAGAGAACCGTTTTTAGTGAGATAACCAAGGAATTCAAGAAAATTCTCTGTTGCTCGTGGAATTTTTTCACTCATATTCTACAAAATCTAGAAATCTGATGCACCGGATTTTTTTAGAGCGCCCAATTCACCAAATCCGACCGAAAGTGATACACGAGACATTTCGAACAACTGTATAGATAGGTTGTGTAACAAGGATATGCTGTAACTAAAATCATAAAGGCCTAAATATAAATTTCTATGATAAATTAAGTTTAAATTTCAATTCCCTTATATGTGCATTCATTTGAGGCTTTATTTGTTTATAGATCGTAACTAATTATGATACAAATGTTATAGATACTAAACTATTATTATTGTTGTTTCAGTATATATAAGTACAATAAATGTATTTATACTTTCTATAAAGTTCATTTCCTTAAACACTATAACATTATAACTATCAGAAAATTTAACATTTTAGTGTAAAATAAGAATAAAATACTCTAGTGTTCTTTAATTTCAACTCTTGTTATCACTTCACTCATAATTTGGAATATTTTTCGGCTCCATTCTTGAGGAACAAAGGGCTAGATAGTTACAATGGTGTATAGCTGTTATTTACCCTCCATCTATATACTAGGGCACTATATGCCATCTATATATTTCAGTTTTCCTATTTGACTGCAAAGAATGTCTCCTCATTGAAAAGTTAGTTCAAACAGCTTTTAGCATATTGTTGAAAATATAACTACTTATTTTAGCCCTATGCGCTAAGGACGTTTAATAAATAATATAGGATTTATTCCAATTTCAAATATATTTGATTATTCCTAATTCTTTGGCTATACATCTCTCTTTCTCAATAAGAGCTATAAGAATTCACTTTTGGTTAACATTTGATTTGTAAATTTCATCAGAGACTGGCCTAAAATTATTTAAATGCCCATAGTGTTATGCCCCCTTAAACAGGAATATACTGAAGCTTGGCAATTTTTTGATGATTTCTTGCATGCCAAAGCTATAGAAGTGGAATATTATGTTTACTAAGAAGGCAAATTACAAATAAGTTACTCTATAGAATAGTGAACTGGGTTTATGTTTTGAAACCTATAAGCCAATTTTGGATTTTGTATCTTTTGATGTCAATTACCAAAAGAGTGGGTCAAGCATGTGAGGATCTTCTAATACATTCAAGAAGGTGAAAATGCTACAATTCATAATATATTTCCAAGATTATATACCAGCGAGGTTAGAGCTGCCGGTTGCAGGAAGAAATCTCCTGGCTTTTCTAAACGAAAATAATCACTAAGTGTAATAAATAAAACTACTAATGAAGAACAAAGTTCTCTATTTGTGTGGGTTATTTGCTAAGGTAATTGACTCATTATGAGTAAAAATAGTTAATAAAATTTCAAATAATGATCAGGAGGGCTGTGCATATTCATATGGGGATTTATAAGTATCAGAAACAGATAAATAGCTCATGTTTATCCTAACCTCCTCTGAAAGTACATGTACTTTTATCTCAGGAACTATCTGATGGAATTTCATAAAACTTTTTCACTTTCAAAACTATATATAAGCTTTATTTTTTGTGAGAAATTTTATATTTTCCAAAAAAAAAGTGTACATTATTGAAAAATGCTATCAATTTGGTAAATTTATTTAAAAATTATATTCACTGAAGAAAAAAAAAACAATAGAAAAAATCTTATATTGAGTTGTTCTATTATGTGTGTAAAGAGTACCAAATCTTATATCATTTTCAAAAATATGCTAATTATAAAAAAGTTTTAATAAATTTTAACCGAAATACTTAATTAATATTTCTGAAAACTGTTACGCGCCTCCCCATATTATAGTAAGAATAATATCAAAATTTCTTAAATATACAATTTATATTAAGAAAGTTATGAACTTTTAGTAAAGTAATGCACTTTGATTGAAATCTCCCCTGAAAGAACTTCAATGTTCTTATCCTTACTGCAGAGTAGTTATTTCTCTGCAGAACTTTGATAATTTTAAATAAATCTACATATGCCTAATTACAATATTAGGCATGCCATTTATTTGAATAGTCTAAGAAGCTCATAAAAATCTTTCCAGAAGGCCTGCTATTTCTCTGCAGTGCAAGTGTATAATAGCATTCTGTCTTCCATGAATTGCTTTATAATTCACACAAGTGAAAACCTTTAAAGAATAAATTAAAGACATATTTAAATACTCACACCTTTTATGATATGTATGAATATTTTAATTCCAGCACAAATTAGTTAATAATGTATTAATCTTGTTATTAGACTATGTCAGTATTTCCTAAATTTAGTGAACATTACTTTATTAATTAATAAGTTATAGTTATAAAGGTGCATGGCATGTTTATTATTATACAGTATTATGTTTTCTTTTATTCATGTCACATGCATGAATGCTTTGTAATTATGATAGATATATTCAATGTTCTTGAACTTCGTTCATTATGGGACCTACATAGGAACAAGAACATCTGTGGTCACTATTACTTCCGCCAATCAATAATTAGCTTACTGCACATAGCACAGTCCTTCGAAGTGATACTATGTGGGCATAAACAAAAGCAACGAATAAAAACATTAAATATCATTAATGCCCAAGATGGGACTCGAACCTGCGTCCCATAAGCCATCAACCTCATATTTAAGTTCCTATGTGCTTAAAACCTTATGAGATGTTTATATTTAAATTAGGATATTTTCCTATAATTATAACAAATGCTCGTTATGTACGATCAAATATTTCTAACACTTTGCGCGAAATAATTCGTTCCCAAAGACACTAAAAACCACCGGAGTTTGAGCAGCGTATATGCATTCCATTTGAACTAGTTAAATCCTATGATTATTTCCGAGAACTATTTGCAATGTAGTGAGATTTACATATGCTTAGGTTGGCACCAAACGTCCTTGCTTGTCACTCGGAAGTCATCCCCTGTCAGTTGAACTTTGTTTGTGTGTGCAAACGGTGTAATGTGTGTTGGACAGTTCGTGAAACGGGCTTTTACTGATGTTCACAAAAGCAATTCATCTATAATTATTGGAAAAGAACGATGAAAAATCTAGTGTGTGATTATCGATGTGTTTTTGAAAAATATCCGGAGGAGAGCACAGAGGTCTGGATGTACAGCAGTGGAGGGTGTAAGTAAGATACTTTTTAAAATTATGTATGCCTGAAGCTTAAGAACTCCATAGAAAATGGCATTTTAAAATTGTGAATAAAGGAACCGAAAGCCTGCCATACTATAACAAAGATTGTTAAAAGAATTAATATACTACTTAACGCACTGATCATACTCGAAATTCTAATTATTATTTATATGGAAACAAATTCAGACTCTGCACATATTAAAATGTTAATTACAATTTCATAATATAAAAAGCTCACAGCCAAATGGAACAGTACATTCTGCAGATAGTATAATATCTATATTACACAATAATATATAAAATTAGTAGAATTGACAAATTTTGCAGTTTGGTTTATTGTGGAATGAAATGACTATTTCATTCTCTTTGTCTGGAAAGCATTAACAAATATTTTAAACTTTAGAGCAACGTTTCTGAACTTATAGAGGTTTCGCGTGAAAAATGTTAAAAATAGAGACATCTGACGATATCAAGATGAGTTTTACGTGGTTTTTATGCTCAAATATATTACGAGACAAAATTTACATAGTAAAGGTAGAATGTAAACAATGAAACTAGGAAGCCATCAAGCTAAAATTTATCGCTGTGAACGTGCATATGTTGATTTAAACCCTTTTCATCGTTAATATCATGAAAATTACCAATTTGACCTTACTTTGATAAGTCTACGACAACAGTTTAGCTCTTGCTAGCCGCTCAGTTCAGTTCTTGGAGCATTCCGTTAAGTTCGGGAAGCGGTCACAGACTTAACTATATAGAGTTTCATCTACAGCCTACCACATTAGCACACATGCTACATTTACAAAAGAATATCATGTACATCTGCATATAATCTGTAGTTATAATAAAAATGAAACTGAAAAGGCAACGCATCAGCCAAAACAACAAAAACCAGAGATGCAGAAACAGAAAATCACTGTAAAATACATTATACTTTATACTTATTTACATATATATTGATATAAAATCATTACAGTCTTTTTACATCAATATAATATATTGTCGCTCATGTTTTTACAGAATAATAGACCCTTTTACATCGGCATTATCTAACAGCATTTGAAAAATGTACCCTTATTTAATAATAAGACTTTTAAGGTATAGGGAAGAGCGTTTGATACTAAATTGCATTCGTAATAAACCCCTTTTTGAAGGAGGAAATTGTTGAAACCGGTCTATGTAAATTTGATTATTTTTTCTGTTCTTGCCACGTATATTTTGATTTTGTACAATTTTTAATTATTTTATATAAAAGTTATTGAGGGATAATATATATATATATATATATATATACTATTAATAGAGTAATAAAAACTTCTAAAAAGCATAAAAACTCATAAAACACTCAGAGTGCAATATAAAAAGGTTCACATAAAATTTCACACTAAAAACCGTAAAATTGAACACTAAAGTCACACTGTATTTCGAGCTTGGCTCTTGGTCACGTGATGAAAATGAACTGAATATATATATACATATGGAAGAGTTAAACTTTCAAATCGCCTAAGAGATTTTTGCATGACTGTCTGCTGTGTTTACCCTAGTGATTGTATGTATCTTTTATGTATTAGGAAGATAACGTTCACTTTTAACGAGTTTCCCCAAAATATAAGATCATATTTCATTATTGAGTTGGACTATTTTTAAAAATTTACTTTAATGCAACATTAATAGAACGTGTATTGCACAGCATGCATTAAAAAGTTTAGGTATAACAAGGTCGATGTAATCTTTTCAATTCAGATGGTTATCAATTATTAAACCAAGGAATTTACTACGTTTGGTGTGTAGAAGTACACTGTTATAATATCCTATCCGTAATAGGGGCGTTTCAGATCTGTGAGTGATGTATTTCATAACATTTGCTCTATCTAAATTTAGAGACAATTTGTTTTCTTTGAACCATACACAAAGAGCTCAAAACTATATTTAATTTACTGGTGCAATCAATTAAGGATATTTCCATTTAATACTATGCTTGTGTCATCTGCAAATATAACAGTATATATAACCTTTATTTTTAAAGGTAAATTTATTACTACTTTTTATTTCATTTGTCAAGGTAGAATGTAAAACATTTTAAATATTGATTTTTTTATTCCATAGAAAGCTAATTTATCTATTTGCATTTGATGATTGGCCCAATCGAAAGCCTTTGCTAAATCACAAAATATTCCTCTTATATGTACTTTTTTATTGAATGTGGTTAATTTTTTATTACTGAATTTAAAGATTTTAATGTTTTGTTGAAATTCCTTTCCTAAAACCAAACTAATCATTAACTAGAACATTATTACTTTCAAGATAATGGTAAAGCCTACTGTGCATTATTTTCTCAAACATCTTAGAAAATATAGTTGAGACAGCTATAAGTCTATAATTAGAGAAATTTACATTTTCTCCCTCTTTGAACAGAGACTTCACTACCGAATATTTTAGCCTTTAAGGAAATACGTCAGAGGTTAAAGACTTATTACAAAAGTAATTAAGGGGACTATTAATTTTCTTTGCACAGGTTATTATGAATTTGCTGTTAATCTCATCATAAGCAGAAGAGGTTTTTGATTTTAGCTTTCTAATGATATTACTAATTTGTAATGGTATAGTGGTACCTGGTTTGAGTTCTTTATTTTGACTGAGTAATGCTGATTGTAAAATCTTAATGCATCTCTTTTATCAACAAAGCATAAATTTAAAGTTTTTCTTACATTAAGAAAATAATTATTAAACACATTTGATATATTTGCAGTGTGTTGTATCTTTTGGTTGTTAATGCTGAAGATTATTGCTTCATCTTGTTGTAAATTTTAACTGTTTATTGTTTTTTTATATTCCAAGTAGTCCTTATTTTTATGTTTTTTAAGAGACTGATAAGTTTTTGATAATGGAGACCTTTTGCTGCTTTTATGATTTTTATAAATATTTTACAATACTTTTTAAAATGTATTTTTAATTTAGGATATTTATTGAACTTTAGCTCTTTATGTTGACAAGATTTTTTAATTTCTTGGGTCAACCATTTTTTTAAAAATTTTAGTGGGAAATATGCTTCAAAATACAATTTAAAAGTGTGTAAGAAATTGTTGAATCTGCTGTTAACACTATTTCCACTATAGACGCTGTTCCACGATAAGTGTCTCTACCATTTTACTGAGGTGTACATCATTAATATCTCAATATTTTATACAGCTGTAGCAACTTCAGGGTACATCCGATTTTAAATTTCTACGATAATTGGATATGACAAGAGTATTTGAAACAGCCTTTACCAGGGACCGGATTTTTAGGTTTTTATAAACTCTGGTTTAGTTTTTTAACAGGTTAAATCCTTAACCTATTAAAAATGAATATATATTTATTTTAACACTTATGTGTACTTTTTAAAAAATTTTTTTAGCCAAAATGGAATAAACACATTGAAATAAATACATGGTAATATGAATTAATTTTCCTTTAATTTTACTTGTATTTTCTGTTGTTCTGAAACACAAAATTGCTGAACACATTTCCAGGTCTTTATAATGTCAGGGTATTGGAATGTTTTAAAATTGTAAAGCTGTAAGCTTATTTAAAATTTCGAAGTCTTTTATAATGTGAAAAATTGAATTTTTAAACAGTTTTAAAGGACTGATTTTTTTTAAGTTGTAAAGCACCAAACTTAACTAGAACATTTTTCAATGAATCAAACTCATTTAAAACAATTTGCAATTATTTTGGTTACTGTTGCATTCCACTATTAAATTCATTCATTTTCTATGATAAAACTTTTTCTGTTTCCTTTAAATATCTACATTCTTATAGTAAGAACATTTTTTCTGAGAGTAGCATGAAATCATCGGTACAAATTTCAATGAAGCCCCTGCTGTCGGTCCCCACGGTAAATCTGAAATATGTTCCCCTGAAGAACAGCAGATACATTTTTCATTGTTGCAAACCCTGGGTTCCGCTGTATCTTGGTGAACTTTAAAGAATAGGCTGCCAGAGTGATGTTACTTTCAAGAGCGGTTTTAAACTTTGCTATGCTGGCTGTTTCGTTGACGTCAAATGTGTTTATAACACTCTTGCCATCTTCAAAATAATTACACATAGTAGATGTTGCCTGCAGCCAGTGGATGATGATGAGTCCTGGTGACAGAATTGTTTGAGGTGGCGTTTCCCTGAAAATCTTAATGCAACTGGGAACTTGCAAAAAGATTTTTTGAAATAATGTTGTTCACTCCTTGGCCGTGTTGATGACATGACTTTTTTGATAGCCATATGATATGTAAAGCGTCTCTGATGGTGCAGGCTATGGTGCTGTGTTTCGTTTTGCCAGCATTTTGCATAGTATGAGGCGGGGTTTTCTGTGGGATCTAACTTACCCACCACGATGTTAGCAATGAAGCGACCACAACTATCGGTGGTCTCATCTACTGAAAGCCAGATTTACAGTATTGTACCTCTGTTCTGATGAATTCGATCTTTTTCTCGTATAGTTTTTGCAAATATTTTTTCCTTAAGGTCAATTTTTCTGGTATCTTTCGGCCACCGATGTCTTGAAGAAATGTATTGAATACTCGATTCTGGCCCACATGCCATGGCACATGTGTGCTTCACATAAACATGGATTAAAATTGTCTTCTGAAGAGACAGAAAAAACTGAAATTAGTGATTGGAACCGGATCCTCTGGTTCCTCTCAAAACTGCTGACATGCCATGCAGATTCTGTATGCTGCAGAAAATGTGATTTTTGGTCACAGCTCACTTGCTTTTTAGCACACTTGGCAAAAGAAAAATTTACCATCAGTTGTAAAATTGGGATCTTTGCCAATCCACTGTCTAAATCAACCAACTTTTATATCCCCTTCCTTTTGGCATCTTGCTGTAGCTCTTTAGGTGTTTATAAACTGGAACTGTAAGGCTCTTAATGATGTCCTCAGTTTGCTTCTAAATAAGAATTACATCCGACAAATTTCTTTAACAGAATGTGACTAACAAAAGAAACAGTAGACGTCTGTTCGAAAGTCATTTGAGTAAAATAGCGTTGAACGTGACTTACAAAAATGGTATTAAGAAATTAAATTCAATTTGCTTGTATAATTAGTTAACTTCTACAATGCTTTTAATACAATATGACAACTATGGTATTACAAAATTAAATGTAATGCTTTGTCTTTGAAGCACATTAGAATGCACATTGTTGGCTAATGTTTTAAAAACAATTTTATCGTAAATATGTATTATTAAATTTAAGTTTAATAGTTTTAGCCATTGTTAGGTTTCAACGTCCCATTTAGCCCTTTTTAGGTTTCCTAAGACTCAACTATGTAACGACCATGATATAGAAATGGATTATGTTAAAATATCACAGTTAGCCTAGCAAGGGACAAAACCCTAAGTTTAAAACCTAAGAATCTGGGCCCTAGTCAATATTGTGCACGAAAGACTTAAGAATAAAAGTATATATTTTTATTTTTTAACAGTATTATTTTCTTTACTCTGACTTATTTAGTCTCCTGGTCTGTTATATGATTGCGAATTTAAATTAAAAATTTTATTGCTAGCAACAATTATATTAAACAACAAATATGATATAAATAATAACATAATAATGTAGCAATTGTAAATATTACTGGGTGCAAAGAAATATTAATACAAATATGATATTAAATAAATTATGGATGAAATATCTATATTGCTTAGAAAGCAATTATTACTTAGTCCTTCAAAGAACTTATTTCTTTCCAGTAGTTTATAATAAGGAACATTTAGATTGCTCAAAATATTCTCTGCCTTTGATGCCAACCGCTTGTGTACTGTTCAAAATCTCAGATAGAACAAACGTTCTACAATCTGCGGCATTAATATTCAATGGGAAAATACAAGAGATGCCTCTCTATTTCCCACACTTAAGCAGAGAACGGCTCCGTATTTGTGCTGTGCGGAAAGGAAGGAAATAAAGAAACATCACAGTCCAGGTGGTTCATTTGCCATTTCCGTGATTTGCAGCGGAATAAACAATGGTTTTGTGGAACATAGTGCCTCTTACTGAATAAATGATGAGGAGATGGATGGTACAACATGCATCTTGGTGGCAGAGCTCTATATATCATCCCGGTTGCGTAACGTCTTGTGTTTCTGGGATCCAATCAGGCTCCATGTTTCTGAGACCTGTCTCTCACGGCAAGTGTATCATGTGTAGCGTGTAGGAGAGAGAGAGAGAGAGAGATGAAATTGGATATCCAAATATATGCGCAGGCTTTTCCTTATTTCTTGTTAGGCATTTCTAAAAAGATAAGAACGCCTGTTTCGAGGATCTGGCGTCCGTGACTGTTGTATGAGCGTCTTGCTCGCACGTTAAACATGTGAAATCTAAAGCATAATGTGAATATGGAACGTTGTCTATTCATTTCAATTCAATTCAATGAATTCATAAAATACAGGAAGAGTAAATGTGGTTGAAATGTTTATTTATTTCCTTATATCGGTCAATCAAATCGCTTTTTAGCAAGAATATATACTTCTAAACTTTCTTTACTACAATAGTACAAAAACGTTAACCGAAATTCAAATGTACTACTTCGAACTTTTTTCACTATGCATAGTGAGGTCCTGCATAAGTTAATTTGAGATGGGAAACTCAAAATTAGGGACGTAAAATATGAGAGATGAGGATCAATGAAGTAATTAGAAACTAATACTCAGAAATAGCGTTAAACTTTAGCAGAACGACTTTAAGCCTTCTTAGTGTTAGAAAAACTGTCAATCAACCCATGAACATCGTAACATTATAATTTACCGTTATCATTATTTGCAACGTTTAGAGACAAATTGCATATCGCAGCATTTATGTTGTAATACGAACTCAAATTTGAAATGAGTTTTTTTCCCTACTCAAGCCGTGTGTTAGACTGAAGATTGGAATCAGAGTCAGATAGGAAAAATTTGAAATAACGACTAGCGCTCGAAGTACGAATCTTCGGTTTGCCATGCTAACGCATTTACCAAATGAGTTACCGTGCCGCTGGGTGAGATTGCGATTTTGGTGGAACAAAATTATTTATTGCTGTCCTAATGTTTTAATACTGCAGTGTTTTATTCATAAAGACAACAGAAAGTCTCTTTCACTATCTCCAGTAATCTGTGCGCCTTTTGTAACACTATTTATATATCAGGTTGTTATATATACTGTACCTGTGTCTTGGAATTAGCTGGTAACCAACAAGTGGTGTGCAATAAGTATTCGAAAGATCGAATCCAAGATGTAGAATACTTCCGGTTAGTCCAATTGAACACTAATACTATTCCGGTTAATTTATCTTAATGGAAGATTCATAGCTTAACATGTAGCGCCACGTATATAACTTGCCTAAAACTATTTTTGCAATTTTGCCGTCCACCTTGCAAGCGTTACAATGCACTAATGATAATCGAATCAATGTATAAACAAACATTATTCATTGCTCATACAGGCATTTTGGATAGTTAAATAAAAGTTATGCCACCCTTCACCATTATCCAAAAATTAAAAATTTATAGAAATAGTTTTCATAATTAAATTTAATTCATTATTAACGTTTAATACTTTTTACTTTTGTATTTCCTATAATATTGTAAGTTTTTTGGAGGGAGGGGCAAAGTGTTTAACACCCGTTTAAACTACTGAGGCTTCGCAGGCGGTGGACATTACATTTTCATTGTTAAGATAAATATTATTTTATAAATTTATTCAAAGATAAATTTATCTCGGGAAAGATACATCTGGACTTCCAAGTATTCATGGAATTAATCAATTTCCGAAACCAAAAATCATGATTGGCAAAACTATATAAAAAATATAATAAAGGCGTAGACTGACATGAAATGAAATGATAAATTGGGAAAGGATGCTTTTAAAACGAAGAAAGCTTTCCAGGCCTAAGTTTTAGGGTACCTCCCCGGCATTTACCACTTATGAGAACTGAGGAAAACCTGGCAAAAGGCTCAGTCAGGGAGGACATTCCTGGTGGGAATAGAATCCCAGACTTCCCGCTCTCGAGTCCGCGCCTTAATGATCTCGACTACCCGTGGTGGTTCTGTGGTAGACAGCACATTTCAAAGATTTATAGACGGGGGTATTGTTTCCTTTAAATACTAAGTTTCTATAATAAAAATGGTGTTGCTTGGGGAAAAATGTCAATGCTATCTGTATTGCAAATATTATGTGCATAATATCCTGTGCATTGGCCTGAAATATGTTATTTCCCATATTAAATCTGCTGATAATTTGTACAGTAGTTAATTTAATTCGTCTCCAACTGATATCCTTTAATCGATTTGGGATATTAACGTAAAAATGTTACGGAAACACGTGCAGTCAATAAATTTTACGCATACTCTTAAACGGTTCAATAAGTTCGAAGTCAAACGGATATGTATAAGGGAAGATATAACTACTTCTTAAGAGGCTTAATAGAAGAAGAAGAGCAAAAAAGAGCTTATTAATGATGGTCATTATATGTGACAATTTTCGTAAAAAGCGTTCCAGCTTGTGACTGTCTATAAATATTTATGTGTTTCGGCAATATCATTGTTCTGCCTAGCACATCAATTAGCAAAACGAGCTTATTTATATCACCGCTACCATATAGCATCTGTAGTACTAATAAATATTGTACATTAAGTAGCTGGTGCCCATCTATCAGCACAGGGTGTCATGCTGGTTTTAATTGCTGCGGCATTGTTAAAGCTGGCTGGAACAAGCCACTCTGTTATTCAGAGGAAAATTATCAGCTAATTCAGCGATCTTAGTATTCATCCGGACTATATGGGTAAAGTAAATGGATTGCTATTAATCTGTGTTAAGCAAACAATGGAGTTTAGTTTTAAAAACCATTAGTCATATACCCTGCATTCTCGTTCAACAAACACCATTCTTTCTGCGCCATCATGTCCAGCATTTTGCAGATAATGTATTGCTAAATTATGTTCCTCAACTGCTGTAGGGTGATTTGAGATCTACAGATCATGGAGGCCATGTTGATGACATGATTTTCAAAGTATCTTTTATTCTTTTGCAGCGATGTGAATGTGGGAGGAGCGCGATTCCTAAAATCTGTGAATGGCAAACGTCTGTAGCGTTCTGAAATGCCTTACCACATCTATTATTCCATTCCATTCTTCTGCAGAGAAATATGGACCAATGTCAAACTATAATGTTAAACAAAACGATAAAATGTCTTTCAAATCGCGAGGATCTAATTGGATTAAAACCTAGGGATCATTTTCAGACTAAAACATCGCCATTAAGAATGAGGTGTGCTTCATCTATCCAAAAGCTTTGTCTAGTCAAGGATTAATTGTTGTTAAATTTATGCTAGCATATTAAAATGATATATCTTCTGTTAATTTTCTTTAAGTGTGTTTATTTAATACAACTACAACCTAAGAGGTTTCTTAGCATTTCCCATTCCGCCCTAGAAGTGACAATCACCTAAAAGGTAGCTATGGAAATGAATAAAAGTTTAGTATGAACCCCTTTGTTTGTCCAGCAAAGCAATTTGTTATTAAATGGCATTTTTATTCACGTAAGCCTCAGGTTAGGCTAAGATAAAAAAATAGCATTTAGCATTTATTAATCCTAGCAACATGTTAACTATGAAGCATGAGTACAAATAACTGTATAGGCATCTCTAGGGATATTTGAAGTTATTTTAATTACTAAATAGCTTTAAATTTTCTAATCTGTGAGTGCAGGTGAAAGGGAGTTTAGTGCCATAATAGCTGATGATAGAGCAAAACAATGGTAACAAAAAATAAAAACAATTTTTCTCTATCTCTTACAGTTTTATAGAAAATAAATGCTTTACTTGGAAACGTATGGCAACGCTTTTTAATGTACAGTAAGAATTGTCTAAAGCAGCGTTTATTTTCTGGGCATATATATAAAAAAACAATGTCCAGAAAATAAACGCTGCTTTAGATAATACTTAACAGGTCACCTGTTATTATGCTCTTGTACTTGTAGGTACAGGAGCGACTTATAAAACACAGGTGTTTGAAGGAAAATATTCTTATATAAGATACACTATAACTATTTATGTTTCATAGAGAAAATAAAAGAAATAAAAATTTGCGTGTAATTAAAAGATCAACGCTTATATATTTTTTTAATTTGTTACAAACTTAGAAAGTTAAATGTTGCAAACGGATGTTCTTTAATTATTAAAGAGAAAATAGAAATAAATTCGCATTGATAGAACGTAAAATATGAAGAAGAACCGTCCTTTAAAATTAAAATTTTGTGTGCTGGGAAACCAGAATTAATATAAGCTTAGGAGAGTGCATTTATTATTTCTTCTAATAAGAAAAGGAAAATATACTATTAGTATTAGGACTTTCAGTTAATGTATAAGGAAATCTATAGCGTGTTTTCTTCTAATAGAAAATTGATAGTGTTTCTTAATCAATAGATGTATCAACCATATTGATCCAAAATATCGTTTAACTTCTTTGGAAGTGATGCGAAAGAGAATGGCAGATATAGAAACCTCAACCTTATGCCTTTCCATACTTGTCGGACATGATTTCTTCAAATCCTGTTTTTCTCTGTTCTTTACATCAGCCGATTAAAGTCGAACACAGTCTTCTGATTTATTGGCTGCAATGTCGATGTCGAAAATATAACGACCATGTTCCTACATCCTCATAATGCGTCTTTTGGTTATTTTCGATGGGTAAGGTATAATGGTAACTGTTTGTGTCATGCCCCATATAATGCTGACTTAGCGCGGGAGCTGCCTACCCAAGTACCTCAAGACATATTTACGAACCATTTGTATTCTGTGATTCACTTGTTTTCTCTTTTACGGCCGGAATTCATTTTTCTGTCATAGTACGGTATTTTCCGTCCTTGTCTGTCACCTTCCCGACGGACCGGTAGCATTTTCCGAAATTCGCAAGTCTTTGCGCTGCGGCGTTCGATCATTCAGTGGTTTTCTTTATCTCTCATGGTTCAAGCGAGCAACTGCCATTTGGTTTATGACGTACTTTTCCATAAATGAATACCATGTCTATACACTCAAGTAAAGTGAACTTTTCCATGGTTACCTTATATTAGAATGCATTAATTGCAAATAGTATGCTTATGTTTGCATAACCTTGCTGCGAAAACAGTTCGTAACCAGCGTTGCTCACTTCGTTGACATCTACATTACGACAATATTAAGCTCAATGATGCCAAATCTAATTTTCCGAACCCAAATGACTCACACAATTTTTTTGTCAAATGGATCCATGTCAAAACGCTTCGAGTTATGAAAAATAATAATGGAAATTAGTTCTATTTTCATTTTCCAATCCATTATTATAAATAGAATGTATGAATTTCGACACATAGACACATTACAACAGACAAAATGACATAATTTATTTTTTATTTCACCAAAGAATATGTCAATGGTCACAGTGGTAATAGGAAATTTTGTTTCTTTTGTAGTATGGGATCACTCCATAAAATTATGGCATGAGTTTTCTTCCACTCTTTATATATCATACTTAAAAACATAATCACTAGAAAAACATTTAGTAGTTCATTTTGTCTTTAAAAAACAAAATAATCAATCGAGATGTCATTGATGTTTAATGAATAATATCTTTATTTCTGGTGATTTTGTAATCTTTGGGAATCTTTTATTTTAATGTTATGTATGTCTGTTTTCCATTGCATATATGTGCAGTCAGAAAATACGGGCTAAACTAATGCATTTGTAGTGCCCTTAATGAACTCGGCAAGTATGAAAGACTACCACAATTAGGCTTGTAAGACTTCTTTATACTTCCAGAAGCAAAAAAACTTTTGACTTTTGGAGAAAGAGGGGAACAGAATTGACTATTGTGAGGACAACTCCAGTGAGGGTGGTTCTTAACTTTTAGGGGTAAAGACAACGCATGTATCCCCTGCTGTCGAAGATGGGGGTTGCATTGGAATCCTGAGTTAGGGGCCATTGTAAATGTAACACATCGCTTCTTTTTCCTGGGGGCTGCTGGTGTTGCATTCAAGGAAGCAATTCACTGACCCGAGTCACGTCTGGTACGGACAGATACACCCGGTGTCAACAGTGAATGGTAACCCTTGGGGTAGCAGCCATGTAACAGCATCGACAGCAGTTTCTTTTCTCAGAAAAAAAAGATGAAACATCCTAATGTGGTATTCGTCAACATCAACTTTGAAAAAGCATTTTCAATTTCCAACCCAGCACTTTGAACAAGATATTTTATTGCTTTGTGTTTCAATAAAATACTGTCAAATATATATCAACATTTTATATATGAATTCAGCACATTAAAGTATGAGGTTAAAGGATAAATATACATCAGGTATTTACTCTGGCTCTCACTATTTCACTATCTACTTATTTGTCAAGGATTCTAGAAACGAACTTTTCAATTCAGTGCCTTAACAACTAGTTGATCAAATTGAATATAAACATACATTTTTATTTGCTCTTTTATCAAAGAGGGTGGCTAGTTCCATTGTGGTGTTTGTGTCAGTAAAGATAAACGACCTACATCAACTAAAAAAATTCCACATATTACTACAGAAATGAAAGCCTTTAAGTATACATATATTTAATTAACTCGAAATTATTGAGTCCAACAATAAATGCCAATTTGTGTTCCGGAAATCTATGATAGAAAAAAAACTACATCTTTCACAGTATGATATAATGACCTCCTTGGAATCCCGTTTTGAAACAGGTCTTTTATGGATTTGTCGTCCGTCGGCGGGTCGGCAATCCGAACGGCAACTCCCGGCGAGATGGAAAGGTGTAATATTCACATATGGCTGTTTACAGTTATGTTAATTACAACTACAAATACAATGAAAATAAGAATATAGCACGAGATGATTTCCTGTTTCAACCACATAGTTCAGGCACATTTTTAAAAAATTGTCATTCACAGTTCATCGTTCGAAATTGAATTCTCTTTGAATTCTTCAGATGTGGGGGTTGTTCTATACATTATATTTTTCAACTACCACCATAAATAAAATTAAATATATTTTTGCATTTATGATATTCTAAAAAAAGATATGCCATTTTACTGTTTATGTGGTTGTTGCGCATCAGACACACATTTCCCATCATGCAAGGGGATTTCTTGTACAAAATCAGGCTTTACTTTGCAACAATGTCTGTCATTTTGCCTCTAAACATGACCATGTAAATGGAAGCATGCTTCATCAGTAAAGAATATCAAGCAGGAATCAATTATCATTAACGTTCCGTAGCATCCAATTACAGAAATTTACCCGAATATCAACAACCTACCTGCAATTTCTGGGCAACAGTGACCATGTACGCTTTCAAGTTTAAATTGATTCAATTTCGGAAGAACTGATGCGTGTGAATGACACGTTTCTATAAAGTTGCGAGCAATGTGCGAATGTGACAGCTCTGTATATAGATATACTCGTATGCATGGCGTCCTAGAATAGCTGTACATCTTTTTAAGTTAAACACTCGTGTGTTTTCATTGCATGCATTTTTCACGGGTTTTAGGGATGAACAAATTTAAACGTTATATATGTTTTTCTGTAATATTTTCCTTACCGAATAAATCAAATCAAATATTCAATCGACGCGTAGTAATTGATTCATGTTCATTTCCTCATCTACTTGTGTTTCCATTTTAAATATTAATTATATTAGTTATTGACGATTTTATTACATCCGCTTTCACCGGGAGTTACTGCTCTGATTGTCGATCCGTCAGATGCCGTGAAACAGACGAAAAAAACTTTGAAAGACTCCAATAAATATGCTTGTACATTATTTTAGTGATTTGTTAATTAATTTTGTTAGAGTTCCCAAGAAATATAAAAATTTATAATACTTAAAATTATTTTAAAATGTCTAAGAAGTTTCAATGATATATAGTTTGACATTAGAAAACGCACAGGAAAAGTTTTATTTTTTGTATTTACTTTAAAATTCATTGATAGTATCAGATTATTTTTATAACCTCTTAAGTGTTAGATGAATATTTAATTTCTATGCTTGAGTTCTCAATTAACTGCAAAACTTAATGATATTTATGAAAATAACGTATAATTTTAAAATAAATTAAAATGTTTTAAGAACTGTATAGTTAAATACTATTTGAAATGTTCCCATCTAAAAGAATAAAGCTGAAACAATAGTTTAACTAGCATTGTTGAACTTTATGATTTTGCAAAACATAGCTGGATCAGATGTTAGATTCAAATTTTTGAATGAATTTCTGAGGCTATATAGAGGGATGGAAAAATTAAATCCAACAAATTTCACAGCTTACATGGGACTCCAAAGTATATTTTTGTAGTACCATTTTTTCCTAATGTGGCTTTTTTTTTTCAATTCGCTAGACGGCGTATGCAATCGTCAGATATTCGCATTTTGTTGAGCATCAAATGCAGTTCTTGTTGAACGATACACCTGGAGTGAACTAAAGGAATGGTTTGAATATACCATGCGACTACAACGTGCAAGCACACAACGTCTTAATCAACAACGCTACCTATTCGTCGTTCTCGTACCACTAGTATCTCCATTAGTGAATAATATGGAAAAGTCACACCAGTGTTTTAATTGTCCTTCGTGAGAAGAAGTTGCATCCATTTCACAGGAATCGCGTCGCAATGGTATCTGGAACAGTGTCAAAGTTATCCTATATCCCGTCCTCTATACAGTTTACTGATGAAGCATCGTTTCGGACATTCATAATACGCATGCTTGGAGTAATGAGAATCCCCATAGGGGTTCCAATGATTGTGTAACAGTCTTATTGAGCCGTATCTTCTACCCGTCCGGTTGTTAAAAGACATTACCCCTACACTTTTTTCTCTCTACTGTATTGTTTAATTTGTTAATTTGTTGAACGACATGCCACTACCTGCAAGATGACGAATGTGGTATCAACACGACAGGGCGCAGGCTCATATTACCGCTTGTGTGTCTCCCCTCCTCCAATCTTTTGGTTTGTCTATCCCGAAATTTTTGTATGGATTTGAGCGCTTTAATTTGTTAAGCAGAAGGGGATCTGGTGACCAGGATAACAAGAAACGTTAAAGTCAATCCTGCAATCTTTGACCGCCATGTCCCGACGATGTAACTTTTCTGTCAATGGAAGAAAATTTGAACCACCAACGACTGGTAGTGTGGTGGCCATGCGTAGATAATTTCGGCGTCATTTCAGTATCGCATGGCATGGTCATGTAACACACGAATCGGTGTGTTTGAGAAAACTGATTCGGCTCTGAAAAATAAATCTGCTGGAAGACCGTGAACCGCCAGACAAATAGCAAGGTTGTATACACTACTGTTACAAGAGTCCATAGCGTTCAGCTCGACGGCATGCAGTGTCTCTACAGGAGCATCGTTCGAGTGTTCAAGGAATACTGAAAGGATTTAAAGTCCCATCCGTATTAAGTTGCAGATGGTCCAGCAACTCAAACCTAACGAGCAACTAATGTGTCGACAAGTTTCTGAACGCATTTTAATAAAAGTGAGTGATGACGACAGTTTCATTAAAAACCTGTGGATGTCGATGAAGCCCCACTTGCACCTCAATGACTGTCAAGTAACAGAATTTTTGTTGTTTAGGATCAGAAATATCTTCGTCGGCCGTACGATCGTCCATTACACGGCAGCAAAGTTACCGCATAATACGCTATGCCATCGAGGGGTATTATAAAGCCCGTACTTTTTAAGATGATGATGAGGAGGAACTCGCGACCACTATAACGTTTGTTCGAGATGTGGCCATGCTAGAAAACGTTTTACATATGAACTACTCAAATTTCCAGAAACAGATTGACTAAACCTAATTCCAACAAGACGGACCAACGGCACACACATTACGAATATCCATGGCAGCTGTAAGACAACTCATTTCAAGGGATGGTGACATTGTATGACCCCTAGGTTCTGTTGGCCTAACTGCATGTGATTTCTTCTTGTATGTCACCTTAACAGTGAGGTTTTGCGTACATGGAAGAACTGAAAGCAAGAATAAAGCATATATTGCTAGGATTCGTGTTGAAATGCTACATCGAGTCACACATAATGTCCCTAAGAGACTGCAAGTAATTAACAATTATAATTTATTTTTCATGGGCAATCATTCATTATGTCGAATACCCAGGCTACTGATTCCGCGCAGAGAGTGTTCGTTTCTCTGATATTATCTTCAAGAAATAAATTATCTATATGTAACTCAACAATGATATACACTGTATGGCATAAATAGATATTTATGAAGTATGTATTCTGTCCTATTAATCGCCGTTTCTAAAATTCTGGTTCTTTTGAATCACCCTGTACTTCACAATTTTAACCCATTCCTGTTGGATGAGCATTTCATTCTCACATACACGCTATCAACTATGACCTTTCAGATATATTATTAAATTTAAAAGATCCATACCTAATTTTGGAACGCATTTTCATTTTGATATTCACGTAGATGTTGAAAAAGCTGGATATTATACTCTTTTGGGAAATATATTGTCATTGTGGCTTTATACATTCACTTCTTAAACCGATCCTAACGTAAACAACACGTAAACAACACTTGATGTATCTTTCCGCCGTTTGCTCTAGTAATACTGCCATATTTTCAGGAACACAGTGACTCGTAATGGAAAGAGAGAGAGAGGTAGGGAGAACATGCAGTTTGGATGCAGGAGTAGGAGTGCAGCAATATTTAATGTTCAATTTATGTTGTTATAAACATGATTAAATTTTAATAGTAGTACGTTATTTAAGGAATGCACCCTTAAAAGTTACATTATTAGTATGGTACTACTTTCTTTGCGTTCGTTGTTTGTGTTGTACTTTGGTGCACTGAGACTCCAGGCAGTAATGTGAATTACGTGAACTTGCTTTTACCCGGATCACTCTAACGGGGAATGCAGTTTACCTATGATGGTGTTATAACATTAAAAATATAAAAACAAGTTTTTATTTTTATTCTAATAATAGAAATATAAGTTATTTTTATTATAAAACATTTTCTGGTTAGAGTAATATAAATATCAATAACTACTAACATTTTAAAACCTAAACCTAAGTAAAAAAAAATTAAACATGTTAATAGAATGTAACAAAAGTGTTTTTATAATGTTAAATATTGTAAGACCAAAAGAAAAGTAGGACTGAAGTTGGAACAGTAAAATTTATTTCATTTCATAAGATTTGAATGGTTGTTACATCATTACATTTTTATAAATATGGGTGAAAAATTATTGCATAACTATAATAACTAACTAATTTACAACTTAAAAACAATAATTTTCAAATACTTTTATAACATTTTACTGAAACAAAAGCTCCTAAATTGTAAAATTTTACAAGCGCCACACAATAATATTTTTTGCGAAATATTTTTAGTTTGCCATCCTGTTCTTTGTAAAACTTAAGATTCTGTTTAGCCGGCTTAAAATTTTTGAATTTGATGCGTTACATACCTTTGTGATACGCAGGGCATAAAGCGCAGACGTGATAAAGCATTTATACTATGAAAACAGAGCTCCCGCAGTCCGAAATTGATATTTGCTGTTACAAGGCTGATGTCATATGGCTGCGAGTTGAGACACCGCGCCCTGCTTTGCGAGCAAAGCACAATTGGTTTGGGCGTATCTCTCAACTAGTAACAGATGCAGTATGAACCCTGATCAAAATTCTTGGTTGGCGTTTTCATCCGCTCAGAGGTTATAATTTAAGTAGTTAACAACAATTATAATTTATTTTTCATGAGCATTCATTCATTATGTCGAATATCCCGGATACTGTGAGCATATGTGCACCGTTTGTTAAGTACTTAATTGAAATATCTCTGGTGATTATGAGGCTAGCTATTATTTTAACTTCTAGAGTGTCCTAGTAAAACTCTTTGTCATCCTGAAATAGTATGTGGTTAACTTTCTATCTGGCAGAGGCCATTAATTTGCACAGTAGCCCTCTTTGCTAATAGCTCGTGTAATCGATTTCTGTCCATTTGATGGCATCTATTGCGACACGTGGTAAGAACATAACTATTATCTTCACAAATAATGAAAAATATAGAAAAAATAAATCTAAGACTTTGAGCCACTTCGCTGATTTATAGAAATGAACATGAACAAACGGAATGTTTTACTCCCGTTTTTCCATTGAAACGCTTAAACCAATGGACGTATTTAAATAACATTTCACAAAGACATACATTATTGTATGATAGGCATGTATCAAAGCAAATGCAGAAAATCATTGCCATTATCATCAAGTTGTGTTTGCATATGCTATCCATCGAGATTCAAAGTGTTTTATTTTCCACCAAATGCTTTCTTGCTGTTCCATGAGTCCCTGTGGCGTGTTGATATACTTTCGCTTTCTGCATGTCCCATAGGAAGAATCTGGTGGTGTAAGGTCAGACCAAAAATACTTTAGAAATGATACAAACTTCAAAGAAGAAAACATTTTCAGCCATGAAGACATTTGAGATATGGCAGATGGCACTGTATTAAGAAAACTAACATACAGTGCTTATAACGTAGGCTTTCGCGGCTGAAGTTTGTCGTGGTATAATGGTCACCTTATGCCGCGTAAAAATTAATGATTATAAGCATCCAATGTTTAGAGTAACTTGCAGTCTGAGGAGGAGGTCCTCTGCAAGGTCCTCTGAACTTTGTATGGTTTATAATTATTAACGCAGTATAAGCCGAAACACTTTACCATGATAACATAAAATGCGGCCATCGCTATCGGAAAAAGATGTAGTCATCGCGCGTAAAGTCAGCACTTTATTCATTTGTATTCTTGTTTTAACTAAAAGCATAAACAGATGCCGTGTTTAAAACTGATAATAATAAACGATAACCTGCGTTATAGCAGATTTTGAAAACGCAAAATGCAGCGCCAATATATTTCCGGCGTCTACGTAGGAAATTCCTGCATTTCATCTAATTTTTCTTCCGTAAGAACAAGGCATTTCGGAACATATTAATAGTTTCAATACCTGGAACATGATTGTCAGAATGTTTTCTTGCAAATTGTCTTACAACTTCTTTACAAAATGCGTTCTCTCTCTCTCTCTCTCTCTCTCTCTCTCTCTCTCTCTCTCTCACACACACACACACACATAGTACATAAAAACGCATTCTTAAAAACCATAGTGGAATGTTACGTAGTGGCAAAACTAAGAACATTTCACACAAAATGAAACACATAAACGCTCAACCATTCGCTGACAAAGTCTCCTTCAAAACTAACTACAAGCTACTACCTGCACGTGAATTATGGACCTTAGCTACTGACTTTTGTCAGTACACAGTCACTCTCTGCCGGTCTTTAGCTCAAATAACTCACTGAATATGAAGTGCAACATTCGAAATATACTATTTTGAAAATAATTCATCACTCATTAAAATATTACAACTTAGTTTGCAATTCCTTTAGGCTACAATAATTTATTTTTATCTGGCCTATTATTTTTTATGTGGTATGGTTCCAGACAAACTCTGGTTAATATAAACAGGTAATTATTTTCACTAAATAAATTGTTTCACGAAATTTGAATAAAAATATTCAGTTTCTAAAAAAATAGTTCTTTTATGCTAAGATGCCAAACGTGATATATACCAGCACAAATCCGCCACTGTTTTGGATCTTAGGTTGTAGCTATCATAGGCAATAATACTGGCACAGGGGATGACTTTTGTAGTAAATTTTTTCTAATAGAAAGAGTTATTAAAAAAACTACAATGATCGCTCACTTTCAAATATGGTCACATACCTAAACATTATTGCAGATGTTTACTCTTGAAATAATTGCTGCAAAATCAAAGTAGAAGTAATTTAACTAGGGGTAAACATTTAAGTAGTAGTGAAGCTTCTACTCAACAGACAGAGCCCGACTAGAGTTAATTACTTGCAAATTATCCATTTATGTTTATGCCTCTAAAATGTTGTAGTGCAGAAAATAAGGAATTCTGTGATATATTTATACTTAGGGAAATTAGTGCGAAGTTTATAAACTTGCAATTTAAAAATAGTTTTAGAAAAAAAAATCATGTTCATGAACTCTTAGCACAAAGGAATTAAAATGTGACTTATAACAGTTAATATGAGCCAAACTTGAATCCATGTTGTTAGTTAGGAACGAAGACATCCTCCGTTTTAATGTACGTGTGCTATTACATAAATTTTGTTTTTAAACAAATGCGACAATTATAAAGTTTTACAAAATAAAATATAGCAATGTATGCAGTTTTCATTCATTTAACCGATTAAATAAGCTTAATAAAAGTCCTATATATGAAGGTTAAATTCCCTGTAAATTCATCCGGTTTGAAATATATGTTAATCAAATGACGTAAATGCCTAAATATTTCAGAACTTTCCCGGCCGTATTCGTTTTTTGGCGGGAGGAGTTCAGTTCATTATGTAGCGTCACTAATATTTCAGTTTTACCCCAAGTTACAGATGTGTCCGACAGCTCTGTTTTGCAAAAGGTTCTTCAAATCTTTATGCATTTCGCGTTTTCTGCTACACATGCAGTAGCAGGTCTTTCCCTTTCCTTCTGCTGTCGCCGGTAGCGTATCCCCTTCCCACGCTCAGATGCATTCTACAGGACACCTCAGGAACTTCGTCAGTATCTTACATAACCAACTTAACAGACAGAAATACACTTTCATTTGTGTTCTATTTCTTCCTTGCAGATAGTAATATTGTAATGCCACTAATATAACTCGCTAAGTTAAATCTACCCTAGTGGTTGCAGATTTAAGACCATTGTGGTTTGCATTGCTTGCACATTTACATTTCCAACGAGCTTAAAAAGTTAGCCCTACGTTAAGTTTAAGTTGTTCTAAATATGTTGTTAAATTAGGCTAGGTTAGGTTATGTTCGGTGTCTTAAGCTAGACAAACCGTTGAACTATTAAAAAAATACTGTTCCAAAATCTGTAACAATCTTGTTTTGTGCTATGCCACCCTTATATTTAATGTATTATTTATCCTGGTAATAGCTATTTCCTGTACGATTTATTAATTTCATTAACTTGCTAGATATCTCTTTAGTGTGCTTTTAACCGCTATCACTTCTTTCCTCCCGTAATAACTACACTTTTCTTTCTCCTGACTAGTATGTTGGCAATATTCCCCCTCCCTTTTTAAACTAAGCATTGCAAGTATGTAATTAACTTCCCAGAATATTTCTTAAGAATATAGAAGATTCAAATTTTTATGTCTCAAATCCCAACTGATTTCTTTGGTTAAATGTTCAACTGGTAACAAAAGTAATCGAGAATGATCCGATTCAATAAGTTACTAAAAATATGCTTTTCTTTCGGCATACATTTAAGTTGCCCTTTTCAGATGCCTTGAATCAACACAGGTTGTGTCTTTGAATTGAATCATATAACTGCTTTATTTGGTCAAATTTTTTTTTTAAAATTGAATTCTGCAATGATACTTGATTCTATCACAGGACATAATACTCCAGATTCATTTTTATTTATTCCCCTTTTACATTTATCAATACATTTAAATTACAATTGATTTTCTAAAAATTTTAAAACAACAGTATAAGTGCTATAACTAAGCAAAAGTTAAACTTCAAAAACCAAACCTATTTTAACTATAACGTATAATTAGACCGGCAATTGGCTACTGGTACCCAGCAGCAATAATTTTTATACTTCTTTTATATTTTAATCAACGTACTTTTTTAGACATCTTAACTTTTGCAATTGATTACATTTACAATTAATTATTATAGTATTATACAATTTACAATCTAAAATATTTATTTCTGCTGACGCTCGGTATCCAGGCAACATGACCTGGACATCAATGAGATTGCTGCCGAGCTCAAGCAGAGGCTATGCCCATAGTATCTGTCCAGTTTTCTTCCCTTTTCTTTTTCCTTCATTTTTTTCATCTTTTATCTGTGCATTCATCATAGATTTGGATTGGTCATTGGTCGTTTTACTTCTGTGCTTCTTTTTTCTTCCTCTTCTACTTTTTGCACACATTCCTTACATTTTCCTCCTCTTGTTTTCCGTCTACTTCCTCATCACTCAACTGCTTCCTTTCCGCCCAAAGAGTACCATTATTCTCTTCTGTTAATTCTCTTCTGATTCAGTTTGAGTTTTATTTTGTATTTTAACCGACCCTTCTTGTATGTCCTTCTTGTGTTTCTCTGATTCTCTGGGATCTCTTAGGGGAATATACGATTTCTGACGCTGGATTTTCTCTCTTATTTCATTTTATTCTTTATATACTCTTCTGCCATTTTACGGGATATTAAATCATTCATAAAATTATCTTGATCTTCATTAAACCCCAAATGTATTTCCTTGCAAGTAGCCATCTTTCTTCAGCTACAGTTGACCGATATTTATGGCGTATGAAACATGTTCCGATGTATCGATCACTTTATAAACCTTACATGCATTGTATGCTAGTATTGGAATCTTTGCAAATATGAAAAATAATGACCTTGTCCTGTCATATAATGTACTAATCCCTTGCATGTGTTTGAATTCTAATCTTTGCTTTATGAATGGGGAATATCCAGCTTCTTTTATTTCATCCCATCTTGTTGCCATATTTATAATAAATATGTTTTTATTTATTTTTAATTTCTATATAATTTGCCAATGTATTTTTAAATTACTTTGTTTTTAAGCCAATAAGAGGCTGCTCTTATGCGGATTAAATAACCAATTAGCCTCATACCATGATTACTAATAGAAACTAATAATTATTAATATTTACTAATACCATTGTAGGATGTTATTTGGTGAATATTAAGGTAATTTTTGAATATATTTCTGTAGTTCTTTTCAAAAATCATATTTTGGGTACTATAATGAATATGACAGCTAACCCTGACATCAAAAATGTTTCTTAGCTATTATGAATGTTATCTGCATCTGTATTGAAAGTGCATGCTAAATGTTATTCATGATTTTATACATGTTACTAACAGCAATCCTAAAGCCATTTACCCTTTTATTGTGCTCAACATCAATTAGATGTTTATAGTCCAGAAGTATACCGGTATTGTACTTTCGAAAACATGAGAAAAACTACGCATTTGAACAAATATCACTACGCGACGATACCTTTTCCTAAACAATATCTGCATCGCCTGTCCTCCAGCAAATATAGCCTAGAAATGGCTAATTAACACTTAAAATAAAAGAATGTTTGGCTGAATTTTTTGGTCTACCACGGAATCTTTTAATTAAAAGAACGTATTGATGAAAAGGTGCATTTTCTGGATAAGCCCATTCTGATACAATTATAGAGCGTTATTTTTACAGCTAGCGTCCTGAAAGACCAACAACTCTAAAGCTTGTATTAATGAAAGAAATAAATGTACAGATAGCTTGGAATAGATGTCCCATCCAAATTAAGGAAATGCATTATAAGCTTTTGATTTATATGAAAAGCTTCGAAAATTTTGAAAATAATTTAATTCTGAAAAAAAGATAGATCTCTGCACCTTCATCACTAGCTTCACATTTGATATTGGAGATGCAGGTTGTAAATTATAAGTGTTGATGATTATCATGTATTTCAATTTAAGGAAATGCCTATTCAGTAATCCTCTACAGTAATTTATAATAATTTTGTGTTCACGTTCATTCAGTTTAACTTATTCCACTTATGTATAGAACAGACAATTCTGAATTATCCATGTCACTTTAGAAAATAATGTATTTATGTTTCACATTAAACATTACATTTTAAAATATCTAATAAATATTGAATGCATTTTCTTTCAGCGTTTACCATTTGCAGAATGGATTTTCTTGTACCCTTTTCTCATGAACTACAGTATAGCACTGAATTTTATGGGCTTTTGAAATAGTCATTAAGAAATAAAACTATACAAATGAAGTTAGATTTTAAAATGTACCAGGTAAAAGCTGAATATAAAGAAAGCGGTTGTTAATTTAAGATATAACTTTTTTAATATTCATTTTTCTCTGCCCAACTACAACATTACTTAATAATAATAATAATAATAATAATAATAATAATAATAATAATAATAATAATAATAATAATAATAATCATCATCATCATCATCATCATCATCCTATTCCTTAAAGAGGATGTTAAAAAATAAAATAATGCATTTTTATATTGACTATAATTTCTGAAAAAGGGATACTTTAATATTTCCTCTTTGTATTGCATTATTTTCATTTTTTCCACAAAATATATAACGGTTTTTATGGTACAAGAATCAAAAACTTACAAAATAAAATAAATTTTAATAGGTGTGATAACTATTTTATAATTAGTAGTTTTTAAACATATTTTATCCTGTAAACATTACATCTTAAATTTTTGCTTTTATTATTATTGCAGCTGTTTTATATTATAGGATATTGATAGGTAAAAATTAGTTTTATTGCACTCAAAGAATCTAATATGTGTTGTGTAGCAATAAGATTAGCTGTTATTGATTTTCTTTCACCCAACATTATTCCAAGCTTGCAAGATGCAAATTAATACGTTTTTAAACAATTATTTATAACATATTAATTGCACTAAGGTCGTAATTCAAAACTGCTATGAGAAATATAAACACAAATAAGTTATGATATTATTTGTATGTAGTTTTTATCCGCTTAAATAGCTTAATCAACACATTCCTACTAAAATAAAAGTTTAAGCACGGGATGTTATAAATTGATTCTCTAATGGGTTAAAAGAACTAAATTGATTATGACCTGTCTAAAAATAATAATATTTTAGATTCTTTAAATCTAAGTAAACTCATTCAGTATTTTTTTAGATATTTCAACATATAATGTTTAATGTGAAACACAGATACATCATGGGTATTTTGTTCAACGTAAATAAGTCCAACTTAATGTAGTATTTTTTATTAACAACTACTTTCATTATTTCCAAATGAATGCAATAAACTGAGGGTACTTCAGAACTTAATTATCTTTCCTTTGGATTAAATGAAGTATTTTAGCCATGTACATGACTTAAACAATTTTTTATAAAAGTCTAAACTACCACACTAACTACTAAACTAAGCTCTCACTCAAGCTTTACTACAGGATATGCAGGTCGTATTATGATCGTTCTTATAGAAATGTTTTATTACACTCCGCTTGTACTGATCTTATTCTTATGCATTAATTATTCTTTTTTATTTCTTTTTGTGGTTCCGCATAAGTTGTTAAGCCTCTCGAGGAATTTTTTGTTAGTATTATTTTTAAAAGTTATGTAAAAAGACCTCGGCATTGAATGTCCCAATCTCTCTAGTTTTAAAGTTTTTAATTCTCGTATTGAAGCTCGTAAGGGGGAGAAAAAAAACAATTGTTTTACCAGCAAACACTTTCCTGAATATGAAAGTAAAAATACAAAAGGTTAATAGGCTTGGCAAATGTATCCACTTAAAATAGGAACGTTTAGTTGGATATGCTGGAATCGTAAACGTCTAGAATCCTACCGGCAGTCACAGAATTAACTTCCATTTTATAGTAGGTTAACTTGCAGGTTACTCTTGACAGCGGTGATGATTTACAGCGGCTGGCGGTAGGTAACATGCTGTGTCTGCTGCAAGGAAAACTTTTAAGTCCAGTGACGGATGAGTTATAAAGTGGGTTAATTTATACCTACCAATTTGTGGACTATTTCTGATGCTTTTATCGCGAGAATAAACATGAAGCGGGTGCAATCAGACTAAACAAAATATAAATATAAATGTAGTTTATGACTTAAAATTAGTATTCAGTCTTCTAGGTTTGTAAATGTGGAAGGGTGTAATGATACAGTAACGTATGATTTAAGATATGCCATGCTTAGATACCTTGACATTTCAGCGCTGGGCAAGAAATATGGACAATATCTTATTTATAAAATGTACAAACGTGAGCAAAATTACTCATTCTCTTCCAGTTTGACTGCATCCCGTGATCTTTGGTGAACAAAAGGATAATCCGTTTTTGAAATTGTAACTTAAACTTATAGTGTTAAGTATATGAGCGTATTTTAGATCTGAAAGAAACTTTCAGTGCTGAGCATAGTAATAAGAGACGCAGTCTGTAACAGTTTATGAATTGCAAATATATGCAGGTTTAAAATTAAGAAAGTGTATTGTATTTTAGAGAGGAAGATAGATGTGTGTTTTTTTATCTGGGAATAATTTATTTTGTTTAAACATCGGAAAGAATAATACTACTTATTGGTTTCTTTCACACACAGATTTATAATACTATCAATATAGGTATTCAACTTTTAAAAATCATAGATGTGCGCAGGCGCAAGAACTTTACTTGTTCTGCTGATACATAAATTAGCAAATTCTACTTTCTACTCCGCATTGTACTGATCTTCCGTTTTTAAAATAAAAATAAGACTAATTATAGGTTTCATATTTGCATTGCATTTTTATGTAGCGGAAATCGTTTTATGTAAAATTTCCATATTTTTATCCCATGTGTTTTTGAGCTAAGCAAGATCTAGTAAATTACTTCGAAATTAAAATTGAAATAAATGCACTTTATCTTGAGTAAATATTCATTCCATATACTGTTACAAGAAATACCTTAAATTAGCACATATCTTTTGGGTTTTGTTCGCAGTGTTTTCCAAAGAAATTACTCCGCGAAATATAAGTTCAGTTATTTATACTATTTAATGCGAGTTATTTTATTACGTTATTTTTCCTGTTACTTGTTTATAAAAATTATTTTATGTTCATTGTTTCACGTTTACTTTCGATTTTGCATTGCGGAGCAATATATTCTTGGAATGATATAGAACAGTGGGAGATATATTGTGACAGCGTAAAGATCACCGATCAAACGTACGTGGTGATTGTTCGCTGGAGACCTAAAATATCGTTTCATAGTTTATTTAGATATTTAATTGAATTCCAGTGGAAGCTAACACAACCCCTGAGAGAAGGTATTAAGGATGGGTAGCAAACACTGAAACACACTCTGTACAGATAGCTCCGCTTACAAGACTTTTTTTTAAAAATCCATAGTATATTCTGTTTAAACTAACAGAAAGATATGTGTTGTGTGTACTTGAAATGTTAATAAATTTCTAGTATTTATTTTCATGGCGTTTTAATTACTATACTTTTTTATAATATTCATTTTTGCTTTCAAACTTTATTGTTTTTACAATGTATTATAAATATTACTGTAATGTTTGCAAGTTATTTGCAAATTTTGTCAGGAATTTTGTTTAGTGTTTACTTATTTCATTTTTGGCTACTGGCCAGGCTCTACTACACCTATTAACAGTCTGTCTAAAGACTGTCCTACATCATATTGTTCGTCTTTGCAACATATAACCTTGTCCTAAATCTTCTATGATAATAATGTGTAATGCCCGGTGCTGTTAAATTTGCATCAGTTGAACGCTGCACTTAAGTAAATAAGTGCTTGGGAAAAATAGATCAGTTATTACTTCTTTTGTAGAGCTAATTCTCGATCAAGTACAGGTGCTTAAACTGCCATCCTAAGTGAGGAATATTCTTTATAAAAACCTTAGTGCCTATTAGAATAAAACTTTTTTCCTGATATCTGCAAGTTCATTTGCTAAGAGAAATTTTCCAGATTTTTCGTATACTCTATTCAAAATCACATTTACACTCAAGAAGGAATTGGATCGGATTGGATGGGTTGTACATAAAGAGAAGAAATATTCTATACTTCAACCTTGTTCAAAGGCTGGTCATTTGTGCATACGCTCTCGATGGGTGCTAATGCAGGAGAAAGAAATGAGTTGAGGGAAACTATGAGCGGCAAGGATTCATAGGCGATGATAGGTGGGTTCCCTAACATTGTCCCCAAACAGAGCATCCTGAAGCTAGCAGAGTCCTCCAGAAGGGCCGTTTCCATACAATAACTATTCCAAAGAGCAAGCTAGTGGCACATCGCACACATCATCATTTCAACTCGCCTGGCAAAAGAACAATGAAATGAATGAGGTGAAATCGGAGTATGGAAAATTCTTGGAAAGGAAATATCCATCCAAGTATTTGCTTAAGGACCAGGGAAAACCAGGAATAAATCCAAGATCAGGAAACGGACATCCCGAATGCGAGTCGCAAACATCCCCCAGTAAGGCACTTCTATTAGTCAACCGCCACGTTTTATACGAGTTTGTTTGTTTGTTTTTTTTTTCTGCAGAATAGCCCACGTACATTACAAGTTCAAATTCTAACCGTCTCATTCACTCACAAGCATTACAGAAGTTTTCAAATTTAAATTTTAACATTTAACTGTCGTTTTTATGGTTAATTTTCATAATAAAACGCTAAAAAAAGTGTTCAGTGAGACCAATAGAGCAGAGAAGCTCAAGGTTGATGCTATGATGAGTTCCGTCAAAGAATGAAAAAACCAGTGAAGAATTATGAAAATGTACATTTCAACCTATCGCAGGTGCATATCGCTGTAACTAAGTTACTGTAATTTTTACCGCATTCTGGATGAACATAGGTCGTCTCAATGTCGCCAGCTTCTTGTTTCCCACAAACCCAGGAGCAATAATAGATTAACATTATAAAACAACAAATCATATCAAACTTTGCAAAAGCACAAGAACGAGTAATCACTTCAGTCGATCGATTCCGTGTCATTCGAACTGGAATTATGAACTGTACTCGTATAACAGTTACAAAAATAAAGGCACCATACGTGCAATTAATATTGTTAAACCTTTACCTGTTTTTCTTGGTTATCGTTAGTGAGTAAATCGAATTACGGTCTTTTTTTTCAGAATAGTATTCATAAATATCAGTTAAAAAGAATTTATATTTTGTGAGCGAATTTTAAAAATATATTATTTTTATTTTTATTTTTATTTTATACAGAAATTACTCGTAATTAATGTAACTGGATGTTTTGAGCGTGAATTTTTTTGCAAATCTCAGAACATCAGATATTACTAATCATAGAAATTGAATATTATTTATTGAATATTTTGCATTAACAATTCATTGATCTGAGTTTTTTGCTATGTTTACTTTTTTAAATCCATGTCTTCTTGTATAATACAAGAAAGAAGAGCAAATGCTCTTAAACGAACTATTTAGAACACTTAAAGAAGTTACTGATTTGTATACTGGTTAAATGTCAGTAAAAATCATATCATTTGATAGCCTT
The DNA here is from genome assembly GCA_030762175.1 of Metallyticus violacea. Taxonomy (NCBI): domain Eukaryota; kingdom Metazoa; phylum Arthropoda; class Insecta; order Mantodea; family Metallyticidae; genus Metallyticus; species Metallyticus violacea. The sequence goes on along the minus strand of CM060840.1, from coordinate 36,743,934 downwards.
CTCGGTATTATATGTACATTGAAAAAGATTGGAAAATGTTGTTCCATTTCTTGTTGTTCCATTCCACTTAATTTTTATATTGTATTTTGTTATTTATTCTTGAATTAGAGTATTCTAATTTTAAATTATAGCTTGCTACAACACCAGAGAGATACCAGTAATTATTGGGACGATTGTATGTGTGCAGTGACTTTTCGAACACCTTGTAGAGTTCCTTCTAGAAGCATATAGACTTTAAAAACTATGATGATGTTACTAAATGTCATAGGTCAATGGCACTAGCTGTAAACATCGTGACGGAATTCTCAGATCTCGCAGTGGGGTTGACGCCGCTGTAAAATGTTTATGACCTTTATTACGAAAGACACCAATCGAATTGATGTCTTTTAAAGTGTTTAACTGCTGTGTTCTGGGCCCTGCAATTAGTGGCTACAGATATTATGGACAGAAAAAAAGCCAGTTTACCATGAAGAAATGGCACTTGATCGTTGACTCTGCAGGTCAACAGCACTACATTAAACGTGGCGGTGGCAGTTAAGGATTTCATTTCTTGCCACCCGCGTTGTGCAATCAGAGTTTATGGTTGACAATAACACAAGGTCCAAAATCGTAAACCAGTATATTTGGACATGCAAGTTATCAACTGTTTAAGCCTTTCTAGCGTAACTGTGCAACGGGAATAATCGCCTATTTGATCAGTAACCTTCAAAGATGGAGTTTTCTTTCAACATGAATGCAAAATCCAAAACAGACAAACTAGCTAGCCTCGGGCATTGTGTTCAAGTGGACCTATTATTTCTGTTTGGAATAATTATGTTCAATTTGATAGTTTTGATAAATTCCACATAGTATTGACAGTTGCAAACAGTATGATTAGTCCAGCCTATTTGAAATAGACGTTTGGCGAAGGGTTTTCCAGGAACGTTTTTACTTAAAGAATTAGCTCTTACAATTGCATGCTCAACTAGCATCTTTGGGGAAAAAGTATTCGAATTGTTACTCTCTAAAAAGAACTTACACGTAACCAATTCAAAACAGCAAGTAATTTTCATACATTTTAAAGAGCGTTATTGGAGGTTATTAGTGGAGATACTACAAAATCTAATAATTTAACTTATCAAGTTTAATTTTAATCTAAAATAAAAGTGTTTTATCCGAATATGTAGTATCCCCTTCCATTTACAGAAATCTATTCAACTGTTCAATAATGTGAGCTCGTTTTTTTTACCAAAGGTTCACTTCCTAACGGGCCTACAAGGCGGTTGAGAGACTTTCGCAAGAGGAATTCTATTTTCCTTTTATGCTTTTCTATAACTTTTCTTTTGAAAAAGACATCGAGGGAGTTTCTTTAGGTTCGGGTTGCATTTATGGAAAGTTGAGTGTCGGGACTTGCCTCTGGGCCTCAAAATATAGGCAGAAGCATAAGAACATCAGGGGTCATTTATAGGGCCATCACAGAAAGGTATTGATTAATTAATAATACATGAATGTTATAAAATACAACTAAAAAGAAAAATGTGTAACATTTATAGTATTAATATTTTATTGTAATAACAGAAATATAAAAAATACACAAAACGTAAAAAATAAAAAAGTTAGGAATATAATATGAAAATAATACAAAAACTAAAGAACAATAATTTAGTAAAAATGTATCTTGCTCATAATACATAAATTTAGTAATAGAATTAAGTTTAAAAGAAAGAAAATTGAAAAAAAACATAAAAAGTGAGTTATAGGATGTCTATAATTCGTTAATTCTGGTTTGTCTCCGTTTACTCTGTTCATTGTAAAAAGCCTTTATTTATGCAAAGCTTATGTTTAAGCATTTGTTTGTTAATCTGTATAAAATTAGAAACGATTTTAATACATGTTTGAAAAAGTAAACTTCGTTAAATTTATTAAAACTAAGACATACACAAATGTAGAGCTCTCTAACTTTGAAACTGATAACGTTAAAGACACGCGATTTTTAGTTTTAAAAAAATAGAATAATATAATATATTGTTCATTACTAACCACATATAGTAGGTCTTTTTTAAATTCAATGTAAAATACATTAAATTAACTAACGACTATCTGTTATTATATTGTAATTTACAAAATGCTCGACAGGTTATCTTCAAACATGTAACAACTATTTTATTATTGAAGCAAACGCTGATCCTCATATAGTCAATGGTCATGTTATTACACGTTTTAATGAGAAACATATTAACAGCCCATCTCCCCTCTTGTTAATACATAATTAATTTTATTTGTATTATATTAAATTAAATGTTATTTTATAAACGTAAAGTGTTTGCTAACTCGTGGAAGAGGGTAAGATAGGGAAAATTGTACAAATGTAAGAAATTATCAAACCATTATTTATTTTTTATGATACTGTAAGTGCTTGTTGAGAGTGGAATGTATTAGAAGATGAACCATGATCGCGTGGTGACGTTGAGATTTTCCACCATATGACGTAAGACAGAAGCGAGTCCCTCGTTACTAAAAATGAAGACTTTTCAAATATCGACGGGCAAAGATAGTGACTCCAAAACCATGTGTTGCATGAGTTTCGATTATATATTTTATAGGGGCCCATTACCTATTATCCCCACACTCTTCAGTCACATATACACTTATCGTGCGAATGCACACGCTTCACACCTACCGAGCATAATACACTCAATCATCTTCATGAGACCGCCACGGGTGGCCGAGGTCGTTAAGGCACGGACTCGTGAGCGGGAGGTCTGCGGTTCGAATCCCGCCAGGACCGTCCTCCCTGACTGGGGTTTTTTCCAGGTTTTCCTCAGTCTTCATAACTGGCAAATGCCGGGAAGGTGCCTAAAATTAGGCCTGGAACGCTTCCTTCCTTAAAAAAAAAATATCCTTTCCCAATTTATCATTTCATCTCATGTATCATCAGTGTCCACCGCCTGTGGTGCCTCAGTAGTAAAAACGGGCGTTAAACACTACTCAAAAAAAAAAAAATCTTCATGAGTATGTTAGTGCAGGAAATGAAGCAGTGAATGCGGTCCAACTGGCTTAATAATTTTAAGTTTCGAGAACGGGTGCTAAAACCTATCAGCATAATTAGTCATTCTCCAGTCGTGATTCAAGAGGTGGTTTTGAAGTTATATTTTACTCCGTATGTAATAAAAATACTATTTGTATTTTTTTTCTGAAAACATTCCCTTATTACCTGAGAAATACTGAGCAACAAAGCAACAACCCTAAAATAAAACCATCGCCATAATTTCATTTACATCGCTGAAATGTGTCGCCCGCGTGCAATGCTACCAGTGTGTGCTATCAGTGCGTAGGCACCCCAGCGATAAAGCTATTAATTGTAAATCCCATAAATAAGCTACGATATTCATGATAGGCATTCTAAAAATATTAATTCTAATCTAATGTTATACTAAGAATGATATTTGTAACATTTATGATTACAAGAGTTGTGGGCTTCTTAAACTGAAGCCCTCTTCCATTACTTTGGTTACCAGATATCTTAAACACGAGATCTAAGGTGAATATAAAATATAAATAGTGCATCATGGTAGTTAGTACTTTACTATTGGCTGCAACCTAAGCTTTGCTGTATTGAAAAGAAGAGTGCACGTTTAAAAACCGTAATCGCAGTGTAGTAATGAAGTGTACAGTATATCATAAAATGCAACAGTTTCACTGACAAGCATAACAATTTTTTTTTCCCAATTTATCATCTCATCTTATATATCATGTGTCCATCGCCTGTGATGCCTTAAAAAAAGGATCTACACATTAACAAAATATCCATTGCTAACTTAACAGTTTTGATATCAAAGTAAAATATGAAACCTCGTTTATGTTTTCCGCAAATTTTCGGTTTTGGAAGAGATTAGTGGCAGCGCAAAGAAAAATTGTATAGCTATATGTACTTTACAGAAGTTGCTAGTTTGTGCTACCCCTAAAAGCTTTCATCATTTAATTTTCTATAAATATATATTTATGTCTAAGGGGAAAAACGTCTGCAGGGGACTTATATCTTGGGCCTCCGTATTTCCGCATATTATCGGTAGAGGACTTGATGTAAACTAATGTCTCGGTTAGTTTATGCAGTATTTCGATCGGGGGAGGTGAGAGGAGCCTTTTGCCCATAAATCATGGGTATGCACCACCTGAAAAGCCACCTCTTGTCATGTGCATTCCCAGAGAAGTTTGCCTCCAATTTTGTAATACTAATTGCTGCTGTACAAATTTGAATTGATTATTAAAAACGTATTTAATTATGTGAACTATATGTTAATGAAAAACAGCTATATATTAAATATGAGAACTCACAGTTGTTTCAACATCGAACAACAAACATTTGAAATAACAGTGCTGCCATGCAGATATTCTCCAGCAACGACTTTCAGTTGTTTCGTTAATAGTAAGCTGTTGCTGAGTAAAGTTTCATGAATTAATTACTTTATCTCGGTTTAGGCTAAATGAATGTAAAGAAAATGAAAACTATACAGAGGCTACAAATTTAAGTCGTTTTCTTTGCTACCATTGATAGAAAAAATCGAAATATAAAAAAAGTGTATGGATCAACTCCAAGTATTAATTTGAGTGCAAGTGTGATTTCAAAACATAAAGACCGACTTCATCCTGCAGTTTCCAAAATTTAATCGAAAAGACACTTAATTGATTAGGTTGTTGCCATGAAAATAGGTGAAATTAATTTCATTGTTTAAATAGGAATGTTGTATTAGATACGTTTTCATTAAATTCTTTTTCTTTCTGTTGTGTATGTTGGCATTTACTTGTGAATGTTAATTCTTGACATTAAGGTTTTAGAAGCTTACAATTTATTTTCAGAAGTAGCAGCAACAGTGATACATCCTGCCGCGAACTGCCGCTGATGCTTCGTATGGTTGATGACACGAACAGTGAGGCTTGTTCGGAAATTACGTCCATTCTTTTTAATATTTGTAATACATTAGAATTAAATTTTTAAATTAATACATCTTTTTCAATAAATTTTCTTGCGTTTGACAAATAAAAGGTAATATACCGAGGGTGCAAAAAATGTACACACACTTTCACAGTAGATATATAATTAATATATTTAAAAGTGGGACCGAAAAACAACAGTAATGTATAATGTGTAGTAGGATGTTCTGGAAACATTATGATATCGTTGCTATGTGACAGGTAAATCAACAATGAACAAATGAAGCCAATATTATCAATTGGCCCAATGTATCTGAACATGATACGCACATCCGTTTTACCCGCCATTCATACACTCTGTGGAAATGAGGAAGTTTACTTCCAACGGGATGGTGCACCGCCACATTACCAGCGTACCTTGATGACTGTCTTGCAAGGCACTGGCTAGGAGGAAGAAGTTCTATTGTGTTTCTCCAGATCTAACTCTGTTGGACTTCTACCTATGGGGAACTCTTAAGGATGTCGTATACCGTAGAAAACCAGATATACTAGCAGCACTTCGGGAAGAAATTGAAATGGCATGTGCTGCAATCGCTGAGGAAACTTTCACAAACGTTGCTCAACCAGTAGTTCAACGCACTCAGAAGTATCGACGCCGATGGTGAGCATTTTGAGCAACTGTTGTAACTGTAAAAGGGTAAGATAATTAGTGCTCATCATTTTCTGTTGGTATGAATTCAGTTTTGTTATGTTAACAGAGGTTTTTTTTTTTTTTTTTTTTTTTTTTGGCTTGAAGTCTGTATATATTTTTGGCACCTTCTGTATAACTATCTATTCTATAAAGCATATAAAATTCATTGAAGCTCTTAGAAGTCAATAAAATATTTTATATCACTAAGTGATTAATCTCTTTGGGTAAATTATATGAGAAAGAAAAAGTATTTATGAATACGGCCATGGAAATCTTGCTATTTATAAGTTATTACAGAATGTTCGAAAATATTTTATTCCCTTAATGCACTACCGTAATTGTAGTTTTGAAATAATACAGAAATGTTTAATTGACTTTAAATGAAATGAAATGGATGCCCATTTGTAGTATCTGTGTATCTAGTAGCGTCCCCTTAGAACACATTAATTTCTGGACATTCTATATAAAGAATTCTTACTAATGTAAGGATGTAATATGTAATGCACATAGCAAATGTTTGATATAATTGGAGTATTAGATGAACTTAGCCAGGAGATTTATTGAGGCATAGAGTTTGTTAAAATCACCGAAACACACTAAAACAATGAATGTAGTTAATTATTCTGAGCATACACCTAAATATTTTTCTATTGCACGTATGCATTTTTGCGAATCAGTACAACTGTCAACCGCACACTTATTTATAATAGTGAAGTGAACGTATTCAAAGCGTTTATTTTGATATGTGTTTGTGTTTTGTGTGTGCTCACCAGAGAGTTTACTTTAAATGGTACATCGCTATCAAGGAAATGAAACTTTGCTCTCCCAGTACTGCGCGTTTCCGTTGCTAGTCCAAGGAAGTCTGGGAGAAAGGTGCAATCCTGGGAAACTCATCCCAGCTTCTCGAAGTAACAGCACTTGGGGGTGAAGTTGCTTTGCTGTTAAACGAGGCATTTTGTGGTAAAGGGGTAATATTATTACCATCATCATTGTGGAATAGTGCTTTCCTACTTGGCTATTCAACTTGCGGTTTACTCTGCGCGGAAAATATTTGCATTAGTATAATTTTCACGCTGCGAAGAGCAAATCTCAGTTGTAAGCGGTACAACTTCAGTAGTGTCAGAGTATAAGCAAATAAATAATTTTTGCATGTGATAATAACTATCTATTTGATAATCAAATAGTTATGTCGGTTTCAAACAAGACATTTTAGAGCATCATATTATGAATAAAATATTTAGTATCAAATATAGTTACCATTGCTAACGAAGATTTTATTCCATTGTGATAGAATTCCTTAGATTGGGAAGCAAAATATCCATTCAGTTTTGTAGTTAGATTGACAAAGATTCGGAATTGCTTTGATATCCAGAGAAAGGAAAAGATAATAATGTGATGCAATATCTAAAAATGAATGGTTCACTAGAACCTCTAAACCAAGAAGAATAGTGATTTCACGAGTCATCTTAGCTGTATGTGATTTGGCATTATCTTGCAAAATAATATCACTTTTGTAGTTCACTAGTGTAGGCTCCTTAGTTTTCAACTTTTCATAGTTCAGGTTCCAACTATGTATTTGTTCGGTTTGCAGCAATTCACTCTACACAGTCCAGCAAACGCAAGGCATTTGGTGCAGTGGTGGTTTTGGTTTTTAGGGATATATTTATGGGAAGCCAACCGCGTCTTGGAATGTTATCGCATCAAGACGTATCAGTAGTGCGAAACAGACCTCTCAGCCTGAACTCGTGTGGAACCCAGCAATCAAGTTTGCATATTTTTACTAACTGATGGATACAGTGTCGTATGTTTTCTCAGTGATGTTGAATTGCTGTATCAAGTCCTCAAAAACTTAAATCGTTTCCTCAGTAGACGCTAAAAGGACCCCGTTATCCATTACTGTTGATCTGTCCGTGGCTCATCCCCGAAGAAGATTTCTTTGTGAACCATCATTATACCGTCCGTTCATTTACAGCACCAGCACTGAAGGCCTGGCATATTTCCATGTGTCACTTAACCCTTAAAGGACGAGAAAACACTCCTGGAGCTTAGTTCCGAGCGACAGCGAAGAGAGCCGAGCTCTTCAGTCTCGAACGGGAGAGCGGAACTCGCGTGACGAGCCGCAACCAAAATGAAAAAGTCATCCGCTTATAACAGTGTAAATGATGCTTAAATTATTATTTATTAAACTTAACATAACCTATTCATTGTCTTCCGTAACTTTCTGGTAGCAATATGTTGTGCCTTATTACAAAACTGAGTTTGTCAGATATATTTCAACTTCACATATTACTTCGTTGTCTTATTGGAATTTGCAATTAATTCATATGCACATACTAACTTTAAAAAATCTCGGGTAAATCCTAGAAACCGGTAGACCCAGGATGCTTTTCTTAAATTAAAATTGTTAGGGGATTGTGTGCTACTAAATAATCAGATAAATTATTGTAATGATGGCAAATTCCGTTTGACTCCAGCAGAAAAAAAAAATCGTAAATATTATATTAGGGAACAAATCATTGTAATGGTGACAAATCTCTTTTAACTCCAGCAGGGAATTAAAAAAAAAACTTTGCTTCATTAGTATATTAACCCACTTGCTTTGCATTTACAGTATGAACGTTCTAACTATCTGTGCTAGTGTGCGTTTCTTGTTCGGGACTGAGGAATTTGGCTCTCTCAGCTGTCGGTCGGGACCGAGTTCCAGTATTTCCTCGTGCTTTTAGGGTCAGTGATATTTCCCGTGTCACTGCAGTTGCAATGTTCCCCAGTTAATCATCCTTGGGGTGTTCATGTTTGACCGCATTTCCCGGAATATTTGCTAACAAACGGAAAAATTGAACCTACTTTATTTGTTGCACATTTAATTGTTGCTAGCGCTTGAAAAAAAAAAAAAAATAAAACGGACAGGACCTTTTGGTCAAATGTATAGAATAGCAGCTAAATGAAGTGTTTCTGACACGTAAATGTATACACATTCTTAGTAAAACAATATGTCATCGTAGAGTTGACTGTCTTATTTTCTCGCTATAATATTCATCGCAGTCTCTAAGACATTTGCAACTTAGAGATTTCTTTCCTAGCTGCTGTGAGGCTGCAATGGTGGTACTAAAGAGTAAACTAATCCCTATATTCTTGTTCACTCTGCAAGGCTACAATGAGAATCCAGGTGATAAATTCTTACGGACTTCATCGTTGTATATTTAATTAATGTCCAAGTTAGGCTATTAAAGCACAGTGCTCACTAAACCAGTGTACCATAAGATACCAGGTAAATCTTAAAATCCGTATGAATAAAAATGTTTCCCGCCCCTTCTTATAATGGCAAAGAAAGTATTAACCGATTGTGATTTCTACCTCGCTTTCCACAGATAGTATACGTGAATTATTCAAACATACTAAGGTTTTCGTTTATATACAAGCAATGCAGAGCGAACTAACCAAGAGTTAGCGCAAGTTTACGGGCTGAGTGAGAAGTGCATTGAAGAATAGCACACAATCCTTTTAAACAATTACTAATAATTGAATATTGAATGAATACTTTGTCTCTGTCTTTCCGAATTTCATTCATGATCAATGTTCGTTCAAAGATGTCCCTCCAAAGAAATATGTCTTTAATATGCCATATCCCTATGCCAGCGAAAAGTTTTATAATGCCTTTTTATGATTTCTAGCTTGTACACCTTTAAGTGGTTCTTGAGTAATATTTTTATTACACAACGATTTTGAGTTTAACATTAGACCTGTTATTCATAGCTATTAACAATTAGTAAATTTTGCCAAATTGTCCACCACTGTAACTCACACTTCATAAAACTGCCACTGAACCAGTTCATCTACAAAGCATTTCCAACTAACTTAAGCTCACATCTCTCATTTTAGAAAACCCGCACCAAATAGTTTAGGATTATTCCCGAAAGGAAGAAGGGAGAGTAGAAATAGTAGCGCGAGATAGTCTGTCACTGATCACTAGTGCACCCTTCACTCTTTCCGTGAAAGATGGAAAACTGTTGACTGGTTCGAGCTGTATATTTTATTTTTAACCGAGGTTATTTCCTTCTGTTGAAGATGACAATGAGTTTTATCCCAAGCGACTTGTGCACTAAACGAGTCGTAACGAAGAGTGCTGAAAAAAAAATAGAAATATTACCACACGCCTTTATGACAATTAGATAAGCACCTCAAATATAACTTTTTATCCCCTTAACTAACACACAATTATAACACTACCTTACTTTCTATAAAAATGTATAAATATACGAGATGTAAGCAGGATGATGGGGGCGTAGATATGACTGAAAACTCGTATTGATTGGCAAGTCAGATTAACATATTTTATTACATTATAGTGTATAATCCTGCCGGTTACCTTGTTACATGGTGGACCCGGGATGGCTTCCTTGGCATCCCTTGGGGGCGAGGAACGGCTTGTCGTATGTCCTAACACTAGTACTGCTTTCCCCTAACTCTCGTTGAAAAGCAAGGCAATCGTTAGCCACGCATAATGCGTAAACTAATCGCTATGTATCTCCTTAACTCCCACCTTTTACTCTTACTTTAATGGACTTGGTTAGGCTTTTAAAAGATACTACCCCACTCACTGTTGTTGACAATGACTATAATACGTTGACAATGCTACTGCATTGTCGATTCCTCATTATTAGTGTCGTTTTTATAATCGCTACAATATACAGAGGTATTAATATATTATATGGCGGCCGTAACTTGGGTCTAACTCTCCGGCGACTGATCGAGCATTAGCCAATAAAATGCTTCCTATAATGTATGAATCACAAATTGATTATGAACCTACAATCCTTCTTTCACTCGTGTACATACTCCATATGGAGTTATGTTGTCAATCTCCCGCCTAAGTTCATGAATTTAAATTACGAAATTAAACAGATCAGTTCACCACTATAAATCAATGGTAATAATTCACTTTTTTAACTGTATTTCCTTCTCGGAAAGCATGAACCCATGTGTAGCTATTGCATTTTTTATAAAAAAAATTAATTGAATGTCTGTTGTGCAAACCTAGCTGCTAATTTTTGTAGCGAACACTCTAGTCTGGATTCGATTTCATCCAATTTTCCCTCCATTAAAATCTTTCACGTTCTGGACAGTGTTTTGTCTGTGGTTTCATTTATTTACTTTTCTTTGTAAAGGATTTCTTGAAGGAAAACTGTATTGGGAAAAGTTTCAATGTTTTTAAGAGTACAAGTGTAATACAATTTTGGGCAACCTAAAAAATGAAAGCGTTAGCAGCTATTCTTTATAATACAGAATAAGTAGTAAGGTCACATAATTCTGCGTAATCTCTGGACCTTAATCTTCCAAAAATTTTGGAATCATATGCCATATCAACTACTATAAGATTCATAAATGCAATATTTTGAATAAAAGTTTTACTCAATATGACATTTGGGCAGAAAAAAATGTTCTTTGTGACCATACTGTGTTTGGATGCAAGGTATGTTTCTTTATGCTTTTATGCACTTCATCTGCACACCCTCTTTAATACGAACCATAAAGCTGAGCGAGCAACAATTGTATTGTGGTCCTAATATGTCCCTGATGTGAACATATACCACGCCCGTAGGTAGCGTACATATTAAAAAGATTTATATAATGAGCAATGTGGCCATGCACAATGCATTGCTGTGTGTTTTATTGCATTGGCAAATGATGGTTGCTGGACAGTTACGATGGAAAAACGTGGTAAATGTGCCATTACTCGGTGTACAAAAGGAAAACCACCCAATTATATCGCGTCGCCTGATGCTGGAATTAGTTTTGCCCTCTAGTAGCTATTTCACGTGAGTGGGTTGCGTTTATTAACATTACCACTGGTGCAATGGTAAATAACTTCCATTCGTTTAGCATTATGTGCTATCTACGTATATTGTTGGCAGTGAAAAAAAAAATTGAAAATCCTTTTATCTTTCCTACTTAATGCTCTAATACATTTCAAGCGAGTCGTATGTTACTAGATTTATGATGGCATTGTTATGTGAAAAAGACTGTTTTTTTTTCTTAGCAACGCTTGCTTGTAAAACACTGCAGAACAAATGGTCTTTTAGTCGGTACCGTATACCCTTGTCATTTGGGGAAAAACACTTTGGGTTGACGTGATGTTGCTATTAATTTAATTTACCGCATGAATTGCATTATAATGTACATAATGTCAATGGTAATGACATAGAAGAAATCTGACATGAAAATAACGAGTCATTACACATGGCTCGTAAAAAAATAATAAAAAATGAATACGTTTAGCAAAAGTTCAATTTGTTTCAAAAGATAGTAGGCTCTTTCTTTCTTTCTCTCTGTCTGTCTACTTCATTGCAATAGGTTTTGCCATATTACGAAAATAACCAAATAATTAAAGTCGTTCTGTTATCCTCTTTAACAACCGAAGAGGCTTTGATTGTTACAAAACGTCTACTCGCCTTTATTTTCTGATCTGTAGGTATTACAGCCCTTCTTGTACTTTTTCTTCCAGTTTTATAGTGATAGAGACTCTCTGTCTAACAGCCCAATAATGTTTAGCTTCACCTAATAGCAGTCTAGAATTTAAAAAGCTCCATCTAATGACGGCATACCTACAGCTGCAGGAGAGTCTATCAGTGTTATTGTTAAGCCTTTCCTTGAATTGTCGGTGATTAATGTGGATGCCTTGGCAGCATTAATTGATGATTTATTGCCTATGTCAGAATTGACAGCCATTTTTATTCTACGGACCCCATTCGATATGGTGTATTTATTTTAGACGCGCTGAGTTGTCACGTTTTTCTTCATGCTAAATGATACAAAAGTAACGCAGCAACGAAAACGAATAAAAAATATTATTTTCTAACATGTAATAACTCTCATGTTATAATAATCACAATTATGATAACTTAAATTGAAAAGTATTATATTGCAAGTTTAGCCCACCGTTTACTCTGAATAATGTTGCGATAATATGTTATTCTCGTCCTCAGACACAGATTAAGTATGGCCTTTACACTTTAATCATGGTCTTCGAAAATTGATTATAGAAAGCTCTTTTCATATTTTTGGACAAAATTCACGTAATTAGCTCACATATGGACCAACACTATCAAATAACTTCTATAGAATACGAATCAACCCGTTGCATCCCGTTTTACTTGCAACCATACCATCTCGATAGAACAATAAAACCACCCAATCATGCTTATTGATTTGGCTTATTTACGGACACTCTTTAACATTTCAAGTCATCAGGTCCCATTCAATTCAGAGCGAGAAATGGCCAATAAATTTTGCTCAGAGGCCTCTTCTTTCAGGCTTGAAGTTCTTTTACATGCCGTAAATGTACGATATGGGACCCACTGCTTTACTTCCCTTCTGAAGGAAGCTATGCTTAGGATTTTTACGCCCTAAAAATCTATCGGTCCCGGCCAGGTTTGAACCCGCGATCTTGGGTTTGGGAGGCATGTTCTGTCAAGATTTCCACCAAGTTATTGTATTTTCAACCGAATCGAAATGGTACGGTGATTAGTAAAACTGGATGTAAGAGTTAATTAATTTATATACTATAGAAGTTCTTCGATGGTGTTAACTTTCATGTATCCACTGTTTACGTAAACTTTTTCGACATAGTTCACGTAAACAGTGCATACATGAAAATTAGGAACATGAGATTGGAATAAATTATAAAATCCTTCATTTCAGATTATTTCGATTACCGAAAATTATTGGCAATTTAGGTTTCTCGAATTCTCATGGAAGATCAAAAGACAGCACATATGGAAGTAATGTAGCCTTTTGGCTCAATACTGGGATCAAGGAGAAGTCTTTCTGCATCGAATCGTAACTGTGACGACAATCATATACACAACAATACTCGATGAATTCAAGCAATCGAGCGCGGAGCTGGAAAGAGAGAATCCGTTCCTGTCCAAACAAAAACTGTCAGCTGGGAAGTTTCTGTGCAAATCACAACTTCATATCAATTGTAATAGAAAGAACATCAATTAATACTTTCTTAGCTTGAATTAAAAAAAAATACAATTCACATTTCTCGGACAGCATCTCGTCACCATTGAATAATTGTAATAATTAAAATTATAGTTCTTTATATTTTTCTGAGACTTACAGTTCATCACTTTTCTTCCTGAATATTCAACAGTTATTACCATCGATTATCAGCTTCTGGTTGAGACAAAACAAGCTTAGAAGAAGTCAATAACTGATTCGAGAAGTTCTGCTCTTCCAAAATGATGCTACTTTGACAAGCAAAAACACGAAGAAGTCTATTGAATAGCATTGGAATACTTTCCCTGCGGTCCACACTTATACCTTTGCGACCATCATAGATCTGAACTCTTAAAGAAAGCATTGAGAGGTCGGCAATTCGACGACTATTGTATGGAAGCATTCATGTGGGCAGATGACTGCAAACCCAACCTCATTCTTTCTTCGATAATAAGCTTCGTATCCGTGAAAAATAACAGGTAATTGTGTAGAAAATATGAGAGATATGCCATTTTATTATTATTATTATTATTGTAATAATTATTATTATAACAATAAATATATTTTATTTACCCTTATATTTAATACACGGTTACCAGTTGCAAGATAAGAGATGAGGCTATTTAAGTTCAGCAATACCAAGCATCGACGCTACTTGGCCCTATGGTCAACAGATGTATGCTCATATAGTGTTTAATATGCGAGTTACAAGCCCGTTGGCAAATGCTCCATGAATGGATGAAGAGCCTCTTATAGTATACCATTAAGAGCAAGGCTTTCCATTAACAGCTGAGTGGCTCAGAGTTGCCACGTAGTGACTATATGGAAATAGAATGCATACCTAATGCATTTCGAACTGACAAATAAACGCATCAATAAACATAAGCACTCAAAGGTTATATCTTTGATATAGTGCATGTACGCGCTTTCCTTGCCAATTGACTGCCCGCCATCCCCGTAAATAGGTCTGCTCCCGCTCTCCCAATGAAAGGGTTCTACAAGCTACTGCTGTATGTGAAAAGTCATTAACTGTCGAATGCGCGATTGTTAAGTGCGGTATCACTTATGTATTTTCTATTGCACAACATTTATCTATAATTTCACACCTACTGTCAGAATCAGTTCGTGGAGTTCAAACATGATTAGAATAAAGAGTCTCCGAACTAGCATACATTTCTATTCCTGGAACTCCTTAGCATCTGCTTTCCTAAAATGGGTAGCTATTCATGCATTTAAATAATTGTATTTATACAATTGAGTAAACGGTGTAATTTCAGTCGTATTATCTCAACTAGCAGCGCGTATGAACATGCGAAAGAATCGCGCAAGTGGTCAATACTTGTAGGGCTCTTACGGCAAAAACCATTTTTTCTCCTTAATTTTTTAAGCCAGGTTTTGTTTGAAAGTGTGAGCAGTCTTTTAACGCAATATCTGGACTTATAAATGGATTTTTTTCCCACATTAACTATGTATAGGACACTTTGGAAATGAAGAATCAGCTACCGTGCTTAGGGAGTTCTCTAATAATCAAATGGGACCTTAGGGAGCCCCCGAGTGTATAAAATCAGATGAGAGAGTTTCGTCTTTCCATGCTGGGATGAAGCGGTTTGAATAATATTCAGCCTGGAAGTTTGAATACTCCTGGTTCGAATCCCGGCTGTGACCCAATTTTTTCAAGTTCGATTCTCCATTTCCTAATCAAGTAAAAAGTTAGTAAGAATTGCACACTGACATGTATTACTATTAAGCATGACGCTTGTATTAATGCATAAGATGCATACGTTACCCACTGGTCGTAGTTTCTCTCTTGAAGTAACTGAAATAAAAGTTTTTTCTCTTGTTCTTCGAGCATTGCGTCCCTATGGAAGAATAAAGTGTTTGAAGTGAAACGTATTACATTTAAAATTAAAATCTATACATTCTGAACCTCGGTGCACTAAAAGCACACAAACAATTTACTGCAGTGGGTCGTAAAGTCGCGAGTAATAACGTATTCTAAGAACATTAAAAAGGTCTGTGTTCCACAGACATTCCGATAAGAACAGTAGACCATGCCCTGCACCTGTTAAAGTGTGGTTATTGAGTTGGACGGAGAGAAAATAAGAGATAAGAATGCTAATAACAAATTTGTGATATTGAAGCAGTATAATGATGTGATAGTGGTTGTTGGAAGGAGCACGCTATACCAAAGTTTAGAATTCATAAAATTCAATTTATGATTTCATATATGTTTGAAACACACATGCGCACGTAGCCAAAAGCAATAAGGGAGTCCACACTTTGGTGTGACCCAATTCCCAATATCTACGGCAGTAAAGCGTCTACTCCAATATTTGTTTTGGAAACAGTTGAGGAGCCCGGGATTGGATGGCTATTGCGAGTGGAGTTCTACGGCCCTCCGCTAAAGAGGCGGCGCGGCACAGAAGACCGGACTGCGTTTAACGCGATATTGGATTTTGACCCCCAAATACTCGAGCTAATATCCATATACCGAAAAGGTCAAACGCATCCAACTTCCAATTCAATTTGCAGTTGACTGAATCGGAAACTACTGACCTGATATAACAAGACTTAGACCCTCTTATGCTCCAACTAGCCTGTCTGAGCATCTTCCTTTATGGCATTCAAATTGCACGTTTCCGGATTGTATCTGTTTAAGCCGCGGAATGCATAACTGACGTTGGACTGAAGTGGAGGCACGGCGCGAAATGCGATTACTCCTGAGTAATATTCAGGATTAAATTCAACCGCCACAAGTTTATATTCAGACTTACTTTGCATGTTTGTTACTACCAACCTATATAGAAACATGAGCATTTTTATCCTCTGTTTGGTGCGATTCTAAATCCTCCAAAGGATATTTAAGATCAGATTTTTTTCATACTATAACTTTGGATTGGACAGCACAGAAAGCGTAAGATTTAATATTAATTAACCCTAATAGGTAGTTAACTATGAACCCTGGAACACCAGTACTGGAAGGTTTCAAGTTGCCTCTTAGGGATAAAATCCTTGGAACGAGATAAACTTAGCAGTCCTCAGGATATATAGATAGGGGGCAGATTCGCAGTTATGGTCGGCCAGAGCACGGTAACTCAGATGGTAGGAGTATCGGCAGGGCATGAATCCACGATTCTTGTCCCAGTCATGATATCGATTTTTTTCCTATCTGGCTCAGATTCCAAAGCACAGTACTTTACTTTTATACAATTGGATTAAAATAATTTTTTCTAGATTACATTTTTATAAATGGTGTATATTTTTATGCATATTACTCATTTTGAATTGAGTTATTTGTAGTCATTTTAACAAAACTGAGTTGTCTGTATAGAAATGTACTGGTAAATAAATGAAATGAAGTTAAATTGAGCATGAAGGCAAGGAAACACATTGTATTGTTGTGTACTGTCTTACCTTACTGAAACTTTTGTTAGCGTCTAACCTCTACTAATGAAAAATCCGAGAGATATATAGACCAGGCCTCTAAAATGTAGCCTTAGCAGCATCATGCATGAACCACATATAGAGTGTTAAGTTTAGTGGAACTTCCTCCAGTAAAAAATTTAATTGATCCGTTAAAATTCATAGTTAAAAAAAACTGGTTAATGTGTAACATAGCAGTTATTTGGAAAAAAATCTGGGGCGTATTTATCAGTAAAACACATAAAATGAGTGGCTAAAACACTAAGCGAAATTTACTAAATGCTATTATAAGGTTTTATTATTATTATTATTATTATTATTATTATTATTAGTGAGAAACTTAACATTAACTACGATATACTACAAGACAACGAAGAAAATGGTAGTAAAAAAATTGTAGAAGTAAATGTGAGTAAAGTAGAAACAAATGTAGCAACATAAAAAAATCTATACTCATCGTAAGAGAAAACTGGAGCCAACTCTACACTGGTAGAATACTCTTGCCCTACAGAGACGACATGCAGTCATATGAACATTTGAGTCCTTTATTCCTCAGGGATTGAGAACGTCATGCATATATTTTACCCTATGTTCAATGTCACCTTAAATTCCTGTAATATCTAGACCATTACCACACCTTCTCTATCCAATAGACAATTCTCTCTCCTTTATGTTCAAAGCCGCATTGAAAAGTATTTCACGAACTTTTAAAGATTACTGTCGTTTTAGTTCTAACATAACTATGCCCAACGTTGAAATTTTGTGTATTATTTTGCATCATTTTAAAATTCTGTGTATGTATATTGATATACGGAAACGCCGCCTAAATTAAACCACTTCCCAAACTCAAATCGCTGTTTTTAGCAATGTGTTTGAGATTTAGTGGCAGGAATTTTACAATTCTGAGTTAATGGTTAAAAGACCTGGAATTATTTTTCTATTTTTCTTTGTGTTTGGAGATACTTCCCTAAGATATGATATTTAATCACAAATTTCAGTAGCATTTGATGAGCCATTCTATAATTTTGAGCTAAATTTAAAGTAAAAGAAATGCTTTAAAATGAATTTTATTTCTAATTTTAGTGAACCTTTTCTTTTTAAACCTTTATTGCAACACGTAGCATTAGGTTTATAACTAACAGTTTAAAAACATGGAAATAAATTGGAGGCTGGACTATCAGGCTTTTACAGACACTGTATATATGAGTTAGAAAAAGCATTAGCCTTCTGCATATAACAGCAAGCGAAGCAAAATACTTTTATAAATCTCTTAAAACTGTAACTCTTATTGTTTTAAGAAGAATACAGTTGCTGTTGAGAGGAAATTGTACATTCAAAATTTACTTCCAGGAATGCTTAACGAAACTAAAGCATAAAAACGAGCCGAGACTATTTTTACACTTATTCTTCATATATTTACCTTCGAACATTTCTGCTTGGGTTCGATTGTGTTAGATTTTATTTTTGTTTCAGCCAATATCAGGTGCGTCATAATACACAAAACAAAAATGGAAACAAAATATGGATTCCGTGCCAGAAGATTCACCTTCACACACGTAGCCATAAATCGCGCCCCATGGACATGACGTGCTTTTTAGAACTAGACAGGTAGTATTGATCTCTATTTTAAAACTAGAATATATCTGAGAAAAAATATGCCGTGACAAGTTTGCTCTCCAAACACAAAGTCCCACATTACCAGACAGCTCATAAATTTGTCGTGACCTCACGTCACAAAAAATATACGTGCTTATCATATAGAGCGACTCAACTTACCTTGGAAACACTTTTTAATTAATTGCATATAACTTAAAACTTAACCCTTTCGTGCAGTTAAACAGTAACCGAGATATTTCTTGCTGCATTTTTCATGTCCTGTAAAGCACTGTATGTCGATAGCGGGACACCCATCATCCTCAATGTTTAGACTTATTAATCAATCAGTAAATATATTTATTATTGTGCAAACAAAAGCCAAATTAAGAAAAAGTCTACTTAAAATACTACATAAACAGTTGTGGAAAAAACGCATTATAAATTTTGTTGGCAATAAGCCAATTTTTAATATTAATTTAAACATATTTCAGCTTATGGAATATACTTCTCACGAGAGTCGATTAAACATATCCCAAGATATTGCACCGCCATGGGTGGCCGAGGTAGTTAAGACGCGGATTCGTGAGCGGGAGGTCTGGGGTTCGAATTCCGCCAGGACCGTCCTCCCTGACTGAGGTTTTTTCCAGGTTTTCCTCAGTCCTCATAAATGGCAAATGCCGGGCAGGTACCCTAAACTTAGGCCTGGAAAAATTCCTTCCTTAAAAATAAATCCTTTCCTAATATATCATTTCATCTCATGTATCATTAGTATCATCGCCTGTGGTGCCTCTGTAGCAAAAACGGGCGTTAAACACCATTAATTCAATTCCAATGTAATGCCATCATTCTTTTACTTTTTGACAATGTTAATATTTGGAGGAAGTTAAGAAATTATCTTCCTGGTGGAATAATTATCGAGACTGATATTATAAATAGCAATATGCCTTCGTAAACACCGAGTTATTGTACATAAATTGAATAACAGCGAGTATTTTCATTGAACAAAAATATTTCATACTGGGCATCATACGAACAATAATTTGTATTTTTTTTCTGCAAAATAAGAATTTTGTCTACATTAACATAATTTCCCTAAATATGAAACGCGTTGTGTTTTTTTACCGTTGAGCTTAAAACCACAAGTAATGTAGACTCCACAAACTGCTTCAAATCGCGTACTTCTCTCATTGTAAAGAATATGGCCGTATCATCCGCAAATAAAATTGATCTACAATTTAGGTTATGAGATAGTTCACCATAATTGAATCGATTCTTTCAGAAACAAGTCAAGTGCCAAAAAAAGAAAAAATGAGTTAATAGCATAATATGTTTCTATGAGTATATACGCACATTTTAATGTACAAATCAGTCAAAAACGCCATCCTTTAATGGTCAAATATGACATTGAATTTCGTATTCAGGTCAGAAAACAGTCAAGCGACACTGTTTGACTGGTTCCTACAGTAAACTGCGGGTATATTTTGTTTTTTTGTTACCCAATATGGTTTAAAAAAACCGATTCTTTATAGTGGGGCGGTCCAAAAAGAATCGCACAGTCGTTAGATTTTTGATGAACCTTTGTGAATAAAGGCGATTAGACAGTATCACCCACAACTTCCCTGACGTATTCACCGTGTTACAGAGACTTTGGGGCTATAAGGCATTTGCTGAAAATATTTGATTGCCTTTACACTCTAGAGGAATATTTGGGCTTATACTGAAAGCTAGTAAAACAAATCGATTTACTGTTCACAAAGATCCCCTCCCCATATATCAGAAGTTTCAAATCATGGTGACCTCATTCATACATCTTACTGAATCAGACGAAATCTCTGGTAGAGGTGTTCCTAAAGACTAAAATGAGATTTTCAAGATATCGACATACAAATAGTTTTTTTACAAGAACACTCCTGAAAGAGTGGTAATAAATCCATATATTAATGAAATAATTCAACCAACTTTCACTCTGCTAAAAACAGATCGTGCTCCTAATTTACCCATCCAGATGGGTTATTCTTCAGGGAAGTACAGTTAGTTTATAAATATTATTTAAGCTTACTTGCCAAATTATTACTTAGACTTACATATAACAATATTCTATTATTAAAAAGTTTACCAAAAATATAAATTATATTTAGCCTAAATATTTCTGGACACTATTATGTTTCGGTCTGAGCCGTTAATTTCTTCGAATATTGTTCTAAGTTCCCATCAATATCAAGAAGATGTAAAACCTAAATGCCCTAAAATCTAATGGGATATGAACTTTTTTTTGACAGAATTTTACAATGGCCTACTACAGAGGCAGAATTAGCTGTGGAGTTTGTTTATGAGGATTGATTAGCTCCTGTTATGATGAGTAGACATAGCTGATTTCATCCTTTTATTATCCCTTATTACCAATGTAACCAAACCTAATTACATATTTTTTTCCACAAGTACGGGTTTTATGACAAAATCCTAAAAAAATCAAGAATTATGCCATAAAAATACATTACTCGTTTATTGCAGAAACCAGTTAAGTATAAAACATTTAAGTTTTTTTTAAAACAAAGTTAAAAACCACAAAATAAACATCTTTAGACAAAAGGTATTGAAATATATACTTCTTGAAACAAAAAATATTAAAACCACTACCAAAATATTTTGTCTGGTGCTAGATATTTTTTTTAATCGAAAATGGCAAACTTAGTGCTTGGCTGCTTTCTGAAATAAACGATTCAATTAAGCAGAGCAACAGTCCAGTAACCAACCCTTGAGGTCTGATATATCTCAAGTGTATTGCATAGAATACACACATTCTAACGCTTTAGGCAGATCTCAGGGAATTATCAATGTACTGTCATAACTTCCAAAACTTGGAATTTCTGACTCAATTAAGTGTAGGATTGCATCTAAATTACAACCCAGCTTCAAAACTGTGCTCTGATTTAGTAAACTAGGAATGGGTTTCAAAATGCAAGAGCAACAGCTTATTATTTACGATATTAATTTATTTTTTGAAAATATAGCAATTATAGAAGTTGGCCTGTACTTTTCATATTTGGTAGGATCAACCTGCCTATATGCAGGATACTTTTGATATTTTAAAATTTTAAGGAAATATACTACTAAATACACATCCATTAACACAAAGTCGGTAGATAAATTATATTGTAGAATAAAATCATCTAAACCTAGATGTATTTGCATTTGGAGCCTGTAGGTTGAAAAACAAAATTGGATATGTCTTTCTGACTTACGTAATTGGAAAGAAATTATAGGATTTATAGATGTATCATTTCATGTATTTCATGTATGTGCGAATTCATCTTTTGATCAACAGAATTAAAGTTATTGGAAACATTGGGCTTAAAGATTTATTAATCTTTCATTAAGTGCTTGAGTTCAAAAGTGATTCATTTGAGATTATTTACACAAGAAAAATCGTGCGCAACTTTTATTATATTATATCATTTTTAAATAAAAAAGCATAACAATGCACGAAGTTAAAACTATAAGCTTAAATTTTTATGACATAGAATTCTTTTAACAAGCAACCATCACCTCACTAAGTAAACAATGGAATTTCTTAAACTGGCAGCGATTGGGCAGATGTGTGCTCTACTTATTAAGGACATGCTTCACTGGGGGTACATATTGCGTAATGACCATGAATAACGATGGTGACAATGGGATAATTGATAAAATGAATAAGGGGAAAACTGAAGTGTTTGGAGGTGAGTTTCCCCTCAAAAGTTCGCTCTGACCGCTAAAATGAAACAATGCTTTAATTTAGTATTGTACCCAAGCACTCTCGGTGCCAAACGAATTTATCAATTATTTATGTTTAAACATGTTACAAACTTCAAACAACCCCCATTCATTTTTCAGTATAATATTTGGCACGTGTACTGTTTGAGTCATTGTAGTGTTGTGTGTGTTGTCTGTGTATTATTGGGGGAATATCGTCCGTTGCAAAAACGTCCTTACTAGAAATTTCTGGAAATAAATAACCTATGCAGTTCCCCATCTAGTACAGTAGTAAATAGAAATTGTTTCCAATTAGGAGTTGGAGTAATACTTCCGAGCAGAATGGACTTCATGTCACACCTTCCTTCCCTCCAACATTAAGTAATGGTTGTCAGATGATAAACTGTGAAATAAAAAACATTTGTAATATTTGTTATTCAGTTAATTTAAAAGAGTTTAGTTTAAAGGATTTTCCTCTCATCTTCCCATCAAAGCGAGTGTGATAATAATGTAGCTAATTTTCAGATAGTTTTTTTTTGAATGGTGTTTAACGCCCGTTTTTTACTACTTAGGCGCCTTAGGTGAACATTGATGATACATGGGATGAAATGATATATTTGGAAAGGATTTTTTAAGGAAAGAAACGTTCCAGGTCTAAATTTAGGTACCTCCCCGACATTTGCCAGTTATGAAGACTGAGGAAAACCTGGAAAAAAAAAAAAACCCCAGTCAGGGAGGACGGTTCTGGCGGGATTCGAACCGCAGACCTCCCGCTCTGTGCCTTATCGACATCGGCCACCCGTGGCGGTGTTTAGTGAATGTGAAGATGATATCAAGGGCTCAGTTCATAAACATGGTTACATTTAAAAATATTTTAAAGTTCTCACAAAATATATCTTTGTTTATCAGTAGTCGTACATTTCATTTAATTAAGAGCATACCATTATTTTTTGTGGTTTAATCTCAATAATAAATCTAAAAATGTGGTATCTATTTTATGATACTTATAGATTGCAAAAATTATTATTTTGTTCCCCTGACATCAACAGTAATGCGATAACTTATTTCATTTCATTAATTAATAAGGCCATAATTTGGATTTTATATCATTTTTAAAGTCACTCTCCTAGTGGAGGAATTCGCTTAATTTCGCAGCTCCTGTTTAACAGATTTTTTTTATTTCTTTTCGACTCCACACAAACATAAATCACCGCATCATAATACAGTGACAAATCTGAAAGAATATCCCATAAGATGGGAGTAAGATAGGATTTTCCTCTATTCTACTTAATTGTCTACTGCAACGGACACAGATGTAGTTGGTACGCCTATAACTGCTTAATTCATAATTCTTGAAATTTTGTTAACACTCCAGTAATTTAAAGCGTGACCTCGCTCAAGGATGATGCTGTGTTTAAACTCAAGTGTCTTTATTGCCTGCATTTGGAAACAATTACATTTAGCTCCAATAATTTGATGTTTTACTCTAAAGCCAATATATAACTGAAATTTCATCAGTTGCAGATGAAATTGTTTTAATAAATATTCGTCACTGTGATATGTAATGGCTACAGTACCATCTGGGCACATTATTATGAAATATATTAGCAACGCTGGATGAGATTGGCATCTTGTTCCCATAATCAACCATAACTAAACAGATTCCTGTTTCTTATTATTGGATATTGCATTTAACACACTTGAATATAATTGTGATGGAGTTAAATATAAGAATGTATTTTGAAGTAGAGATAGGTCATAAGTTATAGCAACTATTTTTTTTTCTTCGCGAACAAGAAATAATGAAAAAAAATCTAAGATATACGATTGAAAGTATTTGGCATTTACTGCCGAGTGGTGTAGGCAGTCCTCGTACGGAAGAAGTGAAAAACGGGTAACCGGACAACATTGTTGTATTATGATATGAACCAAACCTACATGCACCTATTTACACAGGTCTCCCAGATAATTCATGGCGTTTAGCAACCTTTGAAATAGTCTCCAAGTATATCGACGAATCGTTGCCAGCAATGGGGAAAGCGCTGAATACCATTTGCCGTATGTGAGTTACCTTTTTGGTATAGCCTTATTTTTTTCTTTAAATTAACAAATGACATAAATAATTATTTTCACATACTTACGTTGCTCACTCTTTGTGACTCCCATTCCTAATCACTGTCGCACTAATACAAAACTTAGGGCCATGCTGAGACTTGCAGCACCGCTCACATGCACCATCTGGTGGCTTCGTTCAAAAGTACAATCCATACACTTTATCTCGTATATCTTAAATTTTTCGTGTTGTCCCTTGTTCACGAGGGGAAAAAAGGGTTGCCATGACTTATGACTTATCCCTCGTATAATGCTAAATAAATGCTCAAAGCAGAAATAGCCTCGTATAATTAAGAAGTTTTTGTAATAAGGAAACATTTAATGAATGATATGAGCATTAAGCAATCAATGTTAAAAACCATTTGGTTTATTCATTAAACTTTACATGTTTTTTAATGTTTTATTTGTTGTTATTTTGGCCGCATTGTTCTTATAGCGGCATCTGTAGATTGTGGACTAAATATTTTAGGCAAAGTCTGTAGGGATGAATGAAATGAAATGAATTAATGATGGCGCAAATAAGCTCGGAGTCCTTGGCGCCTTAAAGCCTATCTAGCGAATCATATCATCAGGGCAAGGAAAAATTCCCCCCCAAAAAATTCTTACCAAGACAGCTTTACCTGACCGAGATTCCAGCTAAGGCCCTTCGGATTAGTAGTCTAGTCGCAAACTTTGCCACTAGACCACGGAAGCGGCTTTAAGTGTGACCGTCTTTATATTTGACAGTTTAAAGTTGCATCTTTCGTCACATAAAGCTTTAGATATGGTGGGGAATTAGAATTGCACGTGACTCTGCAGATTCATAATCATGTAACAATTGCGGATTCATTTTCCCACTAAAAGCCCAAATTTATTAATGAAAGTACATTATTTAGAATATGGCTTGTGAATTTAATATACATGCATCTTCAACGACGCAGAACAGCATGAAAACCCCTACGATATAAAGGACTCGCCCATTATTTGTCTATGTTACGCGTCACCGCATCTCGGCCGAAGTGAATCATACAGCGCGTATGGAATAAGCTGATTTCGTTTTAATTATTGTCATCTAATCCTGCATGCTGAAATCTTTTCACAAGTGTTATTAATATAATTTAATTATTAAGTTTGAGTATTAAAATTAAAAGTCACCACATTGTCACCTAAATTTTTAAGATCATAAAGTAACAAGAAAGCACAATATTTATTCTGAAATGCTGTCATAGTACTTTTAACTGTGTTTTCTAAAGCGAAAATCTTGAACGTTTGGGTACAAAGCGAAAAAAATTATTATTAAGAAATTTTGAGAATTAGATACTACAAAACATACAAATTTAAATACGAATAAGCAATAGAGGTTTGATACAATTCTGGCATATTTAAATTATGAAATTTAATTATAAATATCACATAAATAATAAAGTAATAATTGTGGATAAATGTACTAGGGTATCCAATATAATTCTTTGTTCCGCTTAGTATTTGCCTTTTTTTTTAGGCATGGGATATACGAATTCCATATGGCATCGACTGTATGTGCAACAAGTGAACATCATATGCCATCTAACTGACAGCAATGGCTCTCCATGTTCGACAGCTATTGATTCTGCTCTTATTTAATGTTTACTAAGTCCTGTTCATTCAGTTGTATATCGACCCTCGAGTTCCAATATATGAAGAGCAGTAGGTAGACCTGGCATACAGCGAAGCCCAATGGAACGATTCGGAGAGCTTCATAAATGAAACATTCATCATGTGCATCATATGTATGACTGCTCTCTTAAAAGCTTTTTAATACTTCAGTCATCCATTCTACAGCCCGAATGTAGCCACTTATTAGAAGAGCTTTCAGATTCCGGCCATCTGCTACCGCTGTTAGCTTCGGCATGTAAACACAAGTTCAAGGAGGAAAAAAAAAAAATAGCCTTAAAGCATCATGCATGTATTAGCAATTATTATGTAGTGTTCGGTAAGTGAAGTAATAGTTTGTGCTGTGGAGACAGCAAAAAACCAGGTTTAAAATATAAAATGTTAAGAAGCAATCAAAACCGGATTAAGAAACAAATAGCTTATACTCGTTATTTCATTATTTACACAATTGAAATCTTTCATCTCCACATGCAGTGCACCGATGAAGTCGCTTCTGGAAATTGGCCTTGTTATGAACACGCAGCTACGAATTTCTGACGATTGATATCATTTTTGTGATTCCAAAACTTAATCTTCAGGTTCATTGCTGTGTAATTTATGGGAAAGAAATTTTGTTTGAATTTCTCCAGTAAAAAATGATCATGAACGAGCATAAAGGTAGAACGTTATCATTGCATTTACGTAGATCTCTCGTGAATTTTCGGCTAATTATTATCAACAAGCGTATTGTATTCTTCTCGAACAAGGTTTAGTCACTTCAATCTGTTCTTGCTCAAAACTCATGTTCTATTCGTTTCTTCCAAGGTCCTCCTTTATTTCCCCTCCTATCGAAATTAATGGTTTGTTTAGGTATTCTATATTCCTTCATCCTAATCTAGCGTTTTCTCCTATTTGTTACATATTTGTTACGAGGGTAGGCCCATAAGTTTCCGGCCTAACTCTTTTCTAGGTATGATAAATACAAAAACTATACTTAACTTTTCAATATAGGTACCCTTTATTGCAATACACTTCTCACATCTTTGAATTAACATTTCAATCCCCTCCCCCGCAATAGTTAAGTCTTGTCTGTTAAATGGGCATAAAAGCATCCATCACTTCTTCGTCATACTTGGAGAAGTTCTATCTTGTTATCAGGTAAGAGCTTAAAAATGCCTGACAACAGATCACTCGTTGCTGCTTTAGAGCTGAGGAAAGAAGCCCAGGCACCCATATTGCACTAACCTTATTCATGTTTAAATGTTCATGAATAATTCGAAAGACTGTTGTATTAGAAAGACCCAATTTCACTGCTATTTCTGTAACTTTGAGTCGCCGGTCTTCCGTAATTTCTCCTTTCACAAGAGCGATGTTTTCAGGAGTGAGCACCTCCAAGGGCCGACCTGCACACTGTTCATCTACGATGTTTTCTTGACCCATTCGAAAAAGTTTGGCCCATTTTTACGGTAGAATATGAGGGAGATGCTCCCCTATATACACTGTCCAATTGCTGTGTAATTCATTTGGAGCAAGTCCTTTTGTGAAGAAATTAATAACAGCTCGATACTCCATTTTGAACATGTCACAATATTCTGCAAATAGCCTTCTTTATGCAACTATATCTGAGCAACTGAACACAGCGGAGCGGAAATTATAGCTGCAATTATTCATTTAACAGATTGAGTTTAACCAGATAAGAGTTTTGTGAAGGTCATAATCCTTATCCGCGAAATCCTAGTGTTCAGTTCTTTGTTTAAGTTCTTCTCTGTTTTTCTTTGTTTCATTTTTTATTTTTTTCTACTAGTTTGTGTAGCCTGCTATTGTTCTAAGGAACTTCATTTCTGATGCTTGTATTTTAGCTTTGTGTTGGGCTTCTGAGCTGTAGGTAATAGTGGGTACAGTTAACTTTTTATATAACTTCATTACCGAGTCTTCGCTAACTTATTTTAGTATTCGTATTATTTTTCTTGTTATTTTGTTAAAGTTAATTATTTTTATTAATAACTTTTAACAACTGTTATCTTGCACACAACAGAAGAAATTGTTATATTTGCTTCTAAGGTTTTATTTTTCAATACTAATTAACCAGAACTAGATGTATACCTCTATAGGTCGTTATTTCTATTTTCTCAATTGTGATTTCAATGTTGTACATTTATGTTAACTAGTTTGATATATTAACTTTCTCACTTTCCCTTTTACTAATAAAACTGCTTAAACCACATTTGTATTATTAATTGTCCTAAATGGATTTCTCCTATTATTCCCACTATCTTATGATATCTGTATAAATATAAGATCTCAAACGGGCTAAAAAACAGAGCCAAGTTTTCTTACCAGTGTTTGCTGCTCCTACCTACGTATACAGTATTAAGGGATCGGAGGAAGGGGGAAATCGCTTAGCGTTACCTCACTAGTCGCTACATTTTATTTCATTACACATGGTGCAGTTCTATTCTGATTATTAACTGCAATATGACACTTTCTAACATGTAATATGTCCAGAGATTGATCCTGCTGACAGTGTATACGTATTTCATGACAGCCATTGTACCCATGATCTTCGGCTATCTTCATGTAGATCACACGCTTTCTATGGCTACGCTACTCGCTATGGCTCAGTTTTTTTTAATAGTGTTAAACGCCCATTTTCACTATTGAAGACTGTGACACTAATGATACCTTTGATGAAATGATAAATTGGGAAAGGGTTATTTTTTAATGGAAGGAAATGTTCCAGGCCTCTCTCTCTCTCTCTCTCTCTCTCTCTCTCTCTCTCTCTCCGGCATTTGCCATTTATGAGGACTGAGGAAAAAACCTCATTCAGGGAGGACGGTCCTGGCGGGATTCGACCCCAGACCTCCCGCTCATGAGTCCCCACCTTAACAACCTCGGCCACCCGTGGCGGTATATCCTTTAGATGAATGGTATTTTGAGATACATGGATATATAAATACAAACCCAAAAATTTTATTGATGTGCTATTCTGATTACAGGATGTTATGATTATTTTCTTGAAATATAATGGATAATAGTCTATCTACATCATAATATACAGGACTCCATCTATAACAGAATTGATATAAAGTAGGTAGCTATTTGTATGCATGATGTTTGTTTTGTGTAATGTGGAAATTTTAGATATTTAAAGTACAATGATAATCGTTCTCAAATTCAGAAGCTTTCGTTTATTTCATCAATTTGCTTGGTGCAATATGTTTGTATTTTATTACAGTGAACAAACATTTTCATGCTATCTACTAGTAGAACACTAGCCAAGACTTTTTATTTATTTTTTTATTTCAGTTAATTTTTCTTTTTATTTCTTCCTGAGCATTTTGTTTCTTTTTTTCATCTCTTTATAAAGTAATTAAAACTGTTCAATGATTTTTCCAGCTTTTTTTCATACAGACTATGAGCAATACGAAAACTTTCGCTACGTGTTTTATTATTGCGTCACGGTTTGTTTCTCTAAATTTGTCTGGTGTTGACAGATAAGTGATGGCTCTTCTATTGAGCGCAAATAATTCCAACCGCTGAGCTGCCCATTTCTGATCGTGACAGCATGTGCCACAGCACGAGGCTTTACCGTTCCACACTCGCCTTGCATTCTAATAACCTCGAGGACTTTGCACCCTCTTAGTCCGAGGGGAGTAAGCGTGGTGTTACTTAACATCCCTTGGTAATTAATACAGATAGAGGAGATAAGGTGCCCGAGGGACAGAAGGGTAGACCAAGACAGGAGTGTCCAGGGGTGTCTAATGAATACTGTACAGCTATGTTCTAGTGTTGGTTTAAAGGATATATACGTAAAAAAATGTAATTATATTCGA
The DNA here is from genome assembly GCA_030762175.1 of Metallyticus violacea. Lineage (NCBI taxonomy): Eukaryota > Metazoa > Arthropoda > Insecta > Mantodea > Metallyticidae > Metallyticus > Metallyticus violacea. Next base: position 36,714,024 of record CM060840.1, on the reverse strand, counting down.
ATTCCAAATAAATGAAGGAGCATTGTTGTTTCGTTCATTAATAGACTTTAAAATAAAGACATAAGGAATCTGAAATAGTAGAGCACGAGCTTTAATTTGATGACTAACAAAGTCCAGCTTAGTAATGGAAATAAATTTGTGCTACATGTGCTTTGGCAAAATCATGGTTTAACTATTTTATAATTTTACGCATTTAATGCGCCATAGCTTCAGCTAAGTTCTTCAAGAAGATAAGAGAGCCAGACTTTAAAATGTTTACGCCGTAAACTTATGGACATACCCTCGTATGTCGTTTCTGATATAAAATATCCTGGTATTCAATACTAGCCAGATGATGGGCGATTTTTCAAACTCATGAAAAGTTAATTTAAATATTTTCCTTCTGCATAATGTCAATTAATTCCCATGTATCTAATATAAGACACAATTTTCATTGTTGTAGAACAAAATGTTAAAACAATATTCAACGATAGTGATATAACAATGAAAGAATATATATTATTCATAAAAATATGTTTACTCGTATATCAACTTAAACTATCGCCGGAAATATTTCTGAAACACAATGCATTCAAGTGCTGATTTCATTTTACGAAAATGAAGTGCAGACATGGGCTCACCAATGTAGCCCATACAACTTTTCCAAAAAGTATTAGAAAATGTATTTATAGTAAAAATTTAAACCTTTTTTAAATATGACAATGCCTATTTAATTTAAGAAAATACAATTAGATAAGATTAGAATGCAAATGGGATCTTTTGCAAGCTTCTAAGTCAAGGAGTTTGCGAGACCCTGCTTAGAGAATACTCATGATCATTAGGGAATATGCAATGCACCCCTGATTGCAAGGCAGAAAGAGTGGACGTCTATTTGTAACTTATATATAACTTAGGAGTGAGCAATCATACTTGCTTGCCTCATTGACCCAAGATCCCGGATACAATTCCGGCCAAAGCCGATGGTTTTTTTTTTGGGGGGGGCAGTAAAAATCCTAAGTACGGCTTCCTTCGGAAGGGAAGTAAAGCCGTGGGTTCCGTGTCGTACATTTAAGGCACGTAAAAGAACCTGAAATCAGAAAGAAATGGCCTCTGAGTAAAATTTATCGGCCGTTTCGCGCCCTGAATAGAATGGAATGCTGATGACCTGAGATATTAAAGAGCGTCCGTAAATAAATTAAATTAACAACAATCTATAGTTTAGTAAAATTAAAAACAGTTTGTTGCGGTTTGTTCTAGATGGGTCTAAAATTCCGAGCCATTTCCATATGAAACTTTCACATTTAACTGCTTAGGTATTAGACTGGAAATTTACCTCACATAAAGTGAATTCTCAAGAAGGATAACATTGACAGTTGAGTTTAGGGAGAAACGTGCGATATGTACTGTTTTACTTAAGACCATTTGTTTCCAGACTCCTCGAAGTCAATGAAGAGTATTCATTCCTTCACAGTCCCAAAGATTGTGGCCAAGATCTTCTTGGTTGACTAAGTGACCTTGGTCTTTAGAGGCGGTGCTTCACCAGGTTTACACCACTCCATTTGTTCTCTTTTGAACAAGAGATCATAGTAGAGAACTATAGTTTCCTCTCTTGTAACAATGGTTTACCGAACTTCTCTTGTTGTCACGTCAAAGCTCCAAAAATGCGTGACAACAGATGACTCGTTGCTACTTTTGGATTGAGGATAACGAAAACATCTGAATAACAAAAAACAAAAAACCCCCTTCACATTAAAATTTCAAAGAAGTCCAGTGATCCATCTTGCTCTAATCTATTCATGTTTAAACGTTTATGAACATTTCGAAGGACTGTTGTTTCAGAAATTCCCAATCTTCCTGCTATTTCTGTAACTTTGAGCCGCCGTTTCTTCCATAATTTCTCCTTTCACAAGTGCGATGTTTTCAGGAATGAGCATCTCCAAGGGCCGACCTGCACGCTCTTCGTCTTCGATGTTTTCTTGACCCATTCGATAAAGTTTGGCCCATTGGTAGAATATGAGGGGATGCTTCCCCATGTACACCATCCATTCGCTGTTTAATTAATTTGGAGTAAGTTCCTCTTTTGTGAAGAACTTAATAACAGCTCCAAACTCAAAATTTGAGCATGTCACAATCTTCAACACATAGCCTTATTTATGCACCATATCTGGACATTTGAACACAGTGGAACGGAAGTTACAGTTGCAATTGTTTACTTAACAGATAAGGTATGACACCAGATAAGACTTTTATGAAAGCGATAATCCTTATAGGCAAGGCTGGAAACTTATGGACCTACCCTCATATCTGTATACAACACGTCCCCGTTTTCTTCATAAACATATATTGGAGTCTACTATGGTGATTAAAATAATAGGTATTTTTCGTGTTTGCAAATTGATGCTAGCTTTAAACCAAAATAGGTATATAACTTTTTGAATTAAATACTAAATATACTAATTACATAATTTCGGGACTAACATAAACCTAAAACAGCTTTATTCTGAGACAAATCTTGGTTTGGTGAAACAACTCTAATTATATATTCAAGTTCGGCATAAAAATATTAAAGTCACTAATTATTTACTTTGTGACAAACTTTATTACAACTAGTGATGGGAAACAACGAAGTTAAAAAGTCTCTGCCAGGAGTTGAGAAACGTTTACTTAAGTATTCGCTCAGTCCTCTTCCACGAGGGAAAAGGATCCATGGAAAGCGAGTCCTTTTATGCGCCCTCGAACAACATAATTAAAAATATTATCGTTAATGTGAAACCAGATGTGTTTATTACTTTTCACGATGCTATAGGATTCTCCCTACCTTATTTCAATGTAATAATGTTAGTCCTTGTGCGGTTTATCATAATGTTGAGCGTGAATCAAAGTGGGCTGGGATGTCATAACAAATCAGCCTTGCTGTCGTTTTCGCCTTACATCTAAACTGGATGGATATCCTTATGAAGACGTTCGGATTGTAAATTTAATTTACTAAAGATAATGAATTATTAATGTGCATTGACACCTGGAAAACATTTATGCAAATGACTGAGGAACTTAAGGGAAATTTTTTAAATCTGAATATGTTTTGGACTACCATTGCCTTAGGAAAAACTATAAAATTAAGCGATTTTCGTTTCGTAAGAGTGAAACTACCCCCCCCCCCCCCTCTTCTTGGTTTTTTTTTGTGCTGTTTATAAATCTGAGAGCGTGAGAAAGATCGGAATCTTAGGTTTGTGTGCCTAGATCTCGAAGTATTGTGTTAAGGATGAATACAATCTGTTGCCTATGGAGAAGCACAATGTTTGTTGTCATAGATACCAGACTCTGGACAAACATGTCTGGGTTGCAGACTCCACTAAACCTCTTAATGTTCTCCAAATATTTTCCGTTTGTTCTTTACGGTCTAACAAGAACGGAAAATTATACTCCACGGACTGTGCAAACATATACCCCATGCTCCTTTTTATTGTCAAGATGGTTCGAACTAACTTCACCATTTTACAGTCCACTAATATGTGGTACAACCAAAAATGAACATTTATAACTTCACGTTCAAATAAAAATATAGTGTTAATGCACAACATAAAATTAGGTCGAAAAATGTGAAACGCGTCCTAAATATTGCTTAAGATATACATAAAGTTTGGTTTTACAGTCATAGAAGCAAAGAATTAACAAATTCGGCCCAGGAGAATTAGGTGTATATAGAATTAATTTGATAACTTATTCACAGAAAAGACTGAATCAATGAATAACAAAAGTAATATTTCGTCTTAAGAGCAAGGATATTTGAAGCAATTAGTTATTGGTTTACTAAATTTATTTTGTGATATTATTGACATTAACCTGTTTTCAAATTTGATAATTATAGCATATTTAAAGAAAATTAAAATCTTTGCTGTCATAAATTACTTTTATTACTTTATCAAGTTCATTATAACTTAAATCTTCCCGATGTTGCCAAATCCCCAATATTTTTACAAACAGAGAATCTATGAAATCGAAGCTGGTTCCAGAACCCTGAAGAACTTTGGGCTTTCTCATACTGAATCTGAGCAGTAATGTATAGAGGAAATTTAGAAGAAAGTTAATTCACGTCAACAGGTAGGACATAAAAGCAGCGAGCAAGGAAAAAAAATTGAACTTGGTAATGAACATAATCGCTCAAGTATAGCTTAACTTAGAGTGGGGGCTTGGAAAGCACGAACAACTACCATGAAGAAAGAGATAAAGATTTTCCCTCTTTGTGAAAACTTGAAAGGTGGCAGCATATACTGGCGCATTGCCCAAACACAGAACATTGGCGGGTGAACATTAGAGTCAAGTTTAAATACTCGAATAGGTGCAGGTTAACATGTTGGGACTTCCTTGTGCAGGAAGAAAAATGCTCAAAGCTGGTTGAGTTTTTATGTAAAGTGCACCTAATAAGAAGCTCTGTGTGCTTAAACAATATACAATTGTGATGTACAGCCATATAACAGAGATAGAAAGTAGCTGGTTTACGATGAGGAATAGTCTTTTTTATTATTTCAGATTTTTTTCTCCATCTCATGGGTGTGTTTACATATAATATAATTTATCTGCTAGTTAATAGTTGTATATAAACATTTCATGTAATATAATTACGTGTGTGTTAATAGTTTATGTAAATATTATTGGCTTATGTCCTCCGGTTTTAAATAATAGCTTGTACGATCTCTGGATATAATATAAAAGTTAATGTACACGTATAGTTTGTAAAATAAACACCATTATCTGTCTATTTACTTAAGCTGGTTCCAGCATCCTGGAAAATTTGAACTTTCTCTTACTGTGAAAGGTTGGCGTTAATAACAGAATGAGTAGAATGAGGCGAGTTGAAGTCAAATATGCGAAAAATATGTGAAAATAATCATCATTGTGAAGTAGCAATGTTCCATTTGGTTTTAAATGTTTGGCATTTTATAAAACACCGACTCTTCTATCTGCATTTTTCAACTTCGATTAAAAGCTATTTCAGGAATGCAGTGATGTAATTTTATTTAAACAATGCAATTCCAGGGAGAAAAGTGTACCAGAATGTTTTGTTTTTAAATACCAGAGTCATTGTGGCGGTGAAACCTGATGGAATTAGTTGTTTTAACTCAGACCAAAATAATGTTCTATAGTAGTTGTAAAGCAGCTTTGTGTGTTTGTGTTTTGTATGTTTATTTTTCTGGGTTTTTAGAGTGCTTTACTAATAGAATGTGCGGAGTACAAAAGAGATTTCTGAATGACATTACATGATAGTCAAAGTTCATGAACTTTTGCTTTACACAAAAAGTACATAATTGATTATTCGCCATTGTATAATATTTCCCTGTTTTCCCCACTAACTTTTGCATATATTCAGAATTAATTTGAAATAGTCTTAGTGTACCAATTATTTCAAAAGTAAATCATTAGTATTTTGGCATTCAAATTTTTATTCGAGTATGAATATTAACAACATTTTGCTGATTAACATATATTTATTTTGAATATTGATTCTGGCGCTTTTCTTTGCCATTATTGTGTAATTTACTTACCTCGAATGAAAATTCAGGCAAGTGGAAACATTGAGAAACTCAAAGGTAAAATAGTCTCCCATCTGTTAGGAATTATTTCAGTGGAGTTTTTGAAAATGGTCTAATGAAATGACCAATAGGCAAATGTTAAAAGCATGTAGTTTCTTTTACGAAGAAGTGTATTATACATTATCTTTCATACTTTAAATAGCAATAAATTGTGTTAATTTAAGAATGGTTTCATTAAACTGATTCAGTTTGTTTACATTAAAATGAAAATATTTTAACAATATGCAAAATTTTTATTAGTGTTTTATTACTTTAAATACACGATGAATATATCAAAGTATAATTTATACTGCAGAAAAGAAATGTTGGGGAAGGATACAAATGACAATCATCATTGTGTATATGAAAGCCGGTTTTGGTACGAGACAGGACGGTTCTGCTACATCAGCACGAATTTCACTTAAAATAAAAATAACGTTGTTACTCTCACCTTTAATAAAAAAAATAAATTAATCTGGGGTATATATAGAGAATTAAGCATTACTATTCAGAATGTTATTTTTGGGCTGAGTTTACCTAATCAAACAGAGAAGTAAAACAAATTAAATATGGAGAATTTACGATCAAATGCTATAAACCTTTCAGTATCCATTTCGTTTTAGAACAGCGATAGTTGCGATTTTAAGCAAAGGTAATAAGCAAAGACCAATTCCTTGATCTAGTAGTTGGCGTTGCTGACTGCTGCCTCGTGAGGACAATTGGGGAGCTGGCTGACGAAGAGGTGGCGTTCTTCGATTACGAAATCCGCTTGATAGAAGACCGGCGGGGTGCAAACATGTTGATTACATGCTCCCCTGCAATACTGCCCTCTATCATTGAAGTCGTAAGACGAAAACAGAGGAAGTAGAGGTCGCCGCGGCAGGCCAAGGCTCATCCCGGGGTGTAGTGCCAAATGAGATTTTTTTTTTTTTGGAATAGTGCTTAACATCAGTTTTTACTACTGAAGCACTACAGGCGGTGATACTGATGATACATGAGATAAAATGATATACTGGGAAAGGATTTTTAAGGAAGGAAACGTTCTAGGCCTAAGTTTAGGGTACCTCCCTGACATTTGCCATTTATGAGGACTGAGGAAAATCAAGAAATAACTTCAGGCAAAAAGGACGTTCCTGGCGGTATTCGAACCCCAATCCTCCCGCTCACAAGTCCGCGCCTTAACGAACTCGGCCACCCGTGGCGGTCAAATGACAAGAGAACGAGAAGAAGGTAATAGTCAAAGGGAAGAAGAAAATTCTTGGACACGAAAAATTTATAGAAATGCAAATAAACAAATTGGAAGTCTAGGTAATATTCAACTTTACATGATAAAAATAATTTTTTTCCTTTATTGAAATAATTAATTTCTTGAGAATTTGCCCAACAAGGATCCCAATACCCTTTACAATAATACGAATACCATCTCATGTCACCTTACGTTATGTTCTGGGTGGCATTCCTCGGTTTATAATCTGATTCATATCTTATTTTAATGCTGTAATTTCATTCGTTTTATCTTACTTTTGGAAACGGTTTCTTTTACATGTATTATAATGAGGTGTTTAGTGAAGAATGAGCATACATTTTAACAACATACCTTTACTCAGTTTCACAATTTTGATGATATTTTTAGAATTATTTATTCCTCGTTGGATGCACTCTGGCGCTAACATTGCATTGCATGCCTATACAGCCATGAGTTTTATTTGCCACGTTTGGTCGGCATCGGTTTCTGACATCCCTTTCACTTTTCTTGTAAGAGTAAAAGCAATCTGTGGAGGGACATCACAATTTCTCTCCGAAAAAATAAATAAATAAATAAATAAATAAATAAAGACAGTACTCACAGCAGACAAAGGCAAGGCCATAAGACTCGAGTGAATTATTCTCATCGATGTACTGCCAGTCAAAACTCTAAAATATATGTCAAAATATTTGGTCATTGATGAAGTGGTTCCGGTCATTCCTTCTCTGAAAGACATGACCAAAGTTCTTCATGAAACCACTTATAACCTACTTCCTCGCCCACCAAACCGCCTGGATTCTGCACCTACTGATTTCTATCTCTTCGGTCCTCTAAAAGATGCGAACCGCCGGAGGAAATTTAACGATGAAGTCATTGCCACAGACAGTGAACGTTAGAACTGCAGAGTGGTATTGTGACGTCTACATACTAAAATAATTAAATAGTGCAAAATCGTATATTTGTAATGATATTGAAAAGTAGCATTGTATAGCCAACAATTTGGACAATATAGCTTATTTGAAACTGTGGTAAAAAACTGAAAGAGAAAAAAAATAGTTGCATTATTTATTGACCATTCCTGATATTTATAGTCGTTGAAGATCAGTAATGAACAATATCGAAGACATGAAGTGATTCATTAGACATATATTTCCGATATTTTTTTCTTTCTGCTATAGTGATAGACAGGAATTGGTGAGAATTTTCAAATTATTAGTGTAGTCTGACTTCCAGAATGTTATAACTATACATATATATGAACATGTTATGTAAATGCTTGTTTATATTTTCATGGTATTTTATATCCATTAGCTTTCCATCTTAACCCCGCCTCCTCTGGTTATAGCGCACTGTGTCTACATGTTTTAAAAATTTGCCTAGCCATCTCCTTCATTGACCTTTCAACAAGACACACAAATATACTTTTGAGTCTGTAAAGAAGTTAAATTATATTTTTTTGTGATAAAACATTTTCAACTAGGTTTTAATATGGAAATAAGTAGACTAGAATAAAAATTGGTAATATAATTTTTCTGCAAATTATCATGTACGTGTTTATATTTAGATTGTATTGTTCCTACAAGATTCATTTGATCGCAGCTGTAAAGCTCCTAATTATAACATGTTTAATTTATTTTGAATCTTTTTTATCATAAGGCTCTGGTTGTTATCGTTCTTGATGATTTTCATTATGTTTCTATTTAAACAAAATACCTGCTGGGTGAGTGAAAGTGTGACTATATTTTGAAAACAGTTAACGTATCTGAATACAGCAATTAATTAATGTTTTTTTTACTAAACTTGAATTGAAATTAAACTGTAAGCAGTTGCTTCGATGCTTAGGTTTGCAAATACTTACAAAAGATTGCAATTTTGAGAAATCAATATATTACAATAAAATAAACATGTCTTATATATTTTACCTCAAAACTATAATTAAAAAAACATTTTCTTTTAAATGTTGGTTATGTTTAATGAAGTATTTGTTACAGAAGTATAAATTTATTCATGAATCATAAATTACCGGTGCTTTTTAAGGCAGATTTACACCAAATATAGACGTCATTACAATTAATTACAATAATACATACTCTACGCTTCTGATTCTGTAGACAGATAAAGCAAAATAAGCTAATTTCAAAAATGTATCAATACCTATGCTACAACAATTGCGCAAACCTATCCAATTTAGCATTATAGCATCTTTCCATTGTTTTGAGCGCGGAAGGAATAATAAGCAAACATCTGTTCTAATTCCCAATTCTGCTTTGCGAAACAGCAAATGCAATAACTTTCGTGTTTAATATCTGAAGCTCTAAGACTTTAGCCATTCCTGCATTTTCCCGCGCTATCCTGCTCCGCCTACAATCATTTTTCCCACTGTATAAATCAGTCTCTTAAGGTCATTAAGGTATTTTCTGCGCCAGTGACGTCATTTTAACCTAAAGCCATAAAAGCCTCTGCTATGGCGGTCATATGACGTGCGCGCGCGGCGATAACATCTTTCTGTACGCTTTTTCTATTGTTCCATTCTGCCTCTCCCAAGTGATAATGAGTGCTGTATATATACTCTGACCTTCACGCCTTGGCGTTTTTGATTAATTCCCGTAGCTGCACCTGTCCTACACCACGCTTCTGAGGCGCAAGATTGTCCTGGAAGTCCATTCTTCACAAATTTTAATTAGAGCGTCTCGGAAAATACATTTACATAGCTTCCGGGATACAGGAGTTTGGAATCCGTCCTAGTGTTTAGTTACACGACTCTCACATAACATATAAGGTGATAGCAGTTACAATTAATTATGGCCAGTGAAAAGAATATACGTACATATTGCTAGAATGAGGTAAGATTGCCTTTGAAAGAAGTGCACCGAGATAAAACCTATGACAAAATATAAATAAACATTAGATAGTTCTAGTCGATTGGAAGGAAAAATGTAGAAAGGTAAAGGTTTATAAAACAAAGGTCAAAGTAAGTTGGTTATATTCGCCTGATTTAAAGAATAAATAGAATTTCAAGAACCACTGGAAGACAGTATTGCTTAAAAAAGAGTGAAAATTATGAACAATGTTATACTTGCAGGTTGATGAGTTGCAAACGTCTTGCACTGAAATGTATTCATAAACATACTGTCAACAGTCTTTAGAAGAGTTCTTGAAAATGTGTTTTGCATAAGATGGGGTCCTTGCTCATCCAATTAAATGCATGATCGGACAACTATTCGTTATTGGTTGGATCTTATTCTGTTTTAGATTATGCTTTTTGTATAACCTACGTTTAAACTTTGCAACAGCATGGGTAAATGCAGAACTGTACCCAGGCTACGGTTTGTAACGCAGCTCTTCAGTGATTATACGCTTTAATTATTTACGATTAATTTATTTTATACATAATAGATATTAACTCCGAAATTAGCTTCTTAGCTTCTCTTCTGTGAAAACAATCTTTATTTTTAATGTTTATTTCACTGGGAAAGCTCGTGCTCTAGAGGGAAATTTCTAGCGCTTGACGTTTCTGCATGAGTCTGGGTATGTTAAACGAAAACTTTCAAATTTACAAACTGTGGTTGTGCTTTTGTGGTGCATTTATCTTCCGTTAGAGGTACGTATTATTGTACAGATAAAATAAGGTTCTAATTAAAAATATGATTCTGTTTCATGTAAAGTTTATAATTAAGAAATGGTACAATATTCCATCTTAAATAAAGAGAGATTTGAGCTCATACAGTTTACAAATTTTTTTCTACCTTTATAATGCATATGACATGAGTTAGAAAAAAAACTTAAAATGGACGCATTTAACATTACTGGGAAGATCGTTAATATCACAAATATATGATATCTTTGTTTCAAAGGCAGCTGAGTTGATCTTTGGGGCAGCCAAGACGACATATGCGCAGCGTCGAATGTAAACATCATTGCTAAATAGTATTTTTTTGGTCATTGCCGCTTAATGTGGTAGATAAAATAATTAAATGACATCAGACATATTTTTCACATGAACATAAAAAGGAACTTAAATTGTTTGTCCTTTGAATATCCTGAATCTTTAAATAAATGTGGTATTTCTCTAATTGAAGTTCTGAATCGTTACACAACATACGTTACATTATGGTGCACGTTAAATGTTATTACTTCATCACTGAGGATTTAATTCATCAAAAGAAGTGTTTGATTCCTTCCACTTTCTACCCAAATACAACAAAATAGCCTAGAGTTTATTTGCTAACTACACTTTTAAATCGTTTTCTATTTACATGACCATTTGAGCAATAAAAATTGCATTATCATACTGTTGTTTATTATCTATACCGAGTTCGTTGGCTCATGCGGTAAGGCATGGGACTTGCAATTCAAAATATCCCAGTTTCAAATCCCACGGTCGGCTAATTTGAGTTTTGTTGTGGCTTTCTTCTGTCCATTTTAAGAAAATGCCCATCAGTATTTTCCTGGCACGAATTCATCTTCCTTTTCATCATTCAAGTTCATTTCATGTGTGTTTGTATGTGTCTGCTCTTTCTTTGTTTGTGAATTCTTCAAAATGGATCGAACATTAAACAGACAATCCATTTAGGGAGTTTCATAGCGCCCACGTGCTCAAAGTGTCCAGAATCATAAAAGGCTATTGATCCGGGCATTGGTTTGTAATTTCTAATACAGGAGGAGAATAAACAGTCAAAGAATAAGAAGAAATGCATATTTGTCTAGGCACAAATAAAGTTTCAGAACTTAAATATTCTAGTTTTCTCTTAAAATACAGAAACCATTGAAAATCGCATGCCTAGATAATGCCAGATAATATGAAGGAAAGAACAAACATTCTTTAAAGGTATTGACTATGATGTCATATACATACAACAATGGTCATAAAGCGTTTTTGTGAACGCCACCTTTGAAACCCTCTGTATAGTGTATGAACAGTAGAACTTCATTAAGGTGAAATTGAAAAAGAAAATAATAAAACCCTGAGCTTTACTCGGTTTCCTCTCATTAATGTTCGTCTATTGTTTTACAGCCGAGAAACTTGACAACCGTGTCTTGGCCGTACGTTATTGGAAGTTGTGAAGTTGTCATGTGGCCTCGTAAACGTCTCGCTGCAAGATGACTTTATTTAAAGATCGCAACGTCAAGAGTACACATAAAACTAAGTATCTGCACGGAATATTACAGCCGGCAGGTTGCTGAAAAGGAGTCGAGACAAGATGCCTCTCAGCCGCTCTATTTTAAAAAGTCCTCGAGTGCACACATGCCATGCCGAGTTACTGCTGTACATTTTACATGTCTTATTTCATCATGGTTGGGTTTATTAAACTTTACTCTCTCCGTCCAGTTTTATATGAGTCGTGACGTCAACTGGCAGGAATGTATGAAATTAACAGCGCGTACGATTTTGTTTGTCTTGGTAGGCCATTGCTTTTGTTTACTTTTATCTCTCCATCTCGCTCCCATTGCCTAGCGCGCCACACCCACCCACGTGTACGTAATGCGTTTGTCTAACAGTTGGCAAATAGCAGCTATCAGGTGCTTTTAGAGTAATAGATCAACTTTGTGACAAATGTCCTGAAGTCAAGATGCTCGAGATCGAATAAAGGATAGAATTGGGAGTACCTGCTTCCGTTTGTAAACTAAAACTATGTTCATCTGAAAGGAATCAGCCATTGATAATATCTATAGCTTGCAGCTGGAGAGATGACTAGCGACGTATGCCGGGAGAGGGCGATATCGGCCAAGTAAAACATTACGCATTGCGTGTGTATCGTCATCTATTATACTTAAGAGACATCTAGAGACTAAGAGACTATCTCTTTGCATTGGCCAAATCAGATTAGTGAACAGCTGGACGTTATCAACAAATTCCTCTGACTCGCCATTTCTCCAGCTCCAGTGTTTATTCCGCACACTATGAATGTATGCAATAAAAGAGTTGTAATACATTAAAGAACTAAACTATTGTGTAGCTTAAGAGGGCGATTTCATTTCTAATTTTAAAGTTTATAGTAGAGTTAAAGTTAAGATAAATTTTAATTTAACAAAATTTATACTGCTTAAATCCTAACTCTTTTTACTAAACAAAATCCTAAATGCTTGATTAAGCTCGGCTGCCATGACTGAAGCTTTAAGAAAGAAAGCATGTTTTATTAATGAAGTTTTCTGATACAAATAAAATTAAATTCGGAATGTATATTTTTAATTTTGGCATTATTTCCTAATTTTGAATTTTGAAAATTCATTAACTTTAAGAGTACCTAATCTTTAAAAACGAAAGCATCAATTACGACACAAACGTTTTATAGCCTGGTCATCTGTCATTTTGAAACTGAATGCCTTTCTCTGAAATTCAAAGGATGATATTATCTGATTTCATTATTGTTTTCACTTCGTCAACCAATTATTTTCCTTCAGCTGATATTTCATCACAGATTCTGAAGGTAATTTTCAATTTTAATGCAGAAAAATGTACCAGATGATTATCAGTTTTGATACTTAACAGCCTCGTTTATTAATTTTAACGCGGATATTGCAATAATAATCGGAACATTTCATCATTATATACAATTTGATATACTGAGTATTATGTACAGATAAAATTGTCAGTATCCTACTTTTAAAATTAGAATACACTTTTCGTACTTCATAAAGAATATACAACTTTAAATGGTGCATATCCTTGGAAAAATATAAATGCTTTAAAATTAAATACAATATTTCTCGAAAAATATTAAAATAATTATGAAATGGTTTAAAAAGTTAATGTACAGATTTATTTATTATATTGTGTTACAACTTTATTTAACGTCCACCATTATACATTAAAGTTTAACGTAAACAATTATAATCTTAAATAATCTCTATTCACACAAGTTATACATATTAAAAAGCATAGTGCTTAATTTAAACTTCTCTTTCAAAACTTGATTTTTTCCTTTATCTTTCAAACATCATCTTTTTCTTTTCTCGCATCTGTTGTACAGATCTTATCCAATGAAGATTTAATTTCAATTTCTAGGCTATATTGAGCCCGTTGGTTAGCACTACATTGTTCTTGATACTATCTTGATACTATCTGATGACCTGGTTATTAGGAAAATGTTCTTTGAACCTCCGTTAAATATTTTTGGAAGATTCAAATGCCTTCCAAAACGCATTTTGAAAACTCATACCCGCATTTTGTGTTTGTGGTGAAACGACGATCCAAAATAGTTCTTGAGTCAACCTCTTGGCTTTTCTGCTGTCGTTTAAAGAAGTTTGTTTTTATTTTATGGTCTTGGACTTTTTAGCATTACGGGGAAAAATTCAAGACAATGTATATTTCATATATACTAAGTCATCAATCTATTTATAGCTCTTTCACGCATTTTATTCCATTAAAAGCTGTTCATATGATGTTTATACTGTTTTATCATCAAATTAAAGAAAGAATTAAGAAAGTGTACGTAAAAACACTATCAAGATAATGGGAATAAAAGCTAAATAGTTTACTAACACAAGGTTTTTCAAATCTCCTGAATATTTAGGCATTGAAAATGAAAGAAAAGATAAATAGCTCTTTATTTGTAGCAAAAATTTAGGTTAAACAATAAATATTTACATTCCGTGTAACTTTTGAATTCGGTTATATTGCACAAAAATTCTCTAGGTTTATAATTTTTTTTTGCTAGAAATACTCTTTAAAATGCTGGTTTAGCCCATTTATAATTCCGGTTTCAATGGAAATTATGGTCAGAATCGAGTATTTGGTTCAATGACTTTATTTATATTTTGCATGGGTCATTAATGTCATTTGTCATAAATATGTAGATATTTATGACAAAGGAAACGAAATTGAGAAAATAAAATACCCAGGGGGAGAAAACTGTGTACAAGGTTAGTCAAAAACGTTTGCTCAATTTTGCAATATAACTGCACACACATTAATAAAGCAAGCATGGCAAAGTAAGCAGCAGTAGCGATACATTTTTATTTATATCAAGTGTGTTTACTGTCGATATTTTAGGGCTACGCTGCACCTAGATTTCAAATGCAGGAGGGCTCAGTATTTATTTTCTCTTGCACATACAACCAGAATCTTAAAATTTCGCTTTTCTTTTCTTCTATTTTTATATTATCAGACACCGCGACCTGAAGATCTATGTCAGATGAAGGGGTACTAGATGATAACTTGGTCAAATGCATTCAGGGGACTTTCTGGCCTAAGTTTCTAAGGTATTCACCAAAAGAACTGAGGGAAAACCCATGAAAAACCTCCAAAATAACCCAACCGAATATCGAACGTGGGCCGGCCGCGTGGGAAGCACAAACGCTACCACTAGATGCAGTAAAAATTGCGCATATCATGCACGCATATATTTAATTGTTGTTGGATCCTTACAATTTGTGTTTATTCTGCTAGAAAGTTATGAACTGTGATTATGAACTTAATAGCATGGAATTCCAACACAGAACACGCCTTCTCCACTGTTCTGGCCATCATTCAAAACACATCTGGTGGTCAACGGATCAAACTGTGCTCATTACAAAAGTATAAATGCTAATTTTCCACGTTTTTTCGTATTGCCTGAATTCTAATGAAATATTGTGACTTATGAAATTATCTTTGATCTTTGATTCGTTGATGATATCCTAGCATGAGAATCGCCCTTATGCGATGTTAGAAAGTTCTCAGCAAACGCTCTATTTCCCGTATCTTCTGGATAAATAAATTCGACCACAATATATGACACATTTATCACCACTACATCCAAAATGGGCACATTCTGAGAAATATGCACTCATAATTAAAAATAATATTGGCTTAAACTGGATGTTCGTAATCTTTTAATAGTCAAGGAAGAAATTCTTAACATAAACGCAAGATATATTAAAATTTTCAAGCGGGGCAATGAATTTACTTTGAAAATTGTGTCATTCTATGTACACTGATTCAAAAGTCATAGGTTGAGCTGTAACTCCGTTTTTGGTACAACTGGATAGAGGGAAAATGATTTTTTAATCTAATAAATTAATGCAGAGAGCGAAACATAAAAGGAGTGGACGTGTTTTTCACCCTACATGTGCTTGAAAGTACGAACAGCACTTGGCACAGACATTCATGTCGTCATTGAACTGAAATATTTACCATTGCAGCTATCATATCCGTCATTCCTCTACACACCATGTGATATTTAATCACGTGGCCAACATGTACACTGTTTTAAAAAAGATCGCTTATTGGTACAAATTCAAAAAGCCTGGGATGTTTTAGCCTCTCGTACACACTATTGTAGCAATCTTACATGTACCCTGAAGATTGAGGGT
Source organism: Metallyticus violacea (assembly GCA_030762175.1). Taxonomy (NCBI): domain Eukaryota; kingdom Metazoa; phylum Arthropoda; class Insecta; order Mantodea; family Metallyticidae; genus Metallyticus; species Metallyticus violacea. Next base: position 36,697,935 of record CM060840.1, on the reverse strand, counting down.
AGTTGCACCTGCTGAGGGTTCATACAGATATCAATTTGTGTTTATTTTTATGTGTTTTTACTTTAGATGATAATTTTTGCTGTTCACATATTTATTTACTTGTAAAGAATACGTTAGTTTATAATTAATTACCTTTTTGTGTAAGCGTAGGTAATATCATAAACTCAAACATGTTAAAATATAATATATTAAGGCAACTAATTTTCTACATACACACTTATAAAGTCAATAACAAAAAAAGTTTGTGATTTGAATCCAGCAGCTTATGCAGAAGAGCGATCCTTCTAAACCGCCGAGCCATCGTTATTCTACCTTGTTCTCTTTCCAGATTGACACATACAACGGTGACTCCCTCCCTCTGTCTCTCTCTTTGTCTGTCAAAGTGTGTACATTGCCAATCGACATTGGTCCACAATGTAGCGTAGTTTTCACTTGCGGATGTCAGGCCATTTGTTTGTTCGCTATAGCACTATTATCATATGGCGTCGGACTATTGAAACACCCTATATACATAGAAAATGTTAAACACTCCTCTGAGGAAAATAATGTAATTTAATGTTCCTGTAGGATATAATAAACAGCTAAGAAAATGAGTTTTACAGTTTCCCTTAAAATATGTTTCAAAATCGTCTCAAAGGGTTTCTCTATACAAATTAACACTCTTAATTACGAGGAAGGTGGTTACAGCTTTTAACAAATATAAGATTTAGAGCAAAACATATCCGTTTCTTCGTGGAAAATATCTTATAAATATACTTAGGTAACTCTGCGGGAGAGGGGGTGAACAAACCGAAATTACAGTTCAGAGAAATTATATGATTTCGAAGAATCAGTTTATTCTGTATGGTATCAATTAATGGATACGCTGATGCAAAATAGATACAAACTAACATGTTTTTCTTAGTAGCCAGGGGAGCTTGAAATTGATAAAAGTTGAGAAACTGGGAGTAGGAGCGAAGGACTTTGCTGTAGCTGGGGGATGATCCAAAGGGAGCGAAAGCTAGCCTTGAACTATTAAAAAATGCAACTGTAAAATGGAAAGTGTTAAAACTGGCAAAATACACATTAGTTTAATCAATTTGAATGGGAATAGTTCAGTCGTTCGTTTGCCACAGGCTAACCACGCTGTTCATCATATAGGTTGACTGTTAGGTTATTTACAAGATGATATGTTATGCAGTTGGGATAACTGGTGGAGAAGATTAATAGAAAAGGACACCTGCGTAATCACACAAACATTTTTTACAAACCACATTCTCAGCTCTTTAGCACACGACTGTGTTTACCTTGATGTTATTCAACTAACAGCTGCACCTGTTCTAATATCTCAGAATCTCACTTTGCTTTGTTGTATATGACGACAGGAAGTGTTCCGCTCAAAATCCATTAGATAAGCTTGCAGGGAGCTGGTGCCAAGCTCTATAGTAATGTGGGACCTGCGGGAAATCTATTGCATTAAAATTATTGTTCCCTCTAATATGCTACCGTGATGACTCGTGGAAAAACTGGAAGCGGCTGTTTCTTTTATTTATTTTTTATTATTATTCCCTTACTGGAGCGGTGAAATTAGGTTCCCCGGCGCTGCTCTTCACAGTCTGAAATTGCGGCAGGCGGCAGCAGGTGCCCCGTCAGAACCAGACGGTTGTACAAAAAGCGCTGCAGTCGGGGCACGTCGTGCAGGTCATTAAGGTCTTTTATTGTGGTCTTCAAAGCTGCCCACATTTCTCAGTTATTTCGCTTACTGCTGTTCCCCAAGTGAAGTTAAGAGACTGCAATTGCTAGTTCTAGCAATTGTAATTGTTGCAACATTCCCTTCATCAGCAAAGTCCGGATTTTGAAGACATGTCGATCATGCTAATATTGACCATCTATGTCCGTGCCCTATTTCTGAGGTAGGGGAAAGCGAGTTTTAAAACATCACTGCCTAGTATTTATTTGATTATCGCAAAGAGGTCAATAGAGCTCATTTCAATTTAGTTCTTTATAATGCGGATAGCTAATTTCTTATTGTTCATTCAGCAGGCTCTACTCCGTCTATAGATTCTTTAATAGGTTTAATTTAAGCTAATTACTTACACATTACACCGTTTCAAACATATTTGATGTCAACGGTTTTATATGTGATATTTTATGTTTTAAAAATATAATTAAATTTGTCCAATCGAAACAACATTTCTACATTAGTTTTTAGAACGTGGTAATATATTAAGGAAAATACTCATAAAACTAATGAAACAACGATGTTTACAGTAACAGAGTAGACCTACCTTCATACCAATGTTCACTTTGATACTACTGAGGCATCACAGGCGGTGGACACTGATGATACATGAGATGAAATGATAAATTGGGAAGGATTTTTTTTTATAAGGAAGGAGACGTTCCAGGTCTAACTTACCCGGTATTTGCCATTTATGAGGACTGAGGAAAACTGGAAAAATACTCAGTGAGGAAGGAAGATCCTGGAAGGCTTCGAACCCCAGACCTCCCGTTCAAGTTCGTGCCTTAACGACCTCGGCCCCCCGTGGCGGTAGCACTTACGTTATAAGGCATGTACTAAAGACATGTCTAGTATTTGTGTTCCGTTAGATCTGTAGCAGAGTGTGAGCAGTGATGCTGGGATAGGAGCGCAGGTTCTCTCCTGGCATTGAATACTTTTTTTAAATAAATCTTTGTAATATATTACGTCAAATTAGTTTCATAATATTGTTTCCCATACACACCAAGCTTTAACGTTAGCTTAATACATGTATTATAATGAGCATTAGCAATATTTCTTTCAGTATTTTTCTATTTAAATGCAATATGCTGTTTAGCATTCGCTGCACGTGCAAGAACAAAATATAGATTAGCAGCACAAATTCAAGAAACTTGGGATGTTGTAGCCTTTAGTACACACTACTGTAGAAATCTGACATCAACCATCCATGCCCCGAAGAGTGAGGGCAGTTATGCATGCTGAGGGTTCATACACCTGAGATTAATTTGTATTTATTTCTATGTGTTTTTACTTTAGAAGATATAGGGTTACTGTTCAAGTATTTATTTAGTTATTTGTAAAGAATACGTTAGTTTGTGATTACGTTTTTGTGTATAGGTAATATCATAAAACTAAAATGATAGTTAAAATATAATATGAGGCAACATAATATTCTAAATGTTCTACATATACACTTATAAAACAAAAATGTTGTTTAGGGTTTGAACGCAGAAGTTTACGCAGAAGAGCAATATCTTCTCAACCACTCCGTTACCACTACTCTACGTTAACGTTATCTTTCCAGATGCTTATGAATGTGACTTTGACGTTTACAGGCAAAGCTCTCACTGCAGTGTGCAGTCGCTGCATGCGCTTGTGAATACAGCGTTTACGAGCGTCCCCGAAGTTCTCCGATCGACATGTGAAGTCCGGCGAGGGCCCTTTTTTTTGTCAAAGGGTTTACATTAAATATAATGTAGTAAATAAATATAGTTAATATGGAAGTACTGGTTTTTGATTCAGATCCTGAAAATCAACCTTGAGAACCCGGCCATAGCTGGCAACAGAAGGAAGCTAAAAATAAAGCCTGGTCTAATGCAAAGTTTTATCAAGACATTAGCAAAGAAAGTAAAGATTTGGCTTTCCTAAATCAGAAATCCCCACTCGTCAGAAACGCGAAACTAAGAGCAGGAATTTTTGACGAGCTCAGGCAAGTGCGCTTATGAAAGATACTAAAACCGATGAGAGATTGGAGATAGTGAGAAGAATATCTGGTTCGCATTGAAGTTCATTATCAAGAAAAGGAACTCCTGCGGAGCTTCCAGGTTCTTGCTACACACTAGCCATAAAGAAGCTCTTTCTTAGCTCCCCAATCCTGAAAACTGTGAGGGTTACAGCGAGGAACAAAAGGAGCGCTTTCAGTAATACCAATGTTGACGGGATATGAGAATGCCTGCTAACACACGAAAGTCCTTCAAAGGGTTCTTCTTCCACACAGGTTCTATCATTGTGTGTGAATTGTCCGCTAAGTGTTCTTCATTATTTATGCCACTACATAAATATAATGTTGAAAAAAACGGCTTTTTATGTACGATATATACATTTGAAAACGATTTTTTGCAAAGAAGTGATAAGGCAGTTCTCCAGAAAATATCCTGGCATTCATGTTCCAAATAGTGAAACTGTTCGCCAGCTAGTTAAAACGTCACAAGACACAAAATCTCTTAAAAAGAAGAAATTAGTTTCGAACCGCCATGTTCTTACAAAAGAAAAGTTAGATGAAATACAGGAACTGTACGGATTATTACTTATTATCAGTTTTAAATGCAGTATTATTGTATTCTTTCAGTAAAAATAAAAATAATAACTTTATTCGCGACGATGTCTCCCTTTTTCGGTTGCAGCACTTCCCCTGTAAGCAGCAGCGCTTAGTCGGCCCGTAACTCAAATAACCTCACTGTATTTGTTTGTTATACTTCATGCAAATACATTTTGAAACCATAATCAGCATAGTTTCATATCTATAACTTATTTCTGAAATATATAAAGATATCCTCGCGAATTCCATCCTTCAATTTGAAACTATAATTTTTCCTTTCATTTTAGAAGAACATTTGAACTTTCTGTATTCAGATAACTGAAATGTCAAAACGATGAAATCAGCATTCACACTTCTCACCAGTTTTCCTTTATAGAACAGTTTGTCCATTCATAATAACAACTTTCACTTTAATTGTGGCTTTTTTTAAGACGATTTGTTCCTGTTCCATATTTATTGAACAGATTTTCTATTGCCTGTTGGAATATGTCTAATGACATTATTAACAATTTAAACTTTTAAAGCAATGAATCAAGTTATACAGTGTTACTATAATATGCCTCAGGACTAATAATGAAAATAAATCGCTTAATTGCAATAAGTAACACTCAACAATGCATTTATAAAAAGAGACAATTTTCATTTTACAGAATTTCTAGTGATGCCCACAAGTATTGTGAGCAAAAACTATATTACTTTTTCGGCAGTTCTGTGTACAGGATATTCTCCAAAAATGGACCTTATTTCAAATTATTGTAAAACATTAACGGTTAAGTATGTAATGAAACGCAAATTGTCATCTGAAAGGAAAACGCAGAATTTTTTTTGATCATAGGACATAACATTATATTTGTTGAAATAAATCACTTTGATGCTCTAGCTGTCATAGTGACGAATCTAGGCGGTAGATAATTTCCTGCGATGTACATTGCACATGTTTTGTGTCACGCCGGTGGTGGCTACGATGATGCGTTCCCGAAGGTCCAGACGGTCTCTGACTGGGGTGGCATAAATCTTATCCTTTACGAATCCCTAAAGAAAAAAATTCAAGGACTGAAAACAGGGGATCTTGGGGGCCAAACGATCGGTCCTCCTGTACCAATCCAAGGGAATAGTCTCGTCTATGGTTCTGCGAATATTTCTTATACCTGTGGGGCGGGTCGCCATCTTGCTGAAAATGGACATCAGGTTATAAGTTTTGAATTTGAGATAAGAACTATTTCAACATGTCTAAGTATGTGATGCCAGTGATTGATTTTTCCATGAAGAATAAAGACCCAATTACTTCATTTGTGACCCAACCCTTGCCCCATCTTTTGTTAGTAATTGAATGCATTACAAAACTAGACGAGCTTGTCTTTCATGTGATATCTTCTTTTCATTATATATTTAACCTTTAACGTTTTACAGTAATTTGAAATTAGATCCATTCGAGGGAAACACCCTATATTTAATGCAATTTTTTTACACAGTTTATGCAGAATAACCCTTTAATGCGTCCATGGCATTAACTCATTTTTGCAAATGAGTAATCTTTTTGCATCGTCTGCTTGCATGTATTTTTGAATTCAATATACATTAAATATAAGAGAACATACATAAAATTTTGACCTGAAAAATTAGGCACCACAGTGTTATACATTCATATTTCGCTACCAAATTTATTCAGGTTGCAATTGCTTGTTATTGTCTTCCATTGTAGCATTATCATAATGAAATATTTACTCAGTTTTTGTATGTAGTATCAGGATTTGCATTTAATTGCTTTTTTTAATATATTCCTTTTGTTAATCTTATCTTATAACGTTTATTCCGACTATAATTGAGTTCTCATAGTTTATCGTGCATTGCTTTTTTAATCTTTATCAAGTCCATCTATACAATTTTATGTGAAAGGGGGAATAATTTAAATACTTATAAAAGTTTTAGGTGCGGAGATTTAATTAAAAATGCCAACACAAGTCATGCTCCAATTATATAAACATGACAATGAAACACTTTCCAGAACATTTTGACTGGAAATGAAACACACATACCATTATGAACCAAAGGCGAAAAGTAAATGCATAAAATGTCAAATAAAGATTATCCCCAGATAAATAAGTTCAAATCACAAGCTTCAGTTGAAAAATTTATGTAATTTTTTTTAGGAAAGATGGTGTTATCTTGTTGATTTTCTGTAATACAGGGCAAAGTCAAGGTAATATGTTACGCATTGGAGCTTCAAATTTTATAACAATAATAAAGCTGATTAATTGGGGAAAGGAAATTGTTTTCTTTCAACTGGACAGTGTGAAATAGTGAATTCATACACATGAGAGACTGAATATCATAAAATAGGACAATTACCGCATAGTTCGCGCCCCCTTTTTTTAAAAAAATAAAACCCTTTCATGGACATCGGTATGCATTCAATGTAACAGTTGAGCATCTGTCAGCGACAAGGTAAACTTCTTTAGTGACGGCTTTTTTGGCATTACAAAATGTGCGCTTATCTAATCGGACTGCTGCAACAGTTATATTTTGCCTACAGTAATTTCGGTATATTTATATTAGAGCATCCTAAATATTAAAGCTATAGTAAGGCAATGCTTTTTGTTGAATCACCTTTAGCTTTTTGAACTACAATAAATTACATTAGGATCATACTAGCCACCGAACCAATTATTCCTTCGGTAATCTCTTCGCCGTCATTTATAGCAAAATATTAGAAGAAAATTAAGGGGCGTTCTTATGTGGTTAAGTATGTTTAATAAAATATAATCTTTTATAAAAACGAGGCGAATACATGTAATTAACAATGAAACTCTTAGCACTGATTGATTTTGTTAGCCCCATCTTGGAATGCATCAAAATGTGTTTTATTTTGTAGGTTATTTTCAGTTTGGACTGACAGGTTCTTGACCTGTAGATTACTACAATATTATTTTTCACCTACTTGCACGCAAATTAGGCTAATATCGTGCCAGTTTTACTGGTGGAAAAAGCTGCCCTTGCATTTCTCTTCGCACAACATTGATAAATGATGTATTAATTTTATTTCGTAACGGGTACCAATTTGTGTTACAGAAGTTGTTCAAAAGTATGGCCCTTGCAGTCACACATTTCTGACAACTTTTAATGAAATTTGCATTTATGCTCAACGTAGTTCTTTCAGTTTCTCTCCTGATATTTTCTTAAATGTCTCTACAATATGGTGTTATTTCTATAGACTTCATTTTAGGGGCAAATTTTAATAGAATACAATAAAGTAGTAAAATGTATCAACAACCTGTAATAAAACATTAAAAATACGTGAGTTATACTGATCTCTTAATCACAAACTAAGTTGGAAAACAAAATGATAGAAATATGTTTGCTGTCGTAACGGTAACGGCGACTGACTCTCAGCAGGAACCATTATCATAAGCGACTGACGTAGCCTTGGGTAAGCGCGCTGCGCTCAGTTACGAGCAAAGGTCAGAATTATTTCCCATTAGCTTTAAATAGTGAGAGTTGCTTTTATTATGCTTATAAGTCATTTAAGTGCACTATAAGAAATTACACCAAACACGTGGTTAATACAGCATTACCAGAATAGTTTTAAAGAAAACCATTATTAATAATATAATAGATATAGAATGATGTTGATTAATTCGCATGAAGTTAAAGATTTCAATGAATGTCCTGTGTTACAATATACGGTAGCTCGAATTTTTATCTCTTCGCAGTTGGGCTTGCTTTAGATTTAATTTTCTTAAGAATATTTTTTCATAATTTTCAGCACATAAAGAAATCCAAATGAGTGTAAGCCCCGCTTTATCGTATCCTTTATCCTCTACAAATAAAAATATTTTTGAAACAGTAATTTAGTAATATTTCTTAGAAAATTACACAGTAAACTGAGAAAAGTATGATCATGACATAATTGTTACTTGCACGAGTTATTCAAAGTAATAATTGCGTTAAATTTTATCATACATTAGTTTAAATTTCCCAATATTTAACAAACTTTATATTAAGAATGTAATATTTACCAAAGTAATAATAGTTAAACATTTGTGTAAGTTACATATTTATTGCTTAAAGTATGCAAATTTTTAAAATGTTCCATTCAAATTAAAGGATAAAGGTTCTGAAAATTTTTGAAATGTTTGTATTAGCTATTTATTTTTACTTTATTTCTGTGATGTTACCTTCCATCATTTTAATATTTGATAATTTCAAGCAATTATACCGGAAAGATGGCTTTTGTATTATGTTGTCAAAAGAGAACTTGTCACAACAGCATCTTTTCTGCCTCGTACTTTGATTTCATTGCTTTTAATATTTAAATATTTGTCTTGAGGGTTCGTGGGAAACGAAACAACTCGATATTAATCTCCACCCTCACGAAGAAAACCTGTTGGGTGTCGAATCGAGAACCTTCCGAATGGTAATCTAGACTCTTTCGGTTTTAATACACCGTAAAACGAAAATAAAAAAGTATTAAATTAATGTGAAAAGGATAATTGTGATACCCCTGAATGTATATAATGTGAATTACAAGAAATGTAGCCCTAAAAATTAATATTTATTAAAGACGAGAACTAAAGAAACAAAACGATCAATGTATCTTTCCTCTCCTATATAATCCCTTATATATAATATGAGCAATTCTGTAGAGCAGTTCGCTATTGGCTGAATAATGTATAAATGTTCTGCTATTTTAGGTTAAGTGACAAATGTTTTTATTTCTCAAGATAATAAAGTTGGAATTTATAAATATCTGAAGAATACACTGTTAGCTTTTAATCATAAAAGCGAAGGAAAAAACGAAACATCTTTTCGAGAACTATTGTTTTAAGCAGTAAACAAATTCTATTTATATTCTTTAGATACGAAGAATTGATAACATATGAACAATCGAAAGCAACAAATACAAAATAATACAAAAGACATGCTATGGTTGTATGATGGAAATACAATGAATAACTAGCTTTCTCGCCTTGCATTTCCATTTAAAGAAAGCAGTAAGTTAAAACTATAATATAACTTTATATCAATTTGAATTAAAGTGTAAAGATCAGAAAACTAATTGATTCAGTCATCGTCCTTCCTGGAGCAGCGCATCATTTTTATATGTCTAGAACTGGAGCAGTGTTTTTGCTGAAGTGTAACGTTACCCTGTGTCGCATCTCAGTTTATTTGCTGCGGCTGTCTTGCTGAAGCAAACCATACACTTGACAACGTCTCTCTGAATAAAACTTCACCATAGCCGCCTTTTCTTCTCACTGGTTTTTAGCCAAGATGTAACAGTTACAACACTGTTAATTTGGAGCTCCATAATCATAGGGTATACGTATTTGATATGTCGTATACAATTCGTCATTCTTCAGGCAACTTGAAGCTGCTATATACCTAGCCAGGGGCCTTTATTATAAACAGCAGTAAATGGTGTGTTTGATAAATACTTATTCCATGTATGGTGATGAACAGTTGAAAAGAATATATGTTGAGATTTTTAAAATAAAGCAATTAAGATAAAAAAAATCATTTTAACTTACAAAGATTGGAGATCAAATTTCAACACCCTGTAGAAATACTTGGTCCTTCATCCTTTCAGAAAGTATAGTTGTCAAACATGATTTTTTTTTCGAAAAATCGATTTATGGATTGATCCAGAGAAAATATGAGTTAAAAACAGACAGCAATGTTAAACATAAACTGTTTTAGACAAAGAGAGAATAATTATGACAAACTAAATACCACAAAGCAAAATCTTATGGGTGTATATATTTCCTCTTTGTTATAAAATAAATATGAGCAACAACCATGGAGAAACGTCTTAAAATCTTCTTGCAGGCATTTCCCTTCTTATACTGTAGAAGGAGGACAAAGCTAACTGAGGTTAAATAGCATTACAGTAGCAGGAGCCAGATATAAAGAACGAACTTCTTACTACACATTGTAGTCATTTGCTAGCTCCTCACCCAATTAACGAAGAGTTTGTATCTTTGCGACGCCATCCTCCTGTGTAGAGCTTCCCTAAAGTGCGGTGGTAGGAAGGGAAGGAAAGTGATCGTTAATTGTTCGAATCTCAGTTTGACAAAGGGAAAAGATTCCATATTCTCTATGAAGGTAATATTTAGATTATTATTATTATTATTATTATTATTATTATTATTATTATTATTATTATTAAGGTTATTATTATCATTATTATTATTATTATTATTATTATTATTAAGGTTATTATTATCATTATTATTTTAACTGCGTTAAGTAATGGAGGTATGACGTATTTACTTATTTATTTGTGTAGTTGTACTATTTGTGGTTATGAAAGGCACGTATGGTTCGGTGGACCCGCACTCAAAATTATTGATTGGTATGTATGTTAATTTGAATAAAATGCACTCATTCATTCATTCATTCATTCATTCATTCGAATCTCAGGGAATTTCGGGTACCGGTGAAGCAGCTCAAGCAATCAGCACATGGCGTACGTTGCTTAATGTCGTTTATTATAATTATTATTATTGTTGTTGTTGAATATATGTGTTAAGCAAACGGAGCAACCTAGAGCATAATGTTTTAGAGCACAAATATGGCTTTTTTATTGATTTATTTATGGACGCTCTTTAACATCTCAGGTCATCAGCGTTCCATTGAACTCGGGGCGTGAAACGGCCGACAAATTTTGCTCAGAGGCCTCTCTTTCAGGCTTGAGGTTTTTTTCATGCCGTAAATGTACGACACGGGACTCACGGCTTCACTTCCCTTCCGAAGGAAGCCATACTTAGGATTTTTACGCCCGAAAAAATCCATCAGGCCTGGCCGGGTTTGAACCCGCGATTTTGGGCTTAGGAGGCAAGTATGGTAACCACTACACCACTTAGACCGACCACAAATATGGAATATTCTTATTACTGGAATATGGTATTATGCATGTACCGCCGCCAAACACTCTCGTTATTATATACTATGACAGAAAAACATTTATATAAACGTTTAATTACGCAATTAGCCGCAAAGTGTCACCGAAGAATAGCCAGAAAATTTCACCTAAAAGCGTCTCTTTTTTATCGCGTCTGTCTAGCATTCCCAAAACCTCTTCTATATTCTACTGATTTCATACACGCCGCTCAAAGTCGCGCTCTGATATAGTTTTTCTTCTATCAAAAAATTTGCAAGTTATTTGTTTATGATTGACCAACCCAAGCGTTCCATTCTACAGTACACTTTCAAGCAGTCCATATTTTTCATACTATTCTAGTGTGATTGTGTCATTTGATTTTATTGCCTAATATGTTGGGAGTTTTGCTACCACGAGGTTTCATGCAAGGCTTTCAATGATTTCACAACCTGTAGGTATTTGCTTTAAATGTTGATTCTATTGCAATGTCGGGGTAAGGGCAAAGGTTTTAGGAAATTTCAGGTGCTGCAAAAAGTCACGACTGCATTGCTTACTCGCTGCAATATTTACATTGAAGGTTTTTGAGTTATGATCTCTCTTGTACATTCATCCTGCAAATTATTTTACTTGTGCAGATTCTTTCCCTTCCCCTCTTATGTTTTTACTAATCTCCTAAACACAATATATGCAGGTATACTGGAAGGTTTGGCAAGCTACCTTTGCATCTGCCTTTTCACATGCCTATCTTATTGACCTGCTAATTGACTTTGACTGTTTTTGTCCTTTAGGTATCAGTTTAGATTTTAACTTGTAAATAATGTGAAAATATCAAATTATTACATGTCATAATCATATTATATCAATTATGTACTACACATACACATATATCAGGTAGTCAGCTAGTAGCTATGTAACGATGGTTTCAACATGATTTTAGATTTTCTTATGCTACCATCTAATTTGATAAGCTTCATGTAGTTCACACGAGGCCTGATTCATCTGTCTGAATATATGAATTTCAAAAACATATACGGATTTCACATAACCTACACACCCGTCATAAATTACTCTTGAATCCAAAAGTATACAGACGGTGCCAAAAATGTATACTCTTTTACACAGTATATATCTATTTAATATATTTCAAAGTTGGATAGAAAAACAACAGAAATGTGTAGTATGATGTTCTGTAAACAGATGTGACTCACATACATTATGACAGGTTGCTACGTGACAGGTAAATCAACAATGAACAAATGAAGCCAAGATTATGGTATGATGTTCTGTAAACAGACGTGATTCACATTACGTTATGCTACTAGCGTTGCTACAAAAAATGGAACCAAAATTATCGTTTGAACAGCGGAAAGCAATTTTGAAGTGGTATTGGAAAACCGAGAATGTTGTTGAAGTTCAAAAGCAATGGAGACGTGTGTACAGAGCAGAGTCGTCAACGCGAGTAACAATTGCACAAATCTGAGATTCATGGTACCGTATACCGCAGAAAACCAGCTACACTGGCAGCACTTCGGGAAGAAATTGAAACGGCATGTGCTGCAATCTATAAGGACATTTGCGCAAACGTTGCTTAATCAGTGGTTCAATGTACTCAGAAGTGTATCGACACCAATGGTAGGAATTTTGAGCGACTGTTATAACTATAAAATTCTAATATGATTAGTGCTGATCATTTTATGTTTAGTTTTGTTATGTTAACACAGTTTTTTCTTTGCTTGAAGTGTATACATTTTTGGCATCCTCTGTAGTTTGGGTAGCATTTTTGACAAACCGAGCAGTGAGTCCATTTTTTCCTGACACAGTTAATAAAGGGTGATATAAAACATATTTGAGGAATTGTTGAAGAGCTGGACAAACTGACTTATAAAGAGCGGCTTTGGTGAAGTTTTATTCAGAGAGACGTCAAGCATATGGTTTGCTTTAGCAAGACAGTCTTAGCAAATAAATTGAGATGCGACGCATGTCAACGTTACACTTCAGCAAAACGCTGCTCCAGTTTTAGACACACAAAAATGATGCGCTGCTCCAGGAAGGAGGATGACTAAATCCATTATTTTTCTGATCTTTACACTTCAATTCAAATTGATGTGAAGATATGTTATAGTTTTAACTTACTACTTTCATTTAGATGAAAATGCAAGGCGAGAAAACTCGTTTTTCATTGTATTTCCACCATACAACCATAAAAATGAATTTCTGTAAACAGTAACTTATTATTTATTGATTTGTGTGAAAATTGAAAAATAATTTTCTGGCCTACATATTATACAATAGTGCACATAATGGAATTCATACATTTGTTTCTGTTCTCTCTCATTTTCGCATACACATACACAGGTGAAAATTTGTAGCTGTTTTGTTATCTGTTTATTCCAAAATTGTTCATTTAAATATCAATTTCTGACTAATCTTAAATCGAGCTATTTTTATTTTAAGTTTCTTTTTTTTATTTTGTTAATTTTTATTTCCAAACTTCTGCTTTTATTATATTCTTTTATCGAGCTCTTTTGTTCTTCCAAATTCAAATGATATTTCTCGTTTTTTACAAAACAAATATATTCACATTTCTAAATTTAGCTTAAATTCCTATAATTTTGGCATACGCATCAATCATTTTAATCGTAAATTCCAAGTGTTCGTTTACAAATAGAATGGAAATATTGTTATATCTCTAGCGGAAATAATTATTCTGGTGTATTGTTTCTTCCAAATGTCCAAAATTTGTAGTTCAATTTCTCTTTGTTTCTCTGTAATTAATTAGCGAATCTTTTCACAAAGAACAGCCACTAAACCAATGAAAAACTAAATAAAATGAATATCTATCATCAGTCCTATTCGAATATTCTTTAATAATTTATACCCCTGCGTAGTTTCCTTGAGCATAAATAGAGATTTTCATTATATGTTTAGTTAGGGATATTGCAGAATCTTAAGAAAACTACAGACGAACCTGTTGTAATGAATAGCAACCCCTTTTCTTGCTATTTTCTTTTCGTCTCTCCTCCTGCTATCTAATTAGCTCTTAATTTCTAATTAATATAAATACTTCATAAATGTCTTGTCATGCCTTCAGCTTCCCTCTCGCAGAACCCTCGTCATCTAACTTTCCTTCCTTTCTGAGACTCCCTCGTACAATATACTTGACATTCCTTCATCACCACGGCAAGAATCACTAGCTAAAGCTTTAAGTAACTCTATTTGCATAATATAAGGCATGCTAGTAGCAACAGTAGGAATCCGTAGAGTTGCCTCTACTTTCTCTGATGTTTAGTTTTAACTCTGTCAGCCCCCTTTGTGAATACTTTATATACAGCTTGGGTATATTTATCTTATACCGTTTATTATTTCGTTAAACTTTACATATCTGCATTGCATTCACATAATATGTGGTAAATAGTTATTACGACTTTGGCGTAATTTAGAAAAAGACTTTTGGGATACTTAAATCATTTTAAATTATTCGTACATAGGTTAGGTTAGTATTACGTTACTGTAAATTTACATTTACCTCGCGCGACGCTGCCGATACGCTCCATTGGCTCTATTTCTCAGATACACTACATTTGTACTATAATATTCTGTACACACCTATTTTCGAAGTAAACATGATAGAAATGTACTATATTAATTAAAATATCAAAGCAGTGAAATGACCTGCAAGAATGATTTCTGTTCTTGGTGCAAAATAAGCAAATTTAAAAAAGCTACAATGTATGGAGCTGAAAAATTTAATTTGCCTGAGGTGGAGTTATTTAATATATCCGTAATTTGTAGCAATCAGCACATTTGCTGTACATAATCGTTTAAAGGATTTTAAAATAAAATGCAATAGTAGTTTTATTTTTAAAATATGGATCATTTGTTTTGTAAAATGTTTTAAAGTCAATGAATTACAAATTATCAGCATTTTAAGTATAATTTGGTCAATATTTAAAGAAGAACGGTTATAGTCAGAACTAATTGTACTACTCAACTACTTAATAACCCATTCATAATAACTTTCCGTGCATTTTTCATTTCTCCAGTATGTTCAAGAATTATTTCGTAACACTAGGTAATATTTCAAGAAACAACTTAATGCAATAAAGCTGTTTCAGTTCAGATTTTTAATGAACAAAACAAAATGTTTTAAAATATTTTAGTTAAGAAAAGGGTTATGATACGCCAAATCTGCAAGGATCTCTCTGCGAACGCAAATTCACAATTTATGCTAAAAGTACAGCAATGAATTTTGATTTTCCCGATTCAAAGGTGTACCAATGAGTCATCTGTAGAAAGCTAAATAATGCAATTAAAATGAAAAAAAAAAAAATTAATTTAACTATTAAGGGTAAGAAATTAACGGAGTGTGTCTAAGATGGTTGTGGTTTACAAATTAGGTGGAATAAACTGCCTGTGTGAGAATATTGTAAGGTGTTTTTCCGCATGTTAACACGAAGTTAAGTATAATAAGAATAAATATAAAACAGATCCATTTTTTTTTCAAAACTTTCTCAAAGTTGAATAGTTCTGGTTGTGTTTGTAATTTCCTTTCCAAGTCTTGAAGTCTGATTGGTGTTCTCATGATGTACGCTTCTTACCATACTAAAATCTAGCAGCATTTTTGTGCTCGAGCTATAGGATTTTCTTTTAGGTACTTCAGTGTTAGTTCCCCTTTGTATCTAAGTTCCATATTCTATTCAAATGTGTAGCATTTTAACGCATAACTTTTTGAGGTTCTAAGAGGTCTCTATTCTGCTTTACTACTGTTCAAACGTACATAACCGGTTCTTGGCAGCTAGCAAACCAGGAATCTTTCCATTATTTTAGTATGGAGTTATTAGTTTTTCTTTGTCATATTTTAAAAGTAATTTTTAACCACAACTGATGTCAATTAAATTGGCGAAATGGTCGCTTCTGCAATAATAAGTACATTTTAGTGTTTTTATTACCTTGTGCCATACATAACACGGCTAGAAATGTAAAATTGATGTTGAAATCTTCGTTGCCTAATGGTAACATCATTTTCTAATTATCATAAAACAAAAACCTCCGAACATGCTCGCGTCGAAAAACAATACATAATGGAATGGAAAAGACAAAAATGAAAGATGCATAAAATAAAAGGCGAAATATTACCGCTAGTCGTCCGAAATTTTACGAGAGACCCGTTCTTGGAATTTGTGTAGCTTATTAACACAGCTGCTATTCTCCTTCCAAGCAAGGAAAAGGTCTTAACCGCGAGTGTCATTTATTACATAAACTACATTCGAAAGTTACGTATTCCTTGAGCATCGCGTGGAGGCCAAAGGTTGAAATAAAAGGAAGGTCCTAGTAATAAAATATTTTGGTTTCCGTCACTTCTGATTAGTTTATGCGCTAGGAATAATGTAGGGCCTGCAGGCAACAGTGTGTTGGGATGTTAACAAATGAAACACCGGGCAAATTTAAGTGAATTATTACACCAACATTTCGGGGTGTTATTGATTTGTGAAGGGATATCCAATGGTTGCTTTCCCGCAATGCACCAATATAACAACTGACGAGCGTTCACAGTTAGCTACAATTTTCTCCGAGAATTGCTAAATAGTGTTCTCGGCTTTATTTTTTCCATATCATCTCTAAGTTTATATTTCTGATCTTTGCTTTTAAATCGGTAATTCTATTTTGTTTCACACTAGATGAATAGTTAATATGCTGTTAAATTGATGTTTAAAATATTTTTAAAGTTTTCAATCTTTTGTTTATTTTATTCATTAGTTAAATGTTACTTTCTCTAGCTTCTCCTGGAATGCAAACTGGGTCCATGTTGATCTAACCATTAACTTAATAAATATTTAAAAACTAAATTTTTCTAGTAATCATGGCTTCTAAAATTATAATAAATTTTTGACAGCATACTCATCCTCATAATTTTTATGTTACTTTCTCTAAGTGTAATGTACCTGTCCCAGTATTTTTGCCTGTCTCCAAAATCATGCTGGAAACAAATTTAAAACCTTTCCTTCAGAATCGCCCCGCAGCCTTCACCACTGCTTCTGGTGATGGAAAATGTCTCTCTCTAAATTGTTTCTTCAATTTGGGGAAAGGAAAAAAAAAAAAAAAAATACACGAGACTATAGGGAGGATGAGAGACACATTGAGTATTGCAATATATTTAGCAACAATATTTGCGATGTGCGGCCGTGCATTATCTTGGTGCAGCATCCAATGTTTTGCACAGAAATGTGGACTTTTGTGTATGACATGGCCTTGAAGAGTTTTCAAAACATCTCTGTAGTATTGTTCAATGCAGTTGATGGTAAACCATTCCTTTAATATCGGAAAAGCAGAAAGTCACAACCTTCTCAGCAGGAGCAACCACTTTTGTTTTTTATCGTGCTAGTGATGATGAAGGTTTCAACCCAGAGCTTTCTCGAAGAGCCGAAATGTTGCAAACAATCAGCATTGATTGTCTTCGAGAAGAAAATCCACATCTAATTACAAAAACCATAATCTAAATTGTATTACTCAACAATATAGTTGCTTTTATATGTACAGAAAAAGGTGAAATGTTAATCTTTAGAGGATGAAAAACAATAAGATCCAAAATTACATTACATGGTAGAATTATTGGACATGTTAACTCCTTTAACTGCCTTGGTTGTAATATTTCCTATCTTAAAAATGATAACTATAAAAAGTTCCGTAAGTTTAATTATGTGTGCAATATAATAAATAAATAATTAAAATTACTAGAACAGAAACTATAATGAAATTGTATAATGTTTCGGTTTTTCCATATCATTGTATGGATGTAAAAAAGAAGGAAAATGTTACAAGAAACGAAATTAAACTCTTAAGGAATATAGCAAGATACACTCTTTTAGACAACAAATAATTAAATAAGAAATTAATTACCTATAAAATAGCAGATTGTATAGAATTATATGGAAGCTATCGGAGGGAATATTTTGAAAGAATGAAAGAATGCCAATAATTTTGGGTTACAAAACAATAAGTAAGAGAATGTTAATAGGCCAAAGAAACATTGGTTGCAATGTTTTTAACCAATTTTTGAAAACGGCATAGGCTTAAGCTGTGGAATGTTGATGATTCTTTAAGTTAGAGTTCGTTAAATAAAGAACAAAAGTTATTATTAAGCCTGTGTTGTACAAAGTAAATGATACATATTTAAATACTTAAATAAATATTTTCCAAGTATATATTTGAAAACAGCTAACACTTAACGAACGGTATAAACGAACGCTTCTAAATGCTTCCAGCACTTTTTCACTTATTAGGTTGCCCTTTTCTGAAACTTTGAGTATCGGATACTAAAACTCTAATTTTGAGAACAACAAGAAAGACGATCCTTTTCTACTGTATCTGGTTTCTGTATCTCTTTTGGGAGTCCTTAATTACTTTCAAACACCAAGCTGGGCGCCGAAATGAGACATACTTAATTAAGAAAAGTGTTAAATGCGCTATTTAGGATTTAGTTGTAAACGTGAACCTCGAGAAGAAAATGCAATTATTTCTACTTGCAGTATTCCGGTTAAAGTCGTTCAAGACGAAACAAGCGTTAAACACGCTAGAATTACGAGACGATTCTCAGTTTAAATAAAGTTAGATCTCTGAACTGGCATTGTCTGTAACAATAAAACACGAACTAAATAAGTGCTATAAAATAACAACAACAACAACAACAATAATAATAATAATAATAATAATAACAATGTTAGCATTTTTATACATCCGGTATATTTTGTGTGCTTATTTTCGTATATCTTAACGAATTATATTAAATTATTTAATTCCACATTGTTCAAGTTTAGAAGACGATCTTCTATTGAAAGAACAACACATAACAGAAAATTAACTCTTTTACTTCCATTTATCAAATTGAACAATGCTCATTACATTTTTTCAAATTATGGGATCTTTTATATAGTAGTTTATTGTTTCAATATGTTAATTAATGAAAAATCCCACTGGATACGTTTCCAGGTAAATAATCTGTTTGATTATATGCATTATGATTTTAAAATTGGCAATATATTATTTTTATAGTAGTCATATAGTTAAGAACACTCTCATTGCCATCTCAAACATTATGTTCTTCTTTGCTTATGCTGGTCTGGAACAGCGGGAAAGAAGAAGAAAAAAAATAACATGATTGCAGATGAACAGTAGTGGGAGGAATAAGGCGTGTACATTGAAACACATATCTTCACAATGGGTACAGTGTATTACACATTAAAATGATTATTGCTTGGAAAGTCTCTTAAAACTGGTCATTGATCATGTTATTGGTTAATAAACTAAATAACAGGCCGAGTGCATCCGAGGTTTATTAGTGTTTATTGGTGTAGATGACAATCAGAGACCTTTCTTTTAAAGTATCCACTTCGATTGCATTCAGCAAAATATTGTTCGCGATACTTGGTCTGTTTGAGGAATGTGGAATGCTATACCAAATGATTTTATAAACGTGCTTTTAATGGTCGCATAAGAAATTAGAAATTGAAAAGCAGGTATTTTATTTCATTTCAAACCAAATGTGCACTCCTCAGTATTTATTATTTGTTAATTAATGATATTATTAAAGTATTGCTTTGTATACTTCTCTGTAATTAACAATGACAACGTGGATACCAAAATTAGAAATTAATATTGGGGGGGGGGGACTTAGATGATTCTATCAGCATCACAAGGAATATTTTTATTAATATATATCGAACCATCTTATGTTTAACTTCTACTAAAGTTCTATAAAATAAAAATTCGCAAATGTACACGCTTTGACAAAAAAAAAATCTCTGGAACGGAAAATTCTAAGTCCTACTCGTTACAGCGCGCGGTTCACAAGATAACCAGCCACTGCAGCAGTTTTGTTATATGATATGCACTAAAGACGCCTTCTACTGTGTGTGTTCTCTTAGCTCGTGATAGTGTGTGAGTGATGTCATAGTTAAGAGCATAGGTTCGCCTCCGGGCATGAAGCACTTTTTTTTAATAAATCATCGAAACACATTATTATGACAAATTAGTTTCGTAATATTGTCTCCCATATACAGCAAGCTTTAAAGTTAAGTAAATGCTTATCTTCTGGTCATAGAACAACTCTAGCTGTTCGACATATAGCGATTACAAATCTGTGACCTTTTCATACTGTTTTGTCCTTTTCTGCTTTTCTAGTTATTGTTATTTTAGTCATATATACTCACATTATAATGAATATTATAATATTCCTTAAGTAATTGTTCTATCTAAATGTAATGTGCTGCAGGCGCATTCCCTGCGCATGCAAGAATTACAAAAGATGGGCAAAAATTCAAGAACCATGGGATGTTGTATCCTCTCGCCCGCACTATTGTAGAAATCTGGCATTATCTATGCCCCGAAGATTCGGGACAGTGAAACATGCTACATCTTTTTCCAAATGCATATGATAAAGACCATTACGTTTATGTTTACAGCCGAAATGCCCACTGCAGTGTGCACTCGCTGCATGCGCTTATGAATACATCGTTTACGAGTCCCCGAAGTTCTCTGATCTACACGTAGAATCTGGCGTAGATTTTTTTTTTGTCAAAGAGTTTGCATATATTAACTCTTTGCTATGAATTACCATTAATTCTGCGGAATACATCAGAATTAATAATTCCAAGTAATATCAGAAAATTTATATAAAGCTTTACTTTTATTTCAAGTAAATTAAAAGTGAATGCCTGTTAACTAATTCTACCTTAGTCATTAACTGGGATTGGCAGAAAAAGGTATGTTTAATGACAAAGTCAGAGTACATGCATCCTTGAGCCAGTAAACCTCACTTTGCACAGGAAGTTTTGCATTCTTAATCCTATATTTGGGACATTAGAAACATGTTCTTTATTTTAGAAATTCTGGTGTGCCTTTGAAAACCAGACATACCATCCAGTACATTTTATACGGGAGAATGTTTGCAACCTTAAAGAATTATTGACCTAATGTATTATTACCAAATTCCAAATGCAATCAACACTTTCGTGCCCATCATATTCTTAGTGTTACTAGCATATCTTATCCCATGAACCTGTTTGTTTGTATGTTTTGTAGCTATTTCAATTACTTTATATCATAAGTAAGAAGATATTTACTTTCGATGTATCCCTTGACATGTTCTGGAATTAATTCAGTGTTTCTGTACTCAGTTCTGCTGGATCAAAGGAGGGCCAGAGACTTTTTTTATTTAACTTTTTTTATTATAACTAACGCGATGCCACACAATCCTTTTTTATGTAATCTTTTTTACAGGGAATAATTTATTATTTTGATGAAGATTTATTACCGAAATCTCTTCTCTCACGTACATCTAAGATATAGAACAAAAAATCAGCAATTTCGAGATATTTGTTTTCCTAGATGCTATATTTAGAACAATAATGGAAATTTTACACAAGAACTGAACAGAAATACTAGCTTACCTCTAAATTCCAACTTTCCAATTTTGCAAAAATATAGAAAAGCAAATAAAACGTCTTATCCGCGCAGAGAGTTCTTAAATAGTATTAATCAAATGTAACATTGGCATATCAAATTTAGGAATACTTAGAAATATAAAAGTTATTTATTTGGTTTACTGTTGGTTTATTTTTTATTTCATGGACAGAATTTAGACAGCAATGATCTGCAACTAATTAAGATTGCAATATCTTCAGTCCTCTTTTATTTCATGTATATCTCACATGAATATTTCTGGTTTCATTATTTCACAGCCTATCGAAAATATGACTTGGTCTTTAAAATGAGTTAACAACCGTAAACTTCTACTTGGTCGGAAGCTGTCCTTTGCAGTTTTCTCACCGAGAGGTTGCATTCCGCTCGGTCTCTTGTGAAATCGTAATTTGTGCTCTGTAGGCGTTACTGGAAGCTTGGCACTTATGGTAGTTTAGAGATACACAAATTCAATTCACTGCAAAGTTTGTTTAGAAAGTCTATAGATTTAGCTCTATAAAACACAAACAATAGGTTTTTAATAGTGTTTAGTGATGTAGGTCATCCTTGGCGGTGCAAACAATAGTGATATACAGTCTTTCATATAGAAGAACTAATGTGAAAACTCGATGGTCTGAAATGGAAGTTAATTTGGTACAATATTTATACACTGTAGCTGATTTTGTAGTTTGGCTTTATCTTATTACCAATATAAATAAGAGATGTAACCTAGATGATCTAGAAGACATTTCTATTAATTTACTCCTGCCTTACAATTAATTTTCCACAGAACTCTACATCAATATAGTTTCACTCAGCTGTTGCGAAATGTTATGGAGCATCATTATTCCGAAAATAACGACATTTGGAATTTTGGAATTTTCTTATCACACTATGAGTGAACAATAGAGAGCGGGACATTTCAACTTTATGGGTGAATGCTTAGGAAAAATACCACCTTCATACATTCTAAATATTTTGAAATGACGCACCTAATGGATTTTTGGTTACGCTGTATATTGAATAGTACCCTTTTTCTAAGCCAACAGCTGATTACGTGGGAATTGAACAAACTTTTTTTTTAAAAAAATATGGCCAGTATTTTATTTACAAAAATGCTAATTTTTTACCTGGAATATAAACTTGTTTTCAGTTGCAATACTAAAACTTCTGTTTGGTAATATTTTACTTAGAAGTTAGCTAATTCTAATAATCGTTAAATATCTGGTACATCATTTGAGTTTTAACATCTAATGATTTGATATTATTAAGAAGATTTTATTTTTAAATATACATATACATTTATTTGTTATTTGAATGCTACAGTAGGTATTGAGATTAATTCTCTTGCATAAATATGCTTTTTGAAAGACGAAATAGGTTAACTTGGTGTCTACAGATGAGAATCAGAACTATACGTTTCAGAATTTTTAAATAATGTCATTAAATACCAAGTTTCCATATTACTATGGCATAGAGCTGCATCATTAATAAAGAATTGGCTGCCAGCAAAGAGAAATTACCATTGGGATTCTTCATCCTTTTTATCTGTTTCTATTTCCTCTAGTAATATATGATTATCTTAGCTCTAGCAGAATCTTTATAGGCTTCTGCGACAGGCTTTACCCTTTGGGATGCTGTATTCTAGTAGAGGTATGCGCCATATTTATTGCCCATGGGCGTACCAGAGCTACTGCACTAAAGCTCATTCTGTTTTGTACGATCTTTTTCGCATATAAGTCATAGGTCGTGGACTGCATTTGTAAAGCGTTTCAAATGGGTCAAGCAGCCTTCTTAATAATAATAAAAAAATCTTGGAACACTTTCTAGTCACTTAACAAAAGATTTCCTTTTCGTCCTTATTATTAATCATCGGGTTTGAGAGCGTAACTCAAGAATGATGAATGCCCAGGCTTTTGTTCCGCGATAATTGGAGAAATCGCCAACACGTTAAAACCGGGAGGTCACCCGGTCTTCTCTCTCTCTCTAGCTTCCCATACAAGTGCCAGGTGAACATAAATCTTCGGATTCGGTGCTGTAATGTGCTTCATTCTCTTCCTACGCATTCGAAGATCAGCTACCAAACAGTAATCTGCCTCGTCGTGAGATATTACTAAAGAAAGGGTTTACATCACATTTAGATTTACTTGTTTTTGAATTCCTAGAGTGGTTTCTTCATGAGTTGCATTTAATACTGAAAAAATATATAATTTTATTCATAAAATGTACTTGTAATAGAGGACAATACTTACATTAAGATATTATATACAATGTAAAAAGCATAAGCTACGCTAATTTGTTGTGTAAGTACTTTGCCAAAAACGTACTAGTGCCTAAAGTGGACAAGAGCAAGTGATGCTCTGGTGGTACTCTTATTTTATAAAATTCCATATACACATTACAAATGCTTTATACACGGGTCACAAATCGTACCTGCTTAAGTATAATGCACAATTAGAAAAAGGAGCAAATAATAAAACAAATAAAATTATATTATTATTAATAATAGTAAATAAATAGATAAACTTAATTGAGAAAAACGGTATTTCCAAATATATGAATGGAAATTTAATTTATTTATAATTACATAGTTATCGCGTTCTAACCAGAAAATATTTCGCTTCTAGCTTAGCGCACTTTGGCAAGGAAAACGCCCACATTCAACCAGTTATTATGGTTTGTAAAGGTCCCAGCATGCCAATCACTTAAAAGGTTTTTAGGAAACGTCGTTTTTCTCAGGTGTTCTCATTTGGTACATTCTGCAAGAATATGTACCCTTTTCTTATCCCCTCCACAAAATGGGCAGATTCTTCTACAAGAACTATCTGAGCATTCCAACTTTCTAGTCTAAACAGGTAATTCCTAATCTCGCCTTTGTCCCTAGAACGAACAGATACCTCTTTACTCCAGGTTAGTGTAATTTCATTCGATATGCTCAAGGAGAATTTCGTATTACATCCTACCTCGATTTCCTGCCTGATAATATCCTCTAGTCTTGTTCTAACCTTCTTTCATACGTTTTTATTATTAGCATCGCCTCGTTGCCATATTAAACCAAGGCCAATTCCTCTGAGTCCTCTTTCCACCTCTGAAGCGCAAAGTGTTGGTGTTATATTTTGCATTTAGTAAAAGTGTGGTGTAGAAGTGTTGACTATCTCCCTGCATTAGTCTAAGCCATTATTTCACCGTCCTTTCTTTGCTATTAACCGTTCTTCATAGCACTCACCTCATGACCCCACAGTTTGACGTTCCTTTGGAGAGCCCGAGAATCTTTTTCCAAAATGGACTTGAATTTTACTGAATTGTTCGCTCTTCCCCATCTCCATATTTCAGTTCCATACAACAGAATAGACTTAATCATAGCATTATACATCCTATCTACCGGTATATCTGGATCGCGAGTTCAGAATACGTAGTTAAATAGCCTTATAACAGGTTTGGGATTAAAAGCATCTTTGATTCCTTAAATCAGGCTTCTGTTTTTTCTTATACATTTAGGGTAACACCCTGAACTTTATTGAAAGAAAAAAAGGAATTTTCCTCAAACATGATGTAAGACTTAATAGATTATAAATAACATAAAAGGATAAATAAAATATTGCTTATAAATTTGCTTTAGGTATGTAAATGTAAAGCCATTAACATAAACATTTATTATTATATTTTCTACTTGTAGATTACATAACATAAATGTTGTATCTTCTTAATCGTGCTGCTCTATTTGGTTCGGTTTAGTATGACCGGAATCTTTTAATTGGTACAAAGCATGCAAAATCAAAATATTTAAATGAGTTGAAAATAGCGTAATTATTAATTATATTCGATGATTTTATGATATTATTTTATGTTATTATGCTTTTTTGATATTTATTGACTATATTATGTTTACTTTAAGGAGTATAATATTTAACTGGTTAAGATGTTTACACTAACATTTTACTCAATACAATTCATTTATATTAATTATAACACGAATTTAATAAACATGATAATAAACTTTACAAAATTGTTTTTTCTCAGGGTTTGCACTTTAACAACGAGTATGTGGCGAGTTTTACAAATGTTGTTTCATTTCTCACTTAACAAGTTAGTTTTGATGTTATTACTTAATGGACAGAATTTACAGCGTGTACAGTGCACTAGCCATAACTTCCTTTTCCTTTAAGTTTATTACTATTATTTTATCTTCAAGCATTACAAAATTTCGCAATTCTTGTTGAAGTTCGGTGACGAAAGATTACCATATTGTTGAGGTGAATGCAACTGCCATTTTATAGTTTGATTTTTTAAAAGGAAGTGTGTGATTTTTTAAAAGTAATTGAATCGTCATAGGAACTATCACATTTAGTCAAATGTCTTAAAAAAAAAAAAAACCCCAACTCATTACTCGCTCTAATTCACGTTGAGTTATGTTGACTATTTCCTGGTGGTTATTTTGTTGCAATGCTTCCAAGGCACGTGAATTTGTCTTTTATATCGTATTGCTTAATTTACGCTAGACCTACAAGTTCTCGTATATCCACCAGGAAATGGCCAGGCACTACAGCAACGTGCACAACAACAAATGATGGATAGTTTTTGAAAGTTGTGCCAAAAATGCATGGAGAATGACGGGGGCCAGCTTTAGTACCTACTATTATAAAGTTGGTAGTGAAATATTTTAAAATAGTGGAATAACCGTTGCATGCTTGTGTCAGATACCTGCTCTCATTTATATGAAAAAACCGTGCATGTGGATTCATTGTTCATTGGATCGATTTGTATTAAAGCTGGGACAAATATATTTAAATTATTATAAAATGTTTTAATATGTAAAGATCCTGGTTTACGGTGCCCATGTAGAATCGTTTGAAAACCTGGACCAGCTGCACGAATTGAAAAGGTGTGGCCTTGGTTTCAGAACTAAATTAAACACATTTTAAATGTACTCTAAAACACTTTATGAAGCAGAATGTAATTAAAACTGATATTTATTAGTTTTTCCTGTAATATTATTTCGGTCAAATTACTTCTTTGAGCATGTTAACGAAGCCACACATAAGATTTAAATGTATATAAAATGTTTTAGGACTAGCCAGAAATGTATTTTTAATATTTATAATTTTATGGATGGAGTTCATATCTCCAAAATAAAGCTTTTAGTTATATAGTATGTACTACATATTCCCAATATAATATAGTACAAGTGATTTAACAATTGGAAAAGCATGCAACTCAAGTTTAATTAAAATTAGATATGTAATCAGTAT
Organism: Metallyticus violacea; assembly: GCA_030762175.1. Taxonomy (NCBI): domain Eukaryota; kingdom Metazoa; phylum Arthropoda; class Insecta; order Mantodea; family Metallyticidae; genus Metallyticus; species Metallyticus violacea. The sequence continues at coordinate 36,671,056 of CM060840.1, read as the reverse complement.
AAGAGGAGAGAGAAAATCATTTTTTTCCCCTGCATGTTACAGGTGTTAAATTTGAACTCCTTTGGTAATATATTCAGACTGTAGTCAAGTAATGTAATATGACATTTTCAATAGCTGCAATTATTTTTATGAAACACCTTGTAGGTCAAACATGATCGGTACTAAGTGTAGTCACTACATTCAACAAACCCTTACAGGGAAAAATCCAAAGATACCAGGTTTGCGAAACGTTCAGGCCAACAAAGAAGTTTTCTATCATTATGAATATCACGGCAAACTCATCCGTTTGGTAGCCTGTCATTAGCTCCCTTCTAATTTTTTTGTGAAAATGTAGGAGTGCACCATTCTGTTAGAAAATGATGCTAGAAATGTCCTGAAAAAAAAAAACAGTAGCTTATCCATATATTAAATTCCTGTTATCGTTTATTCAACGAAAAACAAAGAGTCATGCATTTTCACATGGGCTATAGCATGCACTAACCTTAAGGGAACCGTTTATGCAGCAAGGAGAGAGGAAGGTTTTCAGTCCCCCAGATTCTGATGTTATGTTTGTTTAGTATATCAGAAGTATGGAAGGTAATTAGTCACTAACACTTAAGAATTCCACAATTCCACACTTTGCAGTTTCTCGTTCGGTTATAAGCCATGCATAGATTGTAAGGACAATACCGTAACCGTTTGCGGATAAATTGCCACATGATCTTTTGCGTGATTTGCAGTTCTCCGTTGCCTCTGACGGGAGATTTCTGCGGATTGCGTGTGCGACTTGCACGGACCCGCTTTACTGTTTCCATACTTACTGGCAATCGGCAGGATGACTTTCTCTTACAGATACACCCACTTTTCTTAAAATCGGAGTAGCATTTGCGAATTGAATATCCACTGGGTGGATCTGCAGCAAATTTTGTTCGGAAATAACTGATTGGTGAAATTTATCTAGTACATAAAATACTTTCATGTTTTCATGCATATCGCTCTAGCAACGCAACAAACAAAGAAATCTAAACAAACAACATTCTTCCTGCGAGAGTTTGCAGATTTTAATGGAATGCAAACTCTAATGGAATTTACATAGAATCCTTAGCCATTCAGTGACAGCTCATATTGAATATTCTGTTGTGTGTTGAATCAACGCTATTTTGAGTTTCATTATGCGTGCTTTAAATAGATAACATTTCCTCTAATCGTGTTCTAAATATAACTAGTGTTTCACTAGTGCCTTATAATTTTTGAGATAGGCAATATTTCAAACACCTGAAATCAATCTGGTCGATATTGCTATGCGGGTAAAGTACTCGTAAATCCATCCTTCGGTTTAACGAAAACAGACCATAGCAACAGAAATTAATGTCTATTCCAAAAACATGGTATCTCTTGCATGCTTTTGTAATGCATTTTAGTGTAATTCGATTAAGATAATAGGTTCTAAAACATGATATACAACAATATAATGTTAAATGAACACTTTAAACCGCGAAAAAGAGATTTACGGAAAATGTTACATGAAGAGGTGGATGGAAGATTCATTATGGACATGTTCTAAACATGGCCCCCATGGGTAAATGGACACTGCGTCTAAAATAGGTTAGGAGTGTAGTGATTCCAGTTCCAGGACATATGCCTCCTGCAACATAACTCTTTATAGGCACCAAATCTGTATCAAGAACAGTTTCGGAAAAGAAGAGAACTACAATCAATACCTTTAGTAATACAGAAGACTTTTGCATACGAGAGAGGCACTTGGAAGAAAAGCCCTATCAAAGATTCAACAGTTACATCATGAAGATTATTTTTTAGATGTCATCTTAAATAACTTCATAGCACACGAGCATTGGCACAAGGCACCAACTTAAATCGTTCATCTCATATGTTAACATTGTATGACAGTAAATTCCATGCCATCTTTAACTACACAAGAGCTCCACGGTCGTGACTTTGAAGTTTCAGCACATTTTTGGGTATTACGCAACTTGAGCAGCAACCTATTGTTCTTATGTCGGAGGAATAGATTTCACAATGACGAAACAGTGAATCGTCATAACTGCACTACTAGAATGATGATTACTCTCATGAGGTTAGACAGGCAACATTCAAGTTCAATGGAGAGCAAATTTATGGTATGGCCTTTTTAATGATGTCCTAATAGAACCATTTTTCTTTGAAGGTCATCTAACGGGACCACGATACCTTTATTTCCTTGAAAACGATTTCCCTCGGCTGCTGAATCATGTGCTAGTGCTTGACAGATTAAGAGTATGGTTTCAACATGATGGGGCTCCACTACACCGATCCATGGTCGTCCAGCTTTATCTCCAGGAAATACATCCAGGAAAATGGACAAGAAGAGGATAACCTATATCGTGGCACTGCCCCGATCTTACGCCACACGACTTCTTCCAATGGGTTCATTTAAAGCGGATCGATATGCATAGGAACCAAGAAACCGTAATCACCTTCGGCAGTTGATAACTGAGACCAGCAGTTCCGTTATCACTCACATGTTACAACGTGCTAAGTTGTTATTCCAACGTACTCAATGTATCAATGAAGGAGTTCATCATTTCAAGCATATCCTTTGTTAAAAGAATAATAAATAACTTACATAATACTTTTATTTACGTTTTAAATGCCAGTTGTTCTTCTATAATGTTATACGTAATAGGTATTCAGAAACAAATATTTTTTAAGTTGTAAATGCAGGTTTGTACTTGTTCTTTTATTTAGATGAAATTTTGTGTTCGAGTTATTTTTGTCATTAATTTTCTTGTCCAAGTAAACATGTTTCACTTCTAGAAAAGTGATTTTAAATGCATTTTCATGGTATTTTAAACATTTATTTTTTCAGAATTTTTTAAAAAAATAAAAGTGAACAAGCTGTCGAAGGTTCAAATGTGCATTGACTTGTCTTAACGTTTCATGCAAACAGACTCGTGTTTTATCCAACTGCTTACGCCTCAGAGCTTGTAGACAGTACCCCGTCCCTTTCATAGTGTCCCTCTACTAAAAATCTTTCGCATTTAGGTCCTTCGAAGAATTGATTAGAGTTTCTGATGTTGAATTTAAACTCAGAGCAATGCTTACCTCCATCTTCTAGAGGATAACTTCAAGTATATTGTTCTGTTAATTCTGGATGGTTAAGCTAAATAATAGATTACAATAAATGTTATTTATATGGAGAAATGCATTTAAAATTGTTTAAGAAGGTGAATTTAATTGAAGTTTATTAAAGATTGTTTAAATAATTTAATGTTCTTATGAAAATTTAAAACATATAATTTAAAATATAGAATTGTGAGCACTGTCTTCAAGAGGTTGAGCTGCACTGTTAAATGGATATTGAGTTATTAATTTTATGTTTAAATGTAAGGAATTAGGCAACTTATTACTCGCGTGTTTATTTGAGAACTGGGACCGATGATTTTAAAATATCTGTAAATTGCTGGTTGCATAATATCAAGTTATAAACTCTAGAATCACCTGGTATGCTAAAAAAAAAAAAAAAAGGTGTGGGATAATATAGTGAAATAAATCAAAGTACTAAGCAACCATAATCATTGGTTTTATAATACAGAACCTTATCACATTGTCATCATTAGGAACAAACAGTGCACTTGTAGCAGCAGCATGCATTTGTTTGTGCTTCAGTTTCTATATCAAAAAACAAGAAGTACAAATACAATAAAAAGTAATGTTTGAAAGAAGCTACACAAATTTCAGGATATTTCTGATAGCTGCATATCCTTCGATAGTGTGTGCGTGTGCCAGCAAACACCTGAAAACTGGAAAGCTGTGTATGATTTTAGTTTACCAATATTCAGTGTTCATATCAGAAAAAGTTTTCCTTTTTTATAATTTAAATTAGCATTGTATTGTTTTATTAGATTTTTTTTATTATTATTATCTTTATTAATATTTATTACAGGGATATCTTTTTTTTTAACTGTTCATGGTTCCTGTGTATAATTTTAATTCTTGTACTAGCAGAATGGTTTATTTAGAGTAATAATTTGTACAAAAATAAAATTCCGTAAAATGTATATAACTTTCCTATATTTAAATCCATTCTACAGCTAAAATTATTTAAATAATAATAATATTAATAATCATAATAATATAATGATAATAATAACAATAATAATACGACACGATTTAGCTCCATCCGATTATGTTTATCTGTGTTAATAATAATAATAATAATAATAATAATAATGATAATAATTAACACAATCAAACATAATCAGGGGGACCTAAAACGTCATATCATGCTATTATTATTATTATTATTATTATTATTATTATTATTATCATCATCATTATTATTATTATTATTATTTAAGTTGTATACTAATCCTAAAATTAAAACATAACAACAACAATAATAATGCTCAAGAACCTACACGTAATAAAGATATACATATGTAAGAGGAGCTCACAGGGTTAACGTTTAAAATAAATTCATTCAGGGAACAAAAAATGAGGCAAAGATTGACCAATCTCGTTTTTCATCAAAACGAGTCTTTGATAAGAGCCCTTCTCACTTTGATTTCGCTTTTAAATTAAATGCTGTGCAAAACTTGTGGCGAAAGCCTGCAAAATTCTGCCCTCCTTCTAGACTAACTTTCGAAATTACTTTCATTTCAAATCTTATTAAAACTTCGCTTAGCAGAAGGAAGAGGTTTCGTGTTCAAAATGTGAAACATCCGAGACTATGTAGGGTTTGATAAGCATACAATTATTTTAATGTTGAGCGTAAAAAGTTACCTTCAGAAAAAAAAAAATCAAGTTAAAGGCACTTTAAAAATCCGTACTGAAAGAAAACAAGTTTTGTTATTTTATACATGTAATGTAGTGAAATATGAGCCGAAGGATCGAGATTTTTTATTAAACAAGAGAGAAACATAAATATTTTAATGCATTATTCATTAAATACAAGCAAATGGGAAAATGGTGGATACCTAGACATCGAACACATTCATGCACTAATATGTTGTGCTGAATGCTCCGCCATTCTAAATCGCAGTCTCTTAAGTGGGAAGTAGGTGATGATTTTCAATGATATAGTTATTAAATAGTTGACATCATCTGCTTTATCTTTAAAAGGATCATAAAATTGTCAATGAATATATACAGAAAGATTAGACACTGGTAATAAAATCCACAAAATTTATCCCAAAATACTTTTCATTTATCTTTTAAGTATTCTTAAAACATTAAAACTGAAACTAAAATTTATTTTTCAACGAAAACTAAAATATCGATTTTTAGTTTAACATCAAATGTTCCACTTTTATAAATCATCTTTGGGTTATATTAGAGAATAAAGCAAGTGGGTTTGTAGTTACAGTCATTCTCTTTTATGTAGTATAATAATTATTAGCTCATTCGCCTTCCTCACTTCCATAAATACATAATATCTAATATACCATAAATTTGTTTAATTTCGTATAAAAGTTAACATTATTGTAAAAAATCTGCCTGACAGTAAAAATAAATAACTAGTTTATATTACATAAAAGGTTTGTAATAACTTTATTGCAATGAGAGATACTATATACACACTTAAAATATGTAATGATACTTTCGAACATAACCTTTTGATATAAAGACAACCATTTTACCATTAAGCTTCATGTGTGCTACAATTTCATTTTAAAACAATAATAACATAACCATTAAACAACTGCATACCATACTCTTAAAACAATAGTAAATTAATTACAAGTTCAACATAATATTAGCCATTAAAAATGAAGGACTTACAAAATTCTCTATTAGAGAAAAATGATATAAAACTTACTTCCTTTTGTAATAACATAGTCCTTTGATGCAGAACTGTTAACCCATAACATGATTCTATAGAAGGTAGGAGGAGCATTTGAGCTGTTAGCGTTTTATCCCAAGCTGCGGGTCCCGATTCAATTCACTGTTAGATTTTGTTTATTGAAGGAGTATTTGATACTACTCCTTGGCACTGAAGCCATGGTGCACATCGTGCACTTCTTTAATCCCAATTTTATGATTTCAGATATAGAGCTTTGGTGACCTCTAGAATCTTTCTTACAAGCTTAGGAATTGACATCTCCTAAAGTATTGCATTCTAATAGATGTTGTTGTTGTTGTTTTTGGGAGGGAGTTTCGGAGTTTCACACTCCAATAAGATGTGTTTAGTAGTCTAAATCAAGCTGATCACATAACCTGCATGTGAGGTTTTTATGGTGGAGTCCCATCGTCCGTAGGTGTTTTCGGAATGGCAAATGTCCAGACATCATTCCAATAGCCTTTCTATTCCTATTCTAGGTGTTTAGACATGGTGTTATCGGGTATTTTAATAAGAATTTTACCCAGTTCTTGACTAGGAAAGTTATTCCATCAGCTCTGATGTTCTTTCTTAGTCCATTGATATATTGCGGTTCTACAAATGTCGCACAAAGATTCTGGTCCTACGAAGTCAGATTTGTTCTTCTTTATCCAATTTATTGCTACTTCAATATCTTCTATAGTGTGGTGTTCAGGAATCCACATAACATTCTAATTTTTTTTAATATAAATGAGAGCTTAGAGACATTTCCTTAAGAGTTTTGATTTGTCAACAAGTACTCAAAGTGTAGTTGAATGTCTGTGAAATTAAGTACAATTTGATAATCTAATTTATCTTTTCACAAAAGTTAAAGCTGTCTAGAAGTAGAATTACTTCTGCCTGAAAAATTCTTATTAGCTTAATTTCTCAGTGATATCTTTGAAATATTTTCATCGTTTTTAAAACCGAATATCTGAGAAACTTGGGCCATGTAGCCTATTAAATTCATTTGGCCGAATTAGCAATCATTATCTTGTACACTAGACCTTAAGTTCGCATTGCAGTGATGGTAAACACACACACACACACGCGCGCGCGCGCGCGCACATTCATTCTTTCGGTTCATTCAGTTTTGGTTCAAAAGTAATTTCTAACCAGAGCAGACTATTTATACCGTTTAATATCCGTAATGAGCTTTCAACATAGATAATTATCAATAGATAATGGACATTTCTCAAAGAAACCTTTAGTTGAAATTTAGCATACCATTCTTTCATTTTGACTGAAGCATATGGATAGTCATATAAAATATCTTGCTTTATTCATTTCAATAAGAATTCACTAAAATGCTTCATTTTTCTTTCAAATTACGCTCTAAAGTTCATTCATGTGTCGTAAATTGCCAGTTGATGATGCAGTATATACTAGCAATTTCTGTTCCTGTTGAAAAATTACTGAATAACACACTCATTCTTAGAAAACAAAGAGCATACACGAGGAAACAGTGTTCCTTGGGAACATCTTGCTCACGTTGGGTGATGTACAAAGTGTAAACTATGGCAAGTTTTGTGATAGAGATATCGGAAAGTATCGTTCGTCAGTATTGAGGTTGGTTACTTTATATAAAATTGTGACTGCAGTAGTAATTTTTAAATAGTTAAGGAACCTGACACAAAATACCCGATACTGAAACTCGATTTAAGGTCTCAAAACTAAGCCGAAAAGGATAATTGCTGTTCATCATTTCTGGAGTAGGATGAGGAAAAACTTGTGAATGTTGTCATTAGTCCTAGGTGATCATTCCAAGTGGCTATATGACTGTGTGGTTAACAGGGCTCGCGCAAAAAATTTACGTACCAATCAAGAAGCACCCATGCACCAAGAGAAAGTTTGGTTTCAATTTTCTTTTTCCAACAAAAGTGTATCTAATGTACGCATAAAAGCATTTTAGGGGAACTCTTTGAGCAACTGGAAGAGGTTGCTATTTCAACAGTGGATACGTTCAACCAGACGACGCCACTAACGTTACATGAACCCAGGGCGCGGATTTATGACGACTGGGTCTTTTACAAGAACTTGTGACCACCGAAATCATAGGATTTGACTTGGCAACACACTTTTCTATAAGGGATGCGACTTCAAAGGAAACATCAACGGTAGTGGTAACGTAATCTTCCAGCAAACGATTAGGAACCTGTTCAGCCATGGAAAGATGTAAATGTTATCTTCCATAGATGTATATTCAAAACATACTTTTTATCACCATTTTTCTTATTTTCAACATGTCACTTGTAATAACCTATGTCATATGTTATTTAAAGTTGAACTAATTATTATGCATTATTATTATCATTAAATAATTTCGAAAATATTGTTTAAAATTTCTTACAAGGGATACATGTCTTGCAACTTTCAGACAGTCACAGTGGAGATGAACAGCAACTTGGAGCCTGTACAGAGTAGTAAGTACTACCACGAAACGCATTCACAAACTACCACACAAAGAAACGCCTCAAGTAAAGACTATCAAAACCTGCTATGATTTATTCATGGAAACAGACTATGTGGCACACCGAGAGAAAGGTTAGGAATGTCCTCAACGTGTGGAAGCCATGAGAGAAACGTATGCACAAAGTTAAAATAAATCCACGACAATAGCAAGCTTGAACTTTGAACATACCCCAGTCTATAGTATGAAGAATTTTACCACTGCAGCGTAATGCGAAGAAGCTACAACTGCTTCAGACGCTAAGTGATAGTGACAAGCAGAAAAGAATGGGTATTGCATGTACAGGACATGGTTTTCTTCATAATATTGAGTTTAGTAATGAAGCAACCTTCCAACTTGGTAATATCTACCACAATGAAGATATGGTGCACAGAGAAAGGGACTGTATAGGTGGAACATACACGAGATTCGCCAATTCTGTACATTCAGTTACGTTCTTTTTTCTTCAGAATACTGTAACTAGCATCACGTATGTTGCGAAACTATCTGATGCCACAGTTGCACAGGATATAGGAGAAATGTTCATTTTTCATTTTCCAGCAAGGTGTGGATCCTTGCATTATCACTGGGAGTTGGATTGATAGTAGTAGGAACATAACTCGGCCACCACCACGCCGTTAGATTAATCTCCGTGGTACTATGTTGAAAACAGCGTGCACATCCCTCCACAACCTGCATTTCTTGATGAACTTCGTCAACGAATCAATGGTGCACTGACTCAGGTAGATGCCGACATATTCTTCCGTATTTTGGAGCGAAAAGAGTAAGCCACATTGAGCATCTATAAAACAAATCTTGATGCTCTGTCAATTATGTACTGGAATAAAATGATTTAATATATTGTGTAATTTAATTCTGCTTTGTGATAGCTAATTTAAAATAGTACTACAATTTCTTCAATTTGGTAGAACGCGGGTTTCGTCAAAATCATGTTCAGAACTTAGAATAAAAATATAGGAATTGTCTTCATTGATATGAATTATTTATTAATTTTTAAAGTATTAGAAAGTAACACAATTTTTCCAATACCAATCGCTGAAATTATTTAATCACAGTGCACAAAATTTAAAATATTAAGGTCACTTCAGCAGTAAACGGTATGCATTTTCAAGATCAGGAAAAATTCACTTTGCATTTACTTATTAATCCTTAATGATGTTCTTATCCTGCAATGTTTCAATAAGCCCAAAATGTTTGGTATTTTATAGCACAAACCTCACAAGGTTAATTGAAGCACTTTGTAGCTTCTCCCTTCTTCAAGTCTGGCAGTTATTCAGGGTGAAGCAGTAAAAACAAGTTTTCTTCTCTCTGCTTACCTTCTTTATGACAGCGAAGTGACAGAGAACAAATCCAGGCCGTAAAGATCAGTAATTGCTGCTGCACTTTTGCAGCTTTACAGGCACTGTTACAACTGTTGCAAGGACTGAACCATCCACCCATATGGCAGTCTATTTTCCCTACACAGTAAACGGAAATGTAGTTGGCATATGCAAAGGAGTTTCCGGCCACCTACTATTGTCGGCTCTCTGCGACTCTTAAGCTCTTGGCTTCCTTTCTGCTTCTCTCCTTTTCTCCTTTCCTTTTTGTGTACGTATTACAGTGTTAAACATATACAGGACTTCTTTCTACCACCCATGTTTTACGGGGCAGTAAAAGACGCCTGTGGAGTCCCGGTTTTATTATTCTTTTTCTTAAGCCTTCTTTTTGTTACATTTTTCCTCCTCCTATTCTCCTTCTGGTTTTAACATTGTGCAATTTTTTCGAAGTAGATTCCTCAAAGTTGCCACCTGGCTACATTAGCTATGGTTAAACTCTACTTCTCATGTTATGTTTTCGGCAGAAGTTTATTGGTAATATTTTTATGCTTAGATACTTTTTAATGCTTTTCAAGTGCTATTCACCGATATTTTCTTATTTAAAAACCAAAAAAACTCAAGATGATATCCGTGTTTCAATGTGACATTTTGGAATATCTAAAAATTGTGTAGTATTTTGTTTAAATTACACAACAAAAATAATATTTTAATGTTACTCTTTTTTTTTAAAAAAAAGGTTTATCAATACAACATATAATTCTGTATAAGTTCAAGATACTTGTTAATGAATAAGAGTATCATTATGAAGGTAGGTTGTAATTTAGGTATAAAATATTTTTAATATTGTTGCAAGAATCAGGTGTTTATTTCGTATTTCAAATCTTTGGTAGGCTTAAAATACCTCTTATTGTAATTGTTTTATTTCTTATTGATATTCTTAAAAACATACATGAAATTCAGTGGCATATTCACTGTGGTTTCTTAGAAAAGGATACATAAAAATATCTTAATTTTGTTGTATTGTTTTCAGTTTTGTTTATGAAATATTTAAAGTGCTGTATTGGTATTAATGGTAAGTTTTAAATTCAATTTTTCAATTTAAGTTTAAATATCAGCATTCTCCTATCGGTGCTTTTATTTACAGATATGTATAAATAGCATTGAAAACGGGCTAAGACATGCATAAATTTATTATAAAAATATTATTTTACTACTTAAGGGATCAGAGTTCTGGAATTTAGCAAGAACTGGAAAACGATAAACCTAAGTCGTAGGAATGCAGAAAATAATGTCGCATGATAGCATAACACCTACTGAATCAGAAATAATGTTGTTAGAGGAAATTTGAAGATATTTTATATATTAGATAACATTATGAATATCGATCCAAATGATAAGGCAATATAGAACTGATGGAATTGAGTAGATAGTCCAACTACCAATAAATGCCTAAAGGACCGGGGATAAAAAGACGGTCAACCATGTCATTGAAGTATAAAATAGGGTTTTTCTTCTGGACAAAACGGTATAAGAAGAAGAATACGTCAAGCTAATGATTACGTTAACTCCAGTAAGAACTAATTAGTCTATATCAGCTACACAATGCCCTTTTGAATGCAGACCTTCTATTAAGATTGCCCGTTTAGTTATGTAACTGTAAAACTGATTTTCTTTCAGTAATACCTACATTAACATGCGCAAAAGTACATCTTTATACTTATATTAACATGGAAGGAAAAATTGCTGGTCTTCAGGGTAGCAACATCATGGTTCAGATTGTACCATAATGCTTGTAAAAGGTACGAAAAGTTCAATTTAAGTATTGACTAAAGACTGGAAAGGAAGGAGTTAGTAATGCTGTGAAGGTAATATTGAGTAAAAATTGGAACGTTTTCTGATTGGTGAATACTTTCCTTTCCTGATACTACATAAAACACCTAGATAATTTGCAGGTGATAAGAAGTATGGTTAGGACATTATGATTTTGAGGTACAACTGCCTTATTAGTGTTTCATAGAAGACAGTTAATTGATCTGAATGTTTACAAGGGCAAATAAGAATTTAAAATGAACATAGTTAATTTGGGTTTATATTTCTATAGTGTTAATAATTCAAAGTTCTAAATTATTATATTATGAGTATATTTACTTGCTGAAGTTAAGTTATTTATATCTTTGTTGTAAATAACTTAGATAAATTCAATTGATAGTTATTTGTGCAAACAATAAGCGACGTGGCATTGCAAAGATGACCAATTATTCCAGATAAGGCTCAAAATGACGTAATACCACTGTTAGTTTCAAATAGTCAAAATAGTTATAATTAAACTGAGCCATCCGAAAAAATAGCACTAAGGGATATATGACTGAATACAATAACAAGAAAGTTTTAATAGGTTTTGCCCCTCCAGAAAAAAAAAAATCTTAAATCAACTTAATCATATTTGAAAGCAACTGAACATAAAACATAAGCAGGTTTACGTAAGTCGTTTGTAACTTACGCACTTTTAACAGGCAGACTGCATTACGCTGATTGATAGTGAAGGTGAAGATGGGGTTGAGATGGTGGAGCAAGGACGGAATGAGTGACAGGGAAAACCGGAGCACTCGGAGAAAGCCTGCCAGGAGCAGCTTCGTCCTCCATAATCCCAGTTTCGACCGGGATCGAACCCGAGTCTACTCAGTGCCCTTTTTACAATTTTTCCTTCCATGTTAATATAAGTAAAAAGTAAAATCATAATTTATTTATGTATCCATTCATTATTTATTACTTGAAATGTGTACCCCATCTCACCCTCAAAACACCCCAACCTTAAAAATATAATTCACCAAAAGTAAATGTGTTTGTATTCATGCCAACTTCTTAGCTGCAAGCGGGTGTTTCGTATTTGGATGTAGTTTTACTTCAAGTGCGTGTGATGGTAAAAATGTTAAACAGTTAGGGCCAAGTGGACTAGAATGAGTCAAAATTATTAGAGTATTGAGCTCGCTTCTAAATAAACACTTTTTTTTATGAAATAACCTTCGAGGTATTGAGGGCATGCAGACTTGGATAGCGCTTGTGGCCGAGTAGAACACGACAACGCAAGAGTATCGGCTTCTTATGCCGAAGATTTGTGGTTACCTCAAATATTTCCTAATAACTTGAATTTGGAATGTAGAGATAACGAAGTTACTGTGGGTACAGAAACATAGACCGCAAACAAAGCAGCAGCTTTTGTAAGGGATTCTAAATAATGGAGAAATAGATTATTCTTTTTCCCGAACGGAACTAGTTTTCTAGCTGAGGCATGTGAGCTCACAAATAATTCAATTCTGAAGCTCTGTAAATACATACCTTTGTAGGTAAAATGGACTTAACTGTTATTTTAATTAACATGAGTGTAAAGAATCCAATTTAGCAGAATTATTAACAGAGGATCGTACATTTTTGGCAATAAAAATGGAACATTCAATTGTATCTTGCCACGAGCAGATAAAACAGATAATCTACAGATAATTCTTGAACAGTTACACATGACTACCGAAATTTACCTTAGTATGACAGTGTACCTGAATACCAGCGAATAAGGTTTAAGACCTGGTTAACTATTAGTCGCTCTAAACACTGTGGCTATACAGCGTGTTTCAGAATTCTATTAGTAGGATTGCATTATTACAGTGATCCAATACAATACAAAACTACTTTACAGGTGCACCATTCCAACATAAAAAACTCAAAAAATAATTGTATAAATAAAATTAACAAATAAATAATAAAAATATAATAAACTAAGAAATACAAAAGAATTTCTGTATTAACAATATGATAAAAATGTAAAGAAATCCCACTGTGGATGACCCACAGCTGGACTCAGTCAATTTATTTTTCCCCAATTCTATCCCCGGCTCTTAGCCTTTTCAGACCCGAGCCGTCTGACTTTCATCAGAAAGTTACCTAATCTCTTCTCTCCCTCCTTGCCTGCCAACAAAGAACTGTATGACTATCTCCCTCTGTAAAGGAGTGCGGTAGATACTTTTTCCTCCATTTTTCCGTACCTTTACATTCAGCCAGAATGTGTATCCATTATTCTTCCTCCTCACAGATGGGATAAATTCTTCACACGTAATCGGCTTATCAAGTGCGAAGGTTAACGCTTCTTTGTCATGCAAACGGTTAGGCATTAAATCCGGAAGAACTTCAAGATGTGAAAGTTTATGCGATCTGACGTGCCTATAAAAATGTTCCGGAGCTCTTCTCTGGCAGTGCAAACATTAAAAATGCTTTTTCAAGGAAACATTAAGTAAAAATTTCAAGGAAAACAATGGCACTTACTATGATGAAAACATTGATTTTGAAGGAAAATGTAACTGAGAGATCGCGGGTCAACTTAGACACCTATTTAAAATTAAGTAGCATACTATTAAACATTAAAATTCCTGTGATATACAGATTTAACCATAGCTGTCAAGCTCATAAGATAAATCAATATAATTTTCTTCGTAAAAAGAAAATTTTAAAAATAATCTTGAGAGAATGTCCATAACCCGTTCGACAAAGCTAGGAAAGGGGAAAGAATCCTTTCCAAATTAATCATTTTATCTCGTGTATTATGTGTCCATCGCCTCAGTAGTAAAAAACCGGCGTTAAATACTATTTAAAAATGACAAAACTGTACTTGTTATGCAAAAGCGTCATACATGCTGCGCATCCTTTGAGAATAATTATACGCCGTCATATTTCGGTCTAATCACTTCAACTACTATCCCAACTAACTCCTGGATGAGTGCTGCTAATGATAAGTTGTTTTTCCTGATGAAGAGGGGCCTCATATTTAACGTATACAGAATTTATGGAGGTATGAGGAGCAATATTACATTTTTAGGAAATTTTAAAATTATTGATTTAGCAAACTTAAAAAGTTAGAAAAATCGATAACTGTTTCCATTGGATTCGATTACATAATTTTAAAAAATATTTATTGGGTGCAACAGCTTGTGCAAGATACGCGAAGGACTGAAGGATGACAAGGCATTTGTAAATACGGATCTTAAAAATTTGCCAAGTTAGTCAAAATTAATCTACGCCTTCAGAATAGCAGTGCCTGTTTAACGAAAACATTGCATCGAATTAAAATATATTATTCGTAAGGTAGAATTTACATCTGCGAATTAAACGTATCATATATGATTGGTACTGACACTAGATTTTGTTTTATTTTTCACATTGTGTTATAATAACTACGTCAACTCTGTAACACATGGATTTCCATCTATGCTGGTAAACATTCATTTGGAAACTAGGAGTAATAATCGGTATCAATAAAATGTATGTTCAACTCATAATGCAAGCTTTAATATAGGTACTTTGGATAAATGAACAGTATTGGATAGATCGCTAAGGACGCGTAGCCTGGCCAGCCCAATCTCCTAGTTACATTCATACCATTGAACATCTATTCAGAAAAAATTATTTGATTTCATTACTCGTACACTGGCCTACATAAGTATAAATTAATAAATCAATTTATTTTTGTCAAAAAACGGTTTTCTATGGTTACAGACAAAAGGCAAATTAAGTAAATAATAAAGAGAAAAAACTAGATAAAATATTATATTAAGTTGTACTAAAAGGCATTAGTTTTACGGAATTAGTTAATAATAAGCCAGTTTTTAATGCCTATTTAAATCCATTTTAGCTTGGGATTCTAATGGGAGCATATGAAACATATACAGACATAATATTAACCTATTTACTTTTTTACAATCTTCCGTTAGGGGTAACTAAAAAGTTTATTTTTCCTTCAGCTGACGCTGACGCTGTTAAAGATGGGTAAATTGGCCGTTGCAAAAACCAAATAATTGTAAATAAATAATATCTATCAATAATTTCAATTGAACAAAAAGTATCCGACAATAGGCATCATAAGAAGAACTAGTAATAACTTGCATTGCTTCTTCTATAATTTTTTTGTCTATATTAGTACCATTAAACCAAATATGAATACCATACGAAATTATGGTATGAAAAAATGCATATTATGATTGTTTAAGAAATGTTATATAAAATGGATTTTAAATTTATTATACAGTTACCTACATGCTTCATATATGTTTTGCCCAGTTCAAGTGTGAATCGAAAATAATGCCATAAGTTTTACTTTCGAGAGAATATCATCAGCACCATTGCCCCAAATATGAATATCATGCAATCTATAGCATGAAAAAAATTGTTTAACAATGTTCTTACAGTCCTTATATTAAATGAAGAACGTGAAATAAACGTATGCATACATGTTTTACATAGACTTGACCGGTTCAAATGTGATCCAAAATAATGCCAAGAAGTTTTACTTTAGATAGAATATCATCTCACATGGTATAAATATCAGGCATTGCATTTTATTACCAAGTTTAAAACCATTGGCTTCAAACCAATGAGAAGCGTAATTTAATGAAAACTGTAAATAAGATCGTATTGTCAGCAAATAAAATTAAGTCACAATTAATAAAAACAATGGTCTGCTGACCAACCCTTGAAGTACTCCAACATCAGTGCTGATAATAATGCGAAATTCTCTTTTGAATTTGAGATCGACTTGAAAATATGACCTGATTAGTTCCAGTTCTTTACTACTAATATAGTAAATATGCAATTTAAAACAAATTAACGAGTGAAACACACGATCGAATGCTTTAGATAGGCCACAGAGATTGTGAAGGCATTGTCGTAACCTGCAAAACCAGTAATTACTGACTGCATCTGAGTTGACAACCCAGATCTAAAACCGTACTGTGATTTGGAAATAAAGGAACGAGTTTCAGGATACAAGGCCGAGGCTTTGCAAGAAAAAGTTCAGTGCAAAAATACTGATGGTAAGAATTTTTCTCCTTTCAGGTGTAGTTTCTGAGAACAGAACTTAACAACTTCTTTTTACTTACCTTCCACTTACATTCAATAGTAAATTTTCTTTGCTGGTATCTGGATAATTAACCGAACTAGAAGCATGCAGTATATGTTCTTTTATCTCGTAAAATTGTGATACAGTATTCTCCAGTGAGAGCGTATAAGAGCTGTGAGGTGTAATTTTAGAAATAAATGGATTGATTAGATAATTACAATTTATGAGGATATTATAGCAAATGTAAATATTGGAAATAGGATAGCAAAAAAAGGATTATTAAAGAACTTAAACCAACTGTAATCTCTCTCTTTACTTTTTAAAAAACAAACACACACACACACACACACAATGGAGCCAGAAAGTATAAAAAGTTGCAGGAATAGCAGAAAAGTTGCAGCAGAAGACATTGCTTTTGATACTTTTCGTGGACAACCTGATGAACTTTGCACAAGATAACAAGGACTTAGTACACGATCCGTAAGCTATAGGAAGAATATGGAAATTGTGGTCTAAAACAAATTACAAAAATGTATAAGCATGTAGGGATAGATAATAAATAAGCTCAAAACATGGCATAATTTTAAATATTTTAAAAATTTTATAGGGAATAGTTGAACGTATAATGAAGATATTAAAAAAGTGGTATAAGTTAACAAGATACAAAAGCATATACATGCTCTAATTTAGAAGCAAAATATTAGTCAAGGAATATAGAACAAAATTGTCCAGGGTGTAAATGAAAATATAGTGTTTCAGTGTATAAATGTGGTACCTTCCAAACAAAAAGCAAAACAAGAGAAAGAAGTTTTCAAAAGTGACGGCAAATAAAATTGGAAATGGAGTCTGCAGTGGCTCGGCCATGCTCAAAGAATGGGTGGGAGTAAATGGGTTGCAAAGAAGAACAGAGATGCAGAGCTTATATTAGATAATGGAAAAGAAGCAGCCGATGGAAGGGTTTGGGAATATGGAGGTCATGGGAAGAAAATACGACAACCTACAGGAGGATGGTCTGCGAAAGAGAAAATAAACGCTTCTCTATTAAAAAAGAGGGAGAACTGTGGTATAAAGCTCTGGGCTGTCTTTGCCCTTGTATGTTGAAATATTGGAAATGATAATGAAAATAACTCAACATAAAAGCATCCTTTTGGCGAACGCTGGCCATTAATGAACAATAGCTATAAGAAGCAGACGTTTTGAGTTTATTTTTTCGTAAGTTTATACTGTTTGGAAGATGTTGAGAAATATATTAAATGAGAAAGACAATTTAAGATGTGGAAAATTTTAGTAATATATCTTCCTGCTAAGAAAATCCATCCATATATGAACCTCAGAATGACTATAACAATGGTAGCGAACAATAGGAAAATTCCCACATTACCACCCATGCGCTTGTGTTTTATTTCTCATATAATTTGCACCATGACATATTTTTTTTCCAGCATCAGCCCCCATGAAGCAGGCAAGCTACGCCAGTAAATTGGAGTGAGATGTAGGTACTCCATTATTGTAAAACGAGAATACAAAAGAAAAGCGTTGCCCATGTACCTCCTTCAGTGCTAATTCATGCTGGAAGATAAAATATCCCTGAGAACAACAATTGACCAACTCGTGCCAAGGCCGCTCTTGTGGACGGATGAATTGTGCTTGCTTACAGTCCAACAAATTAAAAGCCTCCCTCGGAAAAACAATTTAAAAACAACGTCGTAGCTCTTGCCTTCTAGAAGAACAGAACACGCGCCTGACTAAGGTATAATATGACACTGTGCTCTTTGTGAGTTATGTTGTAAATTTAATACCAACTACGGACCTAACCTGTTGTTTTATTCTTTTAAATGTACCACGGTCCCAAACTGAAAGAATGCTTCTTCAGTCAAGGGCATTTCTAATATAAATCTATTTGCATCTTTCGTCATGGGAAAGAATTACTAATGTGCTGTGTGCCTAGGGGAAATAAGCAATTAATTTAACTAAACAGAATATTTATACAGGCAAGCAGCTTACAGCGATTATTCTTTTCTCTAGGCATGCGGAAAATCTGAATGGAGTTGATACTTTCATTAGTTACTTCGTAGTATAGCCAAGAAGTATACGTTTTAAATGTTACAGGCATAGGTTCGAAATCGTGCCTATAGCATTTGTTGTAAAAAGAAGAATTAGAAGAATTAAGCGTCTCTAATTATAAATGCATTAAGTGATGTGTCTCAGTAAGCACAAAAAAGGTTAATAATATAAGAATATTGTGCTTATTAAAGTGATGCAGTAAATATTTACAATTACTGGTTATTGTAAACATTTACCTTTTCGGTTGATAAAGGTAGGCAATAAAAATAAATAATTATTTATTTTCTCACTTTTACCTTCAGTTGTTCACATTAACCTACTAGTGCGCACATTTATCAGCACATAATGTTAGACCTAATTGAATTAGTTTTCGCTACAAATGTTGTTTGTTGCATTGTTTCTGTTGTTTTGTCAATATATAATCACAACCATTTTTGTGAGCAGTGGTATAATAATTTAATTAGCATCTGTTTTCTCTCACACTTGTTAGTTATAAGGCAGTATTTTAAGTTAATTTTGTTCAAATAGAGTTGATTGTTGATTATGAAAACAACAAGAAACGATAATTACAAAACAACTTCAATAGACATCCTTGAGTTCGAACAAAGAAAACCGCACCATAATCCTAACGGAGGTCCCTTATCCCTAAATATAAAGAGATATCAGTTTTTCTATAAAGCGCTAGTCGCATAATGTTAAAGAGAAGTTTGCACAAAAATATGTTTTGTTGACTTATCTCAACATTCTTTACGAATAGTCGGAATGTGCAATTGTCCAAAAATGGTCCAAGTTCATCTATCAGACCGGTATCATCTTTATGTGTACTTTCAGCTCAACCAATCTCAATATATTAACTGGACAGATTATTAATCGTTGAAAAATTTGGTTATCCCATTAAATACACACACAAACGAGTATGCAATAGAAGAATCTGAACAATTTCAACTAACATAGGAAGGCCACTAAAGGTAAGGTGACTAAACGGAGCCCTCTAGTGAGTAACTTCCAAGTTTTGTAGAAAAACGAATACAGCCATTAAATCAGAAGTATAATAATAATTTATTTCTAATTCGAATTAAATAGAATGCTATAGACAACTTCAAATAGCCTTGTGTTGCAATACAGGTAACCCGTTTAAATGCAATGTCAACAAATTAATGATGTCAAAAAATTCATTTACATTAAAAAGGATAAAAACTAAAAACACACGAGGACAGTTTTGAATAACATAAAAATGACCGCACGAGCCTCACATTGAAGCTTATTAAAGAAAGAAGTGGCATACACCAATGTTTTAATTTAGGTAGCCGAAGCTCTGCGCATTAGACAGGTGATTATGTGTTATATTAAACTGTATACGGTGCTTTTAGTAGGGAAAAGACTTAGCTGCTTTTAATTTTAATGTACCGTTAACATTTCTTCACTTAATAAAAGAGTGTACAAGATTCACTATAGTTAGTATCAATCACATACACTGCTGCCCATTAAAATTGCAACACATTGTGTGTGTTCATAATAGCCATGCGGGAATGACGCCTGTCATTTCGTTCGGTTGTTTGACGGGGCTGTCGGGCTCCTTTACCTCTGTTTTCGTCCTACCTCGATCCGCTGATCTAATATTCTTTTCGCTGTGGACACATTTCATCGAACATCAGTTTCTAGCAATGACATCCCGCACTCTCGATATGCCACATTCTTCCTTGATCAAATTCAGAGACCTACTGGTATTGCTGTTGTATTTTCAACGAATCACACTCGCTCCTCCTGAGAAAATATGAACTCAGTTTAACGTGTTTCTTATGAGTGTTGTCATTTTAATGGCCAGCAAATATAAATATTACATTCTGTTGAATACACAAAATTCTCCATTTGCCACTGCCATTACTCCACATTATAATTTCAGTCGGTCCTGGTGGTGTACTGGTAGTTGCCTCGTAAACCCAATATCGCGGTTCAATTCTGGCGAGGTCGATTTTTCGATCGTAAAAATCCTAAGTATGGCTTCCTTCGTAAGGGAAGTAAAGCCGTAGGTCTCGTGTCGTACATGTACGGCACGATAAAGAGCCTGAAGGCCTGGAAAAAGAGGCCTCTGAGAAAAATTTATCAGCCGTTTTACGCCCTGAATTGAATGGGATGATGACCCGAGATGTTAATGAGCGCCGGTAAATAAACCAAATAAAAAAACAGTTTAATCGCATAAACTATTAAAGTAAGCTTGCTAAACCTTTTTCACCTATGGTCTATGGATTAAATTGGTTTAATGGCGTAGTACATATATTACTCGCAGCTGTTTTATTCATAATGAATTGATATGTAGTACTATAGACGAGTAATACACAATATTCTTACAATAGTACCGTTATCAGTTGAATTTCTTAAACTAAATAAAGGTTTGTGTTTTAGCAACTTTTAAGCAGTTTATCACCTTTAATAACATCATTCACTAAGGTATTAATATTACTGGAATCGACAGTAAGATGATCGTTAGCAAATAAAATAGAGATACAACTAACTTTAGAAGGTAGATTATTTATTGTAATTAAAAACACCATTGGCCTCAGAAGACCTTTGAGCAACTTCTATTAGGAAGAACTTCAGAGTACAAGGCATTAAAATATATTTTCTGAGATCGATCATTTAAATGTGACCTGATCAAATTCAATTACGTAGTAGACTGTTCCAACGCTTTAGTCAAATCAAAATTACAGCTAAAGTGTAATTAGTATTTTTTAAATCATATACGATAGCAATTCCAAAGCCAAACTGAGGCAATGAAAAAAGTTTTGTTCTCATAATAATCTGTTTCCTAATCTTTCTTTGGACTTTCAATAACCAGTCGAAAAAAGGAGAACTAAAGAGATTGATCTATAGTTTTCTCGTTTAACTTCTTTAATAATGATACAATTCTTGTGATTTTTAAAGAGTCAGGGATATATATTTTTTTAAGGCATTGGAGTGCAACGTATACCACGATGTAAGGTGATATAAACTTTAAACCTATTACTAATTTCTTACACATCATAATTATTAGAATGCATCATATTATGTACTAACAACATTTTAGATTCATTGTTAATAACAAGCTAGACTTTTTTTACATTCACAACACTTATTTTTTATAAGTTCACTCAATAATGCCTGTTTTTTAGATTTTTTAGATTTTGTTCCATTTGATCATTACATTTACGGAGTAAAACAATTTCTTCACTTGACATTTCAGTTGTGAATGTAACAGTTGCATAGAAATATGACTTCCTAGTATTCAGATTATTAGTATGTACACTATTTTTAAGGTGGTTAATTCATTCGCAAATATAGATTTTCACATATCACTTATGTCGATGGAAATGCTTCTTGTAACCAAGATGTCAATTAAAGCTTTTAAAAAGCTTATTCAGCTGTCAGAAGTTCACTTTTGCTGCGTACACTAGGCTCCCCTGCTGTATTTTGGTGGTTCTATTTGTTCCAGTCTGAGAAAATACAATGAAAAGCAACCTATAATAAAGGCAAGAGATTTCGGGTCGCCGAAGAACTTAAATAAAATTCCTGCATTTCCATGGCGATTCAAATGTTGGAATTGGATGTCAAACTAAATCAGGAGAAAGTAAAGCTTCATAATAAGCTAAAAGTTTATAAAAATATTCGCATACTTAGAGGATAGAATTAAATAGTGCAAAATTTAGAGAATTTATGAGTTAGAACTAAAGGCACTATTGCTAGTAATGAACTAGGTTTAATTTTGTTCTGTTCTTGTAGGTAAATACACTGCTAGCCATTAAAATTGCAACACCCAAAAGAAATGCGGTAAAACGACTCACTTTTTTTTTCCAAAAGGAGCGAGTATGACTCGTCGAAAACAATACAGCAATACCAGCATGTTTCTTAATATGACTAAGGGAGGATTGTGACACAATGAGAGTGCGGGATGTCATTCCTAGAAATTTGTGTTGTTGGACGAAATGCATCCACATAAAATCGAGTATAGCAGTGGATAAAGGTACAACAAACACAAGGATGTGAAGGATCCCAATGTTTCCTTCAAACGACATTATTTCCGCGTAACTATTATGAACACGCACAATGTGTTCCAATTTTAATGGCCGGCTGTGTAGAATCTGGTCTTGATTATTAAATGGAAACAAACATTTAAAACTTTTTCGTATTTCTTCTTTACTTTTTTTTTTTTTACATAATTAACCGAAAGTACTACAAAACATCTAAAATTACGTAAAGTAATGTGTATTTTTGGATATTAGTAACTCAACTTTATATATAATTATGCTATAAAATTTAATTACGTTGACAAAGGGTTTATTTGAATAGGCCGGACATTTTATATTAAAAATTGTATATTTAATTTTAAATAGTTTCAAAATAACACTTTCCGGCTATCACTTAGTTTATGAAATATCGGGAAGCCAATCTGTTTTGTACTGTAACTGTATATAAATAAATATTCCATTTGGAAATATTTTATATAATTTTGATAATTATTTAGATATCAATATAATATTAACAAACCAAATATAATATATGTACTATTATAGATTTAACCGCCAATAAATAGCTTATTTTATTAATGGAAGCACTTTTAATAAAATTTAATTTTACAAAGTAGCCTGTGCTTTGCATAAATTCAAAGCTATTTGAATATGAGATTATTTTCCTGCTTGAATAATATAAAACATTGTTCCATATATTCAAAAAACTCTATAATACACTGCGGTCTTTTAGATACTGGCCACATCTTTAAATGTTCAAAAAATGTTTAGCTATAGAAACCAAAGTTAATCCAGAAATATACAGCTTATATTGCGGTACATTACACTGGGCTTACTAACAAAGCCCCTAAATAAGATACACATATTTGTTAAAAATTATAAAAATAGACCCTTTAATCTAGAAGTGTTATCGGGGATCGTGTTTCTAACTTTCATATATTCAGAGTCCGAGTTAACAGGCCCTAAACTAAAGCGTTTTCCCCCCTTGACCTCCCGATATATCTTTGTGATAAAGCTAGCCAGAAATACTCTGTGGTTAAATAAATCCCTGATAATAGTAAACATGCTACCTATGTCTTAATTTTAATCTTTTCCATCTATGATCACCATAGACGATAATTTGTGTAGCCTTGAAGTCATTCTTATTTTAAAAAACTGGTTCTCACGTAATTCAATACCTGATCATGTTTTAAACTATTTTTATTACATGAGAATATGGTACTTTCATAGTCATACTATATTTGCATATCGATTTTAAAATCAATTACTTTGTTAGAGGCCATTGCTCGCTTTCACTTTGCTTATCATAATATACCAATACAGCATGTTTAGTACGCCAATTTGGTGTTCTCTCTTTATTATATCTTAACACCTTTCCTTTGCTAATTACTTTTCGGATATATATATATATATATATATATATATATATATATATATATAAAGAGGAATTAAAATAATTTATAATAAAATCGTTATAATTATAGCTAATATTATGTGTGATAATATTATTACTGTTGTTAACGATAAAGTAATGAACTGGTAGGGTAAATGCTGCATTGATAAATGTCAATTAGATTTGTAAACAGAAAATATATTCAGTATTGTATAATAGATTAATATAAGATATAAATGTACATGAATATATTTATAAAGTTTATATAATATAGAAAGATGACATGATATAATAAAGAAAATAAAGACGTATAGATATATAATACAGTTTTATACAAATATAGACAGTAGGAAAGTAAAAGTAAAAGATGTAAGAAATGTGCTGGTCACCAGTACAGTTTCTACCGGATACGAGTAAAGTAGTTTATTAATTTAGAGTTAAAGAATAAGGGGAAGTAGTAGAAGTAGCAGCTGGTTTCCAGCATTTAGGAAGTAGTTGAAGGGAGATGTCATTTTATTATATATAACTTTTGTTATTTTATTATTTTTGTAATTTTCTAATTGTAACCAAGGTGTAAGTAATAACTGAAAAATAATAGTGTGTAAATGTAATTTTGTAATTTAGAAAGGAAGTGTAAGAGTTTGCAATACACGTCCCGGTGTAGGGAACAAGGTACCGGGATGGAGGGTTTCAGATTTTTATTATTATTATTATTATTATTATTATCATCATCATCATCATCATCATTATTATTATTATTATTGCATGTAATTATAATCATTAAAGTACTAAATTTAAGCAATTAGGGTAATGTGGAAAACGCATACAATATGATTTAAATAAAGAAAAATTACAATGAAATACAAAGAAAGAATTAATGTTTTTTCAGTACTTATTATGGAAATACCTTAGTCAGAATGGATATGTAAGACTTCAGTACAAGCACGATTGACTAATGCAATAGGTATTTAGAGGATAGAAGAAATTAGGGGTAGAAACTTTATAAAATATATATAACATATTTAGTACAATTATATTGGAAATACAACATAATAAGTTAAAAATGATGATGCTGAAGTAATAAAAGATGTATGCATGTATACAAAAGTGAAGAAATACCAGTTTTGTCAGAATCAGTTACGTAAATAAGCAATGTTATTTCAAGAGATGAATGTGAGAATGAACATTTAGGTAAACATAGTTAAAGATAAATTGTTTAAGAAGTTTGTGAGACGTGGGGTGAGATAGACAATATATAATTAAATACTTTAAATAAAATATAATTCGAATATAAAATATAGGTAGACAAATTGTGTAGCCCTTAATGAAGGAAGAAAATTGTTAATAATTTATAAAGGTGAACTTAAATTCGAATTGAGGACTCCATTATAAATGGAAGTATAAATATGTAGTAGTGGTGCTGTTGGGAGCTGGAGAGATGGCTAACAACGTGTGCGAGGAGAGTTTGGATTTAGTTTATTTACGGATGCTCTTTAACATCTCAGGTAATCAGAGTCCCATTCTATTCAGGGCGTAAAACAGCCGATAAATTTTTCTCAGGGGCCTCTTCCTTGCTTAAGGTTCTTTCACAAGACGTAAATCCACGACATGGGACCCATGGCTTTACTTCCCTTCCGAAGGAAGCCATAATTAGGAATTTTACGTCCGAAAAAATCCATCGATCCTGGCTGGGATTGAACCCACAATCTTGGATTTAGGAGGCAAGTGTGGTTATTATACATCAGCAGGACGGAATGCGTGGAGAGGCCTTTATCTGCCAAATAAAACAATATGCACTATATGTGTATCATCGTCTATTCAAATACCTAAGAGTCGGTCCATCTCTTTGCATTAACAAAAGTAGAATATTATTAGTTAACACTTGGACGTTATCAACACATTCCTCTCACTGGTGATCTCGCCAGCTCCCAGTAGTATTTATCATTCCAATTAAACTACGTATTGCACATCACGGTCGTTGCGTCACAAGACGTTCAGCTATGAATGTCACACGCATAAATCGGAATTTGAAAATTTGAGTGCTTTGAAAAAAAAAATCACTTCTCAATTATTTACTTTAATGGGAATAATATTGTATATATTGTATACATTAATTTTAAACCTATAGCTTTTTGTATCATTTACTAATTGTGATTATTTTCATTTCATATTTTTAGATACTTTAATACAATTAAATACAACAATTTTAGATATTGTTCATTGTGTTGGAAAGTTCACAGAAATTAAAATTCCAAGCAGGAAAGTCGTGGAAAACAATGCCATAACGCCTGACTAATTACTTCAGAATGACATCTTGGGAGATGACACCCACTCCGTATTTACTATCATTTTTTTACTTGGCAAACCACATTCATCTTCGCCTTCATTTAAGTTGTTGCTCGTTTACAAGCACTTAACGTCACTAAACGTAGTCACGCCCAACAACAAAATTAACGTCATCGCAAATAATATCAGTCTAGGAGTACTTAAACAGCGGGGTTGGCGGTCTTGCTTATTCCACTCCGAGGAATCGAAGTAGTATATGTACTCCCAGTATTAATGAAGACTAATTTGCAGCAATAATTCAGCCAGTGTTTCGGGCTATCACGTTTGAGTTCATATCGTAAGCAACGTTCTGGTCATTAACTTGCGGTGGAAAATGGTGTAAAGCGTTTAGTGGCGTCCTTATTAGTCGAACCATTTGCTCTGCATCTTAGTTGTTTATAAATATTTATTTTGAACAGCAATTTCTCTTAAACTCCTTAAATAAACATCTCTCATTTATTATCCATTTATTAGACACTTCTGTGGATGGTAAAGTAGCCTAATTGAACCCTTTGACGTGACACCAATTTTAGAACAGGACCGGAAACGTGCTTAGAATTACTGGCGGTCTCATTCTTAGAATAGAAGAACAACAGTTCTCTTTTTGATTGTGTCTCTTAAATATTTTGGTATTTGTTACAAAACTGCAACTATTACTGTTATATTTTCTGTGCAATGTGCGCTTTATGTTTCTGTAGGTAGTAACAAGTTAGCAAATTCAGCTGTATAATTTATAAACGTCTGTAGCCGTAGAAACAAGCCACTATCAACATTTCCGTAAAATATTACAATGGGATTTATTTCTGTTTAAGAAAAATTAATAATAAGAAAAACTGAAGGTTAATACATAACTGTTTACTCCTAATACGTTAAATTTATTCTTTCTCTTACCCTAAAAATGTAGTTATCTAAAATTCGAGTATTTTAAACTTATTATGCTTATTTTAAACTTATTACACATAAATATCCAACGCTGGTCGTTGGCACGACTGCCTAAACAATGATATTGAATGCAAAGGAGTGAATGAAAACTTTTATAATTAAATGCGTTAATTGATAATAACGTGTAGTCTGTTCATATACTTCAGTCTGTACTTAATTTGAGCAAGCAATGTCTATCAAACAAACGTTTACAAAAATTCTAGAACGTTTCAGAGCTCGAAACGAATACACATTTCAAAGATAATTTAATTCCTTAGAAATGCAGGTTACGTTTTATCTTTGCAAAAAGTAAAAACGAAAAAACATTTTAACATATTAAATAAAAAAATCAGTAAAGATTAGAGGAGAGTTCTTCACAGCTGGAAAATTTAATACAACAGCAACAACAACAACAATAATAATAATAATAATAATAATATTTTCAAGTTTACATGAGATCTATAGTTTGTGTTGGTCCACTGAAGACATGTTTACCCAATCTAGTAGATAATGTACATTTTAATAGTTTGGGATGAAGTCAAACGATTAAGATACCATGTTTACATTTTAATGCATTTAATTTCCCCAAAATGAATATAACTCCATCATATTGTTACCATACTAAGTAAAGCATCGTGATTGCTCTAATGTATGTCCAAAGGATGCTGCGTTATTGCTTCGTTAAGTAAAATTGGAGTTTTGTGTTAGCAGGAAAAATTACACTATAGGGCGTCCCAAAAATATTACAATCTCTGAGTGTTTCACAAAGACATTTTTAAAAGGAAAAGACCAAGAAGGTTGCTGCCATCAGGACATACATCCAATGCTATTTTTCAAACATGAATTCCAATCTATAGACCTCCAATATTTGTGTACATAGAGTTCTATTATAATCAATTGTATTTTATTAATAAATAACAAATATTAAATAAATAGTATGTTGAAAGGGTATACATTTCATCCTTTGAGCCAGAAAGCGATCTCGACGATGACAATGAAAAACATATAAACACATTTGTACGGTCTTTCGTAGATTTGTAGAAAAACGTTTTGGATAAAAGGTTCCCAATCGCGTCTTCCTCTTGTAGTTAAAAGTGACTGTGACTGTTTCTCATGTAATTGCGGCTGCTTTCCGACAGTCTATGTACCAATTGCATTACTTTTTTTTTTTTGATTGATTTATTTATGGACGCTCTTTAACATCTCGGGTCATCAGCGTCCCATTCAACTCAGGGCGTGAAACGGCCGACAAATTTTGCTCAGAGGCCTCTCTTTCAGGCTTGAGGTTCCTTTTCGTGCCGTAAATGTACGACACGGGACCCACGGCTTTACTTCCCTTCCGAAGGAAGCCATATTTAGGATTTTGACGCCCCGAAAAAACCAATCGGTCCTGGCCGGGTTCGAACCCGCGATCTTGGGTTTAGAAGGCAAGTATGGTAACCACTACACCACCAGGACCGACTCAATTGCATTACGGAATGGTATTAGCTTAATACTGGCATTTACTTGCTAAGATAGCTATTTTTGTGTAAATGCAGCGAAATGTTTTGCGTTTAATGAAAGTACCTAAAAGGAACCTCACATGTATTTTAACTTTAAACGAAGAAATGAAAGAAAATAGAAGCTTATCAATCAAATATTAACTTATATCTACTTACAGTAATTATCAAACAAATAAAATACATTTTAATTAAGCTAATAAGAGATAAATGAATTATTTTTTTAGTAACCATTCAATAAAGCTAAATAAAATTCTTTTATAATTTAGAGAAATAAAATTAAATAAAAAAATTGTATTTATTTAAACAGTTAGTAAAACGCAGCCATAATTGCGCGCATATGCTCAAGGATGCAAATTGTAACTGAACGACAAACCACACTGTGACGAACTCCACTTTAGTGCTCAATTTCTATATAAAACTGATTTGGAACGTGCTCGTGCCTTCAAGCTACCCCAAACCCGCACTCCACGTTCCGTTTAAAAATTAGAATTTATACAACACAAAATAGCTCAAATGTGACAAAAGGAAACATTAAGGAAAACCATGAAGAGAACAAAAAGGCTGACCAGCTCTGTTCTACCGTTTCTTTCATTGTGCCTTTTCGTAATCATTTCGTATTTGAATTATAGGGCCATAAAATGAGCATAACTTTTGATTTTTTTAAATAAGTTTTCAAGGTCTAAAATATTTTATATTTTTTTTCATTTGTCTCCATATATAGAATTATTATCTTAGCGGATGACATTTATAAGCCTTTCACTGGGTGTAATTTGCGGTTTTAAATATTAGGAAATATGGTGGGGGACGATGAACAGTTTTTGATGAAGGAATGACTAGGCGGAAGAAGGGATTGGCCTCGATACGTGCTAATAGTGCCTTTGATTTCTTCAGTCTTGTGAAAAAAGAATGGGCTCTGCAGTTTTTCAGTAACTGATCGCAAACGATTGAAATGTTTACCGTTTTAAAACAACTATGGACTATGTATGCACAAGAGGTTTTTCCCACTTGCTCTGTTATTCCATCCGATGGTGGCACACTTGCGAGAACCAGTCAGATTTCGTTATTGTGTTTCATTTAAGCTAAAAATTCTCTTAATATATAAATATGTATATATAATGGCAGTACGTTGTGTCGCTTTCTTAATGGTTTTTAAGTTTCACGTAATTTTTTAGTTAGAAAATAAAAACATTACGCTTCCCACATCTCCTGCTTTCAAATTACTCACTGTAGCACCTTGAATTGATAAAGGCTTTATCTCCAAACTACTTTAAACAAACATCCTTAACCGTTCATTGCATTTAAATTTGGGTGATATATGTGCTGTAGTGTTACCTTATGGGAACAGTGAATGAAGGGACAGTTAACTATGCCTTCAAGGCTTTTGAAACACAGGGTAAGATACACACTTACGGAGCTATTGCTATATTCTCCTCAGTATTTATACATTTTCATTACAAATGACAAAAGAGGAAACCGTTGGCAAAGTTAAAATACAATGTTTGTCGGGGTAGTGGAATGTTATTCATCCGCCGAATTGGAGCGCACAGCTGAATCAACATAAAAAGGATAGCTGTTAATACAGAAAGAGTGTACGTATTACACAGATTCTATACATTCATGTCACTATGTAATGGAACAATGAGCATGCAGTGTAGTAGTTGAAAAGACAAGAAACAGAAGAGAACCTGTTCCTCCACGCATGACAATCAGATGACTTGAACAAGTCGCGTCTCTACGGACGCCTCTCCCATTCCTGTCTTCGGGAGTTTTATGGGGTCTCAGAGACTGAAGAGCCGAAAGACAAGATGGTGTCATGATGTGGATCAATACATCAATCAATCAGAGGCTAGCCGGACGTACTAATGGGCCATGTAACTCCATTCTTTCACTGTCTGCTTTGCATTTGATTTTGAAGTAGATTCTCCATCTCATTGAAATTTCAACAGGCTCCTTCAGCCCCAAAAAGAACTCCTTGAAGCTCTGTCTGTTTGCCAAAAATGGATAAAGTGACGATTAAGGAGAATTATTGCAATTTATTAAGATGTATTGTATAATTGTTAATGATGTAATAATGACAATTTTAAAAACGCTTCAGTCATGATGTCCATCTTATTCAGAAAATAACTATTGTGTAAGAGTGTCAAAGAATTTTGAAACGCTCTATCCATATCGGTATCGGTTTCATTTTTTTCTGTCATACTTCTGAACACAAGAGTTGTATATATAGTTAGAAATATAATAAGTAATTGAATTTTATTAAGATGATTATACACGCTTAGAAATGCAGACAACTCCTCATGCAGCTTTAATTATGAAAAAACACTGTGCCTCCAGCATCACCGATGACCTCAAACGTGAGCTCATTGCTATGCATCATTGCAACAAGCTGGCGCGAAGTGCAGTGTTGTCAATTTTATTCCATTGCTCTTGGCAGTCTTTACAGAGACCGTCCACAGTTCGCGGTCTTCTACATCCAAGGGCCTAAATACACAGAAAGCCATTGGTTATGCACAAATGATTTAACAGGGAAGTGTCTGTCTTTATCACTACATTTGAGTTCTCAACCATATACTTTTTTTAATGTTGGGAGTAAGAGAATATCAAACAGCAATAACTAATTCAAGGAAAGCATCACTGCCATCAACAAACAGATGCAACAGATGATATGTATCAATTCGAACAGGCTTTTTGTCCAGAATCGAGAGGCGCAGCATCCATTGGGACTAGCCCGAGTAATATGCAAATTATCGCGGAAAATTGTGTAAATTTGCTTGTAGAAATTCACAAGACTTCACAGAGTTGTCATGCTGTTATTACGGACCACAGCAGTTATGTTGATGTTACTGCATTTTGCTGAAGCAGCAGGTCCAACTTGTAACAGTGGAAATTTTGTCTTCTTTGAAGTTCTTAAACCATCTAAAATCTAAAGAGCGTAGAACGTGGCATTGTTAAGCTTGTACACGGCATCTTTTAATTTAAATCAGAGGAAAAAATTAAGATAAATATTTTTCAAGTCAGGTTAGAACTTGGCAAATCGACTGACACTCGATAACTGCTGACTTGATTCGCAACTGTAATGTTTCTTGATAAGCGCTCAGAGAACTCTATTGATCAGAAGCAAATGCCGCGTCAGTAGTCGGCATTTTTGTGATTTATAAATGATTTAAGGGACTTCGTCACCATTTATTCTTTTTGGTGGTAGTAAAACTTCTAATTACCTCTGAATGAACCGTTAGAGCTAATGCTCTGTAGGATGAAATTGATCTACATGGAACGATCTTCAAAACTAGCATTTGAATATGAAAGAAAACCTTTTCAGGGGCGGCCCAACAATAAAAGCCAGATAAGCCCCCCCCCCAAAGAAAATGTCATAATTATTTATAGTTTCCCTTTAACTGATAAATTTAAAAAATGACTGATAACTGACTTTTTCTTAATTATGCAATTAGCACATTTCCTCTTTACTGTAAGAGCGGCAGCATGCGGGTGCTCTGTTAGCGAGGGGAGCTCATGGGTCTGTCTGGAAAATTTTATACTTCAAACTTAAACCTTCATGGACCAGTAAAGATTTACAAAGGTTTTTATTTGTCTTCCTCCAAGATGGAATAATCTTTCTCCTACTTATTTGTGCGATCTTTTGGGCTAACAGGAAGACTGTCTATGGCCAACTCTCGGTATTCTCTTTTTTATTAGGAACCTGATTTTGAGGGGTTACTGACACCACGCATAACTGACTAGGAGTTGTTTTCGCACTTTGTTTGAAATTGGGTGGCCTCACTGTTTGTCAGTGGAAAGTTGACTTTCACAGAGTACATTGTTAAGTTACAAAAAAGTGTATCTGTTTTGTAGCAGATGAATAAAGTGAACGTTTTATTGAAGACTACATTTTCGCGTCTAAGTTTAACTGATTAGTGAAAAATGAAACTATTTGTACCTCATCAACCGAGAGCTTACTCGGCAAGACAGCACAAAATTAAGGTTTTTTTATGTTTTGGAAAAACATATCGGCTAACAGCTTGCGAAGTGAGAACCGTATCTTGTCTATTGGAATGAGGTTAGAAAATAGAAAAGGCAAATTTCGTTATGCATGTCACAAATTGTGATATAATACATCAGTGGGGGTAAACCAGTCGAAACATAAATTCATTGCTGTTTCTGAGTTGACTGCAAAAAAGTGTGTACTTTAACACCTGAATTAGAAGAATTTCATATTAACAGAAGTTTAACGTACGATGGCCCTGCAGTTATGAGAGAATGTCGGAGAGGAGAGTAAGTCTAGATAAAAGAGCCTTCCCCACGCCATTTAGCTGCCATATACTTTTACTCCTGACCAACCCTTCTGCAGGGACAACGAGCCACCACTAAATTTATCGCAATATTGATTGCTGAGGCTAGAGTAGTAAATTGAGTTCAGATAAAAGAAAGTCATTGTGTTAAAAATATTCATGTAATTTTGAGTATTATTCGGTTGTAAATTAAATTACATAAGAGCAAATTTAAAATAAATAAACATTTGACTGCGACGGTGGTGTTTGTGTTGGTTTCACTATTAAGACAATCTTTTAAGAAGTATGGCTGTCTTGGTAATCTGAGTATCGGTGAGCTATTCATGAGAGCACTAAGAAGTATTAAGGAACAAAGTTTGGTCATGGTAACTAAAGATGGATTCTGTTTGATTCCTAAGATTGTAGGAAAGTTTGCAGAACCCACTAAAATTTAAATCTGAAACTACAAAGCTAGGATTAACGGGTTGCACAGAGACTGTAGCGGCTTAAGTGCCAAGGTGTATTATTACACACTCCAACTTATATTAGTCAATAAATCAAATGAAGATGGATTAACAGCCGCTATGTGTTTTAACTCTCAAACAAGTTTCGTCGTAGTTAGCATGATATATTAGCCTTTTTTCAAATAAAATATGCTCAACGATAATTTTCATGAGATAAAATGCCAAGACTTTTCACACTTGTATTGTGGGGTTAAGATATCTTTTCAGCCAACCAGTTTGCTTGTAGAAGATTTTACATAATATAAATTAGCACATTTGGAATATTTCTGAAAAAAATAATGGAGCACATTGTTAGTAAGGTTAATCTCCCTGAAATAATCACCTAGAACAAATTTTAACACCTCTATATTTGCGGAAGTATCATCACTTATAATCACCACTTTATCGTTCTTGAGATCTAAATCCAGAGAAAGATATTGGACCAAAAGAGCGAGAGAATTGTCTTGAAACTTTTTAACTTCGGCGCTCTGATTGTGATGAGGGCTTAAACCCAGAAAAAAAAAAAAAAAAAAAAAGGAAAAAAAAAAAGCTTGCCAATTTTTTGTTCTTTTCTCGGCTCTTCTTCTTGACCCGACCCTCTCCAACAAAGTCCACAGCATCTGAAAAAGAAGCTTCCGCTCCCCTTCGCACTCATCAAAGGAGAAGACTTAAACTGCGCAGCGCTGTGGGTCGTTAGAAGAAATGGAACACGACAAGGTGGACGTTGTCCGTAGAATCCTCAATCAAATATCGCAGACAACAACATCAACTACAAACCGTAGCATTAAATACAGCAGAGAGATCGCTATCCCCCAAGTTGGACCTAAGGATGTGCTATTCGAAACACGGTAATATATACTAAATACTTGTGTGTGGTGGGAGGTATCGGCAAGCAGTGGCGAGCCTGTTCCTTTAGCTTTATTTTTCCTATGTTCCTTTCGTACTATTGAGAGCTGATCATCTCAAATAGTAGAAAAATCTCTTAAACTATTCCAGTTCTTTATGATGACTTCACGGGTATGTAGCGCAGTAATATTTGTCGTAGCTTTCGGCCGTCCTAACTCCGTGACCACTGTAAATGGAGCAAAAAATGGCATTAATTTGTAATAACATTTTTACTTGTAATTGCCTCGGAAACCTCAGCCAACCATGTGTACAAAGACTTAATCTTAATACCATTTTGTAATTGGTCTGTAATGGTTTGGTGAAAAGGCATCAATTGAATACACTTTAGTCGCTCAGCTCCAAGCAACTGTTTCTTTTCCACTGCATCGTTGAGTACACCTCCAGGCAAATGGAACTTTGTTGTCCCTAAACAACAACCACCCAGAAAAAGTGTTGTTCTTACTTCTGTGTTCTGCAAATTTGAAGGGTTGTGAACATTTTTCCAATAAATTGCGGCCATATTGTTCAGAACATTCACTCTTATAACAATACTTCCGTTCAAAGTTTTAAGAAATGTAGCGCACCTCCTGTGGGAGGAGAGATGTCATTCCACATTCAGTCGTTACATATATAAACAATAGCCATGTCTTACATATTCGAGATATTCCTAGAACTGAAAATGTCATGACTATATTGCCTGATGATACCGCAATCCTTGCTGTTGAAGATAATGTTCGAATGCTTAACATGAGCTACATAATGCATTAAATAATGTAAACGATTGAACCAAAAAGATGGCGCATTAAATTCAATGAAAGTAAATCAGTCACATAAATTTCACCCACAAAAAAAACGATCCCTTTCCCAGTTTCAATTAACAATTTAAAGAGTTTCTGTTCACAAACACAAGCAAATGTCTTGTAATGACATTGGATGCTAAAGTAAAATGGAAAGAACATGCAAAGGGGAAAAAAGATCTTAAAATGAAGCACAATACATTTTATGGCTTCTTGAACATAATTCACAGCGGTCTATATGGAATAAGTTATTCATCTATACTGGGTGTAAAAATATATATGTTATAAGACTCGGTGACAACCTTTGCAACAAATGGATTGGGTTTATTAAAAACATATCCATGGAGACAATATCCTGGCCCCCTCGCACATCTAACCTGAAACCACTGTATTTCATATTCTGTACGAGATTTCCGTTGAGACACAACAAGATCTTGTGACACAACTTAGTAACAGCTGAAGTCATCCGAGATATGTCGGGAATATTCCCAAGAGTTCGACATGACACAAGCAGGTGATGCACAAAATGTATCGAAGTTGGTGGCAGCCATATTGAGCACCTTCTATGTTGAATAAAATGCTATTTATTTACATTATTTTAATTTTATGTTTTAACTTTCCTAGCTTTTATGATCTGTACTGCGTACACCCTGTCCCACGTTTCAGAGACGCTACCACATAAACAAAGCATTTCTGGGTATGAATTTATTAAAAGCATACGATCGGATGATACTTCAAATTGAATTGAATATATTTTCCACTTAATAATACAATAATATAACAATCTTTTACAATCACTCAGTTATACAAGAAAATACAACCACAGTCACTCTAGATAAATCTTCTCGAGTTGCTGTGTAACCAAGTGTCCCTAATAGTTTCAATCTTGCGGTTATTCGACTATCAGGCACTTACATCTACAAAATTAACTCACTCAAAACGCAAATTAAATTATACTTCTGCTCAATTTGGTTCCTCATTTCTTACTCATTTGCTTTTAACCTTACTTAAATAATTCACAAACTCCAAGATTTTCTGCCTTGTTTTCATATTCACTAACTTGTTTCCCCTTTCTCCATTGGTAAGTTATCCCACTTCTCAATCCTAAGTATGTTCTCATTTCTTTAGTTTCACTACATTCCAAAATTGCATTTCAGTAGCTATCTTGCCTTCCACATATCGGATGTTCCTCTATATTTAAAGCTCCTGTTATTCCTTTCAGATTCACTACTACTGCCCGGGCCCATGTGATTCCCTCCCTCGTCCACCTATCATCTTCGATCGTATAATTCTCTCTACCCCATAATTCCTTTAATTCCCTGTAAATTCTCAATGACCTATTACTAGTAAAACTACCTAATATCTCCTGTCTTTCCATATCATCAATTCTATGTTTAATTTTTCTCCAAAAACCTCTTTCTTTACCTTTCTCTATCATGCCACAACATACCTAAGCCATTTTTTCCCCTAATGTCGTTGATTCTACTAAGCCAAGTATTTCCTGCCCTCAGTTTTTTCTGCATCACTGAACAGTCTTTCAAAATACAATTCTCTTCTAAATTCTTAATCCTAAACCAAAATTTCAGAGTTCAAATGGTACTTATGTACCTACTACCGAGCTTTGCAACAGATATATATTTTACACCAGATATACGTTTGGATATGACTCCAATTATGGGGCATATCAGTAAAAGCACTTTTAAGATGATTGAGATAGTTCAAAATAAAGTGCTTTGAGGAATTTCCCTTTGATAGGTCTAAAATGATGTTCTGAATGTCTAAAAATTCTTCCAATCTGTGAGCAAATTCAAGAAATGCAGTAAATTGCTTTCAACACTTAAGTTCACGTGAATGCGGAGATACAAGCAGTTCGTGTTGTGGATAGTGAAGTGCCGCGATTATAATGAATTGTACTACACGCGTTAGTTCAGCAGAGTAACAATATTATTGTTTTTGTGTCATAAACGATTTTATTTATTAATATAATTTAATATGTACAATTTAAGATGTTAAAATAATTAGTGAAGTTGACTATTGATTATGATTAATAAAATTATATAAAAAAACAAAACATTCATTCCTGAAGAAAATGAAAAGCCGTTATCTTGATGAATGACAAAAGAAGTTTACGTCACTTTTGCAAATATCGGGGCATCATATGGAAGCGTTCAACCTTTTCGAGAACTCGGTTCTTGTGACACAAGACCAGGAAAAGTTAAGTATGACAGATTTCTAATTCTCCATCTAGATACCATCACACTTATGCGGCATAGCTAGAAATAGCCTCGAAACGTTCAGCAGTGTCCACTTTAATGAAAGGACAGAGGAAGACGATAAAAGGCCGATAAAAAATCGAGGCGTTTTGCAAATGGAAGCCAAAGTGATCACCGGACAACTGGAGTAAACTTTGGCAGGCAGTATCGGCAT
Source organism: Metallyticus violacea (assembly GCA_030762175.1). Lineage (NCBI taxonomy): Eukaryota > Metazoa > Arthropoda > Insecta > Mantodea > Metallyticidae > Metallyticus > Metallyticus violacea. Next base: position 36,633,471 of record CM060840.1, on the reverse strand, counting down.
TGAACTCCAAAACAATAGAGCAGCGTTCTTTTCATAAATGAAAGTTGATTCAACTTAAGGTTCCCCGATAGATGTGCAAGGGTATGAAGGTGACGGTGGGGAGGAGGGCATTTATCAGATTGATTGTTTACTTCTCAAAGTGTACCTTTCGGAGGAGGTTGGTATGAACAGCCATCAAAACGCAAGTTCCTGCTGACCCTCTGATCATCAAGAGTAGGTGACTCAATGTCTAAATTATATTCTCGAGGTTTTGATTGAACATGAGGTCGTTTCCGTGATTGGTACTATTCTGTACTTGAGAATCTCTGCATATATTTTATAACAGTTCATCAATATTACTTCTCTATAATTATTATAATTGTATTTAGACCATTGCTTAAACCTTGGTGGTGTTGTTATTATTATTATTATTATTATTATTATTATTATTATTTTGTTTGGATATTTTCTTGAACGTTGGTATCCTTTTTTGTAATCTTCAGGGATAATACTTGCTTTTCAGCAAATATTTAAGATGTAAAATTCTGTGACCTCTAAAGGTTCAAATTTTGTAAATTCCATATTAAAGTTTCTTTCTGCTGGTGATTTTTGTTGTGAAATTGTTCCAGAGTATTTTGCAACTCATCCATTCTGATTAAGTATACTGTTTAATAATTTTCTACGAAGTAAAAGGTTCGTCAACTTTGTTCAGAGCTCTTTAAAATTATTCCCCCATTCTTTATTGAAAGTGGATTTATATTTTTCTGTTCAATTCTTTTGTTACTTTTTACGCTCTATATTGTTTTCCATTTATAGCAATCTACAGATTTTCTACAGCTTTCTCTATTAAATCGCCCTTTTCTCTCTTTTCACCATTGCTTGGAGTCTTTTATCAAATGTTCTTTTTGTGAAACAATGTATTAATGTGTGTAGACACGATTATTTCTTCTGGTAAACTAAGCACTTTATTCCTAATGTCCATATATTTTATCCCTTTTTTCTTGTACTCTCTTCTTTACCCTGCTGTTTCATTTGTTTCTGATATTACGATTAATTTTATTTCATTCCATTGATTATTAATACTATTTTGGGGCCGAATTTTCTAAATAGTATTTTGTGGCACTTTTTAATTAGTTTTAATTAGATGTTAGCCATCTCCATTTTAATCAATGTTTGCTCCATAAGCTCATTATAGTTTCAAAATACAACCGAAAAATAAAACAACATTGATTATGAAAGACTCTAATAAACTCTGGAGAAATATGTACTTGTATAATCATAACTGTCATTTATAGAGAGTAATTAGAACTTAATTATGTCAAACCAGGTGCTAACATACACACAGTGTTGATAGGATAAAAGGAGCGTAGATACATCTAGGAAAAGAAACATATCTGAGTTTATTTAATGATACAGCTATTAACCAAGAAAAAGAAACATTCTTGTGTTTTGTGCAATGTATAACAAAAGATAAACTCTGGGTAATTACAATGATGTAATTTCTCTTTAATAAAAATATCTCATTAAACGCAATAATAATGTCAATGTTGTTCTAGTTTTTCCATTCTCATTAGTCGACTGAATGCAGCAAATAAATATATATTTCTCTTTCCTTATTAGTTAGGGAACATGAAGTTAATTGCCTTCATTCCGTTTGTGGAGATGTTAACATGCTTCCAGAAAGATAAAGCAAAAGGCACATAGAGGAAATGAGAATTCTTAAAAGAAGACAGTAAATGGGATGCATTCATACAATTAGGTTGAACTTAATACACTTGAAAAATCAAGATATGGAATCTGACGACAGTTAGGACCTCTAAAATCTATAGAATTGAGTTAACGTGGCTTATCTTTCACCAAAATGAGAATTTAGGCAGATATTGCTATAGAAGAAAATGTAGTAATCCTAGGCCCTGTTTCACAAAAGTGTGTCTAATACATACATGTGTATCAGGGCAGATTCTTGTAAAGAACGGTCTTGTAACTTTCCGTTTCCTGAAAGAAATGCTAAATTGGTAAAGTATTAGTGAAACATTACAAATGACGTCATGTAAGAGGAAGGTGGAGGAACAGCTGTTTACCATACATCACCATACCTTAAATTAGGTATGTTAACTCTTTAGGCAACCGCCACAGGTGGCTGAGGTCGTTAAGGAGCGGACTCTTGAGCGGGAGTTCTGGGGTTCGAATTCGGCCAGGATCGTCCTCTCTGATTGAGTTTTTGTTTTCCTTCAAGTTTTTCCCATCCCTCATAAATGACAAATGCCGGGGAGGTACCCTAAACTTAGGCCTGGAACGTTTCCTTCCTTAAAAAAAATCCTTTCTCAATGGATCATTTCATCTCAAGTATCCGCCTGTGATGCCTCAGTAGTAAAACGGACATTAAAAATAAATAAAAGAAAAACTCTTTAGGAGTTTTATATACAGAGCGGATCATTGTCATTCCTGATAAATGGGTCTTGTTTTTTCTGACCTAATGATAATTTAAATGCTTTATTAGGTATTTGTCTATATTCAAGCGTAATATCCCACTTTGAGACGACGGTCACATAAGGCTGTATTTAGAAGGTTCAATTTCAGCTGTCGAGAGATGACATAAGAATCGCGCTTCCCGATTACTCCCGAGCCATTTATTTTATTATTACATTTGATCCTTTATATTTATTTGTTTATTTATATTGCTTGACAATCATGTTATCTGAGCAAAAAACTGTGAAAATTGTGCCAAAACAGAGTATTTTAAAATAGATTGAAGAATGAAATGAAAGTATTTTCGTGGCAAGTAGCAAAAAACTTAAAAATATAGTAACTAAATCTTCTGGTCAGAAATATACATTTGGAACAGGAAACGCCAATATCAAAATAAGGCGTACTTTGTTTGCACTTAACCTAACTTTATCATATACACAAATATTTATTTATTCTTTCTTTATACATATTCCTACTCATTATTATCATTGCTTTCGCTAATACTTAACACATTTGGGTCAACTGACTCCCAAAATCATAATAAATATAATACATTTTGTTCTGGCATTGAAAGTTACCAATGTTCTTACACTTGTAGAGAATTTTTTGCAAATACGAGTTCCCTACTTATACTAATACTTCTGTAGTACAGAACAACGAAAAATCACTTGTATATTTGTAAGAATGGGGTAGTACAATACAAGCGTAACAGAATTTTACTATTAAGTATAAGTTACAAGTCCATATACTTATAATGTATTAGACCATACTTTTGTGGAACACGGCTCTGGAGCATCCAAATGGCTATTATTTGCATCCTTGAAGAGAACTAGAAGAACAGTTTGAGAGATTGCCCGTCAAAAGGAAAATGTGGAGGTAGTATGGAGGATGCATTTAGTGACCAATTTTGATCAGGGGTGAATGCGAGTTCTCGTGGATGATGACTGCCATTGGGGCAGGAATTGAACTTTCTAAGCATTAAAACCACAATGAAGCGAAATCAAATTATGTTGGTGTTGGACTGTAGACAACGGGCAGGAATGGTAAATGCATACCACCCTCTCCCTTTAATTTGAGTGTATCTAACTTGATGTTGTGCGTTTAGAATTGCGAAATACAGTAATCAACATTTCGATTATTTTAAATAACCAAATAAATTATAAAATAAATAATAATTTTAAATGTTTGCGTTGAAGATTTTCCTGACGAAAAACTATATCAAAATCATATTGTTATTAAAATCGTAGTGATATTTAGGGAGAGAGAAAGATAATATCTCTTCCTTCCTTCCTTCCTTCCTTCCTTCCTTTGTTTATTTGTTTGTTTGTTTCTTGCTTTCTTCCTTCCTTCCTCCTTTTTGTTCCTTTGTTTGTCACTATTCTCTTCACCAACCAAAAAATTTTAACCAACTTAGAAATGAGTATGGGGCAGGAAAACGTCGATGTCATAGTTAAAATCTCTCAGAAAGATGAACTTTGTGGTCCATGGTTATATAGTTTCAGATGGAAGAAGCTCGCAGTTGCGAGGAGAGAGAACAGGAGAGTTCATTGGTTAGAGCATCATATGGTAAGCTAAGTTCCCTGGATTGAAACCCCATCATGACATCCAATTTTTTCTGACTTCTCTTTCATACCTTTGATACCCTCTCTTTCATCTTTCTCCTGTTACCACTATGCTGGTTATATGACATTGAGTAGAGTGTTGGATGGGGGGCACTAACCTTTGCAAAACATCTTTGTTTCAGTTTTAATTTCACATTCTTTATATTCGTATGAGCGGCTAATATTTCAGACTTAGATATTCCCTCTCCATATCTAATTATGTGCAAGTTTAAGATAATATTTCGAGCTTCATGACAGTTACTTTATTACGGTAATTTGCTTTCTAAAATATCAGGATTTTTTATTTTAATAAAACTGTTCGATACGTATTATTGCTTCTCTAAATGTAAAAATTGTTTAGCCTTAGTATTTTAATATTTATTGGGGGAGATGCAAATACAAACTTGTGTAGCTTATATAATAAAAAGCAAATTTATTGAAATCCATTTTAGAGTATGAAAAATGAACAAAGAATATCTTACTCTAGTTGGAGGTCGCTTATTTCAGATGGCCATCCTGCGCCATCTTTTAACTAAAGATAGTTTTACCTGTAGTACATTGAAGTAAATCAATAATATCCAACCTTCTAGATGCCTACTGCTACTGTACTGCAGGGAAATCGACCTTTATTTATAAGATGGCGCAGGAGCGTCACCTGGTCACATTTTCCATCCATGACAATTCTCAGAAAAGTAATCAACTTTTCAGAATTTCAAGTCTGTTACGGTTTGGCACTTTCTATTCGTCTCTTCTTAGCTCTTCCAATATTGCAATGTCTCGAGGGCTGATAATTTAACCTCATTTTCAGATATCTTCTTTTCATTATTCTGTCGATATTGCTTATCCATTTATTCCTATAAATATTAGGATATCTGTAACATCTGACTATCATGATATCATTTAGGATCTTATCTACCTTTCACAGTCTTTAGAAATTTGCTCTCAGCCACCTCAGTTCTTTTTAAATTTCTCTGATTGACCACTCATATTTCGCTACGATGAAAGTAAAACTGCAAAGTTAAAATGTTATAACATTTGAGCTGGGGTTCTTTTATTGTTTGATTCTTTAAACTTGTTGTATTTTCATACTTACCTAATATAATTCCTATATCTTGTCATAGTATGAGACTTAATACATAAGGCAGATACAAGCTATAGCTGTATTAATAGGAATTCTAGTACGATTATCAACTTCTAATAATCGAATGTTGAATAAATCTAACGACTAGCGGCAACGAAAGCACGGGTGCAAAACTTTACTGCTCCTAAATATAGATTGAAAATTTCTAGAATCTTATAATAACTATAAATAATATTCATACATTTGTGATTGAACATAAAGAAGAGAGAGAGAGAGAGAGAGAGAGAGAGAGAGAGAGAGAGAGAATCTAATAAAAATATCGTAATAACGCACATCTTTAAAAAAAAGTTTTTCTAGTTTACATGGAAACAAACTTGTGGAATACCGTTTGATTAATTCACACGAATCCTCACAATTGATTATCGCTGCTGGAGAGTGTATAACAGAAGAACATTTTATTCAGATTTCTGATTCTATATACTTTTATACTTATTAATTTAATGTGTATACATAAATACCTGAAATAATTTTTCATACAAGCAAGATGTTACAAATGGCATAAATACTTCCATGACATTATTTTATTGTTCCGGAAGGCCCTAACCTGCAGTTCGCTGCCGCAATATGCGAGCTGTTGCCAGTTGAGCATTACGGTACATTGAGTGTTCTATGATGCAAGTTTTCGGTTTACCTATTTGAAAACTCCCTCTGGAACAAAAACTCCCCTTCATTGTATTAATTTACTTTACCTTAAATAAATGTACTTGTAAATTTGTAACATCCTTCGTTATCTTTAATCTATTGTTTTGCATATTCAATAAACATCATTAACAGTAAACCCCTAGGAGGGCATTATGGAAAACAGTATGAGAACCGCTGGGCTAACAAATAGTATGAAGGAAAAAAATACACACCTACTGGCATTTTAACTTTCTTCAACAATAAAAGCGTAGAACAAGGCATCTAAATTTACAAATAAATATTGTATAAAGTAATGAAACTGTAAATGTGCTTGGTAAGATAAAAATAACATATATACGAAATGTTTCATTATAAAAAACAAAATCCGGTTTCAATTGTAGGCTGGTATGTTTTGCATAAATGAAATATTTTCGTGTAAAAGAGAATACCGGCTACTGTTAGTCGCCAATGGACTTCATAGGAGTTGGTTTACCTCTCGCCGGTTATATTCCTGTTATGTACGTCGCTGTGGACATCAAATGTCTATCTATTTACGCACTCAACATAGAGAACGAGTCCCCTGTTTGCTTATTGTTCAGTTGTTTTGGCACACCTTCATAGCTCGTTGTTAAGCAACAAATTAGAGAAGAGATTAATGTGCTATAAAGATAACATTGCTTCAATAGATACACAGCATATCTTCTGACAGCCCTTGTCTGTTTCAGAAATGTTAGTTTGTATTCCTAAGGCTTAGATATGCTTGCACAGCTGGAGATGAGAAATAAGAAACATTAAAATCGGAAAGCAGAGCATGTGAAAAGGAAAACACTACACTATTGGTATTATTTTTCATCTATGATGCATACGCTGGTAATGTTGCTACAGTTGTAATGTTTTACTCCCTTTAAAACTGGTCGGCACCTGCACAACATTCGGGTAATCAGCTTTCACTGCTTTCGTGTTGGTAGAATTCAAAAGTATCTCATGTGCTTTTTATTATTCATCTGCCAATCGGCTTCGGACTGTGTGTTACGTCAAATAAAGTAAATAAACAAAGGAAACAGAGAAGAAGAGTGACGGCAATAATTATGGTTATTCGAATTTCCTCTCATAATATATACCATGTTGTAAGAAATCGTAACAAATATAGTAGAAAGGCTCACTGGGCACAAAATGTAAACCTAAATGAGTGCGATAAATTTAACGATCTCTTAAACTTTATACCTACTTTCAAACCATCGCTTTTAAATTACTTTTATTGTTTCATTTTATTTCCACTTGTGAATTTTTTTTCTACCAAAACACTGAAGGTACGATCTAAGATAAACTGACTTGCCTACTTTTTATCGAAGCATTAAATTTCTAGTTTGAAAAGGCATTTTTCCTAACTTCCCGGATGTGTAATTACATTCAAAGACATTATATATTGCAAGAGTGTTTTAGCATTTTAAATCAGTGATACAGGAATACTGCATGACCATTATCAAATTTCCAAATGTAAGGCATAATTTGGGAATATTCTCCAAAATGTGTCGAAAAGCCTTAGAGAAAATATGTATACAAAACTTTGCAGCCTAAAGTTTACGAAATTCTCGTGTATATTTATAGACCTGTTTGATAAAACACGTGCTTTTTTTTTCGAAATAGAGAGTAATTGATATTTTTTCTTTCCTTCCTTCTTTCTGTCTTTATACTCTCTGCACGTGTTTAAAAAAACAAATTCATTCCGCTGTTACAGCCTAAAAATCATTAATAACGCAGCTGGTGATATTTTAATGTAGTAAGCTCTCTATGTGATGTTTCCTTCAATCTGTGATTTTAGGTTCGTTATATTTTATAAGGCTACATTTATCCGCAAGTAAAACCTTTCGGACAAAATTGATTTTGAATAATTTGAAAGTACGCCACTGCCCACCTTGAGGGGTGAGTAGAATGAGAAGATGTATAAAGACCGAAAGGTGGGAGCCTGCTTTTATCCTTTCCTATTTAAGAACAGGACTTCCCGCAACAGCCATTATAAATTAAATGAAAAGTTTAACGAAAAGAACTGACGGACCGCCTCGTAAATAAAGAATCAAGAGGACCGACTTTAAGAAGCAGTAGGGGAGGGAAACGGCAACGATATCGACGACGGCCGTGGTGACCGGTTGTGTTTAAGGTTTTTCTTCTTTCTTCTTGTATATGGATTACAAGAGCAGTTCGTCTCTGTCTTCATCCCTTCTCTTTCTCTCCAGTTCTGTTTCTCCTTGTGACTTCACAAAAAGATTCATGCTACCCAAGCTCAAAGTGTTGACGTTATGGAGACACGCCTTCTCAAGTCTTACAATTCGTTGTACCACCGAAGAATTTAGTGAATGCCCTTAAGAGCAAGAGTAAGCGAATGAGTAATGCTACAGATGAACAAAGTTTCCCGCCTACTCTGCTGGTAAACAGATGAATTAACCAATGGTAACTCTCTACTCCACCTTTTGCTGGTTCTTCACTTTCTTATTTTTATTTTATTTACACACATATATCTTTTATATAAAATAGCTTTTTAATATTATCATTTATTACAAAAGTTTAATCTTTTAATATTTTAAATCCTGAATGGTTTGCAGTTGCTGTAGCCCTAAAAAATTAAAACCAAAATACATTTAATTTTGAGATAAAATTCATGTCAAAGAATGTATTGCTGAATCAGCAAGTGCTTGTTCAATTTCATTCGCAGCCTTTTATGTTCAAACTTAATATTGTATTCTATTTGGCATTTCCTTAAATTTCAAATGAAATGTGATATGACCGTGCTTTAAGAATTCACTCAGTGTGGGCAATTTGAACTCGAGCTGTTTCTTTTGTACCATTTTAATTAATTAATTAATTTGCTTATTTATAATTCTTTTCGTTTGCAATGCCTGCTATCCCAGAACTTGTAGTGTATCATAAAATCAGGTTAATTTCAAAATTCATGTGCTCCATAGCGTGTGTGTGTATGTGCTTTTCTTTTTCTTTCTTTTATTTTTACGTCGGCCTCGGTAGTTTAGGGGTAACTAGTGGTCTCTTACCCATGTAAGTATTTTTATATTAACATCATTGAAAAAATAAATGACCATAAGGAAGAGTGCAAATAAGTCTAAATTACAGAGTTTTTATTTCAAAACTCAGCAGTCTATAATTTAAAAAAAAAATATAAAGGTCGATTAAGAGGCAAATTAAAAACAAATAGTGTATCTATTTTTCGTTTCACCCCTTCACACCCCAGCCACTCCCACTGAAATTTCAAACGTTGCACCACTACCTTATAATACTTCAGTTTTAAGCAAGAGTGCATTTTTACCTCATAGTTTGAATTATAACACTGACTGACAAACTGTACTGTTGTTGTTGGCGCTGTTGTTTGAATTTGGACGCAATAAAACTAATAACTAATTAGTTATAACCGATAAAAACACTTTAATTTTGTGTAATATCCGAACTCCTGACTAAATTCCCTGAAATATTTTTCTTTCTTATATGATATATTCCATTTTGAAACAGCTTATTATTAAAACACAGCTATTCGAGGGAAGTAAATAAAATATGGGATGCTATTTATATTTGTGCTTACGTTGAATACATTTTTTTAACATAGATATATATTTCTGCATAACATTTACTCAGTACATTAGATGTGACATCTTGTTAGCTAGTTTCTCAAAAATTCAAGACCTTAGTTCTGAATATATAATTTTTATGTCTAAGTAATAAACTAGTGCATTTTGGAAAAGTGGACAAATGTGGAATACTTCAAATCATTCTAGAATTTCTGGGTATCATCATCATCATCATCAAGTTATCAGCGTCCCATTCAATTCAGGGCGTGAAACGGTCGATAAATTTTGCTCAGTAGTCTCTTCTTTCAGGCTTGAATTATTTTACATGCCGTAAATCTAATACATGAAACACGCAGCTTTACTTTCCTTCCGAAGGAAGCCATACTTAGGATTTTTATGCCCGAATAAAATGCATCGATCCTGGCTGAGATTGAATCCGCGATCTTGGGTCTACGAGGAAATATGTAATTCCTGGAGAAACAAACTACGGTGTATCTTACATTATAGTGTACTAATACCATACCTAAATTAAGTTACCCTGAAACTTTAAATTATTTCAAAATAAGGTTCAGTGGCAATCTGTAAGATATTAACGTGAACCAAGATCATGGTCTGTTGTCTAAGTAAAATTATGAAATTCCCAGAATATCCTGCATATTCTTGGTAACAGAATTCCTTACATAAGGCACAGGACACGCTATTCACCTGTTTGCCTCTTACATTAGAATTTGTTGGTATAGTTGATAATGTGGTATCTACGCCGTATTTTAAAATACTCAGAAACCCTATCCTCTTTTCACATACTGCAGTTAATTGCGTTTTTCATATTGTCTGCATCCCATTTTTGGTCTAATATTTGCATTTTTCTTCTTCTTATTCTTCTTTGTTGCTTTCGTCGGAGAAATCGTCTAAAACGATTATAGTAGAGGTGTACAATAAGGATTACTATTCCAAATTTTAATTCATATTTATCGCTCCATTATGTCTGTATTCACTTTTGACACATAATTTCAATTATTTGTAAATTTTAAACTGCACAAAATTAACTTCACAAGAATACAAAAACGAAAGTACTGATAACAGGGCTCAAAGCATACCTCAAAATATGTTAGAGGGCAGGAAAATCGGTTTCTTTGATCTGTAACACGAACATACACACATAATATGGCTACTATAAGTATTCCATATGATCAATATGACTGTCGTTATATAGTCGCTCCATTTTTCTCTTATACTACACATTTATCTATTTTACTCTACTTTAGTAATCAGTACGTTTTGTACCATTATTCTGTCTAAATATATTTATATAATATATAAACCAGGGTTAATAATTTAAATACTATAAGGTAGGGATGTTACACGAAATTTTAAGCGGGGGTGACAAGATGAACTGGTAAAATCTAAATTAACACTGCTTTTAAACTTCTTCCTTATCATATAAATTGGTTTATATTTTTGTTTAAATAAAATTTATTTTAAAATAGTAATTATTCTGACTGTGAGGTTTTGAAATCAAAATTCTGCCAACTGAATTATAACCATATCTAGCACATTTAGCAGTAGACAAAATAACTCCAGAAAAAAGGGAAGGTTTCAAATGTTTATATTTATGAAAAAAAACTAAAATTACATCTTCGGTAAGCAGGCAGGTTTCTTAAGTCTTGTCTGAATACCGTCTTTAGCTGCATAGCCTAAATGTAATCTCATTTAATTATATTAGATCTTAAGTCATATAAAATATGTCTCGAAAAAACACTTAGCCATTGTGCTCTTTATAAAAGACTGTTGAATAAGGTTTTAAGCACAGATTCTTATCTGTCAAGAGGTAGCAGAATAAATTAAAAAGAAGGAAATTTTAATAGTGTTTAACGCTGGTTTATACTGTTGGGGTATCACAGGCGGTGGACACTGATCCTAAGTTTAGAATACCTCCCTGCATATTCCATTTATGAGGACTGAGAAAAACTTGGGAAAATACCTCAGTTAGGGAGGACAGTCCTGCCGGAAATGCAATCGAACACCATGCTTCCACTCATGTACCCGTGTCTTAACGACACGATCACTCGTGTCGGCGAAGAAGGAAGTCGTGGATATAATAAATAAATATATTAACAATTAATTATTCTTAGTGAATATATAAGTATGCAGAATTAAGATTGTCAGACTGTTTAGAATGCTGCACAAAGCGTTTAAAAATCTGGCCCAAAACCTTAAAGTACAAAAGTTTTTTTGAGGCGGTGGAGGTTAAGTTAATGTTCTTCATATTAGACACCGTAGTTCTAAGAAGTTCAGATTCGTGAGATTCTCTCTTCATGAGCGACACGTTGCGCTGATAGTGAAAGAAGTATTTCGGCTTTGTGCTAAGGAAATCAGATTATGGTCTCTGCGTAGCCTCGCTTTAAAACAATCTGATTTTAATCTTCCAGGGAGTGAAGGAAGGTCATGCAGATATTCATATCCTTGCACTTTCCAATACAGACTAAGTCAAGAGTCAAATAAATGCATGTCTAATTATTTTGGAGAGGCAGATTATTTCAGCATTTTAAGCATACGAAATGAAATTGATTATAGGTTAATTTAATCTTGTATTAAAGTAAAACAATCGCCAATTAAAGCATGCACAACTCTTTTTATAAAGGATCTGTACACTTTCTGTAGTTAACAACAGATCAAAACACGTAAATAAAATATTCTCTACCATTACAACTTTTCAGCAGCAATGTTTAAAGCTTTTAAGTTCACAAGTTTTAAAGAATGTTGCTTGATCAGTGACTATCACTGTGGACTGGAAATCGCAGAGTAAACAGAGTGGAGAGCAGATTAAAAAAAAACATCCATACTTGAATTTCCTCATTTCATTCTATAGGCGGCTCGTGCGCACGGTGTATTGCAGAATGACCAAATCGATTACGAATTCTGTAAGCTGAAGTGGGAGGGTAAGGAAATAAAAATAAAGATAATAATAAAGTAGCAATCCCCCCACGTCCCACCATTTCTCCGCTTCCATTCACGTCTGTAGCCTTTGTTGCGTTTTTTTAACCTTGCATTTTGTTAGCATGCAATCGAATTCAAATACTGTTAACAATACAACACTCGTTTTGTATTGGGAGCGCGGAGGTCTCTTGACGATAGCTTTGCTTTTCTCCGGTAGTAACAGGGCCGTGTTAGCTGTCAAAGTGCCTGCCTCCAGCTCGTACTCTGAAAGCAAATGGAAAAGTGGTATGAAAATAAACAGGTCAGCTCTGAAGAAACGCGATATGCCGTCAGCCTCCTCGTGTGGTAGCATTTCCAAAGAAACTAGTTCATTTTAAGTTTACTTTGCCATACAAATTGGTCCCCTGCGGTCTTAGTAACTATCAGTTGCATGATGTGTAAGTGGGGGAAAGTAATGCATGCTGTACAGTGAGCTGGTAACGCTCCAGGCATATGTCGTGAATGTCATGTGATTCATGCGGGTTGTGAACACTTTGCCCTCAAGCTTTTACTGTATTTTGTTCAATAAAATTAGTATATATATTTCCTCCTAAATTATGTCCTCAAAGAAAGAGGAAATTCAGTAGTTCAAGAGCTGTTTTAAGAAACATGTTAAATAATAATAATAATAATAATAATAATAATACACTAATCAAAATAATTAGATGCACAAAATTTTGGACATATGTATTGCTGCCGCAGTTGGGTTTAGAATTGTAAACTCTCCCCCCTTCCCCAGAAAGTTTAAACCTTTATTTAACAGCAGTAATTTGTGCATACGCCAATGACCAAACAATAAGATACAGACTTGAAGAAGCAGGTTAAAGACCACGCAGATCTCACACAGCCCCCAACATTAACGCCTGCTTACAAAAGAGCCCGACCGAGATTTGCTCAGAAACTGGCATTTTCGTCACTGGCGCAATGTGCAGCTTGCAGGCAATCTCGCTTTGGACCAACAAAGTGTGATGGATTCTGCGTGCGCATCGTCGCCGTGGTTGTCCAGGAAGGGGATAGATTTGGGGGTAGTTCAGTCATTGTGTGGGGTGGTATCACTATCGATGGCCAAACAGATCTTAATAGTGGCTATAAACCGATTTAATGCTGCATTGCTTAAATAGCACTAGAGCATGCTATGCCTATTGTATTTGGAATGGGGCCCAGGCTTGTTTTGCAGCAAGACAAGACTAGAGTGCATATAGCAAGAGCCACCATGGCCACCTACAGAAACTGCAGATGCAAGCAATGGATTGGCCTGCTAGGAGTCCTGAGCAACATGGAGTATTTATGGGATAAGCTGGAGAAACGAGTTCGAGACAGTCCCACATTCCCTTAGACTCAACAGAAAATTCTACAAGAGGAGGTGCATAAACTGATCAGGAGCTTGCCTCGAAGACGTGAGTTAGTAATTCAGCACATTGAAGGCCATACCAGATACTTAGTGTTGCTTTATTAGCAAAACTGAATTAATGGAAGTAGTTTTCACTTTAGTTTAGCACATTCTTTAATTTTGGCTTCCTTGTGTGAAATTAGAAGTAAACAAGATGCACGCTGCTGTTAAATAAAGATTTAAACTTTCTGTACAAAAAAGTGTACCACTCTAAACCCAAATACGGTTTGAATACAAAGTTTCAAACTTTTGTCCTTTAATTGTTTTGAGCAGTGTATTACAATAAATGCTATTAAAAAGTTGTACCTTACTTCTAAGAGAAATAATAAGTGAGACTAGGATAAAGTAAAATAAAACCAATTCTCTGATAATTTTGAACAGGTTCATAATGTCTTTTTGATAGTATAACACCCAGAAAGGATTGTGTCGAATGTCTATACAAATCCCAGGCAAGTTTATTCCACCCATAAGCGAAACTTATGAGCTTTCCTTAGAAGCCAGAAATGTTGATTTCTTGCTTCCATGGGTTTCCAGTCATGTTCGTGGGAAATTCGTGTTTGTTCTGTATGCGTGTTGGTACAACTGTTTTATGTATAATTCAAGTGTAGAATGCGACAGTGAGCTATGTCACATTTTTTTAAAAATGTAAATGATTACATTATTGAGTCCTATTACGTTATATAAATTTTTAATAATTTTCACCTACTTAATCATTTTATAAAGTTTCAATATTGGTATTTATGTGAATTCTCGTTTCTGTGGTGCAGGAGTGGGCTATGCCGAACGTCATTTCCACTCGCCAATAGCGCGCTCATTTGAATTCATGTGATCATAGTGTAAATATGTCTGATACAGAGAGTGCTTCCATTGCACGTCCTGTGAAAATCAATAAAATAAAAAATTGGGAAAGAAAAATGCTAAAAACTAGTACTGGAATATAATATTCCAGTACTAAGTAGTAGTAAAACAAGTATCATATCCGCAAAACAAAAAGGTAACGGTTGCAATTGCATGACAAATGAAATGCATGCCACATGCTTAAGGCAGAGGAGTTTTATAAGATAGTCGTTTTGAAAACTGTATTCCATATCTCTTTGGTTCAGCACTCGAAAAGAATTAGATGAAATATACCAAGAAAAAAAATAAAAATGAGTAAAGTAAGGAGACGAACATTTTCTTTCATATATCAAATCAAAAATTCATCGATTATCTATAAGAGTATGTCACGAAAGCTTTGGAATATTTTTGATATTTCTGAAAGATATCTCTTTACTACTAGACAGGACAGAAATACAGTAATTATTGTCAAGAAGGCGGAAGATAAAGTTGAATATGATCCAGATCGTTGCTTGTAAGTTCTTGTAATAGATCGTTAAATATTTTAGTGAAATGTGTCGAAAATGATAATAGTTTCTGCGTTCCTTAAGTCGTTCTTCCGCTTAACTGTATATTTTAACTAATTTTTAACGATCTTTCAACTTAATGCATTGTGGTTTCTGAGAAACAAATAAGTGCAACTGTGCGAAGAAAATATTTATTGATAAATCTCATCATTTTAATTTTTCAGATTATATTAATTATTATAAAGTGTTTAAACACTCGGGAATATAAAGATGCCGAAAAAATCCTTTAGCAGCTGTTGAATGTTCCTTCAGAGATGATAAAAAAGTGAACTTACTTTGGCATAGGGTGGATGCGTGTTCGAACGCCCACCTATAAGTAACGAGGATTTTAAATATTGAGTATGAGCGCCTTAACCTGAGCTTTCACTCTCCAATCAGAGCCTTAGATTTTATGCGACTGGAGTCCGCGGGTTCTGTGACGAAGCCCTGTACGAGCTAAGTAAGCCACGTGGTCCAGATTCGAATGCAGTATATATGGGGAACTTCCTCAGAAAGGCACGCAGTCTTCGAAAGGTATGAGTAGCTACTACGCAGTTTTTGGAAGGGAAGGAACAGAAAGTAATTTGTTGTTTCGCAGTGTGATAGTTTATGATCCTGCAGTAAACAATTGCAGTAAATAGTTTTGCGGTTTTCGGCAATTTCACTTTTCGTGTAGCTCACAGTATAATACGAAGTAATTCTGAACGTTCATTTTGACCACAATTACAACAGACAGTAGGTCGTACTTCTGAGATCAAAATCTTTCCCGACCGAGATGCACAGTTACGCAATGTCATCATATCTTTTCGCGAATATTACATGAACAGCCACGTGCTTCGCGTACTAAATTAACGCCAGTGGCCAAAGTATCGCACCAGGAGGCATCCAGATGGTTATGGTTCCAATAAACACGTCAATAAGTCCATGCAGCAGAGAGTTGTTCTCCTAACTCCCTTTCTCCTCTATCCCGCGAAACAGCAGAATCGGGGCCTCGTAGGTTATCATCATCTGCGACCATTAACTGCTTTGTGACCATACAAAACAAAACGGTTACAAATCCTGATGTAATACGATTATATGATCGTATTATTGATAATTATACTTAATACTGATTCTTAGTGTACTTATATGGTGTTTTACGTCTCGGCAATTCTGCGGGAATATTTCTTCCCCCCCCCCCCTTTCCTAAAAAGAGTATACAGTCTTAACTTACGGAAGATGTTGAAAGTATCGTTCTCAACCGGCTAACCTCCATGTTTTGTGTTCATTGGGTCATTTTGTTAAAGGAAGATAAATATATTTACACCACTTTCATCTTATTTTCCCTTCTGTATAACCAATACATTTTTTTTTTCTGCACTAAACCGATAGATTAAATATTTTGCACATCTTTAATTTTAATTCCAGAAGGAGGCAATGATCATAAAAGTTTTTTCATGTTTTGCATGCGTATTTAAAATAATTTTACACAAAATATTATGTAGCTGTCTTAATATTTTGGCGAATGAAGCCTCCCGAATACGAGTGCCAAGTGTTAACCACCGGTTAACATCGGTTCGTTCCTTATCAGCATCTCAATTTACTCATTACTTTTAAAATACAGCGACATACTGTTGTATAAAACAAGTGTTGCATAACGAGGCAGTGAAAAATATGCTCTGTTTGATAATATTAAAAAGGAATAAGGTGCCTTTAAAAATGTTGTCTATGACGTCACAAAGCACACAAGGATTGCTGTAAATTACTTCTGTTTCTATTGAAAGTCAGCTTAAAATATGAGTTGACGTGCCCAAGCGTTTATTCAAGAAACGTGTAATTTAATTTAATTGAAAGTGTGCGTTGTTTTACACGAGTTATTGGACATGCTGTATCAACCTGATACATTAACAGTAGATGCAGTAGATATAGGCGTGTTCAGTTGCAGTAAATACCCCCCCCCCCAATCGAGTCCAGTTTAATTTTGCTAAATGTAGAGATTAAAAAATCTAGAAGAACTGTAGAAGATGAAGTACACCGTATAATTAAATAAAATCAATAATAGTGTGCTATACCAAAATATTACAAGAAACCACACGCTTTTTCTCTTAGCGTTTCATCGTGGTAAAGCAGATCTGTTACTGAATAATGAATTGCCAGTTCCAAACCGGAGATTTATTGGACCCAAAGCTCATTGATATGCAGTCATGCAAGGCAGATATGTCGTGTTACAGAGCGTTATCAGATCCGATAAGGTAGCATAGCTCAAGAGAAAAATTGCAGGCTGTTTCCCAGCTCACGAGAGATCGGAACTAAGGTAATGAGGTGTAAAATGTGGAAGCGGGTGCAATACACATAATAACTATGTTTATGTTTTGTAGCTCGGATGCAAGTTTACACGAAAAGAAGACAATCATTAAAGTTGCAGCTGGTGCCCTACTCTGAGGCTATGAAAAGTGCCATGTTTTGAACCGTTTAATATTAAACACGATGTGTTGCTATCCATCACGACCCCGCGGCATGTGAGGACAGGTAGTGTGCGTCTGTCCACGGGTGTACTCCCACATACCCTCCGCCGAAGCGAGCTTGACAATAACTCATTCTCAAGCTCTCCCATAACCGGCCAGAAAGAGATCGAGCAGTGATGCTGCGCTGCTCTAAGACTGCCCTGCTATTTGCATATAGCGATAGGGAAGCTCTGTGCTACTAATGTGCCTAAGCTACTTATAACAATTGCACTTCTGCTGCGACACTTTCGAAATCAGCTGCGAAGCAATTAGGGGGGGAAAAAAAAGAAAAAAAAAGCTTAACTAACGAAACCTTTCTATAAATGATTTTATTACGTTTTTGTTTAGAAATTAGATAACCTTTTTCATATATTATTTTGAAATGTAGTTGAAATTTACAACATATGATTACAAAATATTATTTTGCAGAAAAAGATCCTTATGCCTCAGAAAAACACTCTTGCGATAACCACACAAATACGTTGGTGACCATTAAAATTGCAACACCGAGAAAGACTCTTTCAATCATCTTCACATTTGTTCAGAAGGGGTACGAAAGAAGTACCAGAGAGCTTCTGAATTTGGTCTGAGAATTATGACACACCGAGAATTTGGGATATTCTTCCGAAAAGTTTGTATTCCTGTTGAACGAAATGCTCCCACAGCGAAATGAATATGACATCAATGGGTCACAGCGCTAATGCTACCGTTACACTATGACGGTGGTCTTTTATTTTTTATCTTTCTTTAATAAGCTACTACATATTATTTTTATTTTTCTTCCAGTAAACTAATTTCTTAACGAAATTTCGATGATGATGATAATAATAATAATAATAATAATAATAATAATAATTAAAATTAACAGGAAACTCAATAAATTTTTGTACTAGTTTTATTTTGAACACCTAAACGTTCTTCTTCTCTTCTTTTTACTTGCTCTTTCCTCCTCATCTCGCATCTCTTTTTTCTCCTATTCCCTTCTCTCTTCTCTTCACTTTTCTTTCATCCCAGAATAGCTTACGCATTTAGATATATTTTATCATCACTGTAGTTTATCGTAGTTCTGGTGAGTAAAACTTAATGGTTGGCAAGTATGTTTAGCTCACATTTTATGACGCTTTAAAGTCGGGTCAGTTTTTGCATTTGGAAAACTAGACTCGCCTTCATTTGTTTCGTCAAATAGATGCACGTTTAATCATCATTCTCATTTAAGCTCGTAATTAGTTCATTTGTCTTTATATTGGCGATGTTTTACTATACAAAATTTGAAATTTTTCACCTTTCCTTCGACTCGCGCTATATATGTCAAAGGCGATTTTTCCATTGCCTCTTTTTCTGTTGTGTGTATGCATTAATATGACGTATTTTTTCTAGTTTTCCTGCATTCAGCTTATAAAAAGTGTAAAACTGATTATGGACAAAAAGTTTCAATACTAATGGGCCATATGTTATGTTTAGGCTATTAATACGTAAAAGTTATACATATTCTCAAATTTTCGGTATTTATTTAATTTTAATTGTAATGGAGCTTCTTTCTATATAATGATTGATTGTATGTGTATCCAAAATAGATTTCTTAACTTGTTCTACAAATATAAATTGTAAAAATATTTACTTAGGAAACTTAAAATGATAAAACGTGTACACCTTCTTAAAAACACAAAACTTTTTAATGTCACGAGTTCTAAAATACTTCAGGGGAAAAAATCGGATCAGGCGCTGGCGCGTTTGATCGCCAACTCCTAGTTTTAGTCGCTGTTAAGCTAATTCCATGCTATATACACTCCTTTTTCCTTTAACAACAATTTAAGTATCTTAAAGAAATTAAATATTCGCAAATTTAATATTTTCCTCTCATTAAGCGTCAGAGGTGCAAAAAAGGAAAAAGTTAAATACATTAATATTATGCAGCACAGACAAACAATGCAGGTAAATTTGTCT
This sequence comes from Metallyticus violacea, assembly GCA_030762175.1. Lineage (NCBI taxonomy): Eukaryota > Metazoa > Arthropoda > Insecta > Mantodea > Metallyticidae > Metallyticus > Metallyticus violacea. Next base: position 36,613,913 of record CM060840.1, on the reverse strand, counting down.
TATTCATTTTGCTATTTTAACTTAATGTTATGGTTGACCATGAGGCAAAAAAAAAAAAAATATAAAATATAACGATAATTATGACAAAGCATGACAAATTCAATGCAGACATGGAAAGAAAACATTATTAAAATGTTTTCAGTTTATGAGATTGATTAGTATGCAGCATGCTCCAAAAGGCACTATACATTAACGTTACTTATAGCAGTATTTTAGAGCGTTCTTTATTTCTCTCGATTTGTTTTATTTCTGCTTTAATACTGGAAGGAGAAACATCTTGAACACTTAAATATCTCCTTTACACAAATTCTTCAATACTCTTAAATTAGTTACTTTAGCTGTTATTGCTCATTTTAACTAATCCCCCCCCCCCAAATGCTTAACTATTAGTTCTGGCGATCTAAATTGCATTTCTATACCCTGTTGCCACAACTGTGCCGAAAAGCAATTCATAAACGTAATACCGCACAGTTGTTCAGCAGTGTCTTAAGTACACTCATGTTTAAAGGGTAGACAGTTTGAAATGATTATAGGTCATCTGTAGCGCAGGAAGGGCATTGGTATACAACATTTCTAATAATTTTACTGCAGTGAATATTACATCAAATAAAGAAAAGGAAAAACAAAGTCCCAATTCTTCGGCATGAGATACTATCCATAGCAATTAACACCAGATTTACCTAAAAGATCGAAATAGGTTATATTTGTTTACCATTAGGTATAGTTTTGCCTGTAGATGTGAGCAGATGACTTAAAACTTTTAAAATTTTGTTAATATCTGCAGGGCTGCTTCTTGAATTTCATTTAACGTTGTTCCTCAGAATTTTAAACTAAGATCAGGACCAAATCTTATTCAAAGCCAAATCTACAGCAAATCTTTTGGGACTTGGAACAATAACTTGTAATATGTACTCTAACCTTATCTGTTCATTCAATGATGACCTTCCTAGTCTCTTACAGTTTAGTACAGACCCACTTTTCTCTAAAGATAGACTAAATTTTACCCTTACGCATTTTTGGAACGGTGTCGAAATGATTATTCCAACAACTAGTTTTCGCAGTTTACAAGTATTTTCCGCTTATCATTTGTATAAACACTTAAATTATGTTGACCCAAGCTACATTTCAATCTATAAAATACTTGTCATATAAACTAAATTTAAGATTTTTGTTATAATTTAGCTTCCTCGACTTTAAAATAACGTTCCAGTGTCCTTAAACAGAGTCGTCTGTGCAGTTCAAATTTTGAATATTTTTAACATAATCTGAAATGTAGAGAAGATCTATAATGGATAAAAATATGTATTGAGTTTTCAAATTCAGAGAAAATCTTTCTGCTATCTTCAATGTGCTATCAGGTGACAATAAAACTGAAATTTTGACTAAAAACTCTTCATTGTTAGAAGCGTAGCAGATAGTTTATACACATATAGTTTATGAAATAAATAATATTTATATTTTATATTTTGTTGTAATTTAAAAGTTAAAATATGCTTAGCTATACAACTATTAATTCATAAATAAAACTTCTGTTTTTAACTTTTTATTTAAATGTGGTAAGCTTCTCTTATTTTTGAAAACTTTCTCGGATGCTTAGGATAACCTTCAGCGCTAATTGATCCACCTTCAGGGGTAGGTTTTCGTTTGGAATGTCATTAAAGCCATTCTGAATTCTTTTTCGCTGGCTTTGTTACTGCGTTGCATGTCACATGTTCCTCTCGTCATTGATTTTCCCCCTGTATAATTTAACGGAACGTGAGCAATTCTCTTCCCTCAAAAAGGCATTGCTCCATTGAACTTTATCAATATTGGAACGATTACCATATCAGCGTTTGATGTTTTGCCGCTTTTTATACCGTGTAAACGTTCATTAGCATTTTGAGACGTGCTCTTAGCTCACGTGGAGGAGGAAACATACCTTCTTTAATTCCAACATTGATAATATGAAACCATCTGGAATGGAAGCGGACCTTCTGAGGGGCTCGAACTTCTTAGGCAGCGGAGGCTCCCGGCGTTTGGTTATTCTATTTGGAAGTCTGTTGGGGGCCCCGCCTGTGTCGATGCAATCGTTGCTTGTGAATCCTAACCCCAGGTGTCTGTCATATCATCCCTTCGGACATGGGCACAAACGACCAGCCCTGAGTAATGCTAAAGTACAGAAATATCCTACTCCACCCCAAACAATGCATTCCAAAGTACCAGAAAGTTTGTGAATTACTTAATTGTGAAGTTTCAAGTCCATGTCACATGGATTACTATGATAATTATCCTTGAGATGGCGCGCTGTAAAGTTTCAGACGCGTAAGTATAGTCACTTGTTTGTGACAATTGTGTAAGCAAATAAGTGTTAACGTTTTCTACAAAATGGATAAATGCCAGTTGTGATAAAGTATTTCGTTTTCGCAGGGTTTAACCCCAACAGAAGTACAAAGGGATTAGATTCCGCATTAAAGGATTCGCCCCTCCGTTATTGACTGTTAAAAAGTGAGCTGCTGAATTTAGCCTGGCCGTACACCCATTCAAGATGAACGCTCAAGGCGTCACAAAACTGCCGCGGCCGATGAGGTTGTGACAAAAATTCACAATGTCGTATTCAATGATCACCGATTGAAGATACGCAAGTTGGCGAGTTTTGCAAAGGGGTGCCGTGTCTGTTAAAAACGGACCAAAACCGCATTAGAGTAAACATTTCGCAATAATATTTAGATATGTTTAAACCCAATTCCAGCGAGTTTCTCCGACGTTTCATAACAGTATATGAAACATGGATTTTTCAGTACACGTCTGAGACGGAGCATCGCAAACAGTGGGTGACACAGGTGAAAATACAACAAAGAAAGCAAAAATGTTCCATCGTCAGGAAAAATCACTGCTACGGTTTTCTGGGATTCTCATTGTGTGTGCCTGTAGATTACCTCCAGAAGGGCTAAACCGGGGAGTATTATACTGGAGCAAATGATTTTTTTGAATGAAGTCACATTAGTTATATGTTTGGACATGATTGTTTATCTTTTGGTATATTATTTATTGAGATAAATATTTTTTATATTTTTAATTTTTTGTGGGGTTAGCTTGAAAAAATACTGACTATAAATGTGTGGTAATTGTTAACTAAGAATAAGGATGGTATTCAAGCTAAACGCCCACACCTTGCGTAAACGAACGGCCTCCTTCATCATAATAATGCGTCTTTACACACGTCTGGGACTGCTAGTGCAAAACTGCATGACCTTTGCTTCCAAATACTTTCACATCCGCCATATTCGCCCAATTTGTCTCCCAGCGATTACTTTTTGTTCCAAAAGCTGAAGAAATGGCTGGGCAGACGAAGATTAGCATCAAATGATGAGGTTGAAACTGATTTGTTGAATAAATGTATTAATTTATTATATTGAAAAAAAATCGCAAATCTTGTGTTTTCTTGATCAGTCCGGGAACTTTTAGAACGCCTCTAGTGTAATCACACAAAGGTCATGAAGTTGTCTCTTTGCGTTCGGTGTGATACGGTCTTCAAATAAACGTGAATAGTTATTATCGAGCTCGAATCTCATTTTACTTTGGCATTTTATGTATGAGCAATGCATTATAAAAATAAGAATAAATATACAGTTGCTCAGCAGGACCCGAACCTATGATCTTGTAAACTATCGTTTGTCACAATAAGCTCGCTCTACCTACAACTGTTGTTTAATGCCATACTTTCACATGACTTGTCAGAGATTCTTGTAGCACTAAAATGTTGATGAGGTATTAAAAATTGGTTTTTCTTCATTCGCGCAGCAGTTTTGAAGACATTCTAATCCAAATGTAGTTTTCTTTAGTAGTGATTCATGTCTAATCGATATCTAATTTCAATTTCTTTTTAACCCTGTAGCTCCATTATTTTATTTAATGGATCTAGATCTCCTAGATTAAGACTTCTCTCGTAGACCCGAGATCGCGGATTCAATCCCGGCCAGGATCGAAAGTATGGCTTCGATCGGAAGGAAAGTAAATTCTTGGGTTCCGTTTCGTAGATATAGGACACGTAAAAGAACCTCAAGCTTGAAAGAAGAGCCCACTGAGAAAAATTTATCGGTTGTTTCACGCCCTGAAGTGAATGAGACGCTGATGATCTGAGATGTTAAAGAGTGTCATTGAATAAATTAACAAATAAATAGAAGACCTCTATACAATCTGTTAAATTATTGCGATGTAGTTTATTACCGCATGATATAATTATCAGTGGGAATTATTAGCTAGTTATAGAAGCAAAGCCCTTACCAGCACATTGTGTTAGGAAAGTATATGCAACAGGTCATAGTACCGGCCAATTTCTTCACTACTTATATAACTTCAATCTTAATTGTAAAGTGTTTTTCCCACCCTTAATAAGAATAATAAAATAATGTTTGCAAACGTTATTTGTATGAGAAGAGAAAATATGTGCTTGCAAGCAAGATGTGCCTTATTTTTTAGTGTTAAAGAAGGCGTTCATTATATGTTCTACCTGGAGGGGAAATGCTAGAGGTAGGGAACAGGGGTCCTTACACAGCCAAAAATGACTAGTTCAGCTATGTTATTATATGTCAGACGGTATGGTACCTGCATCAATTTTATCCAGCGAAAAATGGAGATTGTTAGGAATCGTTACATTTATCCGGGATTTTTCCCCTTCAACAGTTTGAATTTATTTTGTGTTCCTCAAGTTAATGTGCTATATAATACACTGGCGTCTGATATTCGATTTCAGCCACAGAGAAGAATCTGCTGCAGGGAAAACACATTCGCAGTGGGTGATTATGTTGTCTGGCTGAATGATGAATGAGCAATGTAAAGTGGAAGCCTTAAATGCGTTAACACTCCATTGGCAGTCCAATGGCTTCCAAGATACTTCTGAGGCGCTCGGAGGTTTTATGACGCCATTAATGTGAAGAAGGCTTTGTCACACAGATGAGCTGCGTTCAGATATACGACGAAGGGATATAAAACTGGTACTCCTGAGAGTAGCTCAAGTGGTTGAAAACAATGTCTTTCATTTCATAGGGTGTTAATGCTTTCAATCGCCAGTTTGGCTACAACATACTCCAAAGAACACCTCAGCTCGAAATGTTCATTCTTTCATAGGTTAAGTTTTACATTACAAATAAAAACAAATATAATTAATTGTGTCAAATTTCACAACGAAGTTCAAGTTCTTTTTCTCAAGTTCACAGCTCAATGAACTATTATTTACATATTTGTTGACGTTCCGCGACTAGGTTGAAAGCATGCGTGCCAAAGTTTTGAGCATATGGAACTAGAGTCCGATAGGAAAAATTCAAGGTCACGGCCAGAACTCAAACCATGAAACTTCGACGTACTGTGTCCTGCTTGAATCTGTCCTATCTGAAATATCTATGGTTATCTAGTTACAGAGATTTTTCCGTAAGAGGTGACTCGAAGGCTTCAAATAATTATGGCCCACGTTTCACAGTTAACCATATGGTAGCTCAAATGTCAAGAGAATAGCACGGTAAGCTAATATTTGTTGCTCCCGGCTGTGCCTGGAATATTTCCTATCTGACTCGATTCCAAACATTAGCCTAACTTACGACTTTTGTGAAAAATTCATGTTTCAACAAAATTAATTCTAATAGTGTGGCAACAAAAAAATTAATAAACTAATGAAGTTGGCCATAAAATACAGTAATTAGAAGATCGTTCCTCTCTGACGGGTTTCAGTTTTACGTTCAGGGCCTTAGAGTACAGCATTTGTGTAGGTTTGACGATGCATTGCATCCCCCCAGCACTATCCAGATAAAAGAATTATTGGGTTATGGAGTTGGTTCTTTGGCACCACGTGAAGAAATGATCAACAATGAGAATAAATTACGTATCTCCTGAATTATAAAAACTGTATTTTGAAGGAAAGGCTGTCCTCCAACAAGTTTGTGTCTGCTGTTGCTGTCATGCTTCCAAGAAAATACATGGAAGATGCCGGCATTCAAGTTTTGGATTAGCCATATAAATAGATAGGTTGCCGGTATTATTTTACAAACTAATATATTAATTTAACTTTTACATTATACCCATCACATGGGTCCAAAGACTGTACACGTTACTATTTAACACCGGTTGACAATATACCTATATGCCAATATTATTTATATAAAACAATTAACAAAATAATTATATTATATGAACATATTTATATACAAGTGTATATATAATTATGTTTTATATAATTAATAAATTTATAATCTCATTACACATTTAAACTAAAACGAAATATCTTAATTAAATTTGAAAATTAATTTTAACACCCTTTCAACATTAACAACTTCTAAATTTATAAACTTTTATTTATACAAGAAAACTTAGTTATTTTTTATACGAAAACAGACACATACTTTCCCTCTTTTTCATACATCTATAAATCATAATTATTAAGTACATTATTTAAACACACGCAGCTTATAATTTGGCGCACTTTACGTAAAAACTCACCCAGCTTTTGCCAGTTTTCTTTCTGCTCAAGCAAGACCCAGCATGCTAACTTACCCCTATTCGAGGATGTAAACTTGGCTCCAGTATTGTGTTTGGATAATGCGTCAATATATGTTGTCAGCCTTCCAGATTTCCACAAAGAGGGCAAACTCTATCGCCTGTTTCATTGGTAATTTTTTGTGCTTTCCAAGCCTAATAATTTTTTCTCTGCATATTGCTTTTATATCCTACTAGTATGCCAATTAGCTTTCTCTTAATTTTCCTTTATATTATTGCTGTTCCTTACCCCCTTTTTCATATTAATTATTCCAATACTTATCAATTGCCTCTTTAACCCTTCTACTCAGTAACTATGGTGTCACAATTTCTTAGCTGATGGAAGTCTTGTGAAGACAGTCACACAAAGTTTATTGATATACTAAAGAGAATTTGAATTGTAACATAATCGTGTAAGATTTTACGACGGAGAAATTAAAAAAGTGCAAAAGTCTGGAAGATTCAGTGCCTAATAACTCATAAAATTGAATCTAAATTCATAAGACGTGTAAAATTTTGTTAAATAAATTTCTACAATATTCGTATTTGTTCATATAATTTGTTTATTAGAGTTTATACTGGCCATCTAAAGTCCTGACCTGTCGCCACGCGATAATGCATTTTGAGGGCTTATCAAACACAATAAGCCAGCATAAATTATACTTGTGAGACAGTTGACAGACTTAGAGAAGCCGTGCGCAATTCATTTTCTTGAATCACTCCAGCACCCTTGAAAATTGGGTTATTCGCAAGCTGTGAATATAATAGCGTAAATGCACACACATTGGAATAAGTAGACAGTAGCCACAACTAGTTCCTCCATTATCATACTATTTTGATGCATTTGTATTGTTATAACGGGAGGGCAATATATTATAGGTGATATTGGAACTTGACTCACCCTGCCCACGTATAGAACGGGGGAAAAAGGGGGGGGGGAAACACGATTTATAGAACTGACACAAAAATCGCGTCTGAGATCATAATAACGGTTTCCAACTTTATTTTTAATTCATAAACTTTTTGCAAAAGCAGTGGACTTTATGAGTGATTAATGTCGAGATGAAACAAACTATAATACTAAAATAATAAAGGTAGAAAATAATCAAAAGTAAACGTTTATAGTTCGGATTTGGGCACAGAATGTCTAAACAGATTGGGATACTGTATCTTGGTAGCTTCTACTGTTTTAGTTAAACTTTATTCCAAAGAATTACAAACAATGCTTGTTTTTTATATCTTTTGACATATCATGTGGAAATTTGACTTTGCATGGAATTGTGTAATAACACGTTTGATTTCTTGAAGCAGGTTTACAAATGTTTCATTGCATCTGATAATTATCAGTTTTGGAGCGAGACGAATATCAGACGAATTAAGTTGGAGACAGTGGCTGTTGATGTGGTGTTTGCGTATATGGAGAACCTAGGTAGCGGATGTTGGGCCATTTGTTCACGTTCTTAAGGCAGTTTCGTGTTGTAGATATGACTGGAGATGGCTATGGCTAGTGAGGAACTGAATTTTGGCGCTAGATTAAATTAGAGTTCCAAATATTGATGTAGTCTCAGAGCAGCTTTTGGATGCAGATTTTGGGATTGTCTTCTTAGTGAATTGTTATTACCGATTCCAAGAAGCCAGAGACTTTCCTTCAGTAGCTTCAAGCGCCTACAGTTTTTGTGCATATTTTTTGGGGGTGTTGTAAATCCACTATATCGAGGAATTGTTGGTTTGTTTTATTTATGGATGCTCTTTAACATCTCAGGTAATCAGTGTCCCATTCAAATCAGGGCGTGAAACGGCCGGGAAATTTTGCTCAGAGGCCTCTTCTTTCAGACTTGAGGTCCTTTTTCGAGCCGTAAATGTACAACATGGGACCCACGGCTTTACTTCCCTTCCGAAGGAAGTTATATGTACTTAGGATTTTAGCCCGAAAAATCCATCGATCCTGGCCGGGTTTGAACACTCTCTATCAATTTCTATCTTTTGCCGCATTTCCTTGTTCGCTCTACAAACTAAAGTGAAGAAGTGAAGTGAAGAAGAATTGAACTAGAGGGGGTCAAAGAGCATATAAAACCTTGGAAAATAGGGGAAAGTGTTAGTTCTTATCTATTCAGTTCAGAACATGCATTAGGCAAGTGCAGTGGCTGTTTCATGATCTGAAAGGTTGTTGACATAAATCGGAATACCAATGTGCAGTTTATGTGACCAGAAGAGGGTATTCAAACAACGAGAAAAATGAAGAATTTTGAAGATAATCAGCTGAGTACCATTTCTAAACACCTTCTTCATACCAGCAAAAATGGTGTCTTGCAAAGAGATCTAATAGAAGAAAGTGTTGAGATATTTGGCATAAAATATCTCCAATATTGACAAGCCAAGTATGTGAAGTTGCTACCAGCTTGTGAACACCTTCTAAGATTTTCCTGCGGGGATAATGAATAATATCTTCCTGACCTTGCAATACGCCTTGATTGAATGTCTGAAGATTAATGTGTAGAATTTCTACAAACCATCTCACGCGGGGAAGGGGAGTGTTTGCCTTTAGTTCTCCATTACAACCCGGACACTGTTATTCCCCATTCGTGCTGCTGTACGTCATATTGAGTGACTAGTCCTAGGATACTGTTAATTGCATCTGTTCGTTATTTTTTTTATCAGTTTCTGTAAATTCATTCACTGCGATTAAAAACTTCTATTATGATATGCAACTATTATTTTAGGGTAGAGCTATTATTTCTAACAGTGTAAGCAATAAAGTGCACGAAACATTTTGTGATTAGGCAGTCTGAATGGACAGCTAAGCCGGCTCCACATGCAAGTGGCAGCGGCGGGTAGGCCTACGGCAGGTTGATATTAACGTGAAAAGTAAAGTGGCTCTCCCCTCACTTCCCCTCCAGTGCCCTTCCTTGCTTCCCCTTCCACGTGCAATACACAAACACACATGCTACCTTGGTTATCGCGACATTTCAAACCGCTCGCGACACAAAGTTTATTACCCCCCATTTTCTACTGTAAATTTGCAGGCGGGAACTGTATGTGGTTTACACACGAACGCCGAGGGTTATTTTACCAATTGATTCATTATTAAATGCCTCATAAACACACGGCGTAAGTAGCAGCAACAAAGCTAACAAAACACTTATTATTAACCCGTCATTCAATATCAAATAAAGCGTAATGCCCCATGGAGGCGGATATGCAAACACTTTTCACAGGAAAATTGAAGCAAAAGAGAAAACAGAAAAATTCAGTTACGTACTTTGGTGTTGTTTGTACATATTTCTGGTTTTACATTAAGCATCTAATAATACAGAGCTTTACACACTTTGACAGCATACAGCTAAATCAAACGCTGGACGTAAATTACATCCCCTGCCAAGAAAGAAAAAAAAATAATGTAATTTGCTGGTTTACATTGCTTTAGGCTTATGCACAAAAGCTTTCATTTTCAAAGTGCCACACAAGTTTCTCTTTGCTTGAATCCATTACTGCGACGTTGAGGAACAAAAACAACAGGTACATACAAAGGTTCAGAACTTATTTTTTTATGTTGTAAAATAAAGCTGATTGTTGTGCTAAAAAATAAACTCATTACCTTGCGAAATTCTTTGTGTGTACTACAAATATTCGACATTTATAATGCTTCCAAAGAAAATTAATGTTTGTTAACTATGTTAAATATTATATTTAACATTTAACTTTGAAAACAATTTTTAACAATTTAAAACAATAACATGGAAATATTCAAGAAAAGTATTCTTTTTGAAACAATATAAGGAGACAATCGAAAAGTGCAAATAATCAATATGTACACAGTTGAAATTAAACATAGCGAAAAATCACAATTTAAGTTCCCCGATCCCATTTTTTAATAGTGCTTAATGCTCGTTTTTACTGCTGGGGCGCCGCAGCCGTTCTCCGATACCAATAAAACACAAAACAAAATAATAAAGAGTAAGCATAGAACACGCGTAGGCTTTCATGGCCAGAATCTTGGATCTTAAAAGACTTTTCCGGATATTTTGGCCGTGGTCTAATGGTCAATATCGACCATAGTGTCGAACGAAAAGTCAGGTCACCGTAAATGTGAATTACCACGGCTAGAAAACCGGGAAAAGTTTAAGTGAGTATAGTGTGGGTGTAAGTGCCGATTTTGCCTTTGAGCAAGATTTTTCATGCAAATAGAGTTTGAAGAAAGAATTCCAGCATAAAATTTAAGAAAATAAAAATCAGCTCACATCTGAAAAATCTGTTAGAGCTATGATACTCAAAATATTTTTATATCTATATAATATCTATATAAATGACCTACAACTTGGTCACAGGCCCCAGTTTAACATATTTTGAGGTAATCGCTAACAGGAGGTGTCATCGACAAAGAATTATTAAATTAAATGATATCGCAATGGTGGCTCCCATCTTATGAAGCCACTGTCCAAACGAACTATCCCAAGATTCCAGAACCAAATCAAGCTAGAAGTAAGAGGCAAGAATTTTGTTACACGGGTAGTTGATGCGATCGAACCTCGATATCAACATGCTCCTAGGACCAAGAAATGCCATGGTGTTTTTAAATAGCATCTAGTGAACTTACTGGGGTGAAGATGAAAGGGGAATGGAAGGTAAAATTGGTAAATAGGGATATATGGCAAATATTAGGGCAGGGTATATGAAGAGAAAACGAAAATTGGAAAAATGCTATCAAAGTACTGCAATATCGAAGTTTTTTCTAGTAATTAAAGAAACAGGACTGATCAAAGTTATTCGGACTCGGGAGCAAATCATTTATAATAATGACATCACTATTCCGGAGTGAGTTCCTATAAATATAATCACTTGATCTGGTTCTGAGAATTTGTCGTGTAGAACTCCATTTAAACATAATATCCATTCTTTGAACTATAATGCAGAAAGGAATGCTAGATATAGGCTTTCAGTTATTAATAGTATAAACATTAGTATTATTTTCAGTACGCATTTACTTCTCTTATTTCTATGTGCTTTTAAAGAAAGTTTAAGTAAAACGAATATCAATTAATAGTAATATTAATTGATATTCAAATGAATATGAATTAATATTGAATTAATATTTTGTGCAAATATTAACTCAATACGCTAGTTTTGTGTCATTTCCAGTACTGATAAGATTTAACTAGAGTTAATTAGCGAAATATACAGGATATGATAATGTAAATGCTTTAAGCTCAATCTCAACATTAAATAATTGCTGTAAATATTCATTTACTTAGATTGGGTGAATACAGAATGTGCAACAGAAAGAATAAAACGCTCAATAGAGTCGTAGCATTTATTCTACGTTATAAACATGTAATGGGGAAAAATTAACTAAGATATGAATAGAATAATCTAAGAAATGTAAAAACCACTTCCACATCTTTCAAAGCATGCTAGGTTTTTATGAGCAAAAAGCCCATGGATGAACATTTAAAATGAATCGTGCTTTAATAAACATTTAGCTGTTCATTTCGCTGGTTTATCACAGCATGAATATGTAATAAAAAGAGCTTAATGCTGTTAAAGTCATTGGGTAAGTATCTCCGACTTTAAGATGTTATACCTACAAGTTATATTTGAAAACTAGGGTAGATCTTGCGAAAGTATGATGAGATCAATTTTTCTATAAAAGTAAATCATTTTATACTCTTTGTAAATCCTTATAACTGCCAAAGATCCGGGTGAGATAGAGTGTAAAACAAAGTTATGTGACACAAATAAGAATTAACCTTTATCTTCAAGAGACCGAATATTTGGTGGTAGGAAAATTGCGAGATTCAAGAAAGAAAACCGGAAAGATGCAGTTAGGAGGCCTTAAATGCCTGGAAGAAAGAAAATCATTGCGTATAATGAATCGGATATCATGGTGTCGAGAAATTATTCAAATTACAGTGGGGTCATTATAAAGTATATCAATATATGCTTGCAAAGAAAATCCGTAAATACCCGTAGAACTGGGTGTTGAAAGCACAGAAGAGTAACACAGATGTAACAAAACAAATGTTTAAAAAAAAATCCCTAAGGAAACGTGTACAAGGAGGTTTTAGAATAGGAGAGGGAATTTTGTTTAAACTGAAAGATCTAGTGGTAGATAGAGGTATTTGGTACAATTAATAAATGGGAGAGCTTTTAAAGGGGCAATAATGCTTACAAAGTCCAAACAGACGGAACATTTTAATGCCAAATAAATAATTTCTGTACAGAAGTTCGTAATAATAGACTGAGATAGTGATGATGGAAAAAAAAAAGCCTAACAAGGAAACTATCAGTAAGCTCATCTTTAAACTTCGTCTCAAACTTTACACACAGTTAGATGTTAATAAAAGTTATTTAAATATAAAATATTAACTGCTCACACAAATTGAAAGGATGAGAAATTAAAATTTAAGCAAAAATGTGCAAAGGTTGATATCCTGTCTCCCTACACAGCCATATTTATAAGAACTGTGTATATTTACCTATTACTACTATCAAAATACGCGTTTAAAATTACACTTGCAATAAACATCATCTGCCTCTTTTATTTGTAAAACTTATTTAATTCTGACTTCAACAAAGCACGAAATTTTGGAAGACGATAGAGAGCTGAATGAGGATGACTTATCAATGTCCCGAGAGGAAAGTAATAAGAGACAAAAATGAGAATGTAGACAAAAGTGAATATCATTCCTAGTTCAAGAAGCCTACAGAATATAACGAAAGAAAAGTTGGAAACATAACCTGGAAATGGAAAGCTCTGGAGTTCATCTCAGAATGTTATGCTTCCGTAATTTCTTTTTGCATCGTCATTAGGTCCCATTCCTTTCTAAAAATATATCTGGAAATGACATCTTCCTGTCTTAGCGAGATGTTATTTGAACAGCGTGAACTGCTCTCGAATTAATCCGTGAACATTCGCCATAAGCTCTCGCCTACTGGCAGCTCGAGTTCCCGGAGATAATTATGTAATTCCCGTTTTTAATAAAAACGAAGCTGTCATCCAAAGTAAAAGAAAGAGAATCGTAGCATGGCTTGCTGAGTTTTAAGACCTGCAGTGAAAATGAGAATCGATTCCACTCCAAAGAGCTGTTTGTTGTCAATGCCACAGAACACTACTGCTGCGATATGCATCAGTATTTTTCTAGGGAAAGGGAATATCTGTATTTCCAGATTCATTCTAGAGGTACTTCTGGATGCATTCATCAGATACACATCGTTATATAGGCAAAAATAAAAGTGCACCTGGCATAAATACAAGTGTGCAATTTCCTTATTTTCCGTGTTTGTGTGTCTCCATTTGCACCTAGCCGTGTCTTGGGATGATTGTTCCTGCTTCATAAGATTTGATAGAACACTTTTTTGATTTTTATTTACTGACCTTTGTACTTCTCATTGTGGCATCAGAAAGTTTTATTCTAAGCTGTTCTTCCATTCCGCATCGTTCTACTTATGGTTGAAATGTTCACATTTTTGTTTTAGCTTCTGGTTCTTATTTATTTTTCTGTGAAATTTATGTTTCTAAAGAACGTAAAAATCTTTTCTATCACTGGTTGCTTTTTATGATGATATCCAAAATCCTCTTCTATCTTAAAATAATGAATAGTACAAGTGAAGAAGAAATCATTTGTACTCTTTAAGTCTATTGTACCATAAATATGCATTCTTACTGAAATGAAGTGAACTAAGATTCTCTAATTAATTTATTGGGCTTATTTTGCATTTTCCAAATGTTGTCACTTAAAGTAATAACATTATGAAACATAATGAAGACCACATGAGAACAATTTCAAGCAATTAAACAATATTAAAGTTTACGGTCAATAATATAGATTAACATCGCTGTTATTTTATTCTGAAGGTGGTAACGTTATCTATGTATACTTATTTTAATTGATTATTCAATAAATATTCATCCTGAGATTTCGAAAGTTTTATATGTTGGAAATATAACCTGCCCCTTACAAATTGATAATTTGATTAAATGAGTACATGTACGCATTGATGCGCTTCGTCTAAAGCGAATTTGTTTTTGCTGAGATAACTGCAAGCATATAACGCAATTATAGCCTACTAGACATAATATGGTTGACAGTTTTCATATGTGAACAACACAATGTGCTGAGTGGATTTAGCCATATTCAGACTTCAAAGAGTCTTTTTTTTTTTTTTTTTTTTTTTTTTTTTTTAATGGAGGAAATCTTCAGGCGTTCATCCACTTGATACTACTAAGAAACGTGATCTACTGAAACCTGCTCGGTTCCCATTGCACGTTCTGTTGCGCGTACCAATCAGCGGTGGCAGGTGATGGGGAAAGAGGCAGCTATATAGATCATCATACCCCTGTAGGAGGTGCATGGTTTGAGACGTTTGGCTATGCGAGCCCTGAGCAAACATGGCGACGAGTTCGAATCCGTCAATAATAGATCATTTTGATATGATTCAATTTTTACAGCAAAGGGCTGTCAGCTGAGTGAAATTCATCGTTACATGAAAGCCCAGTATGGTGAGAATGTATGCGAAAGACCGCAGTGGAAGACTAGGCAGGGATGTTTCTGACAGGACATCAGCAAGTGGTTAACCTTCCACGCCCTGTGAAGAAGTTTCGAGAAATTGCATCGAAAAATCTATTCGGAATGTATTTCGCAAATGCTGAATAATCCAATGTATTTCATTTGCAATTCATACACAACACCAATGTCTTGAATAAACTTTAACTTTTGAGATGCACAATGATCAAACTCTAGTCTTTACAGCTCGAACATAAGGCAGCAACTGACACAGTATAACACAACTAATAAACGTAGCCTTGAGCGGGTCATTCACTGCTAATGCGTTACTCGAATAATACTGAGGTCACTGCAGTGCAAGCGAATTAAGCATATACGCGATCTATGGCCAAGTTATAAATGGAATTCATGGTACAAAGCTGGAAAAATGGACAATGACTACTCAAAATAAAACCAAAATACAGAACATACTTAAGACCAAACTTTATTAGAATGACGGAAAACAAAAGACCTAAAACAGACTTAAATTTTCGACTTCAACGAAAATGAAACCCAGTAAGAACCAAGAGATGGAAAGAACAGGAGTTTGAAGCCGGGACAGACTAAAAGTGGTCTAAAACGTGTTTCAGAAGAAACAGTTAGTACAGTATGGATATATGATGAGATTGAGGGGGGAAACTTTATAAAGTATTTGAAGTAATCATTGAATAATGATTTTAATTTTCTGATATTTTGCTGTAAAATATGTTTTAAAAACTAATTATTTCTTTATTAGTTCAATTTAATTGTTCATCTGTTTATTGCTGCTTTAAATTGCCTAAAATATTATCAGTGTAAATGGCTAATCTTTACTAGAATATAGAAAATATATAACGTTCTGTTACGCCAATTTTAGCTGCATACTTCATGCTAAGGCACAATTATTTAACGTTATTTGTGTGTTTCTACCATGTCGTCAAGTTTATATATGAATTTTTAATGACGAGAATAACTTAGTTGTGCATTATTTTTCCTCTTAAGAGTATACTTAATTATACTACTTTTTAATCCTTAATTTTAATTAGGTTATAAATGGGCATTTTCTGTAAATAGATCAGCTTATTTATTCTACATTAAGAGCAGTTTAAGCAACTTAATGTGGACCTACCTATCCTTCCAATCGCGAGATTCCCCCTTCCAGTAATTTGATTTTGACAGAGTCGGACAGTTGTGTTGTGCAGCAGAAAGTGATTTTTCATTAAATAATGCAGTTTCTACAATGCTGAGATAATCGCTGCATTATTGTATATTCATCTTCAAGGCATACTTCAGATACAGAAAATCGTGTGGCTGAACTAGACAATACTGGCATCCTAGTTCCAACACGAAATACAATATTAATGTTAATTTATAAGTTTAATGAAATGGTGTCTGTGGTTGATCGGGAAAAAATCGAAACTGCTCACCAATCCATGATAAAATGTGCAGTATATTTGGTCCCAGAATTATTGGACCTGGTTTATGACATTTTCGTTTACCAAATCTTATGAATTGTCATTTTTATCCTTGGAAAACATTGCAAAATACAATATGTTCAACAAACCCTCACATACTGTTGAAACTTTAACAAACATTCTAATCGAAGTAATGTCCATTAGTGATGAACTAAAGTGTGTCAGTATTACTCCCCCCCCCCCAAATGGGGAAAATGAGGAACATTTTGCAGTACTTTAATCTAAGGAAAGTGAATACCAACTTTAATTTAATATATTGCACTAAGTTTTAAAATGGTGAAACACTTTAGCGCTGCGAGCCTACACAGGAAATTGGGACTTTTGAACTGCTCTCATTGCGTATGGTTTAATATAAGTTTTTTGCTATTAATACATTTGCAGAAAGGTAAATTGCCCTGTTTCAAACATAAAAATTAATTTTATGCTCAAACACTGTAATGTATTACATTGTAATTGTGTGATTTAATTTTTATGTCGAATTATGCATTTTATCCGTGTTTAAAATGTTTTGCACAAATGCAGATTTAAGTTTGAAGTATCTTATAAGGTAAAAATAATTTTGATGCAAACTGTAATCGTGTAATTTTTGTGCTGCGCGAATTTGTTTGAAAGATCACATCTAAGACTTAACACTTTCTGAAACGCTGTCACTGCTGTTTCTGAAAAAGTGTTTCAGTGTATTTACTTATCTAAGAGGTAGTAAAAGACCAGTTACTATGAGAACAATGAGATTGGTTACTGCTTTGTTTGTTTATTTGCTTTCAGTGTTTAACTCCTTTTTTTACTATTTAAGTATTACAGGTGGTGAACACTGATGAAACATGAGATGAAATGATCAATTGCAAAAGATATTTTTTTAAAGGAATAAAAAGGTTCAAAGTCTAATTTTGGGGGATCTTCCAGGCATTTGACATATTTTATAAGGATTGAGGAAAATTTGGAAAATACCTGCCAGGAATGACGGTCCTGGCGGGAATTGAATCCCAGATATCCAGCTCAGGAGTTGGATTGATTTGTTGTTTATATTCTATACCTAGATATGAAGTAATATGAAAAACAGTTTGAAGCTATTCTACATGACATGATGTGAAGTTTTAGGATAAGTTGGTAGATGCAAGAGCTATATCGAAAGTTATTTCTATAGACGCTCCACATACAGTGGATTGAGTGTATCCCGGGGCAACGGACCGATTCGAGCCCCTTGAACAAATCCTAACGTATGTTCTACCAGGCGGCCTTGTTAGTGGCGACTATGGGTCATCCCGCAGGCTGTCCACCGTCCTTATGCATGAAAGGAAAGCTCTTCACAGAGATTTTCCTTTTCTCCCCTCTCTCTAAATCACGGCTGAAGAATTCTTTTGCTGAGAAGGGCTTGGCAATGCTACGTCTGCATGGAGCCAAAACCTCGCCTTAGGCTCGTCATTATTTTCTGGGGTATGGAACAACCATTTCGCTCCACGTCTCTCAAAACATTAATTATCCCGAGTTTTATGTTTTCTTCCTTTCCTTTTTTTTTTCTTTCTTTTTTTTTCCGCCTCAAGACTTGTATTCCGACTTGGGATTCGCCTCTTGGAGAAGGTGTACGAGTCGGTAAATATGTTCGAGAAGGTATAATTGGTGTGGTCCCTGAACATTATGAGGGTCAGTGATTTCATTACTGCTAAAGCGTTCTTGCGCAATCCATCAAGAAGTCGTGTTTGAAGGCCCACAAGTGCACTTGCTATGGAGTGACAAATAAGCTTGATCCACCATTTCTTATAATATTTTACATGCTCTGGTTCCAGGTCTGCACTTCGCAGTCATTTTGATCTTACTGAAGAAGTAAGTTGTACTATTTTAGATGTCTTATTGAGATGGACACAATTCGGCGATATGTTCATTTTCAGTCCTTTTGCAAAAATGTTCACTTTTATCAAAGATAGAAATGATATGAGGTAAAGTCTGAAACATTTGCTACGGCACATCCTCACTGATGTATAATTTTTTTTTTGATTGATTTATTTATGGACGCTCTTTAACATCGCAGGTCATCAGCGTCCCATTCAACTCAGGACGTGAAACGGCCGACAAATTTGTTCAGAGGCCTCTCTTTCAGACTTGAGGTTCTTTTTCGTGCCGTAAATGTACGACACGGGACCCACGACTTTACTTCCCTTCCGAAGGAAGTCATGCTTAGATTTTTACACCCGAAAAAATTCATCGGTTCTGGCCGGGTTCGAACTCGTGATCTTGGGTTTAGAAGGCAAGTATGGTAACCACTACACTATCAGGACCGACACTGATGTATAGACTTAATATATATGTTGTAAGCTTAATCATCATATTTTGTGCATTTTAAGTAGTAATGTGGATATTATGTTTATAGGTTTGTGTGTGTGTGTGTGTGTGTGTGTGTGTGTGTGTGTGTATGTGTGTGTGTGTATCATGAGGTTAACTTTAGTTAACTGTATGTCGATAAAAGAGAAAGTTCTCTGGTGTAACTGTCTACGGTCCCAGGCAGAAAGGGGTAGAGCCAAGAAGGCAATAAACTGCTATACAAAGGAAAAGGACAAGTGTTATGCCACTTGTTAAAAGACCTTCCGTTGGCGATGAGTTAATAAAGTCTAGGCTTTCCAATACGTTAGGGGAATGAACTCGCCAGCCGTTTGTACAGTTAACTTTAAACCAACCATTGTATACAAATGTTTTAAACTTTGAAACAGTAGCGGGTGGCATGCTTTGGCAGGTGCATTTCAACCAGCCAATATTTTGAATTTTTAAAGCTAGACTCGAAACTTGCGCGAGCTGTGTGACCTTCTTTGGCTTGGTGAGGCCAATGTTTAGTTAATTAGAATCGAGCATATGAGGAGGCGTTTGCTCTGCTGGAGTATCAGTTCTTATACGTGCAGATCAAATATCAAGTCAGTTCAGACAGAGTCAAAGGTCAGTTTATCAGTTCGCATATTCTTTTCACATAGTCATAAAATCAGACTCAATTCTTCTCTATGGAAGTCGCGACAGCTAAATTTATATCCGACGTAGTTATGTTCTATCGTACGCAAAACACCAGAGGGCCCGAAAGATGTGGGAAATAATAAATGAATATATATATATATATATATATATATATATATATAAACAGTTGATAATCATCTCCCTTTCCTGTTGGGCACGAGTCTCAAAACCCTGAAACATTGTTGTCATGAAGCGCGGGAAACAACACCAAAGCGATCAATAGTCAATTAACGATATGCCGCTACAAAATATGGCAATCAGCAACTAAATCGCTTCATAATTGGCGACCAACCAGTCCCGCCGACTAAACGCTTCAAGTCGAATAGGCGTACATATAAATGTTTCATGAATTCTGTTTAATGAATGCAATTAGCGATAAAGGCTAAGTTAATGTTCCAGTTTGGTACGTTGCGAGGTTATTTTGCACTTATCGTCATTAATCTTTCCTAAATATAAATCAAGCTAACAGGCTAGAAAAGTATTATGTCAGTATTTTGTGAATTTGTTTCACTAGCCAGAATGTTTTTATTTTAAATTGTACCTTCATTTCTTTCTGAGTAACCTACTAGGCCACGGATGATTTGTTTATATTTGCTAAAGGTACTACTTTAAATAATAGTTTAAATTAAGTTAAACATTTATTTTGTTTTATAGTAATTCATTACACAGTACTCAAATCTAGCAAAGAATGTGCGACAGTCTTCTAGATTATTTTGCAGAAGAGTTTTGAAGCTGAAGAAGGTGAGGATGATGTCCATCGAACTGGTTTATGTGATTCAACGATAGAGATACATAAGTTGCGCCCTAGGTGATCTTCAGCAATAAAAAATGAAGTTTCACGCAAGAAGAAGCTTTTGCTAATGAACTGTCAGGAAGGTTGGTGTTTCAAACAACTGTAGCTGTCCAGCTGCACCCCCAAATGGTCGTGAAGCTGACATTAAGTTGTACTATAATCAACTGCACAGTCATTAAGACTCCGATATTTGGCATTAAATACAAAGCTCGCTGTATTGCAACAAGAAATACTCCTACGCATAGATTAAGCAGCAAAAACCCAGGAATTAGAAGGAATAGAATTGATGCCTCATGGAATGTACAATCTAGATGTTGTGTCTTCTGACTATGGTTCGCTTCGGTTCATGATAACACTTCTTCGAGAAAATCGGTTCGGTAATCTTGAAGATGTCAAAAACACATGTTCAAAGGTTGGTATCGCCAACAAATTCGAAAGTTGAAAAGGAGATGGGTGAAAGTGTTCAATAATGATGATTTTTTAAAGATAGTACTTTTTTGTTGGTTGTTTAGTTTTGTTGTGGTACCAGTTATGGGAAAAGAACTTCCTGACCAATCTTGCAAATATGACTGAAGTTAGTACAATGTCCCCCTAGCGGGCACATTGTTTATTATTAAGGCTATCCTTCTTTCCAGAATTACCATTTAGCTGTTCTTGTGTCACAAAATTTTTTTACTTTTATCTCAAGAAGCTTTTAGCTCTTTTCATCAAAATCAGTGCGTTTGAGAGCTTTTTATGTTACTTTCCAATTAAACTACAGTTTAACTCAGTCTGCTCTTTGCTTTCATCCACTTTCAAAGGCTTTGTGTTAAGTCAGGAGAAGGGAAATAATTTGGAAATGCTTTTTAGTGCAAATATTCTTCGAACTTCGTTTGCAGACTCTTAATTCTCGCTGCACTACAATATTTATATTGAACAATTTTGCTTTATATATAACGCCCTTTACGCCAAAAAAAATGGGACTATCAACTAGCTATGAATAGCTCGGCCAAATTTAAATCCGCGTTCACGGTCGTACAGCAGAAACTAGCATGTTTGGCTTTGAACTGTCGCACTCGGGTTCGATTTTCAATGTTAATTGGTATAGATTTTTTCAAGGTATTTCCGTACTTTGAAAAGATGAATGCATACTAAGGAACTTTAGGCGCTACGCACTACAGTCTTATTTGCGTCTTTATTTCATTGTGTTCATCGTTTTGAAATACCCATGGAATGAGGCGAGACGTTAAACACGTAAAATAATAAAAGTCCTCCTCTATCATTCATTTGTAATTGTTTAACATTTTTCTACAATACTTAACTTAGAATTTTCTCAACAAAACTATGCATATATTTTGGAGATGGAAGTACATATTTTTCCTACCCTTTAACAAAAATCACAATTAAAGAATAACAGAAATTAGTTCAGGATATACTCATGATAGCGTATTCAACCTTACAAATCGGCATGCGGTTTGAGTATCGAACGTACTGGTGTTTACCTGGTTGGCAGCCACTGAGACGATAGTATTCAAATGAGTTCATACAGCAATGGTTTTTGTTTACTTCCCCTCCCAAAGCATATGGAATAGTCTGTGGAAAAGAGCATAGCCTTGGGATCTCTGGAAGCTATTATGTTCTTATTTAAAATAATGCACGTTTTGTCTCGCTGAAATCACATTTGTGCAGTAACTTTTCGTACACAATGCAGCAACCAACTTGCCGTCTATTTAGTTTAACGATTGTGTGAGAACAGTGCAAACGAAAGCTCCGGCAGATAGAGTACGTTAATTTGTCCTGTTCCGGTGGGACACCGCGTCCAGCAGATGTGCTCTGCAATTAGTGTGTCCAACAATTATTGTGTTGTGTTTTGTAGTCGGACTGGTGTTAATTGGCTCTCCGCTGGCGTTGCAAAGTGTGATGAAAATGTTAGATGACATGCTAGCAATTGTTTTTCTGTTTCTGACATTAAATTAGCTTTAATCTTCAAGGTGCAGCATCCCTTTTTAAAACTTTTATACGGCTTTGATTTTACCAATTTGACGTTCTCGTGCAGTTTCAAATACATAATCGTACTAAAACCACCTGTAACGTTTATGACTAAGGAATTTTGCTACGATTTCCTTTTCTTCTATTCTTTCCTTTACTTTTCTTTCCTTTTATTTTTTTATATTTTTTAATCGTTTTTACTACTGAGGCACCACAGACAGTGGACACTGATGATACAGGAAAAGAAATAATACATTGGGAAAGGAGTTTTTTTTCTTTTTAAGGAGAAAAAGTTCTAGGCCTAAGTTAGGGTACTTACCCGCATTTTCTATATATGAGGACTAAGGAAATCGGGAAAAATACCTCACTCAGAGAGGACGATCCTGGCAAAAATCGATCCCCAGACCTCCCGCGAGTCCGTGCCATAATGACCTCGGCCATCCGTGGGGGTAGAATCAGTTCGCGCTCACATGCTCTTCTGTAAAGAATTGTCTAAAAAATCTGTTATCGTTATCCTCATTTTTTTTTAGTACTTTTCATAAAATTTCTTTAATATTATTTTCATTTTTGCGGCAGATTTTGGCCCATATTTTACAATTTTAGACAAAATATTTTTTCATTAATAATAGACAAAATATGCTTTATTACATTTTTCGGATACAAATAAGTGACAACAATACACGCACGCTAATTCAGGTCAACACATACATTTTAACTTTGGCTCGTTCTTAGAACAATAGAAGCACAATTCATTCTATCAAATGAGTTCATGAACTTTACAGGCGTATCTGGGCGATTCCTCCAGATAATAACTGCCCTACTACCAAACATTTCAACGTTTAATTTCCTATATTTATTGCTTAATGCCTTTTTATGCAAAAAAAAAAAAAAAAAAAAAAAAACGTGTATAGGGAACTTCAAATTTGCGTCTGATATTTAATATTTGCAGTTATTTTCAACCTCATTCTAATTTAATGTCTCGGTTAGCTTGTGGAGTATTTTGTTGAGAAGTGAGAGGAAACGGTAGGCGGACCCTATTTGCCGTAAGGTTTATTGTGTGCATGCACCATCTGTAACGTCATCTTTCGTCGTTTGAATTTTCAGGATATTTGTCTCTGAAGACTAACTGTGCTTGCACTACAAATTTATAAAGTTTAAAAAAAAAAACAAAAAAAAACAAGCATTTTACTGTCAATAGAGTCAATGTGTGATGAAAATTTGCAATAATTTCAGTATCAAACATTGTTGCATTTGAAGGAAGAATGCTTCCACGCAGAAACTTTCCAGTAATGATAATCAGTGATAGTATTTCGTTTTATGTTAATTGAGTATAAACAAAGTGAACACCATACAGGATTTTTTTTTCGACCATCAGTACAGAAATTTAAATTTAAAAACTGGTTGGACCAAAGCCGGGTTAAAACCTTGATTTCACAACTTAAGCAATATACAATGCTTTCTGTAGAGACAGACAGGCAGATAGACAGACAGACAGGGTCACCGACAAGTGTGCTGAAAAAAATGGATTTCTTGTTTATGGTGGTTGCCGCTATATTTTATTAAATTCTCTCACCGCCTCTCCTTCTATGTTTTATACGTTAGTCACGCACGTATGATTATTAATTCTAGTCATCAATATTCTAGAAGCTGTTGATTTATATTAAGCAGAAGCAGTGGTAAAATTGTGCTGTCGCTAGCCATCGTTGATATGTATTATCTACTCTGCAACGAATAGTAGCAGATATACTCTCAAAAAAGTAAATTTTGTATCAAATCAGTCTATTGGCCAAATTTTGCGATACTTGCCTTTGTTGAATATTTCAAAGTGGTAATTTCATGTACTTTGATTTTTACACCGGGATTCAAAAATATGTTTGAGGATAACTAAAAAGCATAAATGGTAGACTGAGTCTAAGTCAATCTGGATAGTGTTGCGAGCACATCTATCTACTTTGATTTCCCTCTGCATTAAAGAGATTTTTTTTTGACTAGAGTTTAGCCCCCGTTTTTACTACGCTGAACACTGATGATACTAATGAAACAGTCTCTAGCGCCCACCCATACTGAAATATAAGTATAATGTATGTATTGTAAGCCTAATCCTCGTATTTTATTCATTTTAATTAGTAATGTAGATAAATATATATGTGCGTATATGTGTGTATTATAAGGTATACTTTTAATAGGTTAATTGTGTGTCGTCAAAAGAGAAAGTTCTCTGGTGTAACTGTCTACAGTAGCCCAGCCAGAAACGGGGCACTGGCTAGGAAGCAATAAACCGCTATACGAAGGGAAGGTGCTACTAAAGAACTATGCCACTTTTTAAAAGACCTGCCGTTGCCGAGGCTTAATAAAGCTCAGGATTTCGAATATGTTAGGGCAATGAACTCACCAGCCGTTTGTACAGTTAGCTTTAAACCAACTAATATAAAAAAGTTTTACAATTTCAAATAGAAGCGGTTGGCATGCGTTGGCAGGAGAATTTCAACCAGCCAATAGTATATGTAGATTTTGAGCTTTTAAAGCAAGGCGCGAGACTTGCGCGTGCTTGTGTGACCCCACTTTTGGCTTGGCGAAACCACCGTTTAGTTAATTTGAATTGAATATATGTAAAGAGGCGTTTGGTCTGCTGGGGGTAAGCAGAGAGAATCAGTTCATATAATCAGTTCAGGGAGAGTCAGAGGTCACATAGGCAGAGCAGTTCCGTTCACATCAGTTCAATTCAATCAAAACAAGCTCTACTGTCAACATAAGTATTACAATAAGTTCTACTTATGACGCAATTCTCAGTTCCTTGGAAGTTGCGGTAGCTAAATTTATGCTGGTCGTAGTTAAGTTGATACTATCGTACGCAGAACACCAGAGGACGCGAAAAGTCTTGCGAATAATAAATTTCTATACACATTCCGATCTACTCGTCGCGTGATTATTAATACAGTTGGTATCCTCTCGCCGCTACAAATTATGGCGATCAGCAACTAAATCGCTTCATATTTGGCGACGGACCTGCCGCCACCAACTAAACGGCTTCAAAATTGGCGCCCAATGTAGGGCTTCCTTACACTAAACCACTTCATTGAATGAAATGATAAAGTGGGAAAGAAGCGCTTCCAAGTCTAACTTTAGTAACTCCCAACATTTGCTATTTGTCATTAATGAAAACTGTAGAAAACCTGGAAAAAACCTTATTCGGGGAGGACGGTCCAGTTTACGAGGGCATACCTCAGAAACCTCTGCCACCCGCGTCGGTACTTGATGTGGTTGATTGAAGGTGAGGAATAAACACCCTTTTAGGAACCCCTCTCGGTTAGTAGGAGATTAAATAGATCTTTACTTTTCCATTCAAATTTTAATTACAATAGTATACTTATCGTCTCCGTTGTCTAGTGAAGGCGCTTGCGACTATTTATTCGGAGGTCCTGGACGGTTTTATGGTAAGAGTTTTCTTTTGAGCTTTTCCTTACTCTGAGAAGGGGAATGCCTGATACTTTAGGGCCCCAAGGACTCCGATCTCATTTGTGCCATTATGTGTGTGTGTGTGTGTGTGTGTGTGTGTGTGTGTGTGTGTGTGTGTGTGTTAAATTGTACAAATAGAGCGAGATGCTTTAAACGTAATATAAAATATTCTATTATTAGAAAGATCTCGGAATATGTCATCTGTGCTATGTTACTAAGGTCATCTATCCGAGAGAAAGTTAATTCAATTTTACTATCAATAATCAACACATGTTGCAATTAGATCATGCACTCCAAGTGACAATAAACAACTCATTTAGAATTCCAGCAGCAGCATTTTTTTTTTTTTTTTAATTTTTGAAGGAGATAGATGCACCCTTAGGGTTAAAAAAAGGTTATTTTTTGCATGTTAATTAGAAATAGGATTTTAGCTCAATTTCTATGAAAAAATATCTAAAAATTGACCTGTTTGTTTTAATATGTGTCACAGTTGCCTTTTAAATAAACCCCAGCCACGACCTAAAGTTATTCATCTTTCATTAATTTAATTTTTCGCTGTCGCTGAGTTTATTTCATTCCAGTAGTAATGCAAACCTGTTAGCAGGTGCCATGTGGCAAGTAGTTTTTTTTTTCTTTCTTTTTTTTTTTATTTGTAATTATGGTAACCACCAAACATGAGTACTAGGAAAGTACAATATCACAAGAAAAAAATGTAAATTTAAAGGAAGTCGTTACAGTAAATGTGCTGCTGAAAGCAAATCTGAAAACTGCATATTATAAATTAGTCACTTATTTTCTCAAAACAGTCTTAAAACTGTAAATTCATGCATCATAATGTCAAAATAATTTCTCAAATTTTTTTATTCACGTTCTTCCTGTTGAAACTAACAATCTGAGCTTGTCTCTAGTTTATATTGAATTTGGGGGGAGGAAAATTTGAAAAAAGCGATATTGTTTGTTCTAATCATTGGTGAACATAGCTTTGTATATTTCTTTTCTTCTTTACATTTAAAATATTTATTATTAATATTATTATATATTACTACAGGCTGTATTTTATAAATGTTATTTATATTTAAATGTACCCTCAAACTTATACCCCTAAGTTAAAACGTTTAGTTTTTTAGTAAAAATAGAATACTTATCTTATATGTTATTGAAAGTGCAACTTAAGTTTATTAATCATGAAAACAAAAGTAATAGCCTAAGTCAGTTTATATAAATGCAAATGTTTTTTCTCACTCGAAATACTTTTTTTTTTATTTGCCTGTATTTGCAGTGCAGCGTTATTCTTTTGTCCCTAACCCTCTTTATCAATCTGTGTAGTGTATGTAATTGAAACTTGCGCTGTAGTAGCAGATAAATAAATTAATACATAAGTGGATGATGCAATTTATTTGACTAAAAAACGGAAAGTCCTTGTGTACAAAAGTGCCTATTCTTCTAAAATTTCAAGGACTTGATGAAATCGCGGCGGAAGTACAGCGTGATTATTATATTTACCTGAACATCATGGAGGAAATGGGTATCAACCACTTAAGGAAATTACTGCTCACAAAATGCTATAATAATACGGTATCCACTACCTGCCGATATAGCGGAGGTGAACTGAACAAAATCGCTCAAAATTTTGCTCTGTAATTTGCTGCTTGTATAAATATAGACTTGAGAAGAGTTTACCTCAAAGCGGCGGCGTAAAGCTGTGGACCGCCTTGGTTCATGGCCCTGTGTATGGTAAGGCACCCTTGCACGCGCCACTTCCTAGTAACTAATCAAAATGCTTTCCACTTCATATTATTGTGTGAACAGTTTTTTAAGTTTGTGGAAATTTCTTAGGCTGGAATAATGTGAGGAATTTTCAAAGTAACCATTATATAAAAGTATTTAACTGCCATAA
Source organism: Metallyticus violacea (assembly GCA_030762175.1). Taxonomy (NCBI): domain Eukaryota; kingdom Metazoa; phylum Arthropoda; class Insecta; order Mantodea; family Metallyticidae; genus Metallyticus; species Metallyticus violacea. The sequence goes on along the minus strand of CM060840.1, from coordinate 36,586,307 downwards.
AAAACGTCCTAAAATTGATCTAGGTAACCGTTAAATCATAGAATAAGAAAGTTTCTCGGATTTAGCTGCATGAAAATAATATTGTTATAAATCATTTTCACTGCCATATTATTAATATAGTGCAACTACCTCTAAGTAAACAAAACAGATGTTTCTTTCTGTATGACTTTTTTGATTTTAGAATTTAATTAAAATACTTGTTAAACGGATAATTAACATTCTTTTTAAGCCATCAATGAATAATGCATACACAAAATGTGCCAAAAATGATACACATTTCAAGCAAAGAAAAAACTTGTTAACATAACAAAACTGAATTCACACAAACAGAAAATGGTGAGCACTAATCATCTTACACTTTACAGTTACAACAGTTGCTCAAAATGCCCCCATCGGCTTCGATACACTTCTGAGTACTTTGAACTGCTGATTGAGCAACATTTGCGAAAGTGTCCTCAGCGATTGCAGCATATGCCGTTTCAATTTCTTCCCGAAGCGCTGCTGGTTTTTTACGGTATACAACGTCCTTAAGAAATCCCCATAGGTAGAAATCCAACGGAGTTAGATCCGGAGAACGCGGTGGAAACCCACATGCACATTGCTTTGTAGATTTCTGCGGTGAGTACTCAAAACGTTCCAAAACCATAGTCGAGGACGCGGGACTTGTTGCTGTGCGAGGTCTCCTAGATCTGTCTTTGTGAACATCTTCCTGTTTTGAGTTTGTATTAATACATTTCATAAAGATGGGGTCTCCCAGAGGTCCTTGCCTCAAATTTTGGCAGCGGTCCAGTTCTTAGTTAATTGTGCCAGTAACCTCGATATTTGCTAATTTGGTAATTATGGAAAGTTAATATCTTAAACATTCAACAGCATTTTATTAGAAATTCTGTTTTCTTCTCCCGTGACATGTGGCAAACGTACTACCGTTAATAAAACCTGGGTGTTTTGTCATATCTGTACATTTCCTTAAAGTAAAAAACGCTAGAACTGCGTGGTTTTAAGAGGTAAGTGTCTTTTGGTGGCAGTAGCGCATTAAATAAGAATTATTTCCTTAACAATTTGTGCAATGAAACACTTGAAATTGTTAACTATTATTACCATCTCTGTAAAAATCCCCATCATTCTCTGTAGTTTCCGTATAAATGTGACGACAAGAATAGTCCAATGAGTAATAAATTAAGTTCTTCCAAAGTGCGTGGTTTTGCTTTGTACAGCTTTGCTTTTAATTTGCCAGGGATAAAAGTCAAAGAGGGTGGGTCGCCGGTTCTTTGAAGCTACAAAACCTAATTACTGCTGTTTAATATTTTCTCAGCTTAGTTTATAGAGTAGTAGGCTTTGATAGGGTCATACTACAGTTGATGGACACATTTTTATAAAAGTGCTGAAATTGTGAACAATGAAGGTGAATATTTTCGGTATCTCATGTATTAAAATGGCTTATATATCCTTATTTAATAAACTTATAAAGGAGAAGATTGCGTTCAGTGCAATTCTACTAATTGGTCACTGGTTGCATACTCGCCCATATTGAAAGTGCCACATACCGCTATCAGCAATCCTATGAATTATTATATGTACATAGCAGACGAAATATAAAAGTAAAGTAAGCTAACGTTCTCTTTTTTGTGTATGATATCGTACGTTTAGATTTTAATGCTTTAGTGCAAGGCTGCTATTGCTGACGAGTTAAAGTGTATGAAACAGTCTTGCCATAATTCAATTTTCCATAAGATTTTTAATATTTATATGCTTCGTTTTCTGCATCTGTATCTTGACAAAAGATATGCTTTATTAGTGTTCTTAAGATTTTTATTTTCTAATTCTTCGTTGTATCTTACAAGCTTTAAAACTTTCTTCTTATTGAAAGTTTCAAACCATAGGTTTCTGCGATGGAATTATGCTTATATAGAGTGCTAGTCAAAAGGGTCTCCTTTTACACTGCAATTGCATACAAATTAATGAAGTATCCATACAAAAGTAAGCACCAGGAAGCACAGAAACGTGACAGTATTGTTATTTGTTTAAAATTGTTCGATGTGAATTTTATAGCTATGCTGATGACTTGTCACCCGCGCTCTACGTCGACTGCATATGTAGACAGATCCACGGTTGATTTCCTCTTGTACAGACATTTAAAATCTTCATATTGCACATGAACCATGCACGAATAGATTTATCTGTCGGTGGATCTTTCCCGTATTTTGCTCGATAGCGACCAGTTGGTCTCATGCAGCACGTACTTTCGCTGCTTTGGCACTATTTTCATAAAACACCACCTGACGGTCAACGGATCAAACTTTGTTAATCGAGAACGGTGTAAATACAAATGTTCAAAGTTTCTCCGTGTTCCTGTCTAAGCTAAAGTCCTTTGTTTGGTTGTCCTCGCGGTTGACGGCCGGATGTCAATGAGAAGCTGGGCGCCATCGGAATAAGATTAAATAATATTTTACTCAAGATTATAAGCTTTATCTCATGGATGATAGAAGGTTTACACATTCATGACATTGAGTTTCTTTTTACATGTAATTTATACCATTGTTCACCAACAATTAGTATTTTTTACCGCTGTAAGAACATTTCATCTTTCGTTGATCGAGCATAATCTTCCTACAAATTGTAAATGTTATCGTATTCTATCTGAGCTTCTTTTGTTTATGTTGTACATATTTCTATAAGTAAAAGCAACTTCACATCATTTCTTCTTTCATACATGCTAGAAGGCAAATCTTTAAACTGTTCTGTTCATCTTTGACGTTGTCGTATGTTTCCTCGTCCCTGTTTTCTGTGTAATAGTGCTTTATAAGGGTTCTCAAAGGATCTGATCATACATTTAAAGAAATATTATGGAACAGCTCTTTATTTTTGGATGATAGATCCTTAACAGGTAGACTTGTTTGGACGCATTTTCTATGCCATGTTTCTTCAATCTGTCACCTCTTAATCCTTTGCTTGAATTTCTTGATTCTGAACATAGAAAATTATTAAGTCAGAATTATTGCAAGAAATGCAATAATTGCAGTTAAATGTAATGTAAAATTGATGAGAAAATATTTTAGGAAACTATGTACATTAAGGAATACTGATTAAATTGAACACACTTTTCACTAAATTAGAACAATATAAAGTATCCATCGAGAAAGGCGATGTTGCAAAACTAAGTTTAATGAATTAAAAGTTAGAAAATAAATAAAAACAATTTTCTTGCTTGTAGGTTCTAGCTCTACAGTGCGAAACTCAAACTGAAAGTAAAAAGAGCGGCGTTGTTAAGAGTCTTTTTCTCACTTCCAGAATTAAATTTTAGATAAAGAATACTTGAGACTTGAGACTCTCTACTACCATATACACTACAAAACTCAGAGGTTGAAGGTAAGATTTCTTAGAAGATGCTCTTTCTGTCACATTAGCAAAACTAACTTTAACAACTTTAGTTCAATCAACTAAATAAAAATTTAGTTGATTGAAATGATACTCCAGATCTCTTGTTGCATGACAGTATGTTGACAGAGTGTGATGGCCTAGAATGTTCTTTCTCGGATAACATCTCGTCATCAATGAGTAATTGTGTGGAAGATGTTTTCTTCCAATTTTGGTTGCTCTGTTCATTGGTAAAAGAATAGGATGATATGTCTTGGTGAAAACGAGCTCTTGTAAAAATTGGATAATTATTCTTTGGACCCTCTGAAACGCGTGTCTCTCTATAATGCAACTAACTGCATAATGTTTACTGCATTATCATCGAGTATTCCCCATAGGTGACGTGGAATCCCGGGTCTGTAGTACCGTAGTACCAAGGGGTTTCGAACAAGGCGGTGTGGCTCAGATGATAATGTTTGGAACTTTCATGCGGGAGGCTCTGTTTTCTGTTCCCTTAGGATCCTAACTTTAAGTTTTTTCATGGTTTCGCTTAGGAGAATGCTTGGGTGGATATTTGCTTTCTCCCATTTTATATAATTTCCTTCCATAAGTTCTGTTACATTATCGGAAGGACCAGGCGAAGTGGGCTGCTGCGGTGTGACGGTAGCTTGCGCTTGGAAAATGCTTCTTTCCGGCGTCTGAGGGGCCACCTTTGGAATCGGAGTGCTCTATCTGGAATTAATAGTAAGGGGTCTCAGCCTTTGATCCTGGTCGCCCTCACCTCATCCTTTTCGAAGATGCACCCAATCCAGTCGGTTCCGTAATACAAGCTTCGCCATATTGAAATACACTTGAAAATTGAATATCTACATTATTCAGCTGACTTAATATTGTGGCACGTATCTTGAGTAATGTATATGTTAGTATCATTATAAACCTAATATACCCTGGGAGGTGTCTTTAAGATTGATGTTAACAAACGTATGATTGGAGGGGGACGGTAGCGTGGTAAAACATAATGTGATGATTTTGCAAGATTAAGCTCACTTTCGTCTTATTCTCCGAGACGTGGAAAGGAACGGACGTGTCCCAGTCCCGTAAGACCATCCATGGATAGGATGCCGATTATTAGTTCAGATATGTAAACCAGGTATTAAAAAAATTAGCTTTATCATGAAAAGACTAGTATATCTTAGTTTATAACGACAGCTAGCTTTAGATATTTTATTTTGTTATTTAGTATTTGACTGAGAAATGGATTTAATAGATTAAATAAGATTAAGATATGAGTATACTCTCCAATGTCGCGTTATTAAAGTAATTGCATTTAGGAAGTGAACTAGTGCTCTTTAATTTTTTATTTATTAGCAATATAATTAGTGAAGTAACTGGAAAAGTATTTAACAGCGTGACTAATAACCCTTATTTCTTATGGATACAGGTAAAGCTATGTCAGACGCAGAGCATTCACATAGCCTCTCAAACTCTGAAAAATCGACGAAAATGTCATGTGTTTGCAGCTTGTTTATCCTTTATCGGTAAGGCGAATGCAGAAGCATTCAAAACACATTTTCCTCGGTTGTAACTAGAATGAGGGATTCCATACTACTACTGGGTTCCATAATAACATTTTTACTTCTGTAAAATGAAACATTCCCTCCTTTAAAACTTTGGTAACTCTTAATCTTGCTTTACAAAAGTACATTTATTTAACTTGCCAGTAGCCTATGACATTTAGTCTAAAGGTACTAAGTGCAGCAAATATTTCATGTAATGTTTATGTTTGCAAAATATTGTTCACTTTTGATATAGTGGTAAACTAAAAGCGAACACGCCTAAAAAGCGATACGTGACCTTTTTGTTCCTGGGGCATAATATGATTCGCTATACCAAGTTTTTTTTCTTAAATATAAGATCAAAAAGGGAATGTAATTCCTGGAAGTGGAACAAAATAATTAAGCAATGTCTTGAATTTAACGTCCTCGACGCTAAACAACTTCTTTGTTGTTCGCAAGTCGTGTAACAGCAAGCATGCAATATCGGGAGCAGACGCGAGTCTTAACGTATTGAGCATTCCTCAGTTCGGTGGCCCCTGGCTGTAAAAAGAAGCAAAACCAACATCTCTTGGAGTGTTTCGTGGAATTGGGAATAATGGATTGCCGTTCCATCAGGAATACTTTTACTGCTCCATTTTACAAAGCAATTACGACAAGGGCGCCCTCTCCTTTTTATTGTGCTCATGGCTGCCTTTTTTACGAACTCTTGAAACCATTCATGGCTTTAAGGGTTTTTCAAAACTTTGTGGCCTGGAAAACATCGCAAGTTGTAAAGCTTTGTCATCCTTTTGTTGAATAAATGGCTCCACTCTGTAGCACCGGGGCTTGATGCTAAACGTTTTAATTCTATGTACATCATGTTCTACACAACTTTTTACGTTTTTTTTTTTTTTCCTTTAGTATTAATATAGAAGCTCACTAAGGCTACAGAGCGGTTAAGCAATTTTCTTATATTTAAAACTTAAGACATCAAAAGTGTGCTGCTTTCCACATAAGGTGTATGAGGAGTATGCGGATAGCTTTTTACTGACGTAGCGCTTATACCTACGAGCCTAAGGGAATGTTGAAAATGAAGATTTAGCCCCCAAATGAACACACACTCAGGTACCTTGGTAACAAACCATAGTTACAAGGAACTGATAAACACAGTAAATTATTAGATTACTATCATTACTTCTTTCTTCTGCTTATCGTTTTTTTTTTCGGCCCTTCTTTTACTTTCTAAGCTCTTTCTTAAACTTTTTCGTCCTTCCCTTGTGGTTCTTCCCTTCCCCTTTCTCATTCACACTCTTGTTACCTTTGTTACCTTGTTTTTATTCTCTTTCTGTTCTGCTCCTTTGATTTTTTCTGTTAATTGTTCATATTCTTATTATTCTATTTTATATTACCCACATGCTTTCTCTTTTATTTTCTTTGCTGCTCTTGATTTCCAGTCCACCTCGTAATTATCTTATGTTTCTGCTGCTGTTCACGATATTTATTGCCCTAGTTTATTTTTCCACAACTTGTTAATTACCTTCTTCTTTGATTTTTTTTCCTATCTTTTATTTTAATAATTCTTAAATATTTTCTTTTTCTGCTCTAACTTGTTTCTTTCTCTTCCACTTTTACTCCAGAAGTAAAAAGCAAGGAAATTTAGATCTCGGCGGCTAGTCTTAGCTCAGTTAATTTTTATTTTATTTTTAGACTTAAACGTTATAAACGATGGCATATATGTAATAAGTTATCATATATGTATGTTTATTTTAATATTTTCCTCTTAAAATGTGTAAGTATTATGTATTTAATTGTAAAATGACTTATTTATTGCAATGCTAAAAAATTAAAATATTATTTTTAACTCTCAATATCTTATACATAGTGTGTAAGGGACTAGTTACAAGTTAACTAGGTTGTGGACAGTGCATCTCAAATCTTCACAGAAAGTCATAAGAACATCAAGTCCTATGCTGTGTACTTCTGCAGATACAAGTCTGTCAATGTCTGTTGGAATTTTCAATAACGACAGTGAAGTTATTGCAATTATGGGCCGGCAGAGCGCGGCTGCGTACTGGGAGAGGCCAGTGGCCAAGGCTTTTGATGCATGTGCTGGTAGTGCTTGTAATTTTAGAGAGATTTTGTCAGCCAGTAATTTGTATGTTCCATTGTTACTCTGTATATATTAAAATTAACCTATTAATTAGTTTTACTAAAACTAATTAACTATACCAATTAATTATTATTAATTGGTCTAGCTTCTTGCCATAGAAGAACTCCAGTAGTTCGAAATATAGCCATTTTAAGTGTGATTTATCTTAGTGTTTTATCCTTATCTACTTTTGTTATTACTGTAAATTTGTTACATTGTTAATAGTGTTACTTTATTTTATATATATAGTATATTGCGTGTATGCTGTGCACTAATTATTCTTAATTACTTACGCCACAACAAAAATTCCGATAATGGTGTTAAAGGTAGAGAAAGTGCTCCCAAATTGTTAATTGCGAGAAACAAAATCTCTCGTTGACAAGAAATGCGTTCGAACCGCTGCGTTCTTGAATGAACACGGGCATTTTCTATGCAGATGCTGCAATGCATAATTTTCAACATCTCTTATAACACAAGTTAATTAATTTTAAAGGCGGTTTCTTTTTATGCTTTGAGTAAAAATATAAATTGTAAAATAAAAAAGTACTTGCTGTAAGCACAGCGATTCTATTTCCCCTTTTTCGATTGTGGTGGCTACATTTCTCCAGTAAGCAACCGCGCTCATGAGACCCCTAACTAAAATAATCTCATCGTAGTGCAGCTTGAATATACTTATGTCGGGAGTGATGTTTCACTTTACAAGAGGTGTTCGAAAAGTCATCTCCCTAAGGGAAGAAATAGGTCTTGAAATAAATAATTATTTTAGTTCGCATCTACCACACAAATAGTAGTAGTGTCTACTCTTATTTTGAGGTATTTTCATGGCAAAACTTTAAATCTATCTGGTCTTAGTACTGAGACAGTATTCCTTGATTCATCGTGGACTCTTAAACCGTCTCATAGCAACTGCAAGTACAAACACCAATATGTTAATCGTTTACCAGTTTCAGTGAACTGGATATACACATCTTTATTGTGTTCACAGGCACCTAGTAAACACCACATGTCAAACACTAAAATGGGCAACTTAACAAACCTTTACATTACCCGTGCCGATAACCACAAAAGCAGCAGTAGGTTCAGTCATTTAAATCTAGCGTGCAGTTAAATGAATAAACATGCAACACATGCCATTACAGCGGCACTTTTGTTATTCAGCAGAAACAGCACACAGGTGATCTAGTGTGAAAATTGTATGCACGACCTCATTAAGCGTTGATTAATGGTTGTGTGTTATAAATATTGCATGCCACGTTTCACTCTCAATTGTTCTCATTAATGAGCAAACCACGAGGGAGAAAAGAGAAGTGAGAAAGAATAGATTTTGGAGGAGTTTGTACCAATACATAAACAGCTATAGGAAAGATTGTTTCTACCTCAAAATTGTGTTTCCCCAAAGCTGCTTGAAACGTTTCTACGACAGTTAACGAATAAATTGTAAGGTCCTCTCTACTCGGGCTGAAGAATCGGTGTCCTCTTTGGAGATTCTTCAAGAAAAGATATTTCCTCGAGAGGTTGTTGAACTGGTGGATTAGATAGACATTATCGTAACATTGGAACAAAATACTGTGCAGACATGATTTTGGTTTCCTCTGCGGATTTTTGACCAGTGTGTGATATCATACTTCTAATTTTCTGGTACTAAATGACCGTTTGCTTTTCTTTTCCAAGGTTCAGTGTATTCACAACTTAAACAGAGGTTATTTGTCTGAGAAGAACAAAACAAACGACTGGCGATGTCTGAAAAAACCGAATATCTTCTTCTTCTGATTATTGTACTCCGTCCTCGCTTCACACCCCTTCTTCAGGAGCCCATTGCTTCTTTCACTTGGATTAATTTGTAAAACCCTCGGCATTGTTTCTTTGCTCATTATCTTCATGTGCACTTTCCAAACTTCTATTTTCTACTCATTTTATTCTTCAAATGTGGTTTCATGTTTTTCTTACATATGATTTCATTTTTATAAGTATATTTTTGTACAGACTTTGACCTTACTCAAAAATATCATTTCATCCCCTTGATCTCATTTTTGTCCTTTTACTTAGGGATCCCTAACTCCTTTCCATACATTAACACTGGAACAACCATCATTACATAATATTTTAATTTTATTTCTTTCCATGTCTTATTCTGTAATATCCTATCTATTGTTCCATACATTGTTGTAGTTTATTTACTTATGCACTGTTATCAATACTTAGTAACAGCCTATATAGCTGAAGTAAGAAACCTCTCCTAAACGCTTTGTTTCAACATCATATACAATCTTTTCCATGACAAACTATTATTTTTGTTTCATATGTGAAAATGTATAAATTATAATTCTTACTTAATTTCTGTAACTTAATGTATCAAAAGTTGTATATTGTTTTCACTATCTTTAAATTTTATAACATCATCAGCAGAAAATAAAACATTTAAATATTTACTATTTCCCATTTTATGTTCAATTTAGCCTCCTGTTATTCCCGTCCTTTAAATCAACGGTTCTCAAGTTTTCCTTGACCACAGAATCTCTTCAAAGAAACTATGCTCTCACGCACCCCTAAGATTTAACTCAAAGTTTGAAATCCAAATTTGCATCCTATAAAATGATTAAAGCTCTTCGCTTGTTTACAATATTTAAAGATTAAAAAAACCAAACAAATGTTTCAATATTTTTTTGTTTTAGACTATCCTTACACATTACTAATAATAATGAATGTAATATTAAATTCAAAAATATATAAAACACATATACTAGCCACATATGGTGCCGGAACATTATTTGTTAATCTTAATTCCTGAACGAGAGGGTTGATGCTGGAGTTCATTTTACAAACCGATTTTACAGGGAAGTAAACTAGGCAATGTTATAGCAGACGGTATGGATATTGAGACATGAAACAAATTACTAAACCAAGTAGTGTCAGAAACAGTAGAGTACCCACCATCAGGTAAATAACCACAATGAACCGTTTTGCTGAATTTTCAAATGATCCAGGAGTAACTTTCAATTTACCTGCACAAATTGCGATTACAGTTTATAACCTCGAAAATCAAACTTAGGACAATTAGAATAGTAGCACGAGAAGTTAACGAGTACTAAATCAAATCCGTCTCTCTCACTAATAGCCAATTTAAGTTAATAAATTGCCCAATGATTGCTGTGGCTATTAAGTGACATTAATCTACCCCCTAACCAAATACTGTCCGCTTGTTAAACAGAGTTCATGGTAACGAGGTAAAACTGCTGTCCACAACGTTATCAGGTTATAATTAGTAATTCTACCTAAGCAATTACAGTTTTTTTGTTCTAAATGACAGTTTTCCTAGCTCATCGCGAGGTCATCAAATAATTTTGTGCTTTGACTTTTGGTTATGGATATCAATTTTAAAGAAAAAGAGATTTTATGAAAAAGACAAACATAGTGAAGAGAAAAAGAAGTTTCGCCTTTTTAGGGATCTTTTGGTTTGCATACATACATTTCATAAACTGTTGTTGATATAGGCAAATCAAATTTATACAAGCATTGACCACATGGGTGGCATTTGTCCAATTTAAAGCTGGCTATTTTTAAATGTTTCCTCCTGGAAAAATAACAAGGAGTAAAATAATTTGTCTAATATAAAAATCTGCTGCATATATAATTATTTCCAAAATAAAGATAGAGGCAATAAATTTACAATCTTTAGCAATAAATGCTTACAGTTTCTACTGCTCTGAACATTTCAAAGTCATTTTAAGGGGAAAGGAAATAGTTTCAAATACTGATTGTGGGAAGACCAATAGCAAATTCTTCGATTGCACACTCCAAACCTTTATGTTTTTAAAGTCAGAACCAAATGAGATAGAATTTTCATTAGAAAGCTCAAAAACTGAGTTAAGCGTTCACAAAATGCATTTGATGCTAGCCGTCTTGTAGTGTAGCAGATTCTGTTGGTATTTTCCAATAGGATCACTATTTTGAATAAGCACAACGCATGTGCTGGGACATAAAGTCATCATGAGATTCAGATCTGGTTCCTCTACTGAAAATATCGTCGTTGTTTGTTTACCGTATGCTTTTTATAAGTTTTAATTGCTGTATTTAGCTAAAAATAGAAGAGAGCATTTTTAAAGCGTATGATAGACGAATACAGACAGGCCTTTTAAAAAACTTATTACGTGCACGAAACTAGATGGATAGTAAATTGTAATTATTTTTTATAACATTGTGATTTTAAAAATAAGGAATCTGTTTAGAAGCATTGGTTTAAGTAGGTGGTCCCAATATTTTTCGATTTTCAAACCTCCTTCATAAAGACCTGAGCCGAACCAACCTCTTTATTAATAAACAACATGTTTAACAACCTTAAATTAGCATAAGTTGCAGTAATTATAATAAATAATCCTACATTAAAATCGTCCTGCAAAACCGAGTCTTAAAATTATTAAACTGCATAATTTCAAACAATTATAGCTTTATTTATATTTAAAGCATTAAATTAAATAGGTAAGCAATACTGCAATAGTATGTTTCCCTACAGTCTTTAAATTCACAAGCATATATTTTATACATTATAATATAAACTAGATATTTACATTTTTTTTATATTATTCAAATATTTCATAGCGTGACAGAGTGTCTTGTGGTCCTAAGTTACAGAGTTACAGGATAGTTGTAACATTTTAAACAAAACAATGCATCCTTCTCCCTGAATTTAAAATGAAGAGGTGAGCAAATAACTTGCTGTGTATGGCGCAGAACGTTGAAATCGGAAGCAGCAGACGTTGAAAGTGATCTAAGACTTTATTTAACTTCCATCAATTCTATGTTCATAGTCAAAAGTCCTAGCCTTATAATCGGCTAACGACATTAAACCCTAATCATTTAATAAATAACCGCATACCTCATTTCAAAGAACTGAAGACACATTTGATTATTGCACCGTGAGCTCATTTCGATATTCCAGATGTAAATGTTAACAACCATAATATAATTATCATAAAAGCTCAAATCCCGCCGTTTTGGTGAGCTCCTTATACATTTTTAGAAACACTGCATTAAGTTAAAGACACTGATGCTTTTTGCATAAAATACATTCTAAAATAATTTTAAACAAACTCTAAATCTTTCCTCTTCCATGGACAACGTTAACACTCAAAATTTACTTTGGATAGAAAAGAAAAATATCTCTAACAATGCATTATTTATCTGAAACAATGGAAACTATTTGCGCAAGAATTATTTTTGTTTTTGAGTATTGATTTTTACTTATTCTTTAGGTTTCGAGGAGTAAAGAATGCCAACATCTCTGCACTATTTGTATTAAAATATTCGAAACACACCAATAATTATATGTAACCTAAGTACCATTAACCGACTTAAAGAAAGTACCAAAGCCTTGCTTTACATAAAAGAGTTCTTCAGTAACTGTCACAATTATGGTTTTATCAGCGCAATGAAGATGGACATACACGAGAAATATAACAGACAATAATTTTAAAATTATAAATAAACTTTATCTTCCGAAAGGGGGGGGGGAGAAGAAATGCATTGTAGAATGCGAAGATAAAACGGTTTTTACTCCCTTAAATTTCCATCACCGGCGCTTACAAAAACTGCCGTCACGACGGTTGTAAGATAAAGGTAATTCTAAAGAAATTTTACGCTGTAGGCTGAGAGTTCAGTGAGGTAAATTTACAGATTATGAGAACGGTAGCTATCAGCATAAATTATGCAGGTTTCACAAAGAACACACCAAAAAGGGTTTAATTTGTAACAAAAACGTTATTCTCTAGGACCCTCCAGCCTCGAGATAGAATAGAGTTTCTATTATTCTCTCTTTAAGATCAATTTCATGCTTTCAAACTCCATTACTGAACCATGACCGTCGTTTATCAAAGTAACATAATGGTTTGCAGTTTTCATCCAATTTGCGGATGAAAAAAAAAAAAAAAGAATATGCTGCGGGTGAGAGTATCGTTTCGGTCCACCTAGCACGAAACCCAGTTGTGCAACCGACTTGTTTTCCCAGTAAGTGCGTCATGAAGAGGGTACCCGTATGTATTCTGAATTGATCCCCTCAACAAGAATCCCTAGTCAATGCTACCCCTCGTGCATTTCGGGTGACTTTTAACACAGTCGTTCCACCTAAACAAAAAACTGCCTATACGAATCAATGAGAGTCTAGATGATGTTTCCATTTGTTCTCTATTTCTTTATTCCTTAGACTTTCATCTACATTTCTCGTCTGTTATTTAAAGTTTTATGTGATATTTTCCTCAATTTTCTTCACAAGTTGGGCGAATCCCAGACCTAAACATTCCTAAGGAGACGCCGGTGATACAATCCGGGACCTCCCGGCCGGCAGTCACCAACGCTAGCCAATAGACAAAATAGGCAGTCATTTATATATTATAGTGCCCTGTAAATTTTCCATTTACTCTGCCATAATTCTGCAAAGGCGTATTTCTTTTCCATAGTAAGTAATCCGATTTTTTACCTGTTCATATCTGTTCTGTTATGTGCCCTTTTAGCAATAGTTAGCTATATCTATTCTTCAATTCCTCGAAACGTCATTTTCATAAATAGGCAAATAAATAAGATTTTATCATTTTCATAATTTACTGTTTTACATTATTCCTATTTTGTTTGGAGTGTCATTATAGTTCGTTTAAAAAAAAAAACTTAATATTTAGGCATACCGAAACACTGTATTAAATTTGAAAATAAGAAGCAAAGGGAAGATGTATGTAAGAAATGTTCCTTTTTCAACTATATATTAAAGTGATACAAACATCTTACAAGACGCTCTCTTAATATAAACATTTGAAAACAATTTTACTGATATCTTCTTTCCTTTTGTGTATTTTAATTATATGATTATTTTTTGTATTTTTAATTGCTTTCATAGTGCTTTCGTTTTTCTTTTTATGGTAATTTTAATTTTTTTTAATCTCCTGCGTACTTCAATTGCCAGTCAGTAAATTCATCTATCCATAGAATTTACTTTGGAGGTAAATGTTTGGTTTTATCCAATATGTCGTGTTAACTAGCACAAACTTATACTAATTTAATTCTTGAGATTTAGGCCTTGATAATAAAACGCAAAAATAGATCTCAGAAGTAAATACTACTACTACCTTTTTTTTTTTTTTTTTTTTTTTTTTTTTTTTTTTTTTTTTTTTTTTGTTAAAGGGCACTCATTAGTCATCATACTATTGTGAGTTACTGCCGCGATAAATTAAAACTGCTTATAAATTTCAGAGCTGCTATCCAATATAAATGAAGGATAAATATTCTTTTCTACCTAAACATAAAAATCTGTCGTTGCTGCAGTAAGTTCTAAGTTGTGACTAAGATGTTCAGAGTGCAGATGCATTTAACTGTAAAACGCTCTCCTTCATCAAGATCGCGGGTTCGAACCCGGCCAGGACCGATGGATTTTTTCGGGCGTAAAAATCGTAAGTATGACTTCCTTCGGAAGGGAAGTAAAGCCGTGGGTCCCGTGTCGTACATTTACGGCATGAAAAAGAACCTCCAGCCTGAAAGAGAGGCCTCTGAGCAAAATTTGTCGGCCGTTTCACGCCCTGAGTTGAATGGGACGCTGATGATATGAGATGTTAAAGAGCGTCCGTAAATAAATAAATCAAAAAAAAAAAAAAAAAAGCTCTCCTTCATAGCGTTTGACAGCTCTGGTCATTATAAAAAACGTGTCAATTTCGCAGATAGACAGTTGGAACTAAATAAATTCTGCATTTAAGATTACAGAGATAACAATTAATTCAAATTCTTACTAATAACTAATGAACCATTATTCAAATATCCTGTTTATTTTGAGTAAACTTCTATATTTGTTTATACAGATGCTCAGAAACTATAATTAATTAAAACATTGATATTCCTTTATAATTAATATATTTTGATACAAATAAAAAAATTATAATTTTGTATTTGAGGTTCTGTTTGTTTTTGTGGCAGTTGAAACATTATAAACGTATTTGCCTTAAGGTGTCATGTAATACGACTGATATTCAGGAAAGACGGAAAAGATGGCGTGGTATTCGCGACACAGAATTTGATTGAATAATCAAAATCCACAAAGTCTACCTGCAATGTTTACTATAAAAAGCACGGGACAGCCATCAGCAATCAGAAGAAAGTTGTTCATTTAAATAAATTTTTGCAAACTTGCATAAAATAAGTTAAAATTTGATAATTATTAGAAATACTTGTAGTGCTATACTTTTAAATTTGTGCCACCACATCTATTAATAAAAATATTTTATTTAGATGCATGTCCAATTTTTATCGCCAACGCGTTGTGGGATTAAGGAACATAAAACAAGTTAATCGTTTTAATTATACTTGTATTATGGCATTTCTTGTAATTATAAGGATTATCTGGGAATTAATTTGTACGAATTCTTAAATACGTTTCTAATTTTCAAGCAAAATCATAAATGCAAAATTGGTAAAGGAATGAAATGGAGTTATATATAATGGCGACACCAATATTATTATATGGCTGCGAACTCGGGGCAAGAAATATAGTATAAACAGGGGAAAAATAGGAAGTGCCGTAATTAAATTTCTAAAATATGTAGCTGGAGTGATGAAATAATTAACTTTTCAATCCAAAATTAATCACTTAATTTTAATTCACACAATTTGATTCTAGAACAGATTTTTTACGAATAGAGAGCATATAGGAACAAATAAGCAAGTTATGTATTCACAACCTGCTGGTTAGGGAAGAGTGTTGGTTGATAAGGAGAAGGTTGCTCGATTTGGATTCCTTAGTGAGCGCAACGCATCTAAAGGTTCTAACCATACAGATGATAAAGATAATGAATTTTTGGAATTTTATATGCGCTATCCAAAATTTTACGTTAACTGATTTTGTGCTATAGTGTTATACGAAAGGGTTGGTATAAGTCCATCAACATTCTAAGTAAAACTTTTCATGAACTTACAGTTCGAATTGAATATTCTGTAATATTTCTAAGCTATGTCTCCATCCCACACTGGTTTTATGTTTATGTTTCTCCTATATTAGTAAAACCTAATTTTCTATATAAGTATATTATTTTGCAACTGTACATAAAAACAAATTTACAACAATATTATGTACGTAACACAGAAATTTTATGTAAGGCAATTATTAAGCTTGATAGCTAGTTCGATTATAACTAATATAGCAAAATAATATCGATCCAGGTAACCTAATATTTTTCCAATATAAACTGCAACTATTTTGGAAAAGTTCGTAAATAATGCCCATTCATAAATAAACCCTAATCACCTTTCAAATAATAAACAGGAGAAAAAATTACATGAGGCTGCCAATTGGCTACTGCTTACAATTACAGTATAAAAATCACATTAATTTGTTCGTTATGGCTTACCATAATATTGATGACCAAATAAGTTCCTGATGGATTTCGTGATGTTCATAGACAAAGTGTTGGCAACAATTAAATGCGCAACAAATAAAGTTGAGGCGAGAAAGAATTTTTGCCGAGGGTTAGATTGTTAACTTAGTAGGTTCGGTTTATCCTAGTTTTAGCTAATATTCCGAAATGCGCGGTCAAAGGTGAAGAAGACTCTGAGTTTGTATGCTCCATGAATTAAAACTGGGAAAGAAAATATTCCAGAACTTCGGTAGTGATGCTGCGAAGGAACGAATGAAGCAAAAATTATTCCCAAAGTTCCAGAAAGGCAATTAAATCGTTGAGGATGAGCTGAGACAATAACGAGAGATGAGAGACTCTCTTAGCGACTATTGAGGCGAACAACAGCCAGACGTGCAAGGACGTATCACAGCGATTCAACGTCAGTGCAGAAACCCTCTCTGTCAATTAGGAAAAAGATAAACCTCGGAGGTTGGGTACCACACAAACTAACAATGAGTAATAACACGGCACGAGCTGAGGCCTGTTGTGCATTGTTACGTCAGCAGAAGAATCTCTTTCTTGATAGGTTACTGACATGCAATGAGATTGGATCCTCTACGACACTCTTAAGACGCCAACAGCAATTGATAGCCCACGAATCTATCTATAAACAACCGAAACCACTACTGCACCAAAAGAAGATTGTATCTTATGTTTGGTGAACTGTGGGGGGGGGGGGGATGAACTACTACCAGCCGGCCAAATCAGCCAACGCCAGCTGGAATTGTTCATGAAAAGCTGAAAACTAAGGAACCTGCTCTTATGTTTCGCAAAGATGTTGTCTTTGAATGATAATGCAAAACCCTATACAGTTAAAGTGGCAAGTGAAACTATTAGTGCATCCACTGTCTTTTTCACCGATTCTGCCATTACATTATGATCTTTCCCTTTCTTTGGATGATCATCTCCGAGAACAGAACACTTGCCGATCTGGAAATGACACTGGATGAATCATTTGCTTTTAGTCCTAAGAAAGTTTATCACAATGGAATTCACAGTTTTCAATCGTGTGGCAGAAGATTCTCGATATTTATGCTGACTATATAAATATAATATTTTGTTACGAATATGATCCTTTGAAATTTCTTGTCTGAACCTGCAGAACATCTTATAGAAAAAAACACAGCTTCTAAATTCCCTATATAATTCGCAAAACTTAAAGTTCATTATTATCATCTCAAAATGTATAAGTTGTGAATAGCCTTTCCTAGCCCATCTGCGATTAATTATTTTCTTCGTTTATCAAATACTATCTAGGTTTTAGACAGGTACTCGTATATTCCATCATACAAGAAGAAAACAGGCTAAGGAATTTCATAATTTGGCACATAAATCAGATCCTGTTAAGAGTTGCCTTGCTCTGCAGAAAGAAGATAGATGTAAATTACTAGTATTACCGTCCGAGAGTAAGCATTAAAAGTAGATGTGCATTTCTAAGTCATTTATTATACACGTTACTCGTCCATGAAAGCACTACAAACATGTTCATTATAGCGCGGTTGCTGAAGGTTGGAGGGTGTTTCATGTAATGCGTGAAATTTGGACGACTACTCAAAGAAAATGGATGAATTTCTTTGTTAAATGAAGTGTAGAAAAATAGACACTGCTTCGACTAGCACGCCAAAAACTTTGCAGACGTTTTAAATGGAATTTTCTATGCTGTTAAATAGCTCTGATTCATATTTTTCATCTCCCACAATAAAAAGACACGAGCATAAAATTACCTTACAGTTATGCAAATTACTCTTAAATCTAATAGCTGGTTCCGTTTAACAGAAAGAATTTCGACTTTCGCATAATGATCATTACGTGGAGTACATGCAATGAAGTGGTTTCGCAGCTAATATGCCCAAAACACGATAGCATCCTTGCAAAATGCTATTTGCAATGTCATGTTGCTACCATTTAATCAGTAACATGATTAGAAATAATCAGGCAGTGGAAAGAAATATGTGGATCACTGCATTCCACAGCCAGAAGCTTTAAGAGAGCTATGGAGTCTATATACACAAAGATAGAGTGAGATAGAGTGTATAACATAATTACGGACGAATTTCATATATGTATTTAAACATCATGGATGGCATACTAATATACGACGCTGAAGAAAGGAGACTTATAGAGAGATTAGAGGTGGATTGGCTTAAAATATTCATTAGAAATTAATTTATAAGGTTATTACTGTGTGTAAACATATAATGTCCTTCTTTAAAGGAAATCGCGATAATGATATAGTCTGACATATCCCAATAATCAGAACAGTGACCAAAAGCAACATTAGAAATAGTAGAAGACAGAAGTGTAAAGACGCTCTCTTATGACATGCAAACGTGTATTCAAAACAGCGAATATTGAGTACTTAAGAAAAGATTAGTGGGGAAAATGGAAATTAGCAAATTAATTATTAAACAATTTATCCTTCGTCCTTTACTGAGGTTAAACCTAATAGGTATGCTTGTAACACCACCCAAGATAACTTAGCTTCAGCCTGTCAGTTTATCCTCACCTTTAGAAAGAACGTATTTATTTGTATACGTTCAGAAACAATTTAATAATGTTTGTGTATTAAGCTTTAAAACTACTCTGCTTATTCTGTGTTGAACCTAGGAGGAAACTGGGATACTCAAGCTGCCCAAATAATCGAATCTGGCATTATTAGGAACTGTGGGTAGGAAATCTTAAAAGCCCGTGTATTTATTGCGCGTAGGAAAGTTAAAACTGTTGACGTTAACTTCCGATGTTATTTTAGGTTGTTGTCATAAATCTAGCGGTCCAATATATTGCTACAGGGCTTCCAGAATATGCCCTTACCGTTCGCAAGGGATTTTGCGTCTTGGCAGCTGAACATGCCACAGCCGGCTGCGGCTGTAATCTTATCTTAGAGCAAATTATGGAAATGCCCTCTCTCAGCTTAACAGGTGCTGTATCGGGTAAGCACGATTGACACGATTTAATTCGACCACTGTAATAGTTCTGATTTCATTTCGTATGTTTTCCCTGAGTTCTTCCAATGTATGAGGATCTGTTTTGTACATTTTGTCCTTCAGGTTACCCCACATATAAAATCATAAGACTGTTAGATCTGGGAAGCGAGAGGGCCATGCACTAGCACTAATGGCTTTATCTTCTTACACTTCCCTAATTTTACTTAGGAACTTCTCTGATATATCAGTGGTGGCAGAATCTTGTTGGAAATATCGATATTATTGCTGTTCTTCGGTCAGCTGATTAAAAAATGGGCTAAGAATGCCATTTCGGAATAACCACGTGTTTTGTATTCCATCCAGTCATTAATAGCAGCCCGAACTGCTTCTTCAACACACACATCGGCCTATTGGTGCTTTTTCAATTTCCTGTTGTATTATCTTACCAATGGGAGGAAAATAATCAAAGATATGAGGCATATGAACAAGTGAATTTCAATTAAATACTAAGTTGAGTAGGAAAATACATGATTGCACTATGCTCACCTCATTTTTCTCACAAGCAATTATTCAGGTAGGAAAAATAATGCTTATATAAAGTTATACTATAAAATATAATATACCATACTATAATAAGGTTATATCTATAAGTATGTTTTCTACCTATATGTAACAGAAGAATGCAGAGAATTTTTAAATTAATGACGAAATTTCATTCAAAGACCAAATGCCACAAGCTTAGATGCCCTCATATTTTCTTGCCCAAGAACTGTTGCAATCTATGCAGGGCACTTTAGCGTAATTGAGCACTGAGCTACCAAACTGACGAGATAGCCCGTACTCAACAACAGCAAGAATTCCGCAGTGTAGATGGACGTGTGCGAATATTGGTATGCATATGGAGAGAAGTCTTTTTTCCTTGTACCAACTTCTGAGAGGATAAAGGCTATGCATCGTTCTGCTCCATCTTTTCTTAAAATTTTCAGCTATTTACCTTATGTTATTACAAAACTATCGACCTATTTTTTCAGCTAATAGTACAATTCGGATAATAGGAACAAAATTTTAATTTCTCTATTCATGTGATACTTTACAAACTGGAAGAAAATATGAAGAATATTTATTATTTTACGTTAGATATTTCCTAAACCTATATAGGTCTTACAGCTCTATTTGAATAAAAGAAACCAAACGATTCTAGTGATGGAGGACATTATATAATAGTTTTCATCCGCAATGAAACTAAAGAGGTCTGTTTTGTCTTTTCTTTTCTCTTCCTTCCTCTTTATCACCCAAACAGAACATTCACGGAAAGACTAGTTAAACTTGCAGCCTTGGTAGTTTTAAGTACGCTTAAAACATACATATTAAATCCAACACAATCGTTAATGAAATCCAAATCAACATGATCACTTCACCGTCACGTTTTCGTCCAAAAGAACCTAAAAGCGTTTGTAGATTAATATTTAATTATTTTTGTGCAGTAAGCGTTATCTGCTCTAAATGGGAATGAGGAAAACTGATTTACAGTTTGCTCCATAGAGAATTCACTCATTAAACTCTACATAGGGTTCCACTTATCGAGCGACATGGATTAAAACTTTCAAAGTCCGTGGAAGCATAAACGACGATTAAACTGCAAAGTTTCCTGTGGGTGCGTTGCTGGACCGGTGCTGCACCGTATTTGTTGAAAACTTCATAATTACGCCCGGCGGAATTAGTTTGTTGCACTGAAGTACTTATATTGGTGGGAAATATAAAACTGCCGGAACTAATAGCCATAATAAATGGCGCCCTAAATGAGATTTAGCTTGAGTATTATTGTCATCATTTTTCTTGAATTAAAAAGTAGTTGTGTTTGTTAAAATATATGGGGTAAAATTTATTCCATAGTATTCCAATATTCCTTCGCTTAGTGTATTTATGAAATAGATACAAACAGAATAGCTTGAATGGAATAAGAATGGTTAAATTATTACTTAAACTAAACTATAACCGATAATTCTGTTGCAAATTTCTATATACCACAATAGTTCCAGAGATTGTAGCGATTAGGCATTCAATGAGATAGGAAAACTATGGTTTGCTTCTTCAAATTTCGAAGTTATGTCATTAAGTTTCTAAAGGACAGTACCTCACCTACTAATGAAGCCTTCATCTAAAATGGACAGAAGTTGTGGATTTGTGGAACATGTTTCTTTGGCACAGTCTCCATGATATTGTCATCAAATAAAGGCGGATCCTTCGGAAGGGAAGTAAAACCATAGGTCCCGTGTCGTAAAAGAACCTCAAGCCTGAAAGAGGAGGCCTCTGAACAAATTATACCGGCCGTTTCACGCCCCGAATTGAATGGTATGCTGACGATCTGAAATGTTAAAAAGCGTCCGTAAATAAATAAAATAAATGATCGAAAATGCACAGTTATGTGAATAGCTCTCACTGGACTAAGCTACATGACAGGATAAATAAATTAACTGTCGTTCAATGCTGTACTATCATATGATTAGATGGATATTTTGTAGACTTTTATAGCAGTAAATTTTCCAAAAGCTGATAGTGAGCTGTTGAAAATTTGGATTTTCTCGCTCGCGAAACAGGTTCGAAAACATTATGAGGCAAATGCTTATCCCATTTTGCTTTAACACTGATTTATCAGCATCTAATTTCAACTTCTTTACGCCTTTTAACTCCATTATTTTTCTTCATGGACCGGGGATCCGCCATCTTAAATTACTTCACTCTAAAATCGCTTAAATTATTATGGTGTATCTTAGCACCCGGTATAGAAGTGTAATATGTTCCTAGTGCTTTTAAGAGCACACTGTTATTATATAATGAGCTTTAAAATGTTTCGTCATTTATGCATTTGGCTACTTACGAGGGGAAGAGTTGGAAAACTTTTTAATTCACAAATTAACAATTACAGGAAAAAGGAACAAACATTGTTGGTCATTTGCAATACATTTAGACTGTGAGAAAAAGTCCATTAATTTATATACACTTTATGAAAGTAATAGTAGTACCAGTAGCGATATTTTCATAAAGTATACGCACAGTTGCATCGTTGACCTTAAATATGCTTAATTGTAACATTCCTAAAGAATATACTATCATTACTAGTTCACAGAAACCCTTTAAAATCAAGGGTGTCTTCCTAGCAAGGTGTTTTAAGACCAACATTTACATGTTTTCGAATATTTTGCCCTGTAAATTGAGTGTATTGTAATAAGCTCTTTAATAGCTTTTGAATTTTACCACTCCTTGACTATTTTCTACTGAAATTTTGTTAATTTACTCGTTGTGAAGCAAATCGAGTTTCCTCAAAACGCAGCAATGGCCTGCTGCCCACGTTCTCATAAGTTACCAGGTGGGTGGTCATAAATTTTTATCTTTCCTCTTATATCCTCCTCATATGTTCGATCTGTCAGTGCAGTATGCTGCTTTCTGTAGAATACGCAATATATACAGAGGGTGCCAAAATTTTTTATACATTTCAAACAAAGAAAAAACTGTGTTAACATAACAAAACCGGATTCACACAAACAGAAAATGATGAGCACTAATCATCTTAGACTTTTACAGTTACAGCAGTTGCTCAAAAGGACCACAATCGGCGTCGATACACTTCTGAGTACGTTGAACTACTGATTGAGTAACGTTGCGAAAGTGTCCTCAGCGATTGCAGCACGTGCTGTTTCAATTCCTTCTCGAAGTGCTGCTAGTTTAGCTGGTTTTCTACGGTATAGAGAAGTCCACCGGGGTTAGATTCGGAGAACGCGGTGGAAAGTCAATCGGACCTCTTCGTCCTATCCAGTGTCTTGGATAGTGCTTAGGATAGTGTCTTGGATGCAGCGAGGGGGTTTGTTGCTATGCGAAGTCTCCCAGATCTGCCCTTGTGAACATCGCATACGGTACCATGAGTCTCAATTTTGTCGCCAATGCGTGCAATTGTCACTCGCGTTGGCGGTTCTGTTCTGTACACATGTCTACATTGCCTTTGAACTTCAAACAACATTCTCGGTTTTCCAATGCCACTTCAAAATTTATTTCCGCTGTTCAAAGATAATCTTGCCTCCATTTTGTTGTAGCATCGCTAGCATAACGTAATATGAGTCACATCTGTTTACATACGATAATTTTGACTTCATTTGTCCATTGTTGATTTACGATAATCTTGCCTTCATTTGTTCATTGTTGATTTACCTGTCACGTAGCAGCGCTATAACATAATGTATATGAGTCACATCTGTTTACAGAACATCATGCTACACATTACTGTTGTTTTTTGGTAAAAGTTTGAAATATATTAAATAGATATCTATTGTGAAAGTGTGTATACATTTTGACACCCTTGATATATTACTACCGTGTTAAAAATTATTAAAATGTTTTCCTTAATGCTGATTAAAAGCAAATTTATTGGTTCTGTTTACGCAGTTTGTAATTAACAATATACAAAATCTTACCGAATATAAAAATAATGAAGGAAGTAACTTGCAAAGCTATATTACCGTAAGTGAAAAGAATTTCAGTGATTTTAGAAACTTCGGTACCTAATAAATGAGCTTGTACCGCGTTTGAGAAAACAGTATCCCACAAAAATAGATTTTAAAGTATAAAGCTTATATGAAGCCCTAGTGGGATGCAGTAGGATAAATTTAAAGAGGAACTGTGGGCCTTCAAGGATAAATGATGAGCTGTGGTACATTGTTATGGTTAAATACGATATTGGTATTATTTTAAATGAAATTCAGCAAACATATTTTACTATGCATTCAGAAAAGTTCGTTCATGTTTTAATAACAACGCGGTATATGCAAATTAAAAAAATAATTTGGTGTTTTTATGATTATATCTTTACGATGGCTTGCTCAGAGTACTTTTAACCTGCGTTTGCAACTGAGCACAGCACGCGCTGGACCTAGGTCACGCCAGTCTCTTGTCACAGTTATGTTTCTTTGTTGAGGGTTGCACGTGGTATAGTTTGCTGTTACAAGAGCAAGCGGTTATTTCCATCCATATGGTACTATAATTTGATTTGCGATTAATAAAAGTATCATTGCGTGCGTCAATGTTAATAATGCCAATAATTACATAAATAAATGTTATACTGCTGTATATAGTATTGAATGGTTATCAGTAGAACAGAAGAAAAATGAAAATCTGCAGCAATAGCAACCCATAGTGTAGAGGAATTTAAAGAAAAGCTCAGGAAAAAAAAAAAATTACTACAGAAGCAGATTGTTGAGACTGAATAAAATTTGTATTAAAAAAGAGACGAAATGTGTCCGCAGAGAGATTTCTCTTCGAAAACTTCTATAACATCGATTAATTCTCATTAATAATAAAAAAGTAATATTGTGTGCATGCTTTTATTGATCAAAGCTGTGAGAGGAGAAATTAGAGCAATTTGTCAGTCGATGGAATCGGTGACTGGCCTGACATTGGTTGTTGCATGGCTTACATTCAACCACGGACGCAAGCCAAAAATAACTTTCTCTATAACACTGGTTCAGGGTTATTACGTTTTGCATTTCTTTAAAGATCACACGTAGTGGGGAAAGGTTTGAACTTTTGTAATTCGGCTAGTTCAGTTGTCGACTTCTCTCTCTCTCTCTCTCTCTCTCTCTCTCTCTCTCTCTCTCTCTCTCTGCAGATTTTGAGTAGTGGATCTAAGCAAATTACTTTTTCTTGCACGGTGTTCATGGGAACTAATAGGAACTGAGCTTATTTGCCGTTTTTCCTGCTCTATAAACTATATGGTCACCACACATGCCACTGAGTTCAGAATTTCATCGGTACTGCTCACAAAATGCCGTTGGCATTGTTATCACAACCATTAAATGAGATATTAAGATTTGTTTTCGAAGGCATAAGTTTTATATATATAAAACTGAATGAGATTAAGTTTGCATTTAGAAGCAACTATGAAAACGGAACAAAAAGAGCCAGAGAAAATGACAGCCAAAAAAGTAAAAGTTTAATTAGTTGCCTGTTTATTTTAGATATACACTAAACGAACCAATGGAGAAGTATTGGCATGCTTTAAGAATGGGTAAGAACATTCGCTTCAAAATATTACTGCGTTACCGTCTTAGAAGTTTGCAGTTTCTTTGGACAGTTCTGTCATGATGTGTATTGAAGCAAGTTAAGCAAAGTGAAGAAAAAAAATCAATGACAATCGTATGAATTTGTGAATATCATATAGAGATGAAGAATCTAATTTAAATACAAGTAAAATACTTGCTAGTAAACGCCTTCAATGGCGCTGTCAAAACAGAACACATACAGAAAGTAACATTAAGTGAATTTAACGTCTAAATGTGTCGAAGGAACTGAATACTTGGTAACCCATCTCGGACAGATAACTGTCAATTTTAAGGCAATTTATATTCTTGAACAGCCAAGATCTAAATCCAGCGTTTGATCCTGTTAATCTTGTTTGTTGCTGATTTTGCTTCATTCTTAAACAGCTTTTAATTCTTCCTGCTTAACTTTGAAAGAAGGTATCTTAAATGAACCAGTAGTGAAGCTCGGGAGTTAGCGAAATCGCGCACAAACACATCTTTTTCTAACTATAGGATTGCATTGCAAAAGTTGGACTAATGGACCATTGTACCGGACCGGAAACCGATAAACAAATACTTTCGTTCCCAGATGAGTTCTCCTTGCAGTTTGGGCTTTGCGCTGTAGGTGATCGATTATTGTGTTGCGTAAATAACCACTCGGTCACGTCTCGATCTCATGTAAATGACACTTCAGAGATTTTTGGCGGGGCATGCAAATAATGGGCAAGAAACTGCTATAGGATGAATTCGATGTCAGTACACTTTTCTCCTCTTCCATGCTCTTCGTAATTAAGACATGCCATGAATGCTGAAATATTAAAGCGGATGTTGCTGAACATTCTCATGGAAGGGTTAAATTGCTGGTATTTTGATTGAGAGTTTAAAATCCTAAAGAAACGTTCACGGAATTAAAGGCATTGGCATTAAGAATTCCTGTGAATGATTAATAAATGTTACATGTTTTACTTAGTTAAATGCTGTTTTAAGCTGAAGTTAGCTCGATTGAAAATAAAAGTGCTTTATCTTTAGTAAAGAGAAATCTATCGACCTTGTTGGTCTAGGGGTAACGCGCTGTAATCTGAACCAAAAATTCAAGAGGTAAGGTAGATTCAGAATGTAAACATCTCGAACGTGAGATTTAAATTCGTGATTCCCGTGTCATAGATTTACTGCATTCTGAAAAAAAGACATTGTCTCCGGACAATTTATTGATTGTTTTAAATCTAAGTAACGCCTTAGATTCCTTTCAGATGACATTAGAGGCTTTGGGCTTACTACCTGTCCCTCCTTCCTTTGCAAATACTTCTCATTGATTATCGCAACCACACGGAACCAAATGGAACGACAGGTACTAATTTCGTTTTGTTTTATGGTTTTGAACAACCATGGTTATCTGCATTCTTGCTGGTGTCTTATTTGTTTTGCAATGCTCTGTTATCATTGTCGTGTTTGTTATCGTAATCTAATCTCAAATTCAACACCATTAAAAATATGTGTTGAGAATCTGCAAATATAGTGAGAGCAGTTTAAAAGTTCAGATACAGAGTTCAGGCTGTCGACGGTTAGACCTCATGTAGCCGCCGGTATTTCTTGCTGCCCTCAAGCTCTTCATTATTTTAAAATTTATAAATAGCAGAATTTGGTACTCGCCCACCTTATAGTAGGTGCTGTAAATGTTGCCCACTTTTCCTGAAACACAATGCACATTTTAGGAAAGTATAACTGACACGCATCAGTTTCCTATCACTAGCTTCGTTTCGAATGTTCATGTTAAGTTCCTTCAGCGTGTGAGGATTAGTTGAATATACTCTGTTTTTTAATGTTCCCCAAAGATAAAAATCAAAACTATAACATCTGGGGAACGAGGAGATCATAAAAAATGTTATTAATTCTGAAACAAAATATACAGCGTAATTCATTCATGAATTGACTAGCAATCATTGATTTTTTCCTGTCAGTCACAGAAACTGTTTCATTAAACTTCTGTACTAATTTTAATATCAGTTTTCTGTTGCAATCGGACTGCCAGGAAAGTAACGCCTAAATGCCTGTCTCGTTTCTGTATCTGATATACTATGCCTTGGAAATAAATATACAATGAATATCTCGCCACTGCACAACACACTGCACTATTTAATAAAAGGTCACTCTAGACTGCACAACACACCGTCCGACTCTGTCGAAATCCCGCTCGCAACTGGCAGGAGTAAACAATGGCGTCGCGCCAAATATAAATGGGCAGTAGATACAGAGCAAGTATTTTTTAGTAATCATTACAGCTAAAAATGTTTGCAAACCTTACTCAGTCCCGATTGCTGATGGTTGTCCTGTGCTTCTTTTATCGTAAACATTGCACTCATCCTGTCTGCAATCTCTAAATCTGAGCCACATCACATGACGTCTTAGTGCTTCTTCTGTATGAGAAAGATATTCTTTCTCGCATTTATAATGTTTGAACTACAGTGAAAACAAACAGAATCTCGCGTACAAACTGAACTTACGTAACGATTTTTTGGTCAAAAGAGATTAATTTGGAAGCAGCAGTGTTTTCGGTATTGTTTCTCAGCAAGTCTCGTAGCTATAATCAAATTTACTTCACTAACCCGCAATATTAACATTGGCGCACTTAATACTCCGCAATACTAGTAACACATTATGACAGAAACATTTGAGCTTCTCTCTTAACTGTAAACTAAGTTATAATAGCACAAATAGGAATTATCCTTACATTCGTAACAGCAAATTTGGACTGGCTGACAACCTGCAGCTAACAGTGCGGGAATTGTTTGTTGTTTTGACGATTGGGTGACTTTGACCTAGGATGAATTGCGCTCAACTGCGGACCCGTGCGAAGAATAATTCTAGGTACTTTGTATGTCACAGAAAACATACCAATAGCGTGACTGAAGATGATAATGCTATTCCAAGATGTCCGTAAAAATATAAATAATTCATGTAAGTGGTTAAAAGAACGCAGTTCATATAGGAGAAACAATGAGCAAAATTGGTGAAAATTAATATAATATTTATCCCTACAAATAACGAAAGCGAGTATGCTATTTTCGCATATTTTGCTTTATATTGTTTTCCTTTTTAAAAATCTAACAGTCTTATTTTTTATACATTACAGTATTTTCCTAGCAGTAGTTTTATATATTAATTATAAAGTGATTGTTACGTTATGGAAACTTTTAAACTTGGTGCAGTATTTAAACTTTAAGTTTGCACACCCCCGAATGTTTACCCTGCGATAATCAAACAAGCTGCTTCATTGTTCGTATTTGAAGCATATGTCCGTAGTTACATGGTTGGTGAGGTAGGGTTAGGTTAACACCGCCCTCAAAACTCGCTCTCA
Source organism: Metallyticus violacea (assembly GCA_030762175.1). Classification (NCBI taxonomy): domain Eukaryota; kingdom Metazoa; phylum Arthropoda; class Insecta; order Mantodea; family Metallyticidae; genus Metallyticus; species Metallyticus violacea. The sequence continues at coordinate 36,557,500 of CM060840.1, read as the reverse complement.
TTAAGCAAGGGCCAATGTTACAATACGTGGTTTTCTCCTTTCACCGGAATCCCAAGCGGCTATTTTTTTGCTTCGTGCTCTCCCTTTTAAAAACCAAACATAACATGAATATTCATCCAATTTTGAACCCCTAGTATAACAGAGGCTGAATCATACCAACAATGTGCCGAAGAGTAGGGTGGGAAATAGAAGGCGATGGAGGGTAGAAGGGGGGGGGAGGTCTGAAGCAACAAGAAGGGGACTACTGTTGGTATTACTTCCGGATAAAAAATCCATAGGCGTAATTAACACCGGAAAGGCATGCGCTAATGTATTGAACTATCTTGTTTGTGAAATAGAATATGGTGTAGGGTGGTCTTAAAAAATTGAAGATTTTGAAGAAAATAAACTGCGTTGGGTACTTCACTTCCATAGAAAAAATCAGAAGATTGTTGTGCAACTTGTAGAAGTGTATTGCAATATTTGGATGCAAATGCTTTGCAAAGCTATCATTTATAATTAGGGTTATCTCGCTTCTCAAGTTCTTAATGACAATTCTCTCTGGTTTGGGAATGCCCACCAGTTTATTTATTTGTTTTTTTGGATGGAATCTATAGTTGTCTTTCTTATTACTTTTTATTTTATAAAATTAATTTAATTTATGCTAGAAGGTACGCTCTTCCCCAAAAGCCCATCTCTAATTTTAAGACCTTTGTTTAATCTATTTCATTTACTTGTACCTAATGTTTAAAATTTTAATTAATGTTTTTTTAAATTATTGATTATAGGGTACTTATTGAATTTTAATATGGAAAAATCGTTAAATAAATCTTAAGGTAATGTTTTTAAGATACAGAAGTATAAAAATGCGCATAAAAATGGTAACAGTGTCATGCAATCTTATAAAGTCATCAAAACGATTCCAATAGGTTTAGAGCTAACGAATAGAACGTTTATGTATAAAATTAAATTAAACAAAATAAATAAATTGTCATTATAAGGAAACTTATAATTACACACTAAAGTTTAAATTTAACTGCTATATTTAACATATATAGGATAATTCCCAAGGGTTAGTTAATATCATAAAACGCCTTTGTTTTGTTGGTATTGTTTTAACCAGATCTACGGAGAAAGTCTGGGAAATCGTTTATGAAAATAATAAGTTATGCAAGGAACTAGCATGATAGCTTGGAGCCCCTCTGTTCCTTGAATTCAGTCAGGTGCATTTATATTTAGTTATTTATTCATTAACCAATTATCATTCTGATGAACAGCGCAGACAAATTAATAGATGAAAATAAATATTGCTGCCACCTGTTAGTGTGCAGGATATGAGGAAGGATGCTTTTGAATTATTTGTCTAGAACAATTTTAGAATACTTTATACGTTATAATGAAAAGCTGATACTAATAAAAATGTAATTTGCCTTTCAGTATATCATAATCATCCTTCTTGTGTTAGGAATCTTCATTGTAGCAATTTATATACCTCTCCCCAAGTCTTTCTGTTTTCTGTTTATTCAAGATGACTCAGAGTTGAGTGGCACATACTTTGCAATAAATGCCCAACCAGAACAGAATACAGAAGAATGCAAATATTTGGTATAAAATAAATATATTATGTATTAAGTTTACTACATAGGATGAAGTGCTTTGATGAATATCAAGTACTTTGAAAAAAGAGTAAAAAGGTTTTGAAGTATGCCTATATAGCCCGATCTCTTTTCTGTTTATTTACATAGCCTATTAAGTAAAAATGTAAAGATGGTTATGAACATGATATTACTGATACGCAATTCTGAGCAGGAACTGCGTTATCTCCAATAAGCATTACCCATTTCGATGTACGGTGCAAAGACTGGTCAATGATATCAAGAGATTACCATAGGTGCACTTGGACAAGCGGTTTTATGGGGGCAAGGTGTGCAATACATATATTACTATTCTTCAATTTTAATATAAATAATTTGCATATGAATGAAATATGCATTATTCTGTAATATGCCATTGAATAATATATTCCTAATATCAGTTGCAAATAAATGAAGCATTAATTTAATTTTACGTATATTACATATAGGCAACTCAAAATAATCACTGACTTAGCACGGGTATTTAACGTAAATAATTGTTTTAAAATCTTCCCCATATAACCAAACTATGGTGGAATAAATCGTTATTAAGAAAACAACTGCAATATCAGAGCACAATTAGAGCAAAACATAATAAACGTCTATATAAAATTACAAGCAAACCTTTACTGTAAAACAATGAAAAAGTAATATGAAGTAGATTATACATAGAGCAATAATTTATTATTTGCCAAGATAAGTGCTTTCATCACAGAACATAAATGTGACTATAAATTTATCAATTTTCAAAGAATGTTGTGAGCAATCCTTGCTGGAGGATATCGTTGCAGAACGATGGAATGCTAGTTCCCATCTTGCCAGGCAATAGCCTCGAGCAAGTACAAGCCCGGAGCTGACCACCACGTGGCCAAAAGTACAGCAATAAAGGAAAGGAATAAGAAAGGGCACTATCTAACGGTTAGAAAAAAAAAAGAAAAATATCGAAGATGAGAGAGAAAGTTACTGTTCCAAGCAGAGCAAACGCGCACACAAACTTAGTATAGTGGCAAATACTAGCAAAAAAATGAAAGAAATTTCAGAGATGAGAATTTTGAGAACAGTGTCTAGTGTGTCTCGTATGAATAATTAACCGATGAGGAAATAAGGAAATAATTAATAAAATAAAGAAAACAAATAAAAGATTAATGGACCAGGAAAATATAAAAATGGCTGTATATAGAGGAAAATCCAAGACAAATGAAATGTTGGACGATTGAGAAAACAGTTCTGATGGAGATGGGACGAGCCAGACGGCTAAACCCACGATGAATATGTCATAGGAGTTACATTTTTGCACATTATTAATATTTTAAAATTAAAAAAAGCATGCCGTATTAAAATTGCTGATACATTTTGAGACTCGTTTTCATTACTGAGGCAGCAAAGGCGGTCAAAACTGATGATATATGAGATGAAAAAAGTGCAAGATTATTTTTAGGAGAAGGAAGAGTTCACAGATTTAAGTTCCTGGCATGTACCATTGATGAGGATAGAAAAAAGTCTGGTAAAACCTCATTCGTGCAGGACGGTCGTGGTGGGAACCGAACCCCATTCATCCCATACGGAATCCATGTCTATCCAAACTTATGCTATAGTGCAATATGTCAGCGTTAAATCCTATCATGTGGTCTACTGCAATCTTGTGAGTGATGCTCCAATAATTCATTTTAATAATAGATTAATTAAATTATATGGCTTAATTAACATTATATTTATAATTTCACTTGTTAAACATTTATAAACAACTGATTTCGTTGGGAGGGGGCTCGCAATGACTTTCGGGTCGTGATCGTCTAATACTTCAGAATTTATCAGCATGCAGCAGATTGTAACAAATTGAAAGTATAACGCGTCTTTTTTTATTTATTCTTATTTGAGCGCACTACGCTTACAACGGACACTATACTTATATTGCATGTTTAGCCGTTCTATTTGTGACAAATAATAGGCACTAATGCTGAACCCTTTGGACAAATTAGTTGCTTCCTTAATTGCCACTAAATAAATGTTATTGATAATAATCTACATCGCATTTTCATACCGTCAAAGCGATTACTTTTATCTCGAATACTTGTTAACACCTCACAAAACTTTAAAATTCAGCTCCTTCTTACATTTCTGCAAGGCTAATATTTTGTAGACTCTTGAAAAAAAGACCACACAGCCGCACAGGCATGAACATATAGAGTGCTCCTTTCCAACGGAAAAGTTTGGGGGAGTTAAATGGAAAGGGGTTGGAAGACTGTGACCAATTCCCTTTGCCTCCCTTTTGATTAAAAATCTTGTAGCTGCAGCAGCAGTAATGATTGCATGACTTCCAAACAACTTTGCATGATTAAAATGAATCTCTCGTTAATGATTAACCATTTAAAGGCCGATGCAGCCCCATAGGGAAAGTTTTGAATATCTACTACCCCAAAGCCTTTTGCAGCTGTGTATCCTTCGGAAAATTTTGATAACTTTGCTGGATGTGGAAGCATGAGCCTTGAGTAAAAGTGACGCTACAGAGTTCTCTGGAAGCATCTGAAAGTTGAGGAATATCGTTCTTCTTGTATAAAGTCTACAAGAAATGCTTTCTTTACTATTTTTACGAACACTTTTCACAATAGTTTTACAATAGGAGTGAATCTTTGCGAGCATAAATTAAAGCTTTTTATTAGATAGTATAAAGAAAATATATTGAAAGAGAAAAAAATGTAGCAAAATATTAGTAATTTGTTAATTTGTTTGCTTTCCAGGAGAGTCATGCCTTAGCTGTTCATCTAGAATATTTACCTTGATTTATATAAATATTGCAAAAAATATACACCCCCCCACACACACACACATATATATTTTAAGGTAACAACATAACACTGGGGAATACAAGAATTTTTCTACAGCAATTAAGCATTCCATTAAATTTGTTTTAACGGTTGTATTTTCTGTTTCCGTCAATGTATTGAATTGAACTTTTTGATAAAATATATTTTATTGTTAGTGTATGAAAAAATTCATGAGAATTTAATAAAAAAACGACCTGCAATTTCCTCGATTCGATGACTCTTAATGCTCTTTTTGTATCGTGAATATTCCTTTACTATCTGGAAGGTTTTAGCGGAAATAATCTTCCAAAGATAACTGTTGAGTAGAAGTATTCCTAGTACGTTGCTATCAGGATTCTGGTATTCAGGACAGCTTCCAAAGGCTTGGTCACATTTCCAGTTCAATTTGAATGCTACTTATTTAATTTGCACCATCAGGTAATGCTTCACAATAGCCATTGGAAGGTGTCATAGGTCAGGAATGCAAGGGAAGAATTAACAATGATAATATTTTAAAATGGATTTAATATTAAGTATATTTATTTCGCTGACTTATAAGCAGCAATCATGAAACAAAAGTGCAAGTTTAACAATTTAATAATTGACAGCTCTTCAAAATTAAACATTTGTTATAAAGAGAAACTAAAATATCATACATTTTACAAAATATAATCAGAACATGCAATCTCTAAAGTATTATGCGAAAGAAAATTATGAGAGACCTAGTTGGAAACGGCTTCCAATAATAATTTTAAATGGAATATCGATCCATAAAATAAATTTGAGTAATAAGCTTACATTAAGAAAGTTACTTATTTAAAGATAATATTAAGACCAATTATCAATACACACACGCACGAACGCACGCGCGCGCACATACACACACTGGTAGAGAACTTGAACACTATTGATTTGAAATATGTGAACTGTCTTATGTTTTACCAAATCTTGCATTAATCAAGAAGTTTAACTAAGCCTTTACATAAATATTTACTCTGTAAACATAATATACCTGAGTCACTATGAATAATTACTGTTTCGAGAGCCACGAGATATTGTTGCGCTACTAAATAACTGCCCGTCACCTAACACCGAATTAATTTAAATTAATTTAATTTAATTTAAAGGGCACTGGCGCTTATTTTCTAAACTTAATAGTAACTAATAACGCGAAATTGGCAGTGTAGTCAGAACTAAATCTTCTTTAATTTCATCACATCCTTTTTCTAAATAAACTAATATGTATCACATTAATTATCGTTAAAATCAAATTATACTTATCCTTTCATGATTAAGAGAGTTTGTTGATACCATATTTACATATTTGGGCCATAAATAGGTATCTTAACCCATAGATGGGCTTGCAGGATCTGGGCACGACCGTTCAGGACCACGTCTCCGGAAGAAGGACGTAGAAGGATGTCACCTTATTTACCAAACTAACGCGTCATGCGCTTGCGCTATCGAATAGCAAAGCACCAACATTATAGGCTTATCTATTTTGATAATACATAAGCAATAAATAAGACACTAAACCTAAACCTCTCCAATCTAATACAATTCTAATTCTAATAATTAATATAACTACTGATAAAACAAAAATAAGCCCTCGAATTCAATAAATGTGAACGAAAGTAAATTTAAAGCAACAATTTAGTAGTTGATCACGAAAATGGCGATGGCCAAACAAGTCTTTTTGATTGGTAATCAAATGTACTTGATCATACTAAGAAAAGAATTAATTATCTTCTACTTCAAATTAGAATTTAGTGTAAGTCCTGAGAATAAGGGATATCGGTGAAAGAATCCTGCTACGATAGCGACGGTTAAGAAACTTACTGATTCCGCATCGACCCTTGCTTGGTTGAAGCCAGAAAAGCCAACAAAGTGAAGCACAAAGTTAACAACCACACGAAAGGCGAATGTCTACTTGCGTAGACCACTCAGGGTCAGAAATATGAACTATACACATACAGGCAAATAATTTCGGCAACTGTTCTGTTGATCTAGAAGATTCAAAGTTGGTGGCCTGATAGAGCAGGTCTTCCGGTAAAACTAGTAGCAACATATGTCCAGTTATACCGGGACAATTTAACATATTTTAGCATTTAAACCAAGGAATCAACTTAACGTCCTTGGAATGTGCTCTCGAAAGCTCGAACTTCCAGTGCTACTTCAGATTCTTGAGCCTGCTGGTGCAGTAAGGGCTAGACTTTCTGAAATATGTAGTAAATTCATTCCAAAATTAGTTGTTTGATAATTTTCATAAAAATAAGTGTGTTAATAAATGTTATTAGTTTTCTAAGTACCCCAAATATGAATAAGAGTTAAATGTATACAATTTCATATAGTTTATAGTTTATAGTTTAAACTATAATATAGTTTATAGATGTTGTGTTAATTTTGTCAAGTGTGGAAAGGAGAGTGAGCAATTTTTTTTAATATGAGGGTTGATTTATTAAAATTTAAAATTAAAATTTTGGCAAGTTCTTGAAAAAAAGGTCCGATTGATAGTGAAGGAAAAAGAAAGGCAATTCGAGAAGTAAATTGAATGAATTTGTATAAATAAAGACTTAAGAAAATAAATGGGAAGAGAATTTATTAAATACCTGTGGAATACCAAATAGTGGCAGCCAAAATTAAAAGAAACTGCTAATTTTTCTTTAAACAAAAGATACTTTGTAACCGGATTTCAAACCACTATACATCATACAAGGGATTCCCACCAACACAGAGTCGTGGCTTGACGGGATAGTAAAACCGCCATGCAAACGGAGGAGGAACAAATCACACAAAGTGAGCTGTTATGGCAACATATCATGAGTCCGGAACGCATAAATCAAAACTCATGGTAAGCAAACAAGCAGCACCAGGCCGCCAGGCCATAACTATACTTCGTTTATTTATTATGGCCAGTTCGGTAGTGGCTGATGGGATATTTGGAAAGGTAAAGGGGCGGATAAATTTCGTGCAGTACTCGTTGCATGGGAGCAAACCTCTTTAGCCAACAGGTTTCGGAGTAGACTAGCCAACACCCCTCATCTGGCACTTGGCATCCAAAACAACACCCATCACACATAAAGTACATTCACAGACGTACGCGTGCGAGCTTTTTTTTTTTTTTTTTTTTTTTTTACCCAGCTGGGGAATAATGAGGTGAAGAATTTATAGTTACAGTGGTATAGAGATATCATGTAACGGGGTCGTGCTGAGCTCTGGCGAGATTAACAATTATATCATCAGCGGAAGGCTTTGTGTAGGTTTTAAATTCTGAAAGAAATCCCGTCAGCTTTGTACTACATATTTGATCATGAGTTGAAATGTCGGTTTGCAATTGTAGACTTGTAGGAACTGCCTCAACAGTCTACCCTGCATAGTGGCAAGAAAAACTCTACAAATGAACTTCTTAATCACGGCAATAGTCTTAATTCATGGATATGCTTATACAAAAATATAACCATGGAAGAAGCAGCATCGCCCATTCTCATCAGGACTAGTGGAAATAACTCTTTCCTAATATTAATTGGTTTCGGTTACAGATTGTCAAACCAGCGACAGCGTGACTAACATCCCCAATTATAGAATTTGAAGCTTCGCGAGAGAGCAAGTCTAATGACGACTTAAGTAGATTTAGTTCCAAATATGAAATGTGACATATAAAAAAAATTGAATACCAAATGGATAAAAATTATTGAAATATTTAACGTAATATTCAGAATGTCTCAAGAATCAAAATAGATGTTGGTTTAAGCTGGAGTCCCTAACCCTTACAGAATAATTAATTTATATAAAATAGCCGATTAACAGAACGGTTTATTCCAAACTGAGTAGAAAGGTATATATTTTGAATATGACTATGGTCAGATCATATTAAACGTACTGTGTTTTTCGAGGTATTATTGTTATAGAAAACTAGCTTACTAAATGAAGGTAACTCAACCAACGCCATAATTATGGATGAATGGAAACAGGCAAACTACGAGCTCCAACATGCAGTAACTCGGTAAGCAATGCATAGGTTTTCACCACAAGTTCTGCCTAAACAAGAGATTCCACCATCCAATTGAAGAATGCGCCTTTGAATTGTGCAAAAAACACTGTGAAAGGTATCATGCCCAAATCTGCAGGAAAAAACAGTTCAATAACAAAACTAGGACTAGGATAATGAAACCCAGTTTATTCTTACACATTGTGCGCATTTTCATTAATAATAAAGGAAAATAATCTAATAATACTATAAATATCAGTATTGGTTCTCTTCGGGTGGTTTTCATAAATACCGCATTTATTTATCTCGTTATTCATTTACTCGTTTGAATGACTTAAGCACATTAATTTATACAAGTTATAGATCTCATTATAATGAGAAAACATATTAAAATATTTTTGGTACGAGTAATATTTGCAGAATTACCTTTTTTAAAAAAAAATAAAATGCAGCCTTTTGCAGCGTAAGGGGACTTATATGTTTACTGACATAAAATTGCCATAGAAAATAAGAAATATTTTTTTGGACTCGTATAAATTCAAGAATTGATTAACAAATATTTTCTTAGCTTGCTGAATTTTTACATGAACGATTGCATTGCTTTACTAAATTTAATTTGCAAATATTTTATTTAAGCAGTCACACCAATTGCACAAATGAGTATTCTTTTAAAAAAACATTTAAAATAAATTTATCTTGTACTCTGTTTACTTTACAGTACGAAAGTCTCATTGATTATTTTCTCTACTTTAAAGCGTGTACATCATAAATAATGATAATTTACAATACACAACAGTAGATATATATGGTAATCAGGAAATAAAAGAGAATTAATGAAAGGAATTATGTTTTATTTTTAATGTATTGTATCTTTATTTGATTAAGTACTTTTAGTACTGTCCTTCGAATTATTCATGAGTATTTAAACACTAATCGAAGTCAATGAAGGGTATTCCTTCACAGTTCAAAAGATGTGACCATGATATTCTACGTTGACTGAGTGACCTTGGCCTTTAGAGGCGTGCTTCGCCAGGTTTACTCCACTTCATTGATTCTCTTTTGAACAAGGGATCATAGTAGAGGACGATAGTTTCATTCTCTCGTAACAATGATTAGCAGAACTTCTCTCTCGTTGCCACGGCAGAGCTCCAAAAATGCCTGACAACAGATGACCGTTGCTACTTATGGACTGAGGAAAGAAGTGTAGACACTAACCTTATTTGTGTTTAAATGTTGTTTTATAAAGGTCCAGTCTTGCTGCTAGTTCTGTAACTTTGCCACCGATCTTTCATTATTTTTCCTCTCATAAGAGCGATGCTTTCAGGAGTGAGCACCCCCAAGAGCCGACCTGCACGCTCTTCGTCTTCAATGCTTTCTCGACCAATTCAAAAACGTTTGGCTCATTTTTTTACGGTAGAATATGAGGAGGATGCCTCTCCATATACACCGTTCAATCGCTATTAAATTTCATTTTGAGTAAGTCCTTCTTTTGTGAAGAACTTAAAAATAATTTCATTTTGAACATGCCATAATCTTCTACATATAGCCTTCTTTATGCAACTATATCTGAACAACTGAACACAGCTGAGTGGAGGTTACAGCTGCAATTATTTACTTAACAGATAAGGTAAGACACCAGATAAAGATTTTGTGAAGACGATAATCCTTATCGGCGAAGCCGGAAACATATGAACCTATCCTCGTACCAATACTTTTTAGGTAATGAATAGACATCTGTATATTTTATACCTGAATGACTACCAAAATACAATCTCAAATAGCTCACTCTAAGCTATAACATTATTGTTCTAGAACATTTTAATTAAAATGGTTTCTTGAGGATAGACGTTAAAATGTTAAATACATATTTTGATTTTTAACCGTTCAAAAATGAGAAAAGGATTACTTTTTAATATTTTTAGAGTAACAAAACCGAAGTGATATATTAGGTTTAATTCCATTCTGTATAACAAATGCATTAACTTTATCATAGCGGGAGCAGCTCTTTTCATAAAAAGTTATCATATTGTTATTTACATTTGTTAGGCATACACTAAAACCACACTCCGACATTAAATTGGAACACAAACTGAAATTACAGTGCATATACGAGTATATCAAAGGAGGCATTAAATTTTCACTAAAAATCGTCATGAAACTCTACAAGTATCGTGTCTTATATATTCTTTGTACAGCATTCTTTTGTTTATCTTGATGTAGAATGAATTGCACGAAAATGCCGTGTTAAGATTCTGCGATTAGAAAGTATAAGATGAAGCTAAATGGCTTCTCATACAAAGGAAAAATTTTAAAGACAGAATTTTCTTCAAAACTGTTAGTGTGTGTTAAAATCGCTTTTATTCTTACGTCATTATAGTTATGTATTTGGCAGGTTGTGTTAGTTTTTTTTTTTTTTTTTGAGAGTTAATTATGATCATATTGACTAATTTTTGACCTTTCTATGTTACTACTTTGCCTCTGTCCATAATTTTAAGAACTGAAATACTGAAAGTTTTTTTGGAAATGTTTTAGCCAAGAAAATAGCGTGAAACTTTGCAGTTAATAATTGCATTAAATAGTAAAAATTATTTTTGTCAGTGTAGATATCCAGAGAGCGAGATTAATTCCAAATATTTTCAAATATTTCTATATTAATTGGTTTAGACTAGATCCGATATTGTGTAAGTTAGGCCAACCAATGAACAAAATTTCAAACTTCTATTATCAATAAAATTGCCTGGAGTGATATTTCTGGAACACTTTGGCATCGCTTCATTAAACATCTCGTTTAGTATTTGGTTGAGATAATTATATCAGACTGACCTAGAGAGATCATTTTATGGTGTGCTGACAACAGCAGATTCAGTATGAAAAATTAAGTTATTCGTTTTGCTATTTATGTATAGGCAAAGTACTCTTCCTTTGCGGGCAAGAATCGGTTCTCACTATTCCTTCCTGACTTGCAAGGACATTAAGTAAAAATATCTCAATTAAGTAGCAAAAGCGAGGTTAGTAAATTATTGCTGGCTCGAGGCAGCTGTGCATCGGAAGCCGGTAGAAAGCTTTGGAAAGAAGACGATTTCTCCTCCCTTCTCCGATCCTTTTATCTTCCCTTCCTATTCCCTCATGATTAATTCCTTTATGCCACGGAAATAAGTGGGGACACCCTCCCACAGGGACCTTCATAATAAAGTACTGGAAATAAAGATTTTCATTCCACGTCACTTTTCTGGACGTTCTAATATAGTTTCTTGACACAGAGAGGGAGGAAGGAAGGGGGAGGGAGACCTCAAACGGGAGCTGCATGGACTTCATTTGATTTCAGCAAAATGTAGAAGCATTAATCTGTTTTAGCATATTTGAATAATAACATAAATAAAGACCTTGGCGTTTATTTTCTAGTTCAAATGATTCCTATTTGAACAGGATGATACCGGAAGATCTCCCCCTTCCCTGCATAAATTAACCTTTGTGGGAACCACGATTTTATTGGCTAAAAGATTAAATGTAATGTTTATGAAATAACAGAAATATTTTATGAAAACTGCGATACATGTGTAATTTTAACGTGTTGTCCCAACGTTACAATAATTTTCCCTTTGTAATAATTAGGTCTTTGTTGGTCTTAAACATGTTTCACCTCCCACAATCTCTTTCAGCCCGAGGAGATGTATGCGGATAAGTGAGAAGGTAGCAGCACCTTCTGGTCAGGCTCTCTCTCTCTCTCTCTCTCTCTCTCTCTCTCTCTCTCTCTCTCTCTCTCTCTCTAGTATAGCATTCAGAAAAAAAAGTTTTGATGAAAGACTGTACATCAATGGTTTCATTTACTGATGTTGGTTCCAAAAAAAAAAAAAAACAATAATTATATTAATACAATCTCATTTATTAACAAGTAAAGTATTATTAGAAAGTTAGAATCATTAGTAAAAATGGCCAGAAAGATTTTTCCTATAAACAATATCTCCGAGTTACAAGAAAATTGTTTATATATACTGAAGGCATTATTTTAAAAAATTAGTTTAAAACGCTTTTAAATATATTCATATCATTATATATTTAGTATATATTTTCCAAACGTGACATAGAATATATGACACAAAATAGCAGTTGCATTCCTCTTGGAGAAATGTTTTCATTGCTAAGTCATCAGTCGAAGAAAGATATCAAGTAAAACGTAAGGACATTGCCAGTATAACAGCAGGTTCAGGCGATTAATGATGTATATCAGTGTGATTCACTGGCGGCTTTCGGGCTAAATATGTCCCTCGGGGCTCTTTTCTCCTGCTCTCGAAAGAAGTAGTTTGTTACGTTCTCTAAAAAACTTAAAAATAATTTTATAATGAAATTTCGTATTTACTTACTAAGTTGGAGAAGTAAGCGAGAAACAGAAAGAATGGGCACAAGTCAAACTCCCTTCCTTAGTCCCTTATGGCTGCGTTGTTTCGGATTCCAAATGAACTATACTCTGTGAACAATAAAGGAACTCTTCAGCAGTGAATGTGCGCAGAAGGCGAATGATGGGTAATTCATAACGGAATTAAGGAACACACTATTGTCAACTTCTTTCCTTGTATCTTCGGTTCTTTAGCAGGTGACAGATCCAAGTCGCAAGTTTATGTTCTACACTTAAATTGTCAAGCAATTTTCGATATTTTTTGGTATTCTTCAAAAGCTGTTCGACATATAACGAAAATTGTCTATTTAAGATTTTCATTTTTACCTATTTCTATATTTCTAGTTCTTGTTATTTTAGGTTGTATTGTTCCAAGAGTTATTTATTTTTCTTTATATATATATATATATATATATATATATATATATATATATATATATATATATATAGTAATTTTGTTAATGTGTTTAAGACATTAGTTACAATAACAATAATGATAATGGAAATAACGAAGTGAAACTGGTTAGAACATACAAAAGTGAAAGTAATCAGAGAGTAAGTTGTGAGAAAGAGAGAGTATTCTTCTGCCATAAACGACAGAATGTATTTGAAACTTATCAGAAATACGCAGATTCTTCAAGAGTTACCTTATTAAAGATATTTTCTTTGCTACCCGATATACTCAGTCCGTCGAAGCGTTTTTACTTATAAAACCTCTGGTATTAAAATACATGCAGTTATATTATCGCCAAAAATGTGTTACTTCTCTGTCAGATGGTATTTGGGGCAATGTGCTTATCAGCTGTCTCTCTGTTGGGAATTAAGTGTATTGCAAGGGATATTTAGGAATGCCTCTGAGAGCTGAGTACGTTGTAATCATGTTTAAATGCAAGTTTAGTTAAACCGGGCAGCAAGAAGAGAAGGGGCAATATGTGCATGAGAAATAATAGTGCAGGCAATTAATTCCTAATCACACCGGAGGTAAAAACAGTTGCCCCGGCTAGTACTTCAATTCTTCTTTTTAATTACAAAATAATATAAGATATTCATATGTTATGTCCCTATTTATATCGTTGTTACTTCTTCGTTATCCTTTCTGATTATTTAGAAAATTTGCCACCGTGGGTAGGCACTACTGAAAAATGAGAAAAAAAAGGTTCATTTTTCATATTAGATGTTGGTACTTTTATAACCGTGCTCGGGCTCACATAAGGACGTTATTCATGCACCTATTTCCATTCCAGTTCTACCCCCACAATTCCTGTGTACCAGAGACCAGTTTCTATCGGTTTATTACGATTCTTGTTAGAACCCCAACGAGTGCATCGATAACATAATATAGAAAAAGTACCCCAAATAAAAGGGTAGTGTTAGCTGTAGCTAAAGCAGTTGGTGAATTCAACGTATGTTGCAGTGAAACACAAGTCAAGAACATTGTTGGAATGTCGGGTGTCGCTGGGACCAGTAGAAAAGAAAATTTGGAATAATTGTGTCAAAAGATGAGTTGCTTACAGCCAAAGACAATTTTCTCTCAACTCAAGTAGCAAAATTACAAAGGTGGAGTGAAACTGAATAGGAAACCAGCAGACTTCGGAATGATCAATAAACCTATGCAGCTGGGAGATTTTAGGATGATTATAGCTAAGCTACAAAGTTCTCTCTAGGCTTGATTTCACTTATTCCCTAATCTGTTTTTTAACATTTTCAAGCACTGAAAATCATTTTCCCTTTAAATCGTTAATCAAAATTTAATGAAACTTTCCACATAGCTTTAAAGCTTATAGAATATAGAAGGTTGAAATTGTGGGTTTGTTTTTTTCTATGGCAGAAAAAAAAAAATCTTTGAACGGCAGATTTTTAAAAGGTTTTAAAATTAAAATTTAATTTTAGTTTAATATTTTTATTTACATATGAACAATTAAAAATTTAGTAAAACCAATTCACAATTCTATAGAGTGGAATTCTGCCTACTTATTAAATTTTAAAATGTTCAATTGCTTTCATTTTGAGCAAGTAGGCAACGTAATTTCTTATAGGCGTATGATTTTTTAAATGTTTTTTCAAAATAATTTATTAGTCTAATTGATTAAAAATTGGCACACATGCCTATATTATAACATACTGTTAATATATGGTAAATTTACCCAGATCTGATTATAAATCTATAAGTAACCTTAATATCGTTGTTACTTACTCGTTTTGAACTCAATATTCAGGAAATTTGGCATCGCACCAAGTCCACTTCAGGTAACGCTCGCGTTTGTCACTTGTTCTCTGTCAAGAATGCAATTCAACGAAAGACAAAAAACGCAAACGCTTATCCACATGTTTCACAACTGCTTCTCGAAATGTATAGCCCAAGTGAATATTTCTTTCGAAGCTTTCATCCCCTTGCCCGCCCACTATCTCTTAGAATTTATTGTGTCGAGGGAAGGTCACCCCCTTTTGCATGACCAAACATAAATACTCGGTGCCCCTCATTCAACGTTTAACCCATTCCATGTCCAAGCCCAGCATTTCCTTCTCCCCTGATGGAAATGTACGGAAGGGGCAGCTCTTTGATCATCGTTATCACCATGGCGAGGCAGCTTGCAAACTAAATGGCTACAATTTGTATTTTAGGTTCCAGCAGAGGAAGTACGACCAAAAGGAAAATGGGGAGAACACGACGATGGAATAGCACTGAAGGGGGGTTGGTTTCAAGTCAAAAGTAGAGGACACGGCGAGATGGAGGCCATTAGTTTGCCGCACTAGATGCAAGTCATAAGGGTCGCGTGAGGTAACTGAGGACAGTAGTTCCCTCACTATCATTAGCAATCCTGCATACGTGGCACCCAGAAGTGAATCCATATAGAATATGTTTTAGATTCTCTGCCGTTTACTATCATGCATAAATTAGATCTATTTTGATTCATCTTTTGTTGCTGCGCTTTATTTTGGAAAGATCCTGCTAATTATACATATTTATGAAAACATTAGACACAAAGTTTCATTAAATAACTGCGAGAATCTTTATTATAAGAATGTACATCCTCAGTTTAGATCAATGTTCCTAGGTCTTAAATTTATCTACATTTTATGAACTGATTTTTCAGACCCTTCAATTTTGCATTCAAGATCTTCATTATAAAAATGATTTTGATTCAGTTTAGTACAATTTTAGGAAATAATTTTATTTTTATATTCTCGTTATGGAATTTTACCTTAGCATAGATAGATAATTATCCCTCAGAATATCTAGTGTACAGGATGCGGAAAAACAATGTGCAGAAATTTGTAGAGTAGAAAGGCAGTACCAAACTAAGCATTTTGAGGTTAGGAACATGAGGTCGCAGATGCAATATAAACGCAGGAGCCCTGCATAATCATAATTGAAAGCTGACGTGAAAAATTTCATTTTCCGGTCAAAGTGAAATGTACTTGTACTGTAGAAGAGTATTTTTTGTTTACATCTGACAAACCACAAACAAGTGTCACAATCTGAGACTATAATATGATGAATTTAATGTTGACGCATATAGCGCAGTAAAAAAAGTTCTGCGAACTCTTGTGCTATCCTCAAAATGCTTAGTTTGGTACTGCCTTTCTACTTGAGACTTGTGACAGATTCTCGGGCAATAGGCCGAGCAATGGGACTCTCTATTGTGACAAAAGTTAAGTGCATGCAGGTTTCCAGCATGAACCGGACAACAGGTTCTTTGTATCTTTAGTTATTGGAGATGTTCCAAAATTTGTTAAATTTAGAAAGGGAACAGGTGCTGGCGATGATGTCATTACATCGAATGATCATGAGCTGCCCAATGAGGAGTCAAAGAGTTGATGAATTTAAAGTAAGCACAAGAGCTCACCAATAATATTTGAATATTTTGAACGCTCAGACTCTATAGGCGCTAGTATGTGAACCCCGTGAGTCCTTGCGACGATATGGGGGCACTTTGAATTTAGTATATAATTGGAAGACGACGCCGTCCCGAGGTTCAGACAGACAGTGGAGGACAGATCAGACAGTAGGAGTCATCGCAGTCCCAGGCACCTTCAACTTCATGTTCTTCGTCAATAGAAAACAGGACAATAAAGACATTTCTAGAAGGCCTCTCAAGTCGTACAATAGTTACCAGGGCGCAGTCCCAGATACAGTAGGAAAGTGTAGACAAGAGACCACGGATGCAATTTCAAGCAGCGTACGTAGCTCGTGGCATTAAAGTCATAGAGGCAACGAACCAGGTGGCCGACAACAAAGTGTCGTATGAATAAACACTTCGTTTGATGAAACAAAATATCGTGTGATTTGAACCGTTTCCTCTCATTTTCGCTCCTCCCGTGACCACTAAGGCAGAAAGGCGACTTTAGGCTCCTGAAAGACTCCCAGGAAGACATCCAACAACTAGATCATCATCATATCAAAACCCACTTCATACTTTACAATTTCAGCACATTTTTCCGCCCTCAGTACCTATGTTTAAATGGCATTGTATCCCAGTAGACAATTTTATAATAATTGAGATAATTTTATCTTGAATTCTAGAAGGAAACTAATCAATAATTGATTTTCGCAGATGGTCAAATTATAGATAGCCATATTTAAACTTCAGTAAATATGTATATAATATAATTTTAAAACGGTTGGAAAGTAAAGTCAATCATGGCATTTCAGGGCAAAAGCACTGTCAGCTTCAAAATTGTAATGAATGACAATAATGAAACAAATAACACATTTTTAAAAAATTGACTGCAATCTAATTATAGGCAAAATGATCAAATAGAGAATGTATGGCGGAATATATAGAAACTTAGATAAAACAAGAAATAAAATTGAAGTTGAAATTTTGTAAGGTCGTTGCTGTGCCCGTTTTAATATATGAAAGCGAAAATTGAATTATGACACAAAGAGGTGCATACAAATACAGGTAGCAAATATGGGGGTTTCTGAGAAGGGAGGGAAATAAATAAATAAAATAAAAAAGAAATAAAAAGAAATGAGTAAATAAATATTCGTTAAGTAATAAAATAGAAAATTAAGAAAGAACTGGAAAACTCATTCAAAATTATGGAAAATGATAAATTGCCCAAAATTTGTCTGTATTATGAATCTAGTGACAGACTAAGGGACTTGTGATGTCTAAACAGGTTTTAAACTACCTTTTTGTTCTTCTTTTTCTTCCTCTTTCTCCTCCTCTTCCTAAAGGAGGTTAGGGAAATACGTGCCCGTTATGCCCGTTACAAATTCAAAACTGAAAAAGATATCTTGCTCTCGGTCTGTCCTGGTCTCTTCTTCCATGGAGTTTACAGTTGTAGAATAATTTTGATAGTGGACAGGGACTCAT
This sequence comes from Metallyticus violacea, assembly GCA_030762175.1. NCBI lineage: Eukaryota > Metazoa > Arthropoda > Insecta > Mantodea > Metallyticidae > Metallyticus > Metallyticus violacea. The sequence goes on along the minus strand of CM060840.1, from coordinate 36,539,378 downwards.
TCTTCTCACATGGTTTCTCCTTTCACTTTAGTATTCTCTGATTTGAACTATATGTTACATCGTTAATGTTTCTCTAATTGTATCACTCATTTGATCTCTTATTTTCACTCCTACCATCTCATCTGCCCATTTCCAGCCTCATGTGCTTGTCTAATGCTCCATTTACCGTAATATTGTGTATTACCATTTTTTTTACTTCAGTTGTCAGTTTATTTACATTTATTTTAATTATTCCATTAACTTATATTTTAAATGTATTTTTTCCATTCGTTAAATTGGATATGACGCCTTAAATACACAATCTTGATGTTTGGTCTAAAATCATATAATTTATAAAGCTTTATTATTCAGCAGGTATTTCAACATTATAATTATAATTCCTTCAAAATATTGCTAAGACATGTGACTGCCCTTTTTATGTCATTTTCATAAGTGGCCATTAACACAATATACTACGCGTAGATTAATATATTCTATTTATTTTAAATAAAATTATAGAGATCTGACTAAAAATAATTCTAAATGAATACAAATTAATAACAGAAAATACATAGATTATCTGCTCTCTTTTTATTCAGTCATTATTTTGTTATTAATTAATTTTGTTTCTTTTAGGATTAGCTTGTAGCTAGATCTCTATAATTTTATCTAAATGTATATTATACAATGAAGTAATAAGTCGCTACCCTGATCTAGTAAATACCACATTCATCTCAAACGTTGTGAAAATGTATGTTATAATCTGCATCATTGTTATACTAATAAACACTATTGTCTTAATGAAAGATGGGTTAACGTTATAACTTTCTAGCCCAGCAATTTCCTCCTCTCTACTTTATCATAGCTCAAAAAGAGAAGGAGTAATGACTGGTTATATTTTCTAATCTTTTTTGCATAAGTTGTTTAATTATAAATATTGCATCCTGCATGGGCAACCCTTCCTACATCTACGTTACTCTTCACCTAAAGCCCTTTTATAATTGGTGGTAGTCTATTCTTTAAAATGTTACCTTAAAGTTTTAATATTGTACTAATTAGGAATTAATCTCTCTAGGTTTTGCAATTCTCCATGTTAACTTTATATAAATGTAAGTTATTATTGCCATCTACCATTCTTTAGGTATCTGTTCTTGATTCCAAATATTGTTCATCAGACTTAAGTAGTAACATTCTGTTTAATTTTGCAACGCTATATTTCCATAACTCCATACTAATGTCAATGCCCCCACTCTTTCTGTTTTTATTCTGCAATAACAAATCATCCAGTTCTTATATTTGTATCAGATCTGTAACTTCTTTTTGCTTTATTTATAGTCCCCCTTTTGTTTTAAAAGAAACCAAGATGATGGTGATGATGATGATACAAATATTTTCTTTTAACACTACATTGTGTATGTTGAAAAGGTGAATCAAAGAGGAATGCCTGAATTACAAGGCTCTGTTACTGTGTCACCGAGCGCATACTGTAAATGTTTATCTTAATTACTGGAATGCTGCAATATCTTCTGTATCTTAAATCTCTCGTTGTTCTAAATTTTGTAACTTTTCTGATATATTCCCTGTCGAAAATTCTTATGATTCCTCGAGTCAACTCATTTTTCATATGAAGAAAAATTATATAAAACGAAACAATCTGCAGTATTAATTATTGTGGTAGGCACCTATATCCTTTTCATCTGTTTAGCTACGAGGACATCTCTAACCTTGGTTATGCCAAAGAAACTCCGTGTTAATGTACACGCAAGGGAATGGTAATATTTCTGCAAGTATAACTTCGAATCAAGGAGACGCTACAGTTTCTAAACAATTCTGGCCGTTTCTTTCTCGGAAAGGTAGCTTTGTGGTAATGCCTTCATTCAAATCAACTATACGAACAAGCGATTTGCAATGTCTATAGATAAAGATTTTTGTTGCTACTTGTTTAATGTTGCAGTAAAGATGCCATAAATGTTTACTTGTTTACTTGAGAAGGCGGCTAACAAATCTTCTTGAATGAATGTTAGAGTGATCAATTAGCATTAGACCAAATCTCGTATTTTCGCCTCATATCATTAACATAAACATTTTACACTGTTGGGGGTTTTGGTAAAAAAATAGAAATACTTAGAAAAGTTGAGTTGGCTCACTAACACCTTGAACAGCAGTAATTGCATTACATGCCGTTACATTTTTTTTTAAATATAAGTTATATTAATCAGTTGCTTTGATACTTTTTCCTACGATATAATAATTAAATAATGTTGAAACTTTTTATATCTCTTTTAGTTTGTTCACATTACCATTCATGATACACCCACAAAGTTTTCTCAGATTGCATATTTAGTTCATTTGGTGAGACTTTTGCTTTCCTCTGGAGTTTCTGTAATGGTATATTATGGTTGTATTAACTACTTGATGCTATCACCCATGTCCTATAGATATGAAATAAATTCACCAATTGTGTTCTATAAGCTATAGCTAGCTTTTAATATTAGCCATGATCGTCTTTTGATGTGTATACCATAAATCCCATGATTTGCGGGTCATAAGAAGCAAGGAAAACTTCACGGTATATTTGTCCTATATTGAACTTCTTTCATAAGTTTTTACAGTGAGGGAAATGTATTAATCTGAAAGAATAAAGTTGCTATTCTTCCCATAGAAAGCGACAAGTTAATCTTGCTATGCTGGTTATAAAGAATCGTAGATACCAATAAGAGTAGAATATACATCAGAATTATTTAAAAAACAAACCTTTTTCATAAATGTTCTAGTAATTACGAGTAGAATTTATAATACTTAAATTGAAATTCATCCAATAGCTCATAAAACAAAAATCAACCCCTTTCAACAAAAATAAAACAATAATCTAATTTTAAAGTTACTAATACACATTCCCAAACTGTAAAATTGTCCCTTTTTCAAGTTTCTGTGATGTTTCCGTCAGTACAAATTGTTTCTCGATATTCTCCCAGTGATGACAATGGAGACATATGAATAGCTGATTTTCTAAAATCTCTATTGAAGGATATCCCACAGATGCCGGGTCGGATTTAGATTCAGTGAGTGGAGGGTCTACTGTGAAACTGTAATAGCATGTCTTTAGTACCATCTAGACAAACACCCGCATCGTGTGATTTGGCATTAGCATGCATGTAAAGGAATTCAGGGCCAGACGCTTTGACAATAGGAAGGACCACAGGCTGCAAAACATATTTAATATAGCTATTTGCATTCATTGTTTCAAGGATTAAAAACGGGACTTTATCTGTTTACCATTATTCCTCCCAGACACAATGATGTGAGCTTCATGTGAATGCCTCAGTCTTCCTGGTTGTCTCCATGCGCTTATTCTTCGGAATCTTGATGAAGACCAAAGCGTGAGTCATCTATTAAGAGAACATGGCTCTGTTGTTCCTGTGGTCAATTGACATGCACTATATAATGTGCCCATTCCACGACGAATTGCTGAACACGGGATTCGTGCAGTCTATTCATAACAGTTTGGGTTGTAATAGTTAAATTGCCAGCATTCTGCAGAGCACTTATTAACTCAGAAATCTCTCCTGTACCTAAACTATCCTTGGTTTACCTGGATGTTGTTTTTCGATACTGCAGGTTATTGGTATCGCCTCCACATCCTGGATATTATATCTCTTCCGATATTCAGAGCTTTAGCGACAGTGTTCCACCATTTTTAATCATACTAATCACCATAAACAATTCTTCGACTTAAAATGAGCATTTATTTTAATTATTAAAAATGTCTCTTACAAGTTCTCTTAATATTTTAACAGAAAAAAGTTTCTAGACTTATATATTACATGCAAATAATTTATTCACTCATGATGCCACAAATAAAACAATTCATAATTTAATACTACAGTGACCAGTAGGTAGACAAATGAACAAAGCCAATTATATTTACTCCTTACATTAAGAATTTTATTTAAAATGCGGGTTGTTCTTTAGAAATGTTGATGTGTATTTGAGTGGAATTTAATGAATGGCATCTTTAAAGTTCATGATAGCTGAAATTAATTCATAAATTCTAGAAAATATTTCAAAAAGCAAGATAGATAATGTTCGTGCACTAAGGTAGGCTTAAAAAGAGCACATATATGTGCATTAAAATAAGCTGCTTCTTTGCCCTTTGCCAGAGCCTCGGGAATGATTCATACAGTTTTTGCAAGCTTAACAATTTAAAGCCGAATAACAAGAAGAAACTGGTGAATGAAACATATAATTTGAAGCCGTTGTTCCGGATCTGCAAATAGCCTACGTGTCTTCTCTGCAATGGCTATAAACCTTACTCCATTTAATGGCAGTTGAACTATTTGCAGCTTCCCTTTTAAGCCTTTTTTTTTCTTTTTCTTTTGTGATATCGGTCTAGAATTGTACCTCTGTATTATTAAGAGGAATACTTTTAGAGTAGAAATATTAAGTGGGCTTAGTATCCCATTACTTCTCTGTACAAGCAGTAGAATATTTACAATCTGTACTGCACAGCTAGAATGTACATAAAGAAAGCGAATTCTCCAATATTCCCCTTGCTTTGAGTTTTGCAGATTGCTGAAAAGAGGAAAAATAATCGCACCAATTTAGGTCTTTTTAATTAGATCAATCCGACAACAATATTTAATTGACTTTTAATACGCATATACTATGCTATAAATAATATATTTATTTGATTTAAGCTAATTTATAGGCAATATTTTATTTGAATGTTTAATAGACAGTGCAAACTTAAAAATTCCCATTCCTGATATATTTAGTAAGTTTTGTTCAAGGATAAAACGGCCATAAATCAAAATTACGGACGAATTTCATATATATATATACTTAAACAGCATTTAAATTCACAAGATTTGTGACTAAGTAAATAAAATTATTGTAAATTATGTTGCTGATTTGTTGCATTACAATATCAGTGTTGTGTTGTTGCATTAAATAACATTTTCCAAAATATTATTTCTACACAACTTATAGGAATTGTAATCCCTATAAGTCACATAATAATTGTTATGTTTAAGTTAGAAATACAATTAGTCATGCTTAAATTTGTTTTTCAGGCTTATCAAAGAGCACATCATCTTCCTACGCCAATTGGTAAGTAAATTAAAACAAGGCTATGTCTCTGCTTATAGAAACATATTTAGCTAAAACATTATCAACGTAGATGGTAGACGAAAGAACTTTATATTATAATATGTATTTAATACTTTGTAACCTGCTAGAGTTTCAGATTTTTAGCTGGGAACGCACTTATTTTAAATCTTAAACTTGTCTTCAAATCTTTCCTGAATGTTCATTATTTTATTTTAAAATATTTAGGATTGTTCTTCACCTTTAGAATATCGAATAGAAACCTAATACAATTGAATTAATTTTTATGCATTATTGCACAACATATTAACTAATATAATGGGCAATTAGCTTTGTTGATATTATATCTACAGTAAAATTTAAATTTTTATTCGGCAATTTGGCTTTATATCTTAAATCGTTGAGTTCAGTGGCATAAACGTATTATTTTTCAAAGAAAAAATTAGGCTGGTTGTAGTAGTGTATGAAAAAAAAAAAAAAAAAACATTTCAAGTTTAATGTAAACACGTTTAAATTGAAAAACAATCTCTTTTCACTGGGAGTTTATGAATTATTTATAGTGACTCAAGGAGGAACTATTTCCTACTTTTTGGGTCATTTAAAAGGAAATTTGGTTTATCTCCGTCTCGCAGAAGGAATATAATTTTGCTTCCAAATATATTGTTTCATATCTCGTAGAAATATTTAATTTTATACAACTTAAAATAAATTAATACTATCTCATCACTTTTTTAAAAGAAGCATGCCAACTTTTAACATACAATTGTTTTAAACGAGTGATTTTAAATTATTTGTGTATGTTTTATAAATGTATTCATTGCTCTTGCTGCCGAATGTCTTAATTGGTTCGTTATTATTCAAAAGTTTTTGCATTATGACAATTTTTTGTTTTGTTTTTAAGGGTATACTACGAGTAAGATATTAGTTTACTTCTAGTGGAGGTAGAATAAAGTGCAATACATTATCCTCATCAGCTATAATACAGTTGATGCAATACAATACAGCAAATACATACTTTTTTCAAAGTTAGGACATTTATTATAGTTCCTAAACGTATATACTATATTCAAGATAAACTATGCATCTTCATTTTACACCTTTCATCAGATTTCCTTTATAAAAATAAGGCAAAATATTTATTTGATACAAGAGAAAATGTTAAAAGAGTCTCACAACATATTTTAACACGTGTGTTAAAGATCCCTTAATATTTATAAGTTAGTAATTATACATTCAATAATTTCAGTCATTCTTAAACATTCCCTGTTTTAAAGAAATATTTAATATATTTCTCTCTAGCAGGAGCATGAAAAAGATGCTACCTTAAATCTCTGCATAATATTACCAATATGATGTGTGATAATTGGTGGTTTTTAAGCATTTTGGTGGGGTAAAACTACAAATTAAAACTGTGGTTATTATTATTATTATTATTATTATTATTATTATTATTTTAATTTATTTATATATTACGCCAGATTGTTGTTTGAAAACATAATTTTCTCGGAATGAAAGAAGCTTGGATAAGCGCAGTGATCGGCCCTTAATTATTTTTCTTTCAGCCTGACTTATTACAGAGTTGTCAACTTATACAAACAAATCTCAGAAATCGCTTTAAACAAATATATGACATATTACTAATTAATTATGTAATATGATTTAGAAACCGCAGTGAGAAATGTAACAAATAAAAAAATATTATAAAATGTCTAATTTGTACTCGCTTAAATAAATTAATAAGCATCTCATTTCGTATTAAATCGATATTGATAACACTGAAGTTTTGTAACCTGTTAAATACTGAATATTATCATATTTTTAGTTTGCAGGCCTTGTGGTAAAGGAAGTACTTTTTAATATTTTGTTTATTTTTTGAATTATTGGCCATGTAGGTTTCCCAACATTCCCACTTGAGTGACAAGAAATTGTCACTAATACACAATTCTTCAATGTTCACAGAGCAAAGCTTTCTATGACTGGTTCGAGTGGAATCCGTTGGGATTGATTTATTTTTCAAGAAGTGCCCACCTGTTCATAATTCAACGTTTGTATCTTACTAGCCACTGAATAGTGCCTGACTATGTATCTGCCAGTTTTTCGTTTACTACTCCACAACGATGATTTAAAGTTCCTCCAGGAATGCGCCTAGCACTCCTATAAGAATATGCAAGGCGAAAGTCGATCCAATGAGGTATTTATTTCGCGGACTGATTAGCTTCCCCAGGCTTATTTGTTTGCACCGACGTTTCAAGCTTGTTATCGCAGCCTTTCAAAACATCTAATTTCCTTGCATACCGGTTTCAATTCTTGGGAGCGTCATTATCAGCGAATTTCGCACGTCGCCACTCAGCCCTACCCATCATTCTCCATCACGATACCTTGGCACGCAATGATCGAGCAACCTGCATCATTATTATTGCGCATTTGCCTATGCCGCCACTGCCCATGACGTCACGTTAGAAAATACCTTCGTATGTCATGTGATATTTCTCTTATCCTGCTGCGATGTTTGGATAGAATAGCAATTTAGTTGCCGGATGATTTAACACCTGTTAAGATAGCTATAAACCACTGTTTTCAATTCATACTATAGTAAGCCTACTGTAGCTTGCACGCACCGTGAAGCGATCGTCCATTCCAGCTCATTTCCATTCAATGCTCACTACTTTCCACGTGGGCGCGCTTCCTGTACACGCTCATGTGCACTGCTGCATCCATTTTCCCGCATTCTTTGTAACGGGGCATAGAACTGACAGTGAGCTGTGAAATAAGGTGCAGAAACACTCAAACGCATACAAGATACAGCGCGAAGAAATTGTTCCATCCTCACGGAAGAGATGGTTCTCTTTCTATTGGGGAGTTACCACTTAGCGAAAGCATGAGCGGTGTTTTTGGCAAGAGCGTCATCCTGCAATCCGATTGCAGAGGCCACAAAAATCTAATAGTTCGTACAGGAGGAAAGGACGTATCAGCTCGTGCTCTAATTCTGGAATTGAAAATTTCTTCTCAAGAGATTTTCAGCTCTGGTGTGTGTTAAGCTGTACGGTTAAACGTTTGTGATAATTGCACGCGAGCGCCTTACACACAATGTAAAGTCTCATTGACACTTTATTCACCAATCAAACTGGATCTAAATCAATAGTTTTAATTGTGGTGCTCAAAAACTAGTAACTGATAGTTTTTTCTCCTAAGTTCGTTTTTTTTTTATTCCTATCATCTCCGCTTCGATTCGACTAGTGATCTAGGAAGTTGATTCTCATGCTTTAAATAACATGATTTAAATGCAATAATAAATAAATAGAATAAAATTGTAAATTAACAATAAATATGCTCCAATCTGTTAGTATAACCTTAAATGTTCATTTGTTTTTAGGAAGTTATCACAACACGAAATATGGCAAAATTAATGCAAAAATAGAAGTAAATGATAATTGTTATAATGGTCTTCAGTTGTATTTTATTTAATTTAGACCTCCACGTGGTTCGGCTTGAAATAAAAGATAATATAATTAGTATATATTTTCAGAAAGCGAAATCACTTCAATGAATATACTAAAAGAAGAAGAAAAAAATGACATCGTTCTAGCATTGCAATTATCTTATCGAGTCCCCCTCTTGAAATTTAATTGAGTTTTCAAAGACGCTGAAGATTATTGAAAACACTTCTTATGATCTTTACAATAAAATTGGTTTGCTATATTGGAACATTTATACTTGTTCCTTTAAAAGGTGGTGTCCCTTAAAGTCCTGTACTTATTTTATATACGAGTGTTGCAGACAAGTGAAAGCTTGCAGGGCTAATTTCATACAATCTCATTTTATACCTTCAAGGTCAATTCTAGAATCTTCGCAGAATATATGCTTCTTTAGAGAGAATATATACACTTTCATTTATTGGGAAATGTTCGAAGTGTTTAATATCTAATGTTGTTTCTTTCCTCTCTCTTCTCCCTTAGATATATATATTCGGAAATGTAACTTATTTATCAGAACAAACCTCAGATCAAGAGACAAGTACTTAATTATTAATTCTTTATTTAGCATTGACGTTTGAGCTGTTGCCTCATCTCCATATATAGCAGTTAATTTTAGTTCAACAAGATTTTGGGGGAGACTGCATTTTGGGGAAAATTTCAAATATTTAACATTGATTTTTTTTTTTTTTTTTTTTTTTTTTTTTTGTATTTTTATCTTTTGGAGAGGGGGAATAAGATGTGCTCTCACTGAGAACGTCATCAGTTGCTAGTGATGAAAGTCCCTCATGTGGGAAACTTCAATCAATATAATGATGCACATAAATACTCCAAATAAACTATCTATCCTCATTTTGCAAGTACTTGTGGACCTATTGATGAGATTAAGAATTACTCACAATTCACTTTAAATAATCAATGTTATCTCACATTTACCAACATGCATTCATTGTGGAGTCTGTATTTAGAATAGTCTCTGCATTTCATATTCCAGTATAGATGCAATTTACTAGTAAACGCACCATGAAATGAATTGTTTTAAAAGCAATCTCACTTTGTTCGCAAAACATTTGTGCACTAAAGATAATGAACAGCCCCGTCTTACTACGTCCACACTGTAGATTAAAATAGTTAAAATTACAATGACCCGAGTACTGCGACCTGATATTTAGCGTTCACTCTGAAGCCCATGTCTGAAGTCCTCTAATTTGATTTTTTACTTTTGTTTAACGTTTTCTCTACCGAAAATTATTCTTCATATTATGTATCCTATCGCAACAAAACGTCCATGCTTTTCCCGTATTATTATTATTATTATTATTATAATTATTATTTTATATACGTATTTTATTGTTAGCTTAACTTTTACACTTAGCTTATAGCAACTAAAACGGAATATGATTGACATTTAAACTACATAATTCATTTTAGGTATATGTTGATTTTGTTGATTTGGTTTATTTATGTACGCTTTTTAACATCTCGGGTCATCAGCGTCCCATTCAATTCAGGGCGTGAAACGGCCGACAAATTTTGCTCAGAGGCCTCTTCTTTCAGGCTTGAGGATCTTTTTCGTGCCGTAAATGTACGACACGGGACCCACGGCTTTACTTCCCTTCCAAAGGGAGCCATACTTAGAATTTTTACGCCCGAAAAAATCCATCGATCCTGGCCGGGTTTGAACCCGCGATCTTGGGTTTAGAAGACAAGTATGGTTACCACTACACCACCAGGACCGACCTTTAGGTATATGATCGGTTGTTTTTCTGTGTTCCCAAACCGTTGTGTTTTCTCCCTCTGCATTTATTGTACGCTTTACACTTCCAACGTCGATAAGAGTACATGCGCCACCGCTTAAGATTTGTATATTGCTCCGTATCGCTTCAGCATTCGTGGAATTTGGCTTTTACCGCTGCCGTTCGTACTGAAGCCGCAGGACGTATGCTGTCTTAAGGGTAAATCCGATTTTTCTTTTATGCGCATGCGCAGACTATTCTCCCCATTTTGCCGAGTTTTCACGTGACACATGACAACGGGTTTATCACTTGGCAGGAATACCGAATTTTTAATGTTAACAATGACAATTCCCCCGTATGTCACATCTCTCATCGGGCCACCTTAATCAATGTCCTAATAGTCCAATTTCCCTGATTTCCAGAAAATATTTTTCTTACTTTATTTAAATGGTGTATACGGAGTTTCGTTACAATTTGGGGGGGGGGTAGGTAAACCCCCACTCATACTCTGATTTTACTTATTTTCAGAAACTATTTTGTTAATTTTATTTCAATGGCATACACCCAGTTTTGTTAAGAAAAAACAAAAATTGCGGCCGCAATAGCGATTTTTAAATTTTCGCTTTGGTTAACCCTTTATGGCCCAATTCTGCTGTTTAACGAACTCAATGAATCTTTTGTTAATTGATCGCTATATGCAGAATTTCGTGGAGATAAAATAAAATTTGTGGTCGCTAGGGTATTAACACACACACATTATCGTCATTTTTGGTACCCAGAAAATAGGATCGATGGAGATTTGAAGTAATTCTTCAAAATATTTTAATGGCTAAAAAATTCGTTAAAAATCACCCACTAATTCAGAAAAATGTGTTTTGAATCAATGCTTGATATACAAGTTGCCTCGTTAACACTTTTTAAAGTGAAATCACTATAAAAGCAGTTTCAGTTTAGATGTTAGCTAATCTATTCCGTTAATTACATGTGTATAAGGTTCCACCCCGCTCTACATCTATAGCGACATACCTGACAAGCTTCATCTTTGTCGTTCCACAAATCGTCATTTGGAATAACCTATCGCACTGCACTCTAAACACTTCTCTTTCCCACGCTTGTACATAAAGGTGTGACAGGATTTAGACACAGTGATTGCTGCGTTAATTAATGCGGCTTGTCACTCATCAATCACAGTAGGCGTTGGGTGCTCAAACTTGGACATAATCTCTTTTTCGATCGTTTGCTGCTTTCTTTTCCTGTGTAGATAATAAAACTAAAGACGGAGGACAGACAATAAAGAGAAAGAAAGTATAGAATTTATTAACCAAGCACATTGAAATATATATTCAGTCAGCTTACGTAAATTACATACCGTCGCTGTATTATTGTTTTTTTGGCAAGTTTCTTGCATCCAGAAACGTTGTTATACTTTATTAATGTAAGAAACTAACTAATTAAAACAGTTTCCTCACTAGTATCAGCGTTTGTATTATAGGTCCAGATAATCACAAACCAAACCTAGTGAGTAGAAAGATACCACTAAATCTTGATCTTATGACATGTCAACTCAACGAAGCGAAAGCAGATGTTGATGTGTCATAGAACAAAAATATCAAATGAAAAGACCAGAACGTTTGTGATGAGTTTCTTAAATTTTGCAATATATAAAAGCGGCATGTTTTGTCTTTGACCGATTGCGTCGATTATTGCGTTATATTATTAATTACGTAAATTAAAATTGTGCTTTGAATTTCCATGTATAATAAGAGCAGTTAAAAATATCCTGCAATTTAGATTGGCTGACCAGCTAATCTAACCTCCTTCAATCGCTTAGCTTGTCCAACCGATATGCGCGGCGCCATTCTCTCTTTCAATCAGTTGCGAGCGGGATTGAGATAGAGTCGGGCAGTTGTGGTTAGATTTCATTAAATAGTGCTATTGTGCAATGGTGAGGTATTCACTGCGTCGTCGTATATTCATCTTCAAAGAATACATCAAGTATAGAAAAGCAAACGAGACCGACATTAGACGTAAATTTTCTTGCAGCCCGACTCCCACATGAAAAACATTAAAATGTGCATAAAAGTTTAATGAAAAGGCTTTGTGACTGACCAGAAAAATTAAATCTGCCTATCAATCTGTGACGTAATTGCGCCATTAATTTGGTCCCAGAATACTTTACCCTAATTAGTTTGTTTGGTTTATTTAAGGACGCTCTTTAACATATTTGGTCATTAGCGCCCCATTCAATTCAGGGGTGAAACGGTCGATAAATGTTGTTGAGATGTTTCTTCTTTTAGACTTTAGGCTCTTTTACGTGCCGTAACTCTATGACAAGGGACTAACGACTTTATTTCCCATCTGAAGGCAGCCATACTTTTTTACACCCCAAAATTCCATCGATCCTGGGCGGCTTTCAACCCACAACTTAGACCATCAGGACTGACCATTAGTTTATGACCTCCTCGTTTCCCAGGTCTTACGGTTTGTGATTTTGACCTTTGGGGACATGGACATATAGAGTTGGAGGAACAAACATTCGAAATACAGGCAGCTGCATTAGCGATAGAGAATTGATGCGCTTCATTAATAAGAGGAGGGGAATTGTGTGTCAGGGAAAATGGGAAACATTTCTAGCACCAAAGGGCGAGCACCAACTTGTCTTATTCAATATGTTGTACCTAAGTTTTAAAATGGTGAAATGCCTGGGCGCCGAGAGCCTACGCAAGAAAATGCCAAAGACAACAGCTGAACTATGAATCAGGATTTTTAAACTGTTCTCACTGTATATGCATAAATTCAAAAAGTATATTACAGTATAACTGCAGATAGCGGTTGATAGTAAAACGTTAAAATAAAACATTAAGTAGACGATATAAATATTTTTTTTCATTCAGCATGTTCCATGCAAAAACTCAGTGCTACATGCAATGTCATTAACATTCGTCAAAACAAAATCTACACACTTAAGCACGTTTTTAACATAATTTATATTTTCACTTTTGCTAATACATATTTTATATACATAATAAAATATAAAGATATATATATATATATATATTTTATATACATAATAAAATATAAAGATATATATATATATATTCATAAATAAATCTTTATTACATCATGAAATACAAACACTAACGGATAAAGTTTACCCTTTTCAGAAATGTTATTTTGCCTCACACTTTTTTTTTACATTATTTATATTTGTTTAAAAAATTTGCAATTATATATTTACTTTTCTTCTTCAAATAAAAGTCAAATAAGCGCTATATTTTAAAATGTTTTTAATATTCAAAAGAAACTTTATTATTATAATTATTATTATTATTATTATTATTATTATTATTATTATTATTATTATTTTAACTTTTCATATAGCGGAGATACTTATCCGTTAAACACACTCATATTTCGGAATACAGTAATAAACTGCACATATCAAAGTTGACATCATGACCATGAATTGAAATATTTCAACCACGTATATGCTATTTGTTGGTCGTAGAAAATGGAGAAAGTCTATTTAGTCGAAATAATTTGCTTTATCCGCTGTCGTACGGATAGGAAAAATGTCTTAACCTACAATTCCATTAGTTGCGATTTTACAATCATTTTCCCATTTGGTGAATCCGTTTTCTTCAACTTCGGCAATAATTGTGCACGTAGATATTTGTATGGCTACTTCATTTCCTTATATTCCCCCCCCCCCACACACACACATGAAAGCTTTTGCTATTTTCTTCTCAGTGGTTATGTCACTGTAGTTGGGTCTGTTTAGTTAATCTATTGTTACTATCTGTCACATGGCTATTTTATTCGCTTCAAACTTAATCTGTCACTGTTGAACTGTAATAGTAACGTTAAGGTACAACTTAAGCCGGGTTAAATATTGCTTAACATAAAAAAACACAAATTAACAAAATCAAAACAAAAAAGTGTTTATTTTGAAAGTTTGCAAATTATTACATGTTGGAAATATTTAGGCTGGCATTTCTTATGCAATATTTGCTCCTGAATACTTATTCATTTCTACTTCTCTAAATATAAATCTATCTATGATTGAATTTCTTTTTAATTGTTTTGTTTGTGCATCATTGTAATGTCTTTGTAGTATTATATTTTAGTGTTAAAATATATGTATGAAGCCCATACGCAATGCTCAATTGCAATTCAAATTCTCCCGTTACATCCCAAGTAAACAGCAGTCAACAATTTTTTTATAGTGCATGTTCATACGCAATTTAGACATGATAAAACTTAAGATACAAGGCGATATGAGAACAGAAAGTTCAACTTAACATTTTTCGCCACATAAGCATATCCTTTACTAATTTTAACGTGGAATTATTTTAAGTTTATGTAAAAATATTCAATGTAAACATGAATTGAAAGGAACAGAATTTTATGCCATTTTGTTTCACATAAGGTCATATACTGAAGGAAAAAACATTCTTAATTCATCTGTTGTTCCACTCTTCTTGCATTCTCTGCCTAAAAATACTTTGCTGTAAGTTTCGGATGTCATATGTTTAGGTACTGTATATGTGTTCCAAATGAAAGAAACCAATCAATTAAGCTAATGAAACAGCTCTTTCATTGCCGGAATCGTACGAATGTGATTTGGGGAGTTACCAGTTTTATTCAATAGCACTATTTAGTATGTGCCCATTATATTTTAATAATTTTTCTTACATTTGTAAAATAGAAGCACCTGGTTTTTTAAAATCCTGCTAGATATGATGTGAGAGCGAAGGTACAACTCTATAGGCGATTTATAATGCAACCCTAGACGATTCTTATAATATTTCTGCAGATTTTATTGCCCAGGCGCTGGATCGCATCACAATATCTCTAAGGAATGCTTGTAGCAGCTAGAATGATCTATCTTTAATTGTGCATTTCATTTTACATGAACGTAGATATAATTTTTTAAAGATTTTTCGTATCATGTAATAATTTTAGATATAAATAAAGAGAAAACACAGATGCACTTGAATTCAGAAATAAAGAAGTTGACAAGAAAGTTTGAAAAACCTGCCAGATAATTGCAAAATAATTCCGGAAACTAACCTTAATATAATCAAATTCTTGAACAGAAAGAAGACCATTATCAATTGAATAATGATAACGCTGCTCTACCGGAGTCTTGTAGTTGTAACACATGACAAACAACGAAAACCCAAAAATGCCACTCATTACATCATTAGGTAATAAAATCGAATCATCGCTCCCTTTTTCAGCAGAATACGTGTTTGCTACCGCCTTTATGCGTCACAGTGTTCTTTTTACTGCATGAAGTAACAAATGTCAGGAGATGTGTTGACAGTATAAGGTCATATCGACCGTCGCTATAAACAATGAATCACCTGCAGCAAGCAGCTCGACACATGAGTCATATTTCCGGAAAACTGGAAGGTCACGTAATTCGCGAGCGAAACGTTCAGAACAGAAAGAAGAGTATATATGCTTCTTGCACGCCATCATAGGTATGCCTTTTCCATGTGAATCCGTGTGTAGTAAAAATATTAAACAGGAAGGAAAGAGAAATGAGGAAAATATTGCACAAACTAGAGTATGACTTGGTAGCTAAATTCTGCATTAAATTTTTAAAAGTATATTTAAATAAGACAACATTTAATTAGGAAATAACTGAGACAAAATACCAAGACATTTCATATTGTAAACCCATTTTGATTTTGAACATAAAACTTTTGCACTTAGTATCTTATTTTGTGTTGCTACAAATACAGACGGTAATAAAGTTCTTCTATCATACATTTTACAACTGCATACTTCATTTTACAATGTTATATCTCTATGCTTTCAAAGCTTTATTCTGAAATATAATCTAGACCAGATGTAATAGAGCAGAAGTAAACAAGGAATAAAAGCTCAGCTCACAAGTTAAAAACTAATATGCCCTGCACTAATATTGCTTTGTGGAGGTAAGCTTGCCGCCAGCTAATGTAAGTTTCACTCGTGATAAAGCGTTATGAAGAACTCAATCTTAAAAACTGTCATCTTAGTTGTAGATTTATTTAAAGGTATATGGTTGTGTACCAGGTTTATCTGCGGTTATCCGGGTCGAGCCGAGAGCCATTGTATGAAGGTAATGAGGTATGTTACAATTAATGGATTCCTGCTAAGATTTTAGGTAAAGGGAATCAAATATCTAAATTGAGATTTTTGAACTAGAAGTTAGCTATCTTGCACTACACACTACGATATGCCTTAGGCTTTCAAGGCCGGTGCTATATAATTAAAACAGTTAAAATCTTCCGGACTGTTTTGTCATGGTCCATGGTTAATATACTACCATAGCATTCCTCAACTTCTACGGTTGGGTTCATCAGTGGACGATGAAACAATACCTGACAACAACAGCCCGGAAGATTTTAACTAGTTTAATTACGACTATATATTTTTCTGTGTGTATAGTGCTGTGTAATCATATAAACTGTGCGCGCATATCTTTTTAAATGGGCATGCACTCATTCTAGAAGTATATCTCATTAATCGCCGTTTTTTTTAATTTTGTGAGTTTGAAGTTTACACACAATCTATCACTATTGACTAGCTACCAATCTGCCATTTTGTATTATATGCATATAAGAGCCATGTAAATAATAATATCTCACTTTATATTTTTAAGTGTGGGTTTCAATCCATTTCCTATACATAGAACTCAGTAAGAAAATATTTCTTAACTTTATAGCCATATAATTTGCTTTAATATTGGAATTAGTAGTTTTCATGTAATTCAGTGGTGTCTGGTTTGAATGTATAGCAGTGATCAACTATACATTCTTGGTTTACTTTGGGGTTGTTACTGGTGGTGGAGGTGAAAACGTGCATTTTGTTTACGTGCACGATTATTGATGTTTTATGTAAATAAAGGCTTATTTTGTGAAACAGGGGAACACTATACTCAGTATCTAGTTTCTGACATAAATTTAAAAGTGGAAAATTATAATCTATTGAAGGTGGGACACAAAGCCCAAATAAAAGCCTGCATACTTTCATTCCAAAACAGATCTTTATGCCTAAGCCAAGGGTAGATATGCCATCAGTAAATACTATGGGCGCACTTGCCTGCCAGAAAATAAAGGTAGAAACGTATATCAGAGAATGTGTGAAAGCACATTACAGGATAAATGATGAACACGTAGGAAAAGAAAAAGGGTTGTAAAGAATAAAAAGGGGGAAAATTTTGCAAGGTAGAAGAAGAGGCTGTCTAAAACAGCTGTAAAAGAGAGGGCAAAAGCCAAGAAAAGGGAGATAAATAGTGCTAGGAAGTTTTAGTACAAATAATACAGTTTGAATGTAAAAGTAGATTTTTACTCAATACTACAGTTTTAAACATTAAAAAATTCTCCTTGTGCATCAGTACTACCTAGTCTCCAAAATTTATATACCTATGCTACAGTGCAATATCTTTAATAATTGGAATTAATTCATATTCACGGATTATAAACTTAAACATATATTTAGTAACAAATATGAAATAAAAAACACAAACAGAAATTAAAACAAATTCTGTATATAATTACATGTATAAAATAAAAATATTAATAAATAACACCAATAATTATTGATTATTGATTGAAGTTTCAAGGTTGCACAATGTCTCAAGTCAATGGTGTTACTAGCCTGAGCTCAACACCCTCTTGTTGATGCCAAGACAAGTTTCAACTTTGGGAGTGTGTTGCAAGAAAATCTCCAGAATACAGCTTTAGAATTTTGCTTTAAAGGAGAAGAAGAACAATTTACAAATTGTAACACTGGAAACACAATATAATTTGCTGAACAATAAAAGGTATAACACATACATTTGAATTTTTAATAACAACAAATAGTAATAAAACTTTTAAAGAGGAATGGGTGTAAACGTAATTCAGTAATATATCATTGAAACTGTATAAAACAATTAAAATAATATATTTAAACATTGAATCTTTAAATTTTGAACTGTAAATATTTAAAACTTTGGCACTTTTGCAACATAATATTCAATCCAATCATTGCCATGCAAATGCTAAAGAATATGCATATCATAAAATCTCCCACATTAAAAAAGAATAAGACTTTGAATGCTGTTCGTTAATTGCAATATTTAATGTTATATCTATCTTTATTTTAACGATGATATTTATTACCTACATAATGTTATATAAAGTCAATAAAATAGTCATACATTCATAGCGTATAGGATCTCATCGTAAGTGTTGCCTTTATTTACTCCTGCTGTCAACTTATCTACACCAGATAGTAAAAAAATTCGCTTAAACTTTTATGGAAAATTCCCTTTTTTATTTATTTCTATGAACAATTGGTGATGTAAACAGTATACTTATAATATCGAATATTCAGAGACTCATATTTATATCTTCATTAGTTTTATTGTGCTTCAAGTTAAAAAAAAAGCATTTTAAGCTTGTACATCTTTTTACCGTTCTTCAATCAAATAATAATAATAATAATAATAATAATAATAATAATATGCTGATTTTATTATGAAATTTTCACAGTTAGGAAATATGTATAAAGCTACAGTTTGGGTTCTGAAGACAAGAAACAAACACTGATTAAATAAACGTCACTATTATTTGCTTATATTTAAACACAGATTCTAAATAAGTTCAATAAGTGCATACTTAATTTAAAGTTTATCTACTTTAAACATTATAATTATATAATCATTAGTTATGCATCCTTACCAATACCTTCGAATAAATACTATCACTTTTAATATTTTAAAGTTCTCAAGAATGATAGTAATTTCAATTAGACCATTATTATGCAAAGGAAATATATGCCACATGTTAAAGGGAAAAAAGGGGGGACGCTGGTGTAGCTAAGATGAAGGATATGGAAATGACACGAGAAGGATAAAGGAGTGATCCTTTAACCATGTTGTCCTAATTGAGGTAGACGGTGTTCTCCCTCATGTGTAGGAATGGATAAACATTACGGCATCACAAGCCCCAATGTGCCAGGCATCTATATATAGACAAATCAGCATTCATCTCTACTGACTCCATACCACGTCAGAAATCAGATGGAAATCCAGAATTGACCGATGACACGATTTTTTTTTTTTTTTTGTTGCTAGAATGGCGACCATTTTTGGAGCTTTTAATTAGGGAGTGAGTTTTTCGTACAGCTTTATTCGATGAAATGTTATTATAAAGATGCTATGAATAAGTGAAATGGGTAAGGAAAGTGGAAGGTATTTAATAAAAAGGAGTAGAAATGTCCACCAGAAATATCATTCTGAGATTGTAAAAGCCATAGCATTCCAGTATTCGAAGCTAAAGATGTATTTAGATGATTTGCTGTATGTTAGTAAATAATTCATTTGTATTTCAATATCAAAGAAAATAAATACAATAATCATAACTTCTTCGGTGAGATTTAAAAATATATAAAGTTAAATGACATTAATCCCATGTTATAATTTGTACACTCAACTGTACAAACTACTATGGAAGTCCAGTTTTAAGGCTAATTTGAAAAGGTCAGTCTGAGTGATAACTGTGGAAATGATTAGTTGCGAGGTAATGCACGCTAACCACATTAAATATGGCCTCAATCCGCAGAGGGAGAGAAAGAGAGAAGTGTAATGGTGAGATAGCAGCGGTTAAATGTCATTTAGAGGTTCATTCAAACTAAGGAAATTACCATCCCTACAAGAAAACTGCAACGTATTTGCTTTTTATTATGGAAATTATATATGTTTATTATTTTAATTATAATAAACATAGTCGCATGCATACACTTTTGATAATGCTTCTAAAACTATATGTTAAATTATTTCGTTAGAATAAGTAAACGTGCTTTTTCCTTGCATAATTTTATAACTAATAGGTATCTCAAAAGTACCTTTAGAATTTTGGTATCCTGAAATTGACCTAAGAATCACTTTTAATTGAAGCCGAAGTATTAAAAAAAAAATACGCGTTTAAGAAGGTATCGCCATGCAAAATATAGGTTTATAATATTTTTGGCCAAACGTTAAGAGCTTGAACACAGTGGGGAACAAAGATCCTTCAAAGTAAATTGATTTTCTATTCCAACAACGGCGCGAATGCCGATACGTGTTATAAACTAAATGTATGGCCTCTTGGTGACGTACCACTAACAAAATCTCACCTAAATAAAGGCATTTATAGGTCTTTGCTAGGAGTGGAAAAACTGCAATAAATAGATTGTGTATCCAAAGCAAGGTCATAAAATAAATCGAGACCTTCATGCCTGAAGCACATGAAAGACTGGTTTTCCACACATTAAGTTGTTAGTATGCTTTGTTTTTATTTAGAAGATAATAAGCTGAATAAACTGATCACGCAAAGAAGTCAGGGGCACAATGATACAAAGCATGCTGAGATAAATGTCTGCATATACTTGAGAGCTTAATAAAGATATAACAAGCAAATTAATTTTCAACTCATAGCTGGACATCATTTCAGAGTAAGGAGCTTCGTGCTCTTGAGAGAAGTTTGTCAGTAAATAATTTTAAAGCTGTTCGGAAAACATAATAATAATTTAATGTTTAGAAATGATGCTCCTAATGGTCCAGGAATAGGAGAAGAGTGGGTATTAATTGAGTTTCTTAGTCAAGTGCTGCCATAATGCAGTATTTCATCTTACTAACGTATAGCTCCAAATGTGTAGGGGAAACGTTTATGCCACTCGCATGTGTCCTCGTCTGGTGAATTATTTACTTCAACATAAATATAAATTTGAATTCGGAAATATTATCAAACATGATGACTAATAATGTGTTTATTTTAATTCAAAAGCGCGAAAGAATAAAGAAAAAACAATCAAACAAAACCGAAACATTAAAAAAGAAAAAAAAAGATTTGAATGTAACTAAAGGAAATTGTTCTTTGATACTGCTTTAGAATATGACACAGAACTTGATCTATGCTTAAATATTTTCACACTATTAAATAATCTTCCATAATCTTCCAGCGACTACAGCAATTATGTAGCTAATTAATTTAAATTTAACGAGCATGCGTTCACTTCCTAAAATTTAATAGACTTTAATAACGCAATATGGGGAGGTACCCAGATTTTATTCTTCTCTAATCTATTACATGCTTTTCTCAATAAACTACTAAATATCGAAATAAAATAATAAAAACTAACTATCGTTCTAAACTAAGATATAGCCTTTGAATGATGAAGTTAGTTTATTTTAATACCTGATTTACATATCTGATCTAATAATCGGCATCCTATATATGTCGGTCCTGGTGGTGTAGTGGTTACCACACTTGTCTTCTAAACCCAAGATCGCGGGTTCGAATCCGGCCAGGAGCGATGGATTTTTTCGGGCGTAAAAATCCTAAATATGACTTCCTTCAGAAGGGAAGTAAAGCCATGGGGACCGTGTCGTACATTTACGGCACGAAAAAGAACCTCAAGCCTGAAAGAGAGGCCTCTGAGCAAAATTTGAAGGCCGTTTCACGCCCTGAGTTGAATGGGACGCTGATGACCTAAGCTGTTAAAGAGCTCCCATAAATGAATCAATAAAAAAAAAAAAATATCCTATCCATGGATGGCCTTACGGGAGGGGCACGTCTGTTCCTTTCCACGTCTCGGAGAAGAAGGGATTCAGATTAATCTTGCAAAACGATAGCGCCCTGTCTTACCACAAATGTGCTATCGTCCTCCTTCAGTTATAGATTTGTTAAGACCAGTCTTAACAACCTCTCCCAGAGTATATTGCAGTATAATGTTTATAATGATATCAACAATATACTGCTGAAGTATACATGGCACAATATATAGATGGTAAAATGGGACAAATTACGGTTCTGTCAGCAGATATTTTCCTAAAAAATTAGGTGTTTTCAATGTTTTGCAAATATGAAAATGTATTATAATGTAACCAACATTTAATGAGCTACCTATATTTAAATTACTTTTATTTCTTTGTTATATTTTGAGTCAGGTTATTGCAACACGAGGAATAAAACCAATATTTAATAAATTTTTACTTAATTGTGTAAGTTCTTTATTATACTGAATTAAACTCAATTTAGGTACTGAGCAATGTTTTCTTTTAATGATAGCAATTAACAATATTTTAACCAAAAAAACTTTAGCATTTCTCATGCTATGTGAATTAAGATTTTTTATCCTTAACTGTGACCTCGATTAGTTTATCTCATGATATTTTTTTAAATAGAAAGAATCAACATTTTATATTCTTCCAATTCTAATTTCAATTCAAATTTTATTATTCAACTCGATTAACTTTTCTAAAAATATAAAACTAATAACGCCCATTTTGACTACCGAGGTATCACAAGGTGGTGCACACTGATTATACATGATACGAAACGATAAACTGGGAAAGAATTTTTTTTAAAAAAAAAGGAAGCGTTCCAGGCGTTTAGGATACTTCCCTGGCATTTACCATTTATCAAGATTGAGAAAACACTGGAAAAAACATCAGTCAGGGAGGACAGTCCCTGTGGGAATCAAACCCCACACTTCCCGCTCATGACTCGGCCTTAGCGACCTCGGGCACCAATTATTACCAATCTGTGATCCTCAAAATCTAGCAATAATCAACTGTGCGCATAAATAAAAGAACCACGAGGATCAGCCTTTACTAGTGAATAGTCCTAAAAATATAATTTATAGTTCCTGAAAATAAAAAAGTAAAGATTATATGGCTTTTCAAAGTGAACTTGTTAAATGAGAAGCATAAATACACATTCAAATGAAAAGTAAAAATTAATGACAATAGCAAATAAAAAGATTTTGAAATAAACTGGCATAACTAGAAGCGCGCTAAAAGGTACGAAGAAGGCTGTACAGGACAGCGGATTACATATATGGAAATAAAATGTATAACACGGCTTTTTAGCTAGCAGCTTGTTAAGATAAAATCGCAGATAAAAGGCAGATCATAAATATAAACCAATGAAATTTATTTCCATTCCGCTTGTACTCTGTAAAATAGCCAGGCAGCCTTTAATTATGAGGACAGATGCGAGGAAGACGATTATATTTTTCGTATCCAGATGTCTGCGTTGGACTTTTGCTTCCAACTAACCAACGTCGAAGGCAAGTTAGTGACAGTTAAACTGTGAGAAGTGTTAAAAATATACATATAATAATGCTCATGAAAGAGCATTGCAATCTTTTTGCACCTATGAATACGTTCACAAAATGTTGCACACGGAGGGAAAATCGAGAAAAGAAAAGAAAAAAAAATCAGCAGTGATATTGTGGCAAGATAGTTTTCGTTATATATTATGTTATGATTAAAGAGTTGCAGCAATATTGCTCATATATACTTTGTTACATATGCACATCACAGTCAGAGCTTAGTGTTCACATATTTAAATAATTTAAATGCTGCATTCTGTTACATTTTATCTAAGCAAACTATATTAGTCTTATATAGCACATTTTTCTCCTTTGATAGCTGTATGGTAAAATATTGCCAAAAGATGAAACTTATAAGCACTTTATGGGTGTTTAGAAACCGTGAAAAAAAAAAAATAGTATGCATTTATATGTAAGTCACGACCCAGAATCTGAAGTAACAGTTAAACTGTCAATAAATTATAGAGATTTGTAAATTATTAAAAATATTATTTTAGGTTAGGTTACAGGACAGTCATACAAAACGTTAACCGGTTTTTGTAAGCTTTCGGCAGCACTTGCACGGTAAGAATTTTTCTAGACATATATCGGGCCATCATTTAACCAGGCTCGCTATCAGCGGTACCATGGCAACGGGCACACACCACTCGCCTGCCGATTCTCCGGTGCCCACGCGGTTGACGGACCAACATGCACACACACATTCTTAAGCATGAAGATAAATCGAATGAACGTGCAAGACTAATTTAATCCCACTAATTTACATATTAAAATAAATTGTGCATTATATATTGCTTATCTTTTCCAAAGTGTGTTGAAAAGATCTCCTTGTGCCACCATTCAGCCCTTACAGCATAAATATTGTAAGTCACACATTGCAGCTCTTCTTGAGAAATGTTGGCTATTTCTTGTCGTATTTTATTTTGCAGTTCATCTAATCTTCACGGATATGATACATTTTGCCTTTTTAAAGTATCGCAAAAAAATAATAATCGCAGGGCATTTGATCTAGGAATCGAACGGCCACAACCCTACTAGGTATAGTAGGCAACAGAATCTTCTGCAAAATCAAAGGATTACGATTTGTTTCAGCCATGCATAATACAAATCAATCATTACATAAAGGAATATAAAGGGAGGGAGGTAGCAAAAATCCAATTGATGATAATAATAAAAATCCACTATAGAATATTTGGTTTTGAAATTATTGAGTTGTAATGGAAATAAGATAGCACTTGGGTTTGTTGTCATATTTATTGGTTATTTAATGACGCCATTAATTGCCAAAGAAGGCATAGCTGTACGAGACGTAGTATCGTTTAGCTGAAACACAATGCATTCGTTCTTTAGTGAACTGAAGGATGTTCCAAAATTAATGCTTGGTATCTTTCAGGAATAATTAATTATTTTGGTCAAACATGTCTTTATGTGAGCCGGGTTAAATTTTCCTAAAATAACAAGAGAGTGGATGGAGATATTATTAGAGCAAGATGGGGTACTGTTTGGAGTTAGGGCATCGGCCCTTAGACTTAGATAGTGTGTAATTAATATAGCACATTTTCACACCACGTGTCTGTGTATATCTTTAACTTTTCGCCAGCAGGGTAATTGCGTGCATCGCTTTCAGAGGTTATTCCTTTATTTTTAATAGTTGCCTGCCATTATATAATTTTTACCATTACAATCGGATAGGACTTCCAGGTTCCTAGGATTCACTCGAGGCTAGCCTTAGGTTAGTGTGTGTGAGTTCATTTCTTGATGTTGGTATAACCATGACATCAGCACACAACATAGTCATTTTTTCCTTCTACAGTTGTAACAGGCGACAACGCTTTTTCGGAATGCCGGGTAGGTTATTAATTTGCAGTGCATCCATATTATCTGCTAATAACGTTTATATTTACTCTCTCGCGTTATTCTACGTTGAATTTACTTGTGGCTTGCAAATATGGAATCTTCATCATTAGTTCCAGAAAGGTAATAGGGTTAATTATAATTATTATTTGCATTCACAGCACGTCACTCTATGGCATTAGGATCAAATACCGGACTTTCATATACGAGTCCTGAATTTTCTGTTTCCCTTAACGTTTTTTGTGTGTTAGCTTGTACAAACACGTGAAACTAGATACCACGTGCTGACTCTAGAAATCAGGCCCAAAACGTGTTCTTTTTTGCTGGTCCCTATCCTCTAAGACTTGCAGCTTTTTTATCTCCTTGTGTACTGACTCATAGCTGACTCCTGCTTGCTGTTCTATGTTAAAACTTGACATCTTCAACATGCTTCCGTTCTAATGCCAATCTTTTGTATTATTTCATGAAGACGTTTTTCAGGAAGCGTTCCTGAAACTTTCTGCGATACAGAGCATGTGATTTGTGTTTTATAAAGTTACAAGAAGTGAAATATTTTCATTTTTTAGTAAATTGAACCATGATCTATGCTCTCACAATTGAACAGTACCACAGACAATCCTCCGTTGCCTTGTACTCGGATGCGCTCTGTGTGTTACTGTGAACTGTGCGGCGCGAGTCCGTTTTATCTAATGCCACCCAACATCATTAGAAATAATTGAAGAGCTTTGTTCTTATTTTACAATTTTATAACAAAAATAACAGAAATATTGACAATAATGCAAAAACACACAATAGACATGCAGAAATTGGTATTGTTGGCGTCAGTGTTAGTATCCTGGAAATTAGAATAACCATACACACCGCATTCTTGTAATTTATTTTCCTGGTGTATGTTCTTCATTAGCTTATCCGAAGGTGTATTTAATTTCATCTCCGAAGAAACCACAGAGAACTTTTTCGAATGACAAAACTATGTTCTGCAGACCTTTAATAAAACATAGTCTCATAGGTACCTCAGACGTATTGACTGAACAGAAAGTTGTGTATACTACCGCATCATATTACGAGTAACTGTTTACTTTATTGTGTTTTCATAAAGGCGTTAAAACCCAGAAGTATAAAAATTCCATTTAACTTCAAAGAGTTTACATTGATTTTGAAATATTACTGTAATATTAGGAATGCTTTCTCCTATAAAAAGTTGTCTTTATTAAGGAAATTACTACATAATTGTACTTTCCGAACTAATGTACGCATCTGATGAATTGTCATTCAAACTTAATACTCTGGAAAGTGCTTTGACGATTGAATGCCTTGCACTTTTTTGAATAGGACTTAAGTAGTTCGTTCTACTGTTCTATATATTTTCTAAATTATACAGAAAAATCCACCCCCCCCCCTTTTTGTTTCTATCATGGTCATCGAGTACTATTGTTACAAGAAATTTTATTTCCATGGAAGGTGGAAATAAGATTTATAAGGAGGAAGCGTAACTCTATATATAGTTATATTTCCATTTTGGGGGATCTTATTGCTCATATTTGTTTTATAATTCTATTTATTTATTTTTATTTGGTGTTTCTTGTATATAAAATAAATTAGTTTACACGTGTCTATGGGTAGTTTCGTAGACGAAATTTCCAAAAAGCATAAGTAATTAATTTAATGCTTTACAGCAATTGACCTTCGAGCGGGTGCATTGTCACTTTCTAATAAAGAGCTGCTAATGGAAAACGTTGTCTAATGTGGCTGGTTTTGTACGTAATTTATTACTTACCCTCATTCAAAAAGGAGATGAAAGTGTCTTTTTGTTCCAACACTTCCGGCACCTGCTTAAAAATTACTATTGGATATACGAGTAGGTAAGCATGTGTATGTGTAGGACGGTTCTTTCAGAGATGTGTTATTTTAAATTATTTTAACATTCTTCAGAAGTAATTAATTGGATATTAGGTTGAGGAATCGGAGGCGGGCGGCCTTGCCTTTATGGAATCAAAGTCTGAAAATCTGTTTTGAAACGATCTTGAAACTGCAAGATCAGAATTTTTTAATTATTACCTATTACTTTCAATGCTATATTTAGATGCCCTTTTCTGAGATATTACAGATTACTGAAATGTTCCATAGATAATGAGGTATTTCATGGTTTCGTCGTCCATTTTTGACTGTTAGGCAATCAGGGCAACTCCCTGCCAAGTGGATGTAATATGCACACAACTGATTCAAATTCTCGCAATTGCAATGAAAGTAGCATATATTACAGGAGATGTTAGAAACGTTGTGCAGCTACATCCACACATTTCTAGCATATGTTTACAATATTGTCATTCTAACATATCAGATTATATTCCAAAATTGTGTCAATTTTTCGGATATTTTCTTTCAGCTCTTCCAATGTGTGGGGGTTGTTCCATACACTTTACTTTTCAACTCCCCCTTAAATAAAAATATAAAAATATGATATTTATATTACATCACACATCTAACACTTAGGTATGAATTTATATAATGAATACTTTCTTCCTATGTTAGCCTTAGTACATGTGTATTCCAAATATTCATACATTCTTCGAAGATCCAAGCTCAAGGGTTCAAACCTAACAACGGTCGATAAATTTTAGGACATTAAAGTACTAAGTATGACTTTCTTTGGAAGGGAAGTAAAGCCATTGGTCCCGTATCGTAGATTTACTGCATGTAAATCACCTTAAACCTAAAAAAAGAGGCTTCTGAGCATAATTTATTGGCAGTTCCATGTGCTTAATTGAATGGAACACTAATGACCAAAGCTGCTAAAGAGAGTCAATTAGAGAACCTAATATAATAATAATAATAATAATAATAATAATAATAATAATAATAATAATAATAATAATAATCCAATTATATGAAAAAGGCTTAGTTCATTGCTCTTACACTTTGAAGAAATAGTTGCAAGAGACATTTACATGGAATGCCTCTCATGTTCAAAGAAAAGGTTAAGAAGACTTGCTAAATTGACTTGAACGCTTTACCATCGCTCGCAAAATAGGTTCATTCTGCGAAGTACTTTTAAGTCACGCCTTCCAAAGTCAAACAAAGAAGAAACATTGTCGCTACATTTAAGCTTTGTGCTCTGCTTGCCTTTATTACCTTGTTTCCAGCGACCCGTAGAGTTTTTGATGGCAGGCCGATAAAAAGGCCTCCCGGGAAGGAAACACCTCGCCCACAAGAAATATCCTGCGTGAAATGTATCGAAGATCCGGGCCGTGCGTCCTGCTGTGGCGCCTGCATGACCCACATAATGGCCCACATATCTTGCCGTCATTATACAACGCATTCTGTAACTCACTCTCGCCATCGACAAGATCTATTCATTGTAGCAACTTCAAAGAACTACAGAGAGTGTACCAGGAACGAACCACTTTGTAGTGATATACATCACTTTGTACATAAAGGTGCCCCTTACTTTCCTATTCTCATGTTTTATATCACAATGCCTTTCAGATATGTTTTCAAATTTACATTTATTAATTCCCACGCGTTCTGTGAACACGAATGATAAAAGGATTGTTTTAAATATAGTACCCAATTAATTATAACGTGTTAAAATATCCCGAGGCATTGTGGAATTGATTGTATTTTCTCAGGCGCAGAAACGCAAGCAAAGCAAACAATAAAGAGTAGTTTATAATAGTTGCACACTCAATTACTAATCGCAAAAAGGTAAAAGAGAGGTAAGTTGCACCTTTATATGACACGACATTAACACTTATTTACTCCCTTTTCTAAAATATTAAAATAAAACCCCAGTATAGTCATTAAACACGTGGAATGTAATATACTCGTATATTCTTTTTTAAGGGAAGGGATGCCCAGCAATATATTAGAATATTGAAAAAAAAAAAATGTTCAAAGACCTGTAAGTAATTAAAATATCTTAATAGAAACTTGCAGAAGGTGGGATGTATATTGGGAATTATTCCAAATGTTACATAATGTACATCATCTGCGTTGATCTGTTGTTTGAATGATGTAAAATGTAGTGTTAATTCGTTTGTTTCTTGGAATTTATTTTTGTTACAAAATGAAAAACAATAAGAAAAAAGCTTTTCAATTCCCGCTACTCAATAGAATGAAGCTTCTTGATTATGCAAATCACCCAAATTTTAATTTGTTCATAGAGCAAGACTCGTCCTGGAGAAAGTCGCGCCTATGTTTTACGATCGGCAGCGGAGAAAGCCGAACGCCACTTGAACTGAAACTTCGCCTCCTTCTGTTAGTTTGAGGTTGCGAATGTTATCGCTCCCTTTCTGTTTTTCGTCTATTAGAATTCGCAATTAATTCATATATGTAATACACAAACTAATTATCGCCTCTCAGTGTTAGTTTGGAATTACGAATGTTATCACGCCCCTTCCATTTTTCGCCTATTGTAATTCGCAATTAATTCATTCACACACACTAATTATAGCTTCTTATTATTAGTTTAATTTAACCGCCATGGGTGGCCGAGGTCATTAAGGCGCGGACTCATGAGTGGGAGATCTGGGGTTCAAATCCCGCCAGGACCGTCCTCCTTGACTGGGGTTTCTTCTAGGTTTTTCTCAGTCCTTATAAATGGCAAATGCTGGGAAGCGGGTATCCTAAACTTAGGTCTGGAATGTTTCCTTATTTAAAAAATGTCTTTCGCATTTTATCATTTCATCTCATCTATCATCAGTGTCCACCACTTGTGGTAAAAACGGGCGTTAAACACCATTCCAAAAAAAAAAAAAAAACATTATTTTGGAATTGTGAATGCAATCACGCCTCTTCTGTATGCGCCTAATCCAATTCGCAGTTAATTCGTATACACACATTAATTATAGTTTCTCAGTCTTAGTTTGGAATTGGGAATGTTATCGCGTCCCTTGAATGTTTCGCCTATTGGAATTCGCAATTAATTCACACACACACACACACACACACACACACACACACTAACCCATACCTGACCTCAAGTATATCCTAGAAACCGGTGGACCCAGTGTCTTGTTGCGACTCGCTACGGCCTGACGGCCTACGCTTGCCTCCTTTTCGTAAATATAAATTGATAGCGGGTAAATTATTATAATGATGGCAAATATTCATTTAACTTTCGCACAAATATCGTAAATACAAATTTATTGTCGATTGTGTGCGTAATGATATGTTAGCGGGTAAATCATTTAATAATATCCATCTTCTCTTCCTTTCCACTATGCACCAACCGTCTGAGCTATCCGCTGAGATGATAGTTTGACTGATTATTTGCCTATATCTGTTTAATTAGACTACCTTCAGTTAAAGACACTCTCCTCCTCTGCCGTTCGTGGAAAAGTAAGCGTGACTTTCCCCAGAACCAATATTGCTCCATGGATAAGTCAATTTACAGCTTTATGCATGCGCGGATCTTATCGTTTCCTGTGTTCACAATTTTTCACAAATGCCTTTGAGCGTTCAATTAGCTCGCGATTGTTGACTACGAGAATATTTTACTGCTACAATAATGACGGGTTATTAGTATTTTAATTGTCAACCCCCACTTATTAACACATTTCCATTATTAAGTCCCCGCATATGCCACAATATTCTTATTCGAGAATAAACCTATAAAAATAAGCCTCAGTAATAAACGAAAATCAAAAGTATACAAGACATTTCAACAACAATGTTTTACCCCAGCAGAATATTTAACTGCTTCAGAGAAAATCCCTAATTCCAAAATTAATTCTGGAAACCACAAAGAGAAAAATCAGTCCGATGTTTGATTCTTTTCCTTTAGAGATCCCCCACCCCTCCAAGTAGTTCAAGTCACTCACAAGAGCCGTTTTTACATTAGGTGCCAGGGGAAAAGTATTTCAAAAGCGTAAGCCACCGTCACACCGCACCACCCCACTCGCCTTGGCACTTTTGGCCCTGTAATAGAACCAACTTAATGATTGATGTGAAATGAGGGAGTGTAAAATTCGTGGAAACAAAAGATCCCCGTCTGCATTCAACTTGCCTGCAACCTCATTGGCAACATAGCGTCTCATGGAATCTATGGTTTCGTCGATGCAAGTCCAAACGTTCTCATTTTACACTTACGTACTTTGTATGTGTGTATTCCATGTGCAGTAGTCTGGAATACCTCTTGACTTTTATCTATATAAAAATCCGCGCATTTTATCATTCTGCAGTTTGCTAAACGGAATATCAGCCGCATTAAAAGCTTCGCACACGTTTTCAAAAAACAGATTAACTAAACTAATAGGGGACACCATTTCAAATCGCTGTCTATTTGCTTATCTATTATAGTGAGTGTGCATTTATTACTATATCTATATATGTATTATCTTATATAGCCTGCCTTAGTTCCTCGTATTTTATCATGCAAAGTTAAATAACAGATTATTGCAAGCTACAATAATATTCGTACACTGTCCAATTCTGAGAAAAATATTTTGCAATATATTAATCTTCTTGATTTCTGTTTCAGCATTCTGAAGGAAACAGAACGAACGTAATCTTCCTTTCTTGTACTATAATCAATCTGAATAAAATGCACGCGTCAGTCACTGTGTGCTGTGTGATATTGATGAGGATATTTTGCCGCTCTGCTTGTAAACATGGATGTCGCATTACTAACTTTTAGCAATACCTTTTCTGAACTCCAGTAATAACTAATAGCGGAAAATTTTAATTTCTTAAATTGATTTTTCAATCAGATAAAACAGCCTTATAAACATAGCTTTAGCAATACCTTTTCTGAACTCTAGTAATAACTAATAGCGGAAAAATTTAATTTCTTATATTGATTTTTCAATCAGAGAAAACATCCTTATATACATAGCCCAGATATTAGGCAAAATGCATTTTCTATATGGGTGGATATATTTAAGAGTCAGATAGAAATGAACATGTTTCTGTACATTTGAAGTCGATAAGGCCAGTTTTTATTTTGCCTATTTTGGTGTCTGTTGCCTATTTTAAGGTTTAAAGCTATTTTTGTCCGTTTTGGATCTTTATTGATTTTTTCCTACGATTATTTACGCATTTTAAAAAC
Organism: Metallyticus violacea; assembly: GCA_030762175.1. NCBI lineage: Eukaryota > Metazoa > Arthropoda > Insecta > Mantodea > Metallyticidae > Metallyticus > Metallyticus violacea. The sequence continues at coordinate 36,507,045 of CM060840.1, read as the reverse complement.
CACATAAAGAATGTCCATATATCAAAGTGAAAAATTTATAAAACTTAAATGGCATGTTCACTTCAAAAAATTGTCTACTAGAATTTTTTATACATTTATTTGTTTTCAGGCACTCAAAAACTTTCTCCTCAACCCATTCACTTTAGTTTTTTAAACAGCAGAAGCTTCATTAGTGAAATAAACGCACGATAACCTTGGGCATAAGAATACCAGTAAATAGGAGGATGAGAGAAGTGTTGTAGTTTTGAATGGTCCTGGCGAATGATCTTTAATCGATCTGCGCGAGACAATTGTGAGAAATTTGTGATGGGGGTAAGTTCTCAGCTGCATAAATGTGATAAACAAGTGTAAGCGAGGAAAATTAAAGCGTATAACTGTGCAATAAACCGCCCCTATAATATATTTAGTATAGAAGTAAGAAAGATACTAACTTGATGCCCCTATAAACAGAAAATTAACTCGACCAGAAACAATGGCACATCTTTATCTCATTTTCCAGGACTATTAAAAACTACTTCAATTTGTCTTGATCAATATTTCCATGATGTCCTGAAAGGTAAATGTTCCGTTGTAACTGGTACCAGTCCTTCCAAAATAGCTTATTTTAAATATACTGAATCACTTCACTAGAAGAGAACGTTCTTTTTTCATGATGAAAAATGTTCTCTCTGACAATCGGGTGACAATGACAGTTGATACCTTGAAAAACATCTTGTTGTTGCTTGTACCTAAATATAGTAAGCTTAAGTATTTTAATTATGAGATAAATAATTTATCAACTATCTTAAATTTTCATTAATATTTTCATTAATGTTTTCTTTAACATTTTAGCTTTCAATAAATGCCTATTTTCAGTATTTTAAGTTCAATTCTGCCTATTTGGGGAAAACAACAAAATTTCCGTGCTCTACTTATAAAGAATTTGAAATGTGTTAATTTAACAAAATGATAAACTTACATTTACTGAAACTTCATATTTCCTTCTGGTTTCTTGCCAGTTTCTCATACTGTAATTAAGTATACTTAAAAAAATAGTTTTAAGATCACTGACATTAAAAGGTATAAAGGTATATTGATATTGCTCCAACGTTATATAAATACTTGTACATTTTTAACTTGTAAAGGTTATAAATATCAAATAAATATTTATATTTGACTCATAATATATAATTGATTGCTACGTTATTTTTATTTTATTTTCACAATGAAAAATGTTTAGCTGGAACTCTTTTCGGGCTTTAAAGTGAACAGAACTATAAATACTTGTACATTTTTAACTTGTAAAGGTTATAAATATCAAATAAATATTTATATTTGACTCATAATATATAATTGATTGCTACGTTATTTTTATTTTATTTTCACAATGAAAAATGTTTAGCTGGAACTCTTTTCGGGCTTTAAAGTGAACAGAACTATATATTTTCCATAAGAGTATATTCCGTAACCCGAAATGCAGTGTCTCTGAAGAGGTAAGCCCACTAAAACTGTCAAAGGGCCTTTGAGGTTTCACTACACTTCAGAGAGCTTTAAGCTCGGCTTTCCAAACCGGATGTTACTCAGTAAAAACAGTTCTTATAAAGCTGCTAGATCCCGTTGCATCGGAAAATCCTTGGAAGTGCATGGAATCGACCGTGACTTCTGGATCGGCATTCAAACAGACGGCGTAGGCAGTCAATATGAAATATACTTACATTTAGCTAATAAATGTTAAGTTAGACTGATTTAGTAGCATTTGTTTGGTGTTGCAGAGATCACTAAGTTACAAATGTGGTTTTTGATACTTTTTCAGTTAAACAAATAAGTATAGGTATATGACTTGCTTTCGCGGCGTTGATTGTGTAATAAAGCTTCTCGGGTTATTACCCTCCTCTCAGATTAATTCGGTCATCCGGAACTCTGTGGCCTTCATCAGAAACTCCTTTGTTTCTGTTTCTGTTTCAACTTGTACGGCACCTACTAATATTGTCTCTGTAAATAGGTATAATTTTAATTTACTTTCCAAAACTGAGGTTAAACATATTTGTAGTTGAAATGTATTTTTCCACACCAGTAATTTACATTTTTTATCTTCAGATTTCTCATACATGACCGATTTCGTAAATTTAGTAAACATCCATCAAGCCCATCATTCTGTTGGATCAATAAAATCATTTCTGCTTCGATAAAGTTACGTTGTACAGCTGATTAAAGGTGTTAGTGCACATTTGAACCTTTTGCATTCTATTGGACAATCTGTATGCCTTTCATTTAACGTAGATATGAAATTTCATTTTCCGGTTGTGTTTGCTCTGTTTTTTTCTCTATTTCCTTTTCATTATTGTGACTACAAACACAGATAGAGCCATTAGCCGTTTTTTTCTCCTCTTCGCATATGCTAGCTATGTATTTCACTGCTGCTATTTTTCTACCAGCACAAAAAAATCACGTTCAAAGCCGTTTCTCATTTTACATTGTAACGACCGCTAGAATTGTTAGTGAAGATATTAATTTCTCTCAATAACGCTGAGCGTTATGGTTGCACTTCGTCGATGCTATTTTTTAATTCAAAATAAAAGACGTGACAAGAAACACCCCATTCCTGAGTGATTTTACTGATAACAGGATCGTATAAATTTGAGATGACTTATTGAAAGAAATGGCATTTATAATCCTGCAGCACGAACGTTATGAAGAAATGGTTTCGAAGTAACGTCACTGGAGATAGTCGTGTATATTCGAAAGGATTTCATCCCATTTTGGAAAGTATATAGTCGCCATATGCTTGGATTAAGTCTATAACCTTAAAGTCATCAATAAAGCATCAGTGTAACACAATTTATTAAACTAATACATGCCGCCGAGAAAGTGATTAAAATGACTGTTCTTAAAAAATATGATAAATTTTAACTAGTTTGCGACATATTGACACTATTCAATAATCTTCCAGTGACTTCATCAATTACATCGCTAATTAATTTACATTTAAAGAGCACTTGCTCACTTCATTCATAAGTGCAATTGCTTTTGCTTTAATAACGCGATATGAGGGGGGTGCACTCAGATCATGATCTTTTCTAATCCTTCACATCCTCGTCTCAATCAACTACTAAATATCAAAGAAAATTATTATATGCTAACTATCGTTATAAACCGTGATATATGGAGTCTTTTCATGATAAAGTTATTTTATTTTAATACTTGATTTACATATCTGAACTAATAATCGGCATGCTCTCCATAGATGGTCTTACGGGACTGGGACACGTCTGTTCCTTTCCACGTCTCGGAAAAGAATGGAGTCATCTTAATCTTGTAAAACCATAGCGCCCTGTCTTACCACGCTTGCGCTACCGTCCCCTACAATCATCCGTTTCTTAACACCAATTTAAGGAAGCCTCCCAGGGCATATTGTAGTATTTATGTTTACAGTGCTACCAATGTATACATACACTACTAAAGTATACATGCCACAATATGCCATGATTTTATTTATGGATTCTTTTTCAGTACTGGGTGTTTACCCATGCGATTATATCCTGCTGCTGTATCTTGCGATCCGCATGTTTGAGTCTCGGTTTGATTGCGATAATGGACAACCAAGCTCGCGCCGCTACAAGCGGTCTGAAGAATTCTCGGTCTCGGCCATAGGCGTATTTGGCAATATATATTACTTTGATACATTTGTTTTTAGTATTCATTTGAAATATCAAGTCATTGTTTAAATAATTTAATCTTTAAAATAGATGTGCTGTAAGTATTTCATACAATGAATAAAATTGTGCATCGTGCCATAATAAAACTTTTTATAAAATATGGTTTAACACAAAAAAGTATACCAAATTTATAGAAGTTTATTCGCATCCTTCTTCTTCATTTTCAACTATTAATAAACGCAAGGATGAATTTATTTGACTGTACTAGATTTCAGATTTCCCACTGCAACAAGCACAACAGCAGCACAATTTACTGAATAGATACAAGATATAATATTACTTGACTGGAGAATTGAAGTACGCGAAATCGCTCACGCTATAGGTAAATATATCAAAGAAATGTGTGGGTTATATTTTACATCAAGAATTACTCTTTAAAAAGCAAGAAAAGCAAAAAGGTGCGACGCTTGCTAATAGCAATCAAAAACGTTTTCTTATGAAAATGTCGCAAGAGTGTTTGGTGTATTTTAGTAGAACTGATTTTGTGCCTCAACTTGTCAAAACAATAGACAGAAGCCGTCGGCTCATAAAGTAGATTCCATCTACAGGAAACGTTACGGCATCAATCTTTTAGGGTGTTAAAGTAATTTTATTATTTGAAAACCTTCAGAAAGGTAAAACTAGATGGTAATATTCTTGAGAAAAAGTATTGAAAACAAAAGAAAAAAAAAAGGTTTTATCAACATATCTACTCACAAAAGCGTTTTAGTGATAGAAAAAACTGAGAGATTTGAAGCATGCACTCTACTACCCATTTTTGGCTCGTTCCTAAAGCTGGTCAGCGGTTGAAGAGGCGATTGCATCTGTAGCGGAATATTTTTAGACTTTCCGGATAAATCACTTCTGAGACAGGATAATGGAATTAGAGCTTCATCGGAAAAAATAAATACCTTAAGGAATATTATAATGAAAAATAAAAATTTACTTGTTTTTTCATTTTCAGATCTCGTATTTTCGGTGATCGTTGAAACAGAAGTACTCTATACGTTCTGATAAATGAAGATAATAAGACATGCATTGTAATATTAATTGAAGTGACAAGCTAAAATAAATAATAAAATGTCTTCGCTATTAAAAATATTTAGCTTTTTGAAAATTGATCAAAATATACATTATTATATCGCCTGCACGTATCTGACTACTCTGGCAGACTGCGTCATTCACTTTGTTCTATCACTCACCTTGTAACAGGATGTATCATTTTGGGAATGTTCGTAATGTGTGTAACGATAGATCAAAGGCTAAAGAGTGAAGCGTTGACAAGTGAACCCGAAATGTTTGAAGGAAGTCGTGCCGGATACTGCTTTATCTGCCACTAATTTCATATCTGGCCACTCGATCACAGCATCTCTGGAAAGGAATGCACTTAGAAATGTAATTGTTAAGCAGTAATAGAATGCACAAAAGGCTGGCTACACCAAAAAATCATTAGAAAGAAAAAGTGGTTACAGCATGCCCATTTTAGCAGTTCCTCCCTTTTCCCCTCTCTTACTAATTGTTACTTTGAAGTCGAGGAAACAGCTCAAAAGTGCAACAATAACAGAAGAAAAGAATGTATGAGGCTAATGGCGAGTGAAAAAATAGGGGGAAAAAATGAAACAATGCAAATCTCAATGAATTAACCGGAAAGCCTGTCAGTTGATTTAGGCAATCTATCCCCCAATGGATGGGTGAGCCCAACGCTGTGAGTCAGAAGTCAATGTCATGAAGGGAGGAAATAGTCTGAAAAACCATGTCCATTCCCTCTACTTCTTTCTTATGCTTGCTTATTGCTTAAGGTTAAAAGTGACACAAGTGCATACTTTAGTATTCATGTTGAACATTAGATTACAGTTCATAATGTTCGCTCTCTGCGTGTTGAAGGAAATGAAAGAAGATATTGGCCTAGCATTCTTACACAAACGAAAGCTTTTGCTTCGTAATGCTGTTACTCAAAAATGTGTAAGACTTTTAACAGTCACATAAAATAAGTGTACATAATGATATTTTTTGTAATCTATTGCTTAGGGACTTTTAGGCTCCAAATATTGCTGAGAATATTGTTTATAAAGAAAGTAGTAAAACATTTTATTCGTCAGGTGCTGTGAATTCATTTTCGTTTTATAAAAGACACAGTATTTTAACAAATATTTATAAAGTTTCTTTTTTCTTCTTATTCTTGAAAGAATTATATATGAAAACAATTCAGATTCACACTGCGAACAAATCCTAACGGCAAATATGATATATGTACTTGCTGCAAAACGTGCGGGTCTTCATGCATTTTCGGTCCTTGCTTCATTGTCATAAATAGCAGCGACATTTCTTTGGAATATTTTTAACTGCATTATCTACTTTATTCCACGGTTCAGCGAATACAGTTTCCTTGCTCACTGCACCTTCACCCAGACGCAAAGATAGGTAAATATATACTTGGATGTAGACCAAAAGAAAAATTTTATTATATCTCTTTATATTTATGATCCAAGTTTCTGGGACCAATTCATAAAATAATCTTTCTTTTCTGAATACCTTTTTTATGCTGTTTAGCCCACTGATCATTTGGTTTCACAAACAAGACATGAATATTTGCCGCAATGTCAAGTTGCCCATCGCTATATTCCTCGACAATGTTCATTTAAAATTTGCGTATTACTTTTTACCTGTAGGATTCCTATCATATAGATATGCCGTTACAAACTACATTGGCCAGTAGACACTATTTTATCTTACCTGGCTCTTACTGAGTTACAAGATTTTACAGCAAGCTTTGGAATTTTTCCGAATATTTAGATGTGTAGAACTCGACATTTGAAATATAAATATAAAAACGTTTCTCGTCTTATGTAATTGTTACATGTTCCAAATAAGACTTATTTTCGTTGGTAATTCAAGTGTCATTTTTAGTTTATAAGCTTTGTTGGAATCTAAGGACTTTACATCTAACTTGAATTTTGTTTTCCTGTATTAGTGTGCCGTTTACAGGGAATCTGTACTACATGACAAAAAGTGTTCTAGATAATTGTGAGCGCTCTAGTATTAGAAAAAAAGAAATAAAAATAAGAAGTTATACCTAGAAAGTCTATAGTTCAGCTTAATAATTAGTATACCTTTAACAGAACAGTCTTAACACCCTTTTCCTTTCAATGTCTATTCTGCATGATGTATACATTCGAGGGGTGAGGTAGTAATCCATTATAAAGTGAAAAAGTTACTCACTAGTCCATTCGTTGAAAGTTCTCTGTTCCCCCTTCCTCTGTTCTTTATCTTTCATTTCCTTTTTTTGTTCCTTCTTCCATCGTACAGCCCTCATTGCTTGCCCCGTCTGTTCCCTCCAAGCATTCAGCAGAAGCAATAGTGGTAGTGCAAACAATTTGCTTACTTTGCACCATGCTGAGCTTTTCATTCCTCGCCAGTCTTCCGTACAACGCAACCCGTTGCTAATTGCTATTACTGTGAGCGCTGAACTTATTGTAAGAAGGAGCAAAAGCTCTTCCCCTAACGACTGCTGATTCATTCAGTAACTTAACTAAACTACGAAATATTTTGAAAATCGTTTTCCTAAAAAATTACCTCGTTTACTTATACTTTGCTTTCCTTCATGCAACTCTTCCGACTGGCTCAAGACCCTGCATTCAGCTTTTAAGAGCAGTGAGCACTTCCCTGCCAACTGTTAGCAAATCCTGGGACTAAATTTTGGTTCCGTTCGGCTGTAGCGGCAGTAGTTTTATATTTTAAACTTAAAAATATAAATATGAACATACAATCTTCATCAGCATCGACACTCTTATTAAATTTTGAATTGCAGGTAGTTACAAGTAATATAAAATGAACTACTTAATGACAAGTAGCGGAGAATCGAACATATTCATATAACAAATACTCCAAAATGAGTACATAAGTAAATATTATTTGGAATTTAAAATGTTGTGAAGGGAAAAGATATATAAAAATGTACTGCATGGATAGTTTTAAAGACCAGCAATTCGCGAGTATGCAAATTAAATGAACTAGCAAATGTTGCTGCACATTATTTAATTATAATGTAAAAAGACCTAAATCTCAAATATAATGAATGAGACTTAAAGATACATATACAGTGAGGTTAGTTAAGTTACGGGCCGCCTGAGCAACGCTGCTTACTGGGGAAGCGTAACCGCTGCAACCGGGAAATTTGAGTTAAAATCGCCTTATATAAAGTTAGTTTTTTATTTTAGTATTTGTTTCTACTGAACGCATAAATTTATACTATGTATGAAACTGATTATGATAATAATAAGAACTAACATTGATTTAAAAGATGGTGAAGCTAATGACTCTCAGCCACAATACATTGTAACACATGAACATACAACCACTTGTTGACAAAGCATTTCACATACTAATTATAAAATGCTTTATATGGCCTTGGCGTCTGACTTCCCTCAGTACGCAGCCATGCTCTGCTCGCCCTTAACGCAAATAATCTCACTGTATAAAAATCGATAATATGTTATACGTAATAGAAAATTATTCTGATTTTAGAATTTACAGGAGGAAGCATATATGGCTAAAAGGCAATGGGCATGATGGTGTTTATGGGACTGTGGAATCAAGAAATTTAATTTTAAATTATGGTCATGATAAGAAAAGATGAAAACTATTGTAGAGAAAAGCTGAGGCAGAAAGAAATTTGGTTTCAGTATCTTCTTTTCCTCCTTTAGAAATAGTCGAATTTGCATTCTTCAGACTAGTGCGACAATTTCAGGTGTTGGTACCTGCTTTTCTTCCTCCATTTTCATATTTTAATTAAATGGCATAGCTCTTAAATTTCAATATTCCTTTGGACCTTTCTCTTTAGGTACCCATGCACTATAATGACACTGGGGCAGATACTTTTAATCACTTTTCAATGTCTGCATCTTAAAAAAAGTTAGTGAAATCCACATGTTTGAAAGAGATCTCAATTAACAAATGCTGCCAGTGCCATTTGTCTCGTAGAAGTTCCAGTAAAGTCTAACAAACAGAGAAAGTAGTGAATGTATAACTCTTTTCCTGGTCAAAATAAGAACCCAGGGAAGCGAAGTCAAAATCAATATATCAATATATGAAAAAATGGTCAACTTAAACGATAACGTAGTAACTTTAATTTCGCAGGGATATTGGAGGAAAATAAAGCATGTTTCTAATACTTCTGATAAAATAAAAAGATATGCGTTAGCTTATTAAATGCCTTCTTCGTGACTACGTTAAACGAGGCGATGAGAAGGTGTAATTTTTATTTAAGATTGGAGACAAAATATTGTAACGTAAATAATTGATAGCAAGAAATCATCCCTAAATCTACCCTCTCATGTGTTTTTACTGCTATATTTTTTGTTCGGCATTTTATGATCATTGATATGACAAAGAATAAAATGGGATGTTTGAATACAAAGATCTCTTTTCGCGTTTTCGATAAGTTCTTCTTAACCTCATCCAAATTTGATCTTCTCATCTTCTTTACAACCACGAAAATGTTTTAAGTTGTAGGAAGCCGAGGAAATTATGCTTAAACGATATATCTAGTGAATAGAATAGAACTATAGAAAAGTAATCATTCACTATTTTCAGGAATACCTAATTGTCTGTTTGCCTACCTGGCAATTAACATCATCAAGGCATGGAGATGCTCATAAGAGCTGAATAATTTTGGGACCGACTTTGTGTGCTTGCACTGTATGAAGTTGGCATATGAGGTTCATGAAGCTGAAGAAATACACCAAATAACATCTTGGCTACATTCTGTTCGTGTGATCATATACGCTCGCATCAGTCTGAAAAGTTCCCGACCTTACAATGAAGGAATGAGGCTTCAACTTGAATTTATTCTTCAACATAATCTCCCTTAGGTCAGCGATGCTCCATGTCATTATCTCTTCTCAGAAGTGATTTTCCGAAAGGCCAGGAAAATATTCCTCTACAGTTGCAAGCATCTGTTGATTTGACCTGCGAGAAAGAGTTTGAGGTTTGGGAACAGATGGAACTCGGAGGAAGTGAAATTTGGGAAGTAGAGTGGATGATCCAACAATTCATGATTCACATACATCAGTTTTCATAAAGCTATAATGCTTTTGTGAGCAAATGTCACCATGTCACCAATTTTTTTCACCTATTGGTTTCAAATGTTGGAATAGTACTTTTTGGATTTCTAAAGACAAGCAATTATTAAATTCTTTCCAAAAGACATACTGATACCATAATACTTCCTGCAGATGGAGGCGACTGTATCTTCGGTGCCGGGCAACGGCTTATTTTCACTATTTTGACTGCTGTCTCTATTCTGGTGTGTTATGATGGATCCAAAATTTATTTACTTATTGTAGTAGGTTGAAGAGTGTTAAGTAAAGAAGCAGAGTCTGTAAAACTATTTAGAAAATTGCATCCTATAATGTTTTTTCTACGAAAGCACAAATCTTACATTAATAAATATTTCAAGATGGAGAAATTATAAAATTATATTCGTATAAACTGGTCATCTTAAGAGAGCCGTTTGTGATTTTTAAACTCAGAGCAATTAAGAAAGAAATAAGTAACCATTGAGTTATACACTGTTTTATTCAGTCACGTTTTCATGATCACCTAAACCGATAAATGTAACATTTATTGTAATAGTACATATTTCTCATTTTTCTAATTTCTCTATAGTAATTATTAATCATAGCACAGCATTCGAATTACATATTCGGAAAGCGGCGATTCTTAAATTCAGAACCAGTAATTTACAAAGAAATAAATTACCATGGAATAATCAGACTATTAGATTGATAAAAAATGAAATTACTCCATATCTTGGAAATAACGCAAATACTGAGTACCACATAAGTAACGGGAAAGTTAAATGAGCTAAATATAAATATAAATGTTAAAATTGTTCGTTATTACTGTTACGTGTAATATTTACATCATTAAAGATCCAGATAAATTATCTTGCTGAGGGAAAATTGCACTGGTACTCTTTTTCAGTGCGTAAACCAAATAGCAATGCCTATGTAACAAACTGATTTCTTTTGGCACAAGAGATTTTAAAGACTCACCCAACACTAACAACGATTACACAAAATGATACTTTACGCACTGTAGTGAAAAAACAGTTCTGTTCTGTTAAACGCTCCAAACACTGTTGGTATCCATCTTGTGCATAGCACATGTAAAATTCGTTCTAAATTCCTTTGAAATGCCAAACGACAGTAATTTCATGCACATTAGTTCGTCGGTCAGCTTATATTATATGGAATTTGATGGTGGTATATTTTTGGGCGTTTTTCAAGGTTTATACAACCATGATTAAATTTAACAGCACATCAATGAAAATTAAGGTAAAGAGTGACCCTAAGTTTTTATAATTTTAGTATTCATGTCTTTTGACGTCATACAATGTTTACAAAGAACTTAATTACTGCACGATATTCAATTGTGTCCATTTCCACAACTCGTCTGCGTTAGAAAGCTGTTTTTAAATAAACTTCAGGCAGAAGTACCAACGTAAAAAAATATTGTTAATTGTATGGCCACATATTGTCGAGTCCGAGAATTTTTCAAACCGCCTCGTATCAGTAGGTATGTTCCTCATGTGAGTGGTTTGCTAAAAAAACACATAATATGAGGCTGAAAGACTTTATCTTCGAGCCATTTGGTCTCGTTCAATTTGCAATTCGTCATGGGGAATGGCGTGGAGAGGTTCCGGGAATATTTACATGGAAAGAAATAAAACAAACAATGGGAGCGAACATTGTGGGAGTAAAAGAATAAATCTTTTCATTCCGGTTAACTTCAGACTTTCTCAAGATTATTACCTCGGCGCACGCGAGATAAAATCCTACGGAACCGGCCACGTTTTTGCATCCACATTTTCCCGGCATGTAACCTATTACGGTCTGCATGGACCAGCTTAAAACGAAGTGCGGAAATCCCTTTACTCTTTTTGTAAACCACAATCTGCACAACTATGATTTGACTGTAAACAAAAATGAAATATTTGGCTTCCCTTTACAAGAAACGTGATTTAAAATTCGATGCTCGAGATTATGCATTTGATTCTATTATCCACTCGCCGCATGCGAGTAGCGTTTACGTGAGGGGAAAATTTAACGACTATGATGGTGGTGTGCTTCAAAAGCACGAGGCGAATGCGATGGTGAAACATTCGCATTAAATTGTGGAAATAGTAACATGAACATCCACCGAGGAAATTCTCAACTACTATTGACTTAGGAAAAGGGTAGCCGCTAGGCTCTTGACGATTTTTAAAATGTTTATTTATAATGGCTGATTACACAGTGCGCTTACAGGAGAATGAAAAAATTCCCTGCAACATTTCTTTCACGTTTTTATTCGTTTTATTAACGTTGTACAATTCTATTAAAATTTTGCCAGAATTAATTAGACCCCAAATACCACAATCTAATTTAGATATTATAGAATACTTTTTAAAATTAAATTACTTTTTTTAAATATAATTGTTTTTCTGAAAACTCTTGAACATACATAATTACACAAACTTCAAAATATTTTAAAATCGAAACGTAAGTTTCCACGATCATTATTTTGAGAATTACATAAATGTATAATAAGGTATATATAGCCAATGACGTACTAAATGTTTGAAATTTAGTGTATCACCAAGGATGACCAAGGTCGTTAAGGTAAAAACTCGTGAGCAGGAGGTCTGGGGTTCGATTCCTGCCAGGATCGTCCTACCTGAGTGAGGGCTTTTCCAGGTTTTCCTCAGTTCTCACAAATGACAAATGCAGGGGAAGAGCCCTACAATTAGCTCTGGAACATTTCCCTTCTTAAAATAACCTTTCCCAATTTATTATTATTATTATTATTATTATTATTATTATTATTATTATTATTATTATTATTATTATTATAGCTTGTGAATTATCAGTGACTACTGCCTGTGATATCTCAGCATTGAAAACGGACGTTAAACACTTCTCTCTTTACTGTGGTGTTTCTCTCCTTGAAATCAATGAGTATTCCTCCTCAGTTCCAAAAGATTGTGGCCATGATCTTCTAGGTTGACTGAGTGACCCTGGTCTTTAGAGGCGGTGCTTCGCCACTCCATTGATTCTCTTTTGGACAAGTGATCTTAGTAGAACACCATAGTTTCATCTTCTGTAACAATAATGGTTAGCAGGATTTCTCTCTCGTTGCCACGGCAGAGCTCCAAAATGCTGACTCATTGGTGGTTTGAGGAAAGACGTCTAGGCACCCATCTTGCACTAACCTTACTCACGTTTAAATGTTCAAAAATAATTCGAAGGACTGTTGTTTTAGAAAGGTCCAATCTTGCTGTTATTTCTGTCCCTATGAGCAGCCGGTCTTCCATAATTTATACTTCCACAAAAACGATGTTTTCAGGAGTGAGCGAACACCTCCAAGGGCCGACCTGCACTCTCTTCGTCTTCAATGCTTTCTCGACCCATTCGAAAAAATGTGGCCCATTCTTTTACGGTAGAATATGAGGGGGATGCTTCCCCATATACACCGTCCAATTGCGGTTTAATTTCTTTTGAAGTAAGTCCTTCTTTTGTGAAGAACTTAATAACAGCTTGAAACTCCATTTTGAACATGTCATAATCTTCTACACATAGCCTCCTTTATGCAGCTATACCTGAACAACTGAACACAGCGGGACAGGAAGTTAAGCTGCAATTGTTTACTTAACAGATAAGGTATGACACCAGATAAGGGTTTTGTGAAGGCGATAATCCTTAGTGACGAGGCCGGAAACTAATGGACCTATCCTCGTAATTTCGAATCGGATTATGAATGAGCAGATTAATAACGCAGTTTCCATTAGTTTTTACATACAGCAGGTCTAAGTTCTTCCAAAATTGACAATAATTGAATCATACTCTCAAAGTAGATTCATCATCACTGCCTGTGTGTAATAAATATACAAACAAAACCTTTTTATTTTAAGTCGGTATGAAAGTGGATTTACTGTCATCAGTATTGTGTACTCGTACTTTTTAAAGCAATTGGTTTCTGATATTAGAATGTGAAAAATAATTTCACATTAAATTAAATTAAATTAAATTAAATTTTATAGTGCTAATATTTCGGGACGTTTACACTCTTTTTAGTGAGAGGCTGAAAAGCAAATGGAGTATTAAATAATACAGAATGATCCAATGAACTATTGACCAACTGGTGGTTTTCCACTGAGCATGTGCAAACGAGTTTCTACTGCATAGCTTGTTATTATTTATTATTCATATGTGTTGACCAAGTCAGCTCATCAAGTTTAAAGACGATTTGAAGTCCCTAATGTAAAAGTTCCAGACTTTACAATAGTTCAAATATTTATAATAACTTTAAGGCCTGGGTAGTATTCAGTGTAAGAAACGTGATATCTCCACCGGTTTCTCATCAAAGTAACATTAGATAACATCGATCATCTTTCAGAGAATACTCCAAAAATCTCTTAAACACCTTTTTCTACAAACAGGAATTTCTTATGGCTCTGTGCAAACAGCCAATAAGTTATTAACGTTACAACCATAAAAATAACAGTAGTATAAGTGAATACAATCCCCTCCCCCTTTTTTTTTTTACAGAATTAACCGACAGGGAGCGTGATTTTGTCTTTTTTTCAACAGGACTGCCACGGTTCATGTAGCAAATATTTCAAATTGACAGCTTTTCAGAATGAGGAAGTTATTATTAAAGATCTTTGAAATAAATTTAAAAATACAGTATACCGAATAATCCCACATACTGGAAGAATTGTGACCAACTATTCGCCAATATTGTTTCCTAAAGTGTGCCAAAAATGTTTCCATAACCATGTTGATCATCTTCAGAACCTGCTATCATAAAATTTCTAAGTGAATCCTTTTAAAATAGTTAAAGAAACGTTTGTATGGTTGTCAGTGGCACTCTGCGATACCCGCAGATGGCGATGAACGCCGCAATCGCCTGTAGGCAAAACATCGCAAGTTGGTTCTTAGTTCAATGAGTCGCTCTACACCTCATATATACATATAATTCCAAAAAAGCATACGCTTGAAATTCTTGAGCATCTCTGAAAGTGAATCGCTGCCCACTTGGACAAAATAATTTTTTCTTAAAATAAAAGTAAATTAATTTTACCAAGTGTTTGGAGCTAAAAATTCATCTATCAAAAGAATAAGGGAAACATTAATAGAAACATTAATAACAAAATGTTTGCCGTTAAGTAGAAATGCACGTGCTGGTACATTCTAGCATTTGGTTCAACCAACTGCATTGCGAGGGGCAGACACGCCACTGCTGGATCGTAATAAACAGTGTCTAGTAAACTGGGTGCATGCTATCCACACTAATATGAGTAATATATTGCAGGTATCGTGCAGACAAACATTTATATCACTTCACACCTGACTGCATTTTTTCAGCCACAACTTCGTATAAACTCTTAATTATGATGGTAGATAAATCTTATTAACAGTCACGTTTCCTGGAAATGTTTATATGCAAACGTTAGGAGAAAAATACGAGTACAGTTTTATAGTTAACGATGTAATGCAATAGCATATAATGTATAAAATGTAATTTAGCTTTAATTTTCTAATTTTTCACTGTCACCTGCGGTTTATCTAGAGTAAATTGTTCCATATTTAAAAAAAAATAATAGATTAAAATATCACAAACATGCACAGCATGTACTCCTCACCATTATTAGTAATAATATTAATAAATTTTAATACGCATTGCCTTTATTTAAATTCTCGCTGGTGTTACGCCTTGCGCTTGTTTCACTCTCGTTCTAACTGTGCAGCATTTTCATTATGCGATTTGTGAGGCTTAGGTCCCGTCAGCAAAGATTGTTGCTGCATCGTGTCTTAAGTAAATGGTTTAATAAGCTGAGTTTGCCACCCTCCCGGTAATGTTAGATAAGTTTTAATTTTGGAACTGTGCTAGGGGAAAACTCCCAGGAGATGGTCATAGAAAGGCAGCTCTACAATACGAGAGGAGAAGAATAGTGACAGTGAAATAAAAAGTAAATAACAATAAATTGTGATAGATAACAAATAACTTTATATACAATTTAAACCATTATAGAACAATTAAAATATTAAATTGAAAGCCTTACCTCTTTAAATGTGAACCTATATTTTTCATTAATTGCAGCATTTATCGTGTAGTAATCAAATCATAATATATAAAAGTTTAAGGTAAATGCATATCTCCTGGTTTAACAAAGATGTTGTTTTGCCTAAACTGCCTGGCATAATACCTTGGCTTGCAAATGCAAATGCAAATGCAAAGGTTATGAGGAAGGTCCTTGGCCTAACAATATAGAATTGAAGGGCTGAAAGTGTATGCACCGCATCCAAACCGGAGTGTCCGAGGAAGAGAAGCTAAGTAAAGTGAACTCGCCACCCCGCGTGTTTTATTTCATCCATAGACGACTTACTTCAGCCAATGGTTAACCAACCTGCTAATCATATTATGTGGTCGTGGCTACGAAAAGAAAAGGGAAGAAGAAAATCTAGTATAATGATACAAAAGGCAGGAATGCGTGCAAGAACGGCATATTGCAAAGATAGCTGTTTCGATGTTGCTTCCGTTTATTTAATAATATTTATAATAATATATTTTATAGTTATTATCTGGAGATGTTAGAGTTTTAACAATTATGATGTAAGGTAGCAGCGTTCTAAAATAGCGTGATTAGTTAAGCTGCTATCCTACAGTTTTATGATTACGCTTGATCTCTTGGAAAATATGTTTTATTATATAGCTTAATAAAATGCCACGACGCAATTGAAATAATTATAAAACTTGAATACTACGCTTCAGTTGTAAACTTATAAGCTTACGCAGTATTTTATGTTTTGGCTAATAAGTATGCCGCAACCTGTGCACCCGTGGTTAAACTCTGATTTCTAAAACTTGTATACAATCTTCGCTTATATGAGTAGAACATGTTGCAGTAGTTGTTCTCTCTCAGCTAAATAAGCGCTGCACCGGAATAACACATTCTGACTGAAACGATTAAGTTCGATCAGTATAATTAGAAAACATTAGAAATAGAAATTCTGATTTCATTTCTAGTGTTTTCCTTCGTATTCCGAAGTCCCTGTTTGTTGCACTAACTTTGCGGTTAGTCGTTTACGAACGCTCAAGATTTGCATCAATCTTGTGTAGTTTTTACATCATGAGAACTGTACACTTTCATTCTCTCTATTTATTTTTCAGTGAACCAAGAGACCCACATTTTTGTACAAAATCATGAATTGCAATTTGGAAGGAAGCATTTATCAAAAAATATGTGAATAAGTTCCCCTTGGATATTAATATTTAAAATGTCATTTATACATTAAAATGCATTGTTCGAGTAAACTATAATAATATTCGCAGATTAATGCATATTGTCATTTCGAGGGCAAATAAGGCGTTCAAAAGTTTGACAAATGAGGGAAGCGAATTTGAAGTATCAGTGCTGCTGGTGCCGTACTTCTAGTAGCCGAGGCGTAGACTGCCGCGTGAGCGGATAAGGTTTATAACTAAAGGCCTATATTTTTTAATATTCTAGTACTAGTTTCATGCGTTGCGATATTCGCTAAGTATGCCTGTCTCAGAATGGTCTAGAATAACGGATCTCTTTAGAAAATGCCTCGCGGTCGCTGAGACCTAAGATATAAGCCGAAAGTTTAAAATTCTTCATTTGCTCCTACCTATTTTTAAATTTTTTCATCACGGGTTTTCAAAATTTAAAGATGTAAACAAACAAAATTACTTTTTTCAATATTTGCCCTTTTATCGCAGTGCTTCCTCGCATAGAAATAATCATAAGAGTAATATTACTCATAAAGCATGTAAAACACGTGAAATATTATTATTAGTAACTAACAATATATAGAGTAAAATATTATTCATTAACTTTATTTCCTGAATGAGAGGAATTATGCTGCATTTCAGTGATATCGGTCTTTAGGAGAAATGTGGAATTTGAGTTCTAATTCTACGTTTTACAAACGGTTTCTTTTCTTGTTTTATTGATAAATGAGTGTAGATGATGGTTTTTCACTGCAATAAGTTTTTGTAAAAGGCATTAATATTTTCTTTATCTGGTGTTCTCCTGCCTCTCTTCTCTGCTGGAAGGCATGTGCTGTAGCCAGGGAAATTATGACGGTACATGTTTTCGGCCCATCTATTTGAAAGCTCCTTCCAGAAAAAATAGTTGCCTTCAATTTGATTCTAACTTACTTTATCCCATTAAATATTCATCAAAAAGTTGTATCTTTCTTTTTCTCGCAATGTATTGTTTGTGCAGGTGTATACATTGAAGAACAAATTATGTTTACAGTATTCTAATGCATTTGGATCCCCAGGGTTCCGCTGACCACAAATTGTACAGTTTAGTTGTACCAATGTTATAACAACTGTGAAATATCCATGGAAAATTGTGTATGTGCCACAATTTTTTTCATAAAAATTGGTATGTGTGCCATTACCAATATTCTGGTTTAGGATATCGTTCTTCTTACTCCTTGTGGTTAAAAAAAACGCTTGTTTCAAAGGAGTTCAAAGCTAACGATACAAGTGCCTATGCCGTATACAACACATTTGTACCGAGCAAATAAGTCTTTAGGTGATATTCAGGATTTGGTTACTTTCCATGCAATTGGTAAAGGTTCAAACTTCAGAATCTTACAAATATGTACAAGTACAAATTGCTAGGTACTAAGAAAGGAATGTTGCAGAGAAAAAGAAGAGGGATCTTCTACCGATGTCAGAGCATGTAAAATATTTTAAATACTATGAAATTGTTTGCAAGTCACTTTATTTTGTAAACAAGCTTAGGCATGAAGTTAAATTATGGAAATACTATAGGGTTTATACAGGATGTAACAAAAAGGTATGTCAAATCAAAAAATCCTCACGTGTACAGGATATATATATATATATATATATATATATATACTATTAATTGAATAATAAAAACTTCTAAAATGCACAAAATTCATAAAAAACACTCAGAATGCAATATAAAAAAGTTCGCATAAAATTTCACACTAAAAACCGTAATATTGAACACTAAAACCACACGATATTTCGAGCTTGGTTCTTGGTCACGTGCTGAGAATGAACTGGTGACCAAGAGCCAAGCTCGAAATATCGTGTGGTTTTAGTGTTCAATATTACGGTTTTTAGTGTGAAATTTTATATGAACTTTTTTATATTGCATTCTGAGTATTTTTATGATATATATAAACAACCAATATATGTGTATATATATATATATATATATATATATATATATATATATATATATTGGTCCAGAGTTGCTTTATTTCCTGTTAGAGTCCTTTTTCTACACCTATACCACATACCAGAATACTTAAAAACAGAACCGTGGAAAATAGAAAAGCATATGAAATATTCAAAATGGCCTATATTAGTACGAGTACATACACCAATCTTCTGTCGCATGGAAACCCTGATGCTGATGCATCTCTAAAGTATCTCGTATTGTCTGGCAGCCCTGAATAATATGAGCACGAAGACTCTCTATACCTTCAGTTAATCCAGGGATAATAAGAGCATTTGGCAACTCCGCATTTGACTACCTTTACCTGGAACGAGGTCTGTAAACAAAGAGAACTGACACTATGTGCTCAGTGCCACGTCAAGCAAGGAAGTAAGTAGCATAAGAAACAGACTGCGTGGTACAGAACGATCTCAACAACGGCACTAAGTGTAGTTATAACATTCCCATTCCATTTAACCAGAGGTAAAAGCGAATGTTTACCTACTGCACGTATTAAGCAACCGTTCTGTTGTGGGGTTATTACTACAAGATAGTTATGCTGTCATTCTATCTGAGTTGTAGATAAAGAGCTCTAACAAGGAAATAACATATAACATATTTACTCGTTGTATATACAAGGAATGTTTCCCCAAAGTTTTGATATATCTTTTTGCAGAAATACTCCTTAAATAATGTTATTTATTTTATATAATACTCACTTGTTTTAATTAGTAAAGATGGTCATATAATGCATGCTTACTCCTAAAATCTATATATATTTTCTGAGGAAGTATTCTATGCTTAAAAATGTTGCTTCTTGTTATGCTTTATTTATTAATACAATTTCATATCTTCTCATCACAATATACAATATCACAGTTTTAAATAATAAATGGTTTAAAATATATATAATATAAGAGTAAAATTGTGTAGATTTTTCTTTGTTTTCTAACATTTTAGGCTTTGATTTTTTATCATTTCGTACAAATATTATTTTAGAATATATTTGTGATATTGCCTGTCTCAAATTGCTATACTTAGCCACTGTACTTGATAGCTAGCTATCTTGACCTCCAAATGCTCGTTATTTTAATGGAGTTTTTTTTATATTAAAAAGAAAATGTCTAATGTTATTCGTTCAAAAAGGTAATACTGAGCAAAATAACACATAATAGATAAAAAAAATGTGCGTGATGTTATATGTGGATATGAGGGGGATTAGGAAAATTTATTACCTCAAGTTCTGTTTATTCTTTCTTTATCACTGAATTTTGCAGTTAGATTTATGAGCAGTGCACGAGTAGCTTGTTCGGTAAGAGGTAGCAATACTGGCATAAAACTTGGCATGAAGAAAGGATAATTGATAAAAACTCACTTCTTGCTGCTATTTATAGCGTAAAGTTCCCGGAGATGTGTAGCAGATCAATAATAAAAGCTCATTAAGTCATTGTACTCAAATGAAAATGTAAAATCTGTTTAATGGGAAACTGTAAGTCAAAAGAGGATCAAACGCATTTTGCGTAGTGTGGTGGCGAACCGTTTTGTTATAACAAACTAGCATCACGTTCATCTTTGATCTGAGGGATAACAGCAGAGATGATTTCTTCAAAAAACAAAGAACCAAAGGAACTATTGCCCCCAAAACTGTTACATTGGAATTGTGCTGTGACAATATACACAACTGTCACTGGTCGTGCGTATTACGTTTGACTATTGCTGAATGCTGCTTCGGTCATTTATCATTATATGGGGCGCACATAGGTGAATTTTTAAGCCCCTTTTAATTTGAACGTATATTTTTTGCTATTAATAGAATATCATTTCTTACGTCCCACTGTTGAACGAAGCTTAATTATTAATAGTTTAATTTTTTTTATTTACTACTGAAACTGCTGGAATACTGCGGGTGTTACTGGTCGGTCCTGGTGGTGTAGTGGTTACCATACTTGCCTCCTAAACCCAAGATCGCGGGTTCGAACCCAGCCGGGACCGATGGATTTTTTCGGGCGTAAAAATCCTAAGTATGGTTTCCTTCGGAAGGGAAGTAAAGCCGTGGGCCCCATGTCCTACATTTACGGCACGAAAAAGAACCTCAAGCCTGAAAGAGAGGCCTATGAATAAAATTTGTCGGCTGTTTCACGCCCTTAGTCGAGTGGGACGCTGATGACCTGAGTTGTTAATTGGGGTCCATAAATCAATCAATCAAAAAAAAAAGTTGTTACTGACATCCAACTGCAACTAGTTACATGGGAGTATTTTTATTCGACGCTCTTATCATTTCAGATCATCAGCGTCCCATTCCTTTCAGGGCATGGCCGATCAATTTTGCTATTAGGCCTCTTCATTCAGGCTTGAGGTCCTTTTTCGTGCCGCAAATCTACGACACGGGACCCAGGTTTTACTTCCTTTCCAAAAGAAGCATGTCAGAATGAAAATGTAACCAGAACATTGTAGTATAACCTGGTCGGGTTTATAGATTTAGCATTACAAATATTATATCTTTTTTGCCTTAGATTTCGATCGGAAACCCTTTCATAAATGTGATTATATCTGTGGCTTTTATGAATAAGACCACACCGTGGCGCTAGTCTGATGCCTATGATCATAAAATGCAAACATGGCGATGTGAACGTCTCAGTAAAAATCTTCTGCATTCTTGCACTGGCTGAAGCGAAGTCTGTGAAGCTTGTGTAACGTAAATTTAATCTTGGACGTCACGAAGATATTCCATCCTGTATCCCATTTAATAACTTAACATACTACAAAGACTGAAACAATACATATGAAATAGAATTCTGTGAGTATTTTTTGATTAATTTGTTTGTTAAAGTAATTTTATTAAAAGAGTTTTGATAACAGTTTTCACAAGAAGCGAAATATCAGTGGCACACTTGTCTAAGAACTTTTAAAAATATTTTTTATGTTATGAATAATTAATTAATGAAAAAGGAAACCAATATTCTCACATATGTAAACTCGAATAAGAGTTATATGCCGATTGATGAGTAATATTATTCTTTGCCTCATTCTTTAAGCTTTGAAAACTTGGATAAACTTTATAGTCATAGGATATCAAAAATGACTCTATGAAATATACTAACAGTCTAATCTAAGATTTAAGTTATATTTTGGAAATTTTTTTAAATGTTCATGACGTCAATCAGGATTGCATTTCAGTCTGCATAAATGATATAAATGTATTAAAATGTAATTTTTGTGATTGGTAAAACTGTTATAATAGATTCATGTTAAACCTCGAGTCAGTGTGCATTTTAATCAATCATTATCTTTTGGCAGAAATGTGGTTCCTTTTTAAACGCTTCCGCCGAGAATCACCCAATATTTCCGAACAGATCAACAGTGTTTAAAACAAATTTCTTTAAAGGCCACAAAGTTTATCTCACAGCAAAACTGTTAACTGTCAGGGTCTTATTTGAAAAGTTAAATAAGCATATGTAGTAAATCGAATTTGGTGTTATCTATTATTTATTTGGCCAAATAGTTCTGTAGTGCTCCATAGCGTAACTTCCATAAGCAAATAAATGCAATAACAATTAACTTTAAAAAAATTAATGTCTAATATTTGGTGAACATTTTTTCTCTTAATTAATATGTTGATTCTCTGAGACATGTTGGAAATTAGTTTTTGGCATCTGTTTTCCAAATCATTTGTCATTTTGCCAAATATCGAAAAATGGGTTTACTAGTCAGGTTTGTTTATTTTTCTCGTAATCTTCCTTTTTTCAGCTTTTTATTCATTAAAGACCCTAAACGTTTCTGTAAGATTCATATCTGGATTATTAGTAGGCCATGGAAGCACTGATATATTTTTACTTTTTTACCCTTGTGGTACACAGCATTATCATATATGATAATCATCCCAAAGTAGCCAATTATTTTTATACTGTTATATATTGCTTTTTTTTCAATGTTCTCAATTTTCTCATTCACTGTGTATGACTTAACAGTACCCTGACAGACATAACATTCCATGCTATTACTCTGGCAGGGTGCTTCACAGTTTGTACGACTCACTGTGGATGAAATTCCTTTCGATTATATGCTGGCTGCTTTCTTGCGTAACTTCGAATGTAGACTGCTCATTAAAGTATATCTGCAAAGAACTGTGTATGTTTGGAAACGATATAATAAATAATACTAACACTATATTTACATATGTGCTTGCTAAATGAAAATAGACATGTTACTCGTAATTAAAATGAGATCTTAAAGATTAAAATAGTTTTGAATTGTTTATAATTTATCTACATTTCTGCAGTCCACTCTTAGTCATATTAGGCTTTTTGCCTTTCTGCAAAGTCTTTGTTAATTTATTCCAATTTCACACAATGCTCTCCAGACTGTTCTAACAGAAATATCAATGTTTTCTCCAGTCAGCTGATTCCTTAATTCAGTTCTTGATTATTTTTTATTTAATTATTTTTGTGCTTTAATGTAGTTTGCTTTTCTCATTCTCCTGGGATACATAATCTTTTTTCTTCCGCATTTTCTCTTTTATTGTACTTCGCATACTTAATTTATTTTCTGCTGATGTGCAATTCTCCTTACAGACTTCTATGGAATGTATAATATTTTGGTAATTTTCTATAGCATCTTTGCTGGAATAATAGCCTTGATATAACAATTTTTTATAGTGGTAAATAAATTTTTCTCCCATTATATTCACTTTCCTTTTGTTTGTAGCTCAAAACTAACTTAAAATCTTGCTTAGAAGATAAAATGCTAATACCTTTAAAATACTTAGAAGATGCTGGATCCTTAGCTCAGTCACATCACAGTTTTCACAAACACAGTGAATAAAATGTTAGCAGTAGATATATTTGTAGCAGTAAATAAATATGGTTTTGAAAATAAGAAAAAACTCTACCAATATAGCTCAACAAAATTTACGGAAATATTAGCAAACATGTACGGAATGTCCAAATAGTTATCTATGCACTTTTATAAGCTCTGGATATTTTTATTGCCCCTAGCGAGAGCTATATGCTGCGGTTTGAAAGAAAAAGACCTCAGTTAATAAATTGGTACCCCTATATTAATATTTTTAAGCATCATAAGTAGTCTTCATTCATATGGATACAAAACTATAGACTGTACTTAACATTTAAATAATTGTTCACACATAGCTATCCATTTAATACGATTTCTCATTGTTTAAATAAATAAGCCAAAAGTTACTAAGGTTTCATTACGAGGTCGCTGAGTCTAACAGCAAACCGCTCAAGTTTGTTGTGTATACCTAGAGCAGCAGCTAAATATTTACAAGATAGCGCCACATCTTAGTTGCACAGCATGACCAAAGTTTAATGAGGTCCGCAGAATTTGCTGTTTCCTGCAGCACTGCCAAGATGAGCTCGATACTATTGCCACGGAGACGTGTAAAGTATCAGGGAGTTTCTTGTTTTATGTACTTGCAGAGCCCTCGCCTTCCACATCCATTTAATAAATGCCCTTAATGCTTCTAAAGTTCCCTCTACCAGTTTGGGCTATCAAGAGAATGTGTGGACCGGCAAGGATGTCCATTTCCCAACCCCGTCTCTTAAGCTATTTATCATTCTTCCTTACGATGGGTGTGTAAGAATATGAATGTGTTTCTTGTAACGAAAACGTTCACTTTAATTTCAATTCATTCATAGCTACAGGGTGTCCTCTAATGTACGCAATTTTATTTTAATAATAAAATATAGCATTTATTTGAAAAGTGATAATATTATTAAGTCAATTTGAAACACTGCCATTAAATAAAACATAAGGCAAATGTCCTCCATGGCTTCGTTGGCACAACTTCACTCTGTTGGCAAATTTTTCAACAGTACCTCCTGAATTTCGCCCATGACACGTTTAATTTCTTCCTTGAATTGAGGAATGATTCGTATGTTGTACAAATAAACACAAATTTTACATCCCCCCAAAAAAAACCAGTCACATGTGTAACACCCGATCTCGGTAGCCAATTTTGATCGCCGTTGCCTGAGAGGTAAGTGCTCAACGCTGTAAACGGTCCATTGGCTTCAGTTCTTGTGTAAGTTCGATCTTAAAGGGATGCATATGCAGCAGACCTTTGATCTTAAGTTAAAATTCGCTGCAAACTGCTACTGAAAATGTTAATTGTTGAGAACGGCGGCGAATGGATTTCATTGAGTTCGTAATGGAAAAAGAAGGGAATTTAACCTAACATTGTTTAGCACATATTTAGATTATGAAAAAACTTACGATCAAATAAATAAAACTATGGGAAACATTAAACTAACACAATATTCATATTAATATGAGTATGCAATTAAATCACTATATGATAGTGTGCAGGTAATACTGAAAATAGGTCTCCTTTTAAAGGCAATCGAGACAGAGATGTAGTTTATCCCGATTATTTATATATATATATATATATATATATATATATATAATATAATATAAATGAAAAATAAAAATAAAATAACACTATTAACAATGTAACAAATTAACAGTAATAATAAAAGTAGATAAAGATAAAACACTTAGAAAAAGTCACACTTGAAATTGCTATATTTCGAACTACTGCGAGTTCTTCAATGGCAAGAAGCTAGACAAGTGAAAGTGATAAAAGTAAATATTGAGTATCGAAGGTAACGTTATGCATGGAAACAGATGAAACTAGAAATGAGAGTGTGGGAAGAAAAAAACTAATATGTAAGATTTAAACCAGGTGGTATACGCGCTTTATGTAAAAATATAGCTGCCATTTCTCTATTTCTGAGTAAACTTTCAGAGCATTGTGTAGGTAAAGCATCAATAAGAGTTAGACTAAAAGCATCATCAAAATCCTTACAGTGAGATGAGACTTGTTGAGAAAAAGTCATACTTAAGATCGCTATATTTCGGACTCGTGGAGTCACTTGTCACTTGTCTTCTTGCCATAGAAGAACTCCACGAGTTCGAAATATAGCGATCTCAAGTGTGACTTTTCTTAGTTTTTTATCCTTTTGTACTATTATAATTACTCTTAATTTATTACATTGTTAATAGTGTTACTTTATTTTTCTTTTATATATATATATATATATATATATATATATATATATATATATATATATAATAAACCAGAATGGCAAACATTAAATCCCAAAAATATTAGACTGAGTCCATATCAATAAATGTCCTATTTTTTCTGACTACCAAGTATTGTTGGCCGAATCTGAGATTGAACTGCAAGAGAAAGTAAGAAAGTTAATTCAAGTTTTAGAAACCTTTAGTATGAAAACCCTATGTCCTATCTTCGAATTTACCCATATGGTAAGTAGAACCTGCGTTTGGAAACCCAGCAGTTCCAAACAATTCTCCATGCGCAATTACACGGGGTAATGAGGAATAACGACAAAAATAAAATTGAAAGCTTCTTAAAATAAGATTTATGAGAAGATATTTAGCAGTATCTCTAAGAGATAAACTGAGAAGTACAGACATAAGATTGGAAATGGATGTTAGAAAAGGACAAACTCATTTCTTGGAAAGGCAGAAGAAGAACAACAGAAAATAGCCTAGTAGTAATAGAACAAAAGGACCTCACCAACAAATTTTGAGGAATGATAGGTCCAACAGAGAGGATATTATTTTTAAAGAAACATTATCTGCTGAGATCTCCCTCATGAATTAAGTATCTGTTTTAGAACCGCGTTCTGCGCATTGTGTGCGCTTAAGTCGTCCTTATGCGCTCTGTTACACTGCTGTAATATTTTGTTGTTGGTCTGCATTACGCATTCAGCCTGTCTTATCCCTGTCGCACTGCACTTAAAATATAACGCGCATTTAGTCTGTTTTCTCTGTCACACTACAGTCATACATGGGTTGTTATTCTGTGTTCTGGTCCTGATCGACGATGTACTTTAACATGTTGTTTCAGCATGATGGAGCCCCCTCCCAGCACTGCAATGTTGATGTGCAAGTACCATTTAACCGTAGAAATGGGAAAACATTGGATAGGAAGAACAGTACCTGTTGCGTGGCCCACACGATCGTCCGATATAACATCCCTGACTTTTCTTTTCTTTGACGCCATGTTACACATGTACATCATCCCAGCTGGCAATAAAATGGAACTGATTGACCGAATAAAAGTTTGATTGTAAGTTTACAGTGTGTAAACACAATGTTTACACTAACTTGTTAGAAAATACTTGCACAATTCATTTCTGCAAATCGTTTTAGTGAACTTTTCGAATGCATAGCTCAGTAATAAAGTTCAGCGAATATATATTCCATAATAAAAAGAATCTTCTATGTGTGGTTTTATTGTTCTTCGGTGTACTTTTTCCTCAAGATTGTATCAACTTAGTTCTTCTCTGGTTAATTTTTAAACCCATTCCGTTGTTCCTTCTATTTAGATCCGTTAGGAAATGTTTCAGGTCGTTTCCTGTTTTGGCAAATAAAGCTGCCTACCATGCGTAAAGTAAAGATATTATTTATTTATACTTAGTGTGATTAATTTCATTTCCCAGTCCATTTTTCTGTCATTCATTCTCTAATAGCTCATCGCCTGCTGTTTTGTCTTGTTCCAACTTGAATATTGCTCCCCATCTTTGTTACCTTGGGCTAATTTATCGTGTTTAAAGTTGCCCAGTATTTTGATGTACTTGAGCCCAATGATTATGACTTTTAGTGCATTTAAAATATCCACATATTCCATTACATCAAAAGCTTTACCAAAGTCCACAAAGACGATATACCTATAATGGCAAATTTGATTACAATTTTCATACGTAAATTTATTATATGAAACTTGATACACATTTTTTTTAAAAATATTAGCATAGTGTTAATATAATAGTTTTAAATACCACTACATGATGTATACTTTAGTAGCTTTGAAGGTACCTATATGATATAAGTAGAATCAAGAACATATTAACATTCCTAATCAAAAGATTGTCAGCAAATGTTTCAAAAATATGAGAAGTTACATACCTATTGGTCCAATGGTAACATTAATTCCTATAGATTATATGGATACTGAGGCAATTGGAAAGAAAACCTGAATAAATTAAAGAAAAATATGAAGGATCGATTATTTAAATTCTATATCACATATTTAGCAATGTGCGATTTTTCTCAGGATGGGAATTTTATTACTATATATGTACATATATTTATTTGAAACATCGTCATATTATATTTTATCTTATTATGTTTATGTCAAAATTATTCATATAATAAATAAGGTCCTCAGAATGGTCTCGTTTTCTAATTTTTTTCTATTCAGAAGCATAGTTACTTTGTTATTGCATAAAAGTATTTATAGATATTCAAATGAGTGGAATTGTTTATGCTATCTTTTGATCTGTTATATAGCAAACGATATGCAGTATACTCTGAAGTATTCATAATGTAATTA
This sequence comes from Metallyticus violacea, assembly GCA_030762175.1. Classification (NCBI taxonomy): domain Eukaryota; kingdom Metazoa; phylum Arthropoda; class Insecta; order Mantodea; family Metallyticidae; genus Metallyticus; species Metallyticus violacea. The sequence continues at coordinate 36,478,712 of CM060840.1, read as the reverse complement.
TAATCTTTCAAATCAAATTATTTCCAATATTCGGTGTTGATGTTTAATTAATAGGGAATTTCTAGGTTTATATTCTATTAACAAGGAATTACTTAGGTTTTCAGGACATTAAAACTTGAGCATCCCTATTCGGACACCAACATAGAGAGATTAGCTGACTTTAGAGGTTTCAGATGCCTGAAAGACTCCACTGCATTATCCCAAGAAAGACGACGATGATGGTTACGTCCACCGAAGGAAATCATAAACCTAAATCACTGACCTAACCAGATCAGCATTTGGGAATTGCTAGACCGAAAATTGAACCAGGGATCAAGATATTAGCAAGGAGGAGCTCTGATTACCAATACCAGCTGGTCATGAAGAATGACTAAATGTTTAATTATACAAGTAGGGGATAATAAACTCTATAGATGAACTTGGGCTTCATCTTTTGAGATGACGAAAAAACTGCTCAAGCAACTTTATACAAACTGAATCCAAAAACATGCCCCGAATAATTAAGACCATCCTGGATACATTTAAAATTTAATATATTTGTTCCAAAATGCCAACAATATTTTCCATTTTTAACTAATGTAGAACCATACCAAATGCAAAATTATTCCAATGGCTAAGTTCTAGTTTTAGCTAAGCTTACAAAACAGGATAAACTGGGAATTTTATGAGCATATACTTGTATCATTCACTCTCATTTAACACTTCAATTTTGTGGCACATATGTTTTGGTATTCTGTATATTGGTAACATTATAAACCTTGCAATATTTCCTGAGGGGGGTCACGAAATTAATGTTAAGAAGTGTATGAATGGGGGGGGGGGTCGTACCGCATGCGTGGTAAGACATGACGCGATGATTTTGCAAAATTTTGTTGACTCTCTTCTTCTCAGAGATGTGGAAAAAAACATAAGTGTCCAATGTCCAGGTTTCCGTAAGACCATCTATGGATAGGATGCCGATTGTTAGTTCAGGTATAAAATAAATTACCTTTATCATGGAATGATCTGTATCTTGTTTATAACGATAGATAACTTTTATATCATGGATAGTAAGTAGTTGATTGTGAAAAGGACATGAATGATCAGAGAAGATTAGGATCTGAGTATAGCCCAATATCGAGTTACTAAGGCGATTGAGTATAGTAAATGAGCGAGGCTCTTTAAAATTTAAATTAATTAGCAACACAATTGGTGAAGTCTTTGAAAGATTGCTTATTAACGTGATAAATTAAATTTCTAATACTAAAAATAATGAAACTAGTATTTGTTTAAAATTTCATAGATTAAAATTAAAATTGTTACAAGTATTAAATTATATCCACAGAATTATGTCTGAACATAGTGATATGTGTTTCTGTCTAAGCTCTGGAAATGAATATTACAAAAAGCATGTGTAAATGTATGTGAATTTACAACATGAATCTGTATATACCAGAACTTAGAAATATGTAGTTTGTACTTATTTGCTATAGAGAAGCGATTAAAATATAACGTAGCTAATAACCTCTTAATAACAACAAAGAAAAGTCCACTAACTTTGGTATGCTCTGATGTAGATCAGTTAGAAACAGGAGCATTACATGCTTCCGGCTCAAATGCCAAACATTCTTATCTGACTGAGAATTCAAGACCTAAGAGAAATTCAAAATGTAAGTGAGCTGTACTAAAAGCAGATTTTCAAAAGGCCGTAATAATAAGATATTCAAGGAATTTCATTATAGATCGCCTCTGAACTGCATGCAACAGTTAATGTCTGCGGAAGATAGATAGGCCTTCGTGCACTTTCCATTTCCCCAGTAGCATGAGTAACTTATATTCACTATTGTTCATAATTATGTATAGTGCAGCCAATCAGTGGGGAGTTTGCACAATTCTACTCGAGAAAAAATGTAGACGGGAAAATAACCCAAAGATATCTTCTTAGATTTCCTTCTCGGCCTACAGAGAGTGTTAATATGGAATGAAAGAATTTAAAGGAGCTAATTTTGCGCAAATAAAACAGCCAAATTACAATTAGATTTTTATGAACAGACCATTTTTCTATATATATATATATATATATATATATATATATATAAATGAAAAATAAAATAACACAATGAACAATGTAACCACAATAACTAGATAAGCAGAAAAAGGGAAAAACATTTCGAAAGCTGCAGATTAAGTCGCAATATTTCGAACACCTCGTGCTCTTCTAAGGCGACACTTATCTAGTTATATATTGCTTTATTTTTGCGCTGTATTTTTTTAATTCCATTAAAGTTTGATTGTGATAATTGATAATCAGAAGCAATTTTACCTTAGTTCAAATTAAAAGAGCATGTAAATGTAACCATTTGAATATATTAACACTTTTCTTTGTATCTTGGGTAAACTAAAGAGGCGATTCCATTGTAATGCCAAAGACATAATCAAACTAATTTCACATATGCCTATATTGATATGGGAGGTTGTACTAAAGTTCAGATCAAGAGTAGAAGAAAGAAAAAGTTTCAGCTGTATGAAACAAAATAGCATCTATAATTAAGTAGCATTGCAAGATGTTGCATGATAAAATAAGTTATTCCCTCCAGCTGTAAGAAATATAGGGAAAATCGTGTGAATATACTTTCACAGCATCTCCAAAAGGTTGTAATAAACCTATATATCCAATCTTATTAGGACCTTTACGAAATAAGATAAACCCTCTATAAAACGAATATCCTGAAAATTACCTACATTATCAATAACTTTTTTTGAACTTTCTTTCATAGAAGCCTTACTCCTACAATTGAACTTAGAGTAGTTTGTTTCCTTATTTTGTCCTATTAGTTTCTTTTGTAACGAGTTGTTGACACCCGAGTGATGTGCAACGCACAGGAGAAATTTCGCCTTCCTATATTTCTGGCATTCCTTCGAAACTGGATTTTAACAGGTAAACCGCCCTCGTTGCTAACAATAAGGGTTGGAATTTGTGCTTTCTTTTGTTATTGTATATAATAACCATATGCCGCCTTTGGATACTTAATACTTTGTTACAGAACGGACAAGAATACCTCCATACGTTCCTAGAGTTAAACTCGTACTGACCTCTCCTATTGCTCCCCGGCCGGTGAACGAGACGAGTACTCCAGAACTCGGTCAACTGCGACCAACTGCACATGGAGGGTCTCGCGAAGGAAAACTCATCCATTATAACAATAACTTTGCAATACAAAGGCAATATTCGTTCAATTCTGAATCGAATGTTCTGAAATTTTTCATGCATATAAAACATTTACTTAGAAATAACTGTATATGTTTTCTATAAATGTATCATAACTATTGAGAAGGTTTAAACTGTGGGAAAATGTTCACTTATGTTATATTTTGTTGTTTAATAACAGCGTTTTAAGTATTAAGTATATGATAAAGCTAATTTTCAAGCTCTTAATATATTTTTCATTAAATTTTGAATTAATGCAATAAAACACTACATTAGTAGATCTTCCCATATATTGAAAAATAGGGGGGAAATTGTTTGACATTGTTTGTGAGACAAGAAAACCCAAAGGTAAGGCCTATCTACGCTGAGTAAAGTACGTGTACTACAGCCTAAAGAAGTCCAAATCAACTATTTTTGTTATATTGCCTGTTGTGTAACCTTAAAAACGTTAAACTACATAAAAATACAAATACAATTGAAAATTTTAGCAAATTTAGTGTAATCCCCATACAGCTCGGATTGTATTGTTAGGAGTAGAATATTTCGTTACCACCCTTGCTCAATTGTAGTTATTTGTGTGTCAATTCCCAGTGGAGACACCTTCAGGAGGAAAGGATGAGATGAGACACCGGGCAGCCAGGATCCAGGGGGCGGTGAAGCAATGCCGTTGACGGGGTTCGTAATGCTGTTTCCAGATAGAACAATCCGATGCCGTTGGAGGCCACCCTCCTCACTCCAAGGAGTTCTAGCCCCTTTCATACCACCCTTTCATTGCACAAAGCACTGGTACTTTAACAGAACTAACGGAATAAAATAAGATGAACTGTGAAGACGGCAATTTTGAGTAAAGGGAAGATGTATGACAGCGTTCGCCTGAGCAACAAGGGGATTTGAACCCAAGATCTTCGAGTGCAAAATATTACCACCCGATTCAGTATGGTTCTTAAGAACCTTAATATTTCTTTTAATATTATTCCTTTGACACATATTACCAATAGCTTGCTCTCGTCCAAAGCTAAGCTTTTTTGGGGGCGGGGTCCTGATTGACCAGTAGTAACCATACTTGCCTCACTAAGGTCACGGATAAGCGTAAAAATCCTAAGTACTATGACTTCCTTCGAAACGGAAATAAAGTTCCTTGTCGTAGATCTCAAGCGTGAAAGAAGAGATCTCTAGAAAAAAAAAAAAAAAAAATCATCTGCCGCTTTACGCCCTGAATTGAACGGGATACTAATGATCAAAAATGTTAAATAGCAAGGGAGTCCCAAAGTGAGATGAATATAACAGAACTCTTGTAAGCTCAAAGCTGCAGCATACTCATGTTATTAGTTGTTAAGCACGGGGTCAACTAAATGAGTTACTACGTGTCCTGACTCGTGCTCCGGATATACCAGTAGATACACTAGAGAGCATGTACAATGCTGTGTTTAAGTCTATTCTGAAATGTGGATGGGGAAGAGCTGAACATGTAAATAAAATTCAAGTCGATTTTTGGAAAAGAGTTCTCGCGTTCCCCAAAGGAAAGACAAACTGGGGGTTACTTTGAAGATATGCCTATTAGTAAAACATGGACGGTGAAATACTGGCTTAGACTAATGCAGGGAGACCAGCCAATACTTCGCGCTAAATGCTATAGACACCAGATGCAAAATATAACTCAAATGTTTTGGGCTGCAGAGATGGAAAGAGGACCCGAATTATTGGCCTGAGTCCTTGTGACTACGAGGCAATGGAAATAATAAACACTTATGGAAGAAGGTTAGAACAAGGCTAGAGGATATCAGCAGACAGAATATCGAGGCGGAATGGAACACGAATATCCCCTTAAGCCTATGGAATGAAATTAAACTAGCCTGGGGTAAAGAGAAATACATGTTGTTCTAGTGAAAAATTCGAGACCAGGGATGACCTGTCTTAAACTGGGAGGTTGGAAGGCTAAAGAAATAACGGATAATTCTGGTAGGAGAATCTGCATATGTTGTGGAGGGGATAGGAATGGATACATAATCTGGCAGAATGTGCCCACTGGGAACACATGAGAAAAACGCTCTTTCCTGAAAACTTTTTAAGGCTAGAGGAGATTGGCATGCTGGGATCTGTTTGCGAACCACACTATTTGGTTGTAAATGAGACTTTTCCTAGCCAAAGTGTCCTAAGCTAGAAGCAGTTTATTTTATGATTAAAATGCTAGTGTAATTATAAATAATGTAATATGTTTCCATTCATATATCTGTAAACAGGTTGCTCCCATTTATTGCTTATTATTTATTATTATTAATATTGTTTTATCTGTATAATAATTGTTCCTTTTTTTTAATTGCGTATCATATATACATACTTGCCGTACACCCCTGAAACGTACATTACCTCTTCTTCATCTCGCACGAGACTTCGCGCCTTTCCATGGTTTTGCAGAATGGGAAGCGAGATCTTAGCTGGTGCATGTTAATACCCTTGTGCAGCTTCGCCTACTTAGCGCAATGCAGCAGGAAATGAAGTTAGATTGAGCTTTACCAAGGAAGGGTGTTACGTGCACGACAACCGCCATTAACTTCTCCCCCAAACTCTTAAGGCACATTTCTCGTCGTGCATTATTACTGCTGTAGATGCTACAAGAATGGTAAACACAAAGTCCAGTTAATAAGCGTGGGAGACATTACTGAAGTAGAGAGTAGCTAGGTTTAGGAAAGGCTCTCTAAAGGAAATTTCAAGATTACAAATTAAATATGAAATTGGAGAAAAACATTTAATAGTAGCATTAATGGAAAGAAAAGCTATCATGCAGTCTGATAATATTTGCAATCACTTGAAGACGAGTTAAGGCCCCAGGTCTATGTCAATGTTTAGAATTATATTAATTCTTAATCTCAAATCATTGTTAATAATAAAACTCGTGTTTCGCTGAAAACAAGTCTTTTATAGAAGAAGTAAAAACAGTTAATAATAACGATATGTTTAATTTATTACTTTTAGAAGGTTTTAGATAACTTCCTGCACTTACTATCTATTGCTTCTTTGTCTCCCAGGTTATATGTTTATATTTCCTATGCTAATTTCATTAAAAATCCTACGTATCTTATTTACTTTGTTTTGTAGAACGTAGGCTTTCGTGGTCGGTGTCAGATGCAAGCAGAGTTTTTTGGGCTGTAATGCCATGGTCCATGGAATTATTCTCCTTTTCCTTCATCTTCCCATTACTTTCTTTTAATACATTTTACACCAGACCTTTTTATTTAATATCACCATATTTAATTTTATTTCTTCTTGCGTTCTTACTGATAAGTGCCAAAAACGCTTTTCTGTAGCACGTACACCATGTCTCAGAATAGTCAAGTTATACCCGTGTACTTTTATGGCACGCATGCCATATTAGTTGCATTTTGCAGGAGGGGGAGGTTAGGGATGAACAGAATTATATACAGTCTGACGATCAGAAGAAGAAGAGTGCGGACTAGTGCGAGGACGCCCTAAACTCTTTACGAGTGTAGATAGACTTCCCATGCTGCCACTTGAATGAGTTACTCTCAAGACTCAGATCTTCACGCCTGCTGGACTTAGAGCCATGGGCGAGTATCTGACAACATTGTTTATTTTTATCGGCACTATCGGGCATAAACATAGTGAGAAGGGTAGCACATGTTTACGGAGCACATTCCTTCTGCTGATCGCCAGACAGTTCTTTCCGTTCGTTTTATCTGTAATATTTTCATGGCCAAATAAGCTACATAACTAATATTCGATCAGTTACAGCCATTAATACATGTTTATTTCCTCCACTACTTTATATCTGTATTAAATATAATTTATTTCAGCAGTTAATGATTCTACTTACTAAATTTAGAAAAATTTAACGGCGATTCTGGGGCATCGTTCATAATTTCTTATTTCACCCTATAAAAGTTTCAATGGTTGAAGAGTTTTGTGTTTTATTACTCCTTTATCATTATGCAAAACAAATAGTTGTATTCTCAATGTAAATATTTTCGTGATATGAGTAATTAAATTTAATTTCTTAAACTCTTATTACTTTTCTTGTGATACACTCTCTCTATATTATCATACTTTTTAAAATAAAAGTGAATGTGTAAATTCATTTGTAATTATTTGCAATGACCCAGACAAATGAAAGGAAAACGCCTCTCAAACTTCTAGAGCTCGATTTATTGTTTTACATATTTTCATAATCTGACATAATAATAAAGTATATAATTGTGAAAGGTAATCATTTCAAAATCTACTAGAGGGGTTGCAGAAATGTGCCGGAGATTCAGATGAGTTTTGTCTTTTGGAAAAGAATGCAGTTCACCAAATAACGTAGTTGACCTTCCCACTTTATGTAACATGTTGTGCATGAGTCGAACAACATTTGCATTGGAATAAAAAAGATATGCAATGTTTTTAAAAAAAAAAAAGGAAATACAATTAAAAGTGTGTACAGCTGTAGCTTCTCAGTTCTGCATTGTAACTTGAAAAACTTTGTATCAGCTAAATTGTATATTCCTTCTTTCAAGTAGAAAATCAGAATAATGTAACTTTTTAAATCGATTAGAAATTGCACAAAATAAAAGTAGAAACGTAATAAAGACAGCTGGGAAATAGTTCTTAACATACAACATTGAAAATATAAACAAAACTAGAAATTTCACGAATACCGAAAGATAGCTTATACGAAGAGGTGCGTACAAAGGAGGAGATAGAAGAAACTAACGAGTATATTCAGTAACATCCTTTAGAATGGCCTGGTTAAATATTTAACACTATTTCCTTTGTTCTAGGGATGGTATTGGAACTGCTGATATATAAAAAAACAAATTTCCTATATAATATTCTCTCTCTGTTGATTACTCTTAGTTCTTACATTTCTATTATGTTCATATTTTAAATGTTTTCATGCAATCGTTTTATTTTTTATTTTTTTCCTACCTTATTTAAAGGTAAAACAAAATTATAACGTATAATTGCCTTCATCAAAGGAAGTGTTTAAGTGCTTTTGTAAGCGAAATTTCTTACAATTTTGTATTTTTACTGTTTACTTTCTACTTTTTAAAATGTTTCATCTTTTAAATTAATCTTATAATGTACAACGGTCAATAAATTTTCAGTAAAAGAAATTACCAGCTGCTTGCAGATTATAGGTTTTGTACAATTTCTATAGATATAACATTATAGGTGTCTTGCTTACGAAACAAATAAATGATCAATCGTAACAAGAAATGGAACAAAGAAAGAACAGGTCTAGTCGAACCTATTTCAGTCGGCTAGTAATAGTAAACTTTTAGTGTAATAGACAGTGATTCGTGCGACAGTCCTATTAATGAGCTCATCTGCCGCACATATAAATACTAGACTGAAAAAGACTCTGAGTTGTTGGAATTCTTATTAAGTTTCACCTAAAAAGTACCTGTAGTTGCTCTAGAATAAGAAATCTCACTTCCACGTTATTGTATAATAAGCCATACTAGCTAGCAACTAATTTAACAATAGCATTATCATTCAAAATGCAGAATCAATCATCATTTACTTTATTTCAAGCTATAATACAAAGCACATCATATCTTTGATTAACATCAAACGATATTTTGTCATCGAATATCTGATAGTTGTCTCTTTCCAAATGGCCGTCCTAGTTTTCAAAAAAAAAAAAAAAAATATTTTGTCTCAGTGCCGTTTATGTTGTCTGTCACTGCAGTTGAGATAAATTCCCCTTTTATGCGCTGGTACTTTTATGTTGCTTTTATTTGCTTTTGTTATATTTTTGTTGACCTGAAAGCATTTATTTTACATCCAATTACCACCAAAGAACCTGGAGAGCTTCAAAGTATGCACATTAATAACGGTTCAAGTAAAACTAGATAAAGGGAACATTTTAAAAGCGCGTCAAGTTTACACACCATGCTCTCTTATTTCCTTTATTCAGGTGGAGTTAAACTAATATTTATAATAAAATAGCAGTTCTCGATTTTCAAAAAAAGTTTACATATCTAGTGTAAGTTAATATAAAATTGAATAAAACAATTCACTTACTCTGGAAAACTAAAACATATCCTTCAGAACATTGCCTATTTTTTTTTTTTTTTTTTTTTTTTGAGGTAACGGTTTCTATTCGATTAACCGAACCATGCTCGTAATCCCATAAGAATAGACCAAGGGAGTAATCAATCCATTTATGTCTAAATATATCTCTAGGTGGATAAAGGGAGTTCAGCCATCAAATTATGCCAAACGAGTTAAGTGGCGTATAAGGTAATAGAGTTTATGCCCTATGCCCTGTAAGAAAAATAAACAAATAAAACAGTCCATACTAACTGAGATAATCCATTGTATTTTCGATGCATAACACGAACTCGGAGTAAAGAAAGTTAAGTCATAAAAAGTATAGATTTGTAACTTTTTACATTAAAACAGTCATTTCATCATAGTGGGTAAAGATAGTCATATTTTCAAAAAAGATAAACTTACTCCTATTTATACAACAGCACTAAGTGTTTATCACGTATAATTGGTTAAATCTATACATTTCAATTTCCTCCAAGATTTAAAACAACAATGACTCTGTTAGGATTAATAATTAGCAGAAAAGAAATGAATTATTTTCAACATATAAATAAATAAAGTCCACGTTCTTGAACATATAAATGCAAACAACGAAGTTCTAGATAACGAAAGATGATACAAATTTACAATGTGTATTTATTGAAGCAAATGAATTAGAATAAAATTAAAGTTTTTCTGGCGGAGCATTCATATATGCCGTAATACTTTCCCTGGCAACAGAACCTATCTTTCAGTTATTAATTGTAAAGACAGGGATTCACCTGTCCCAGAGTTTTCGGAGCTATTAGAAAAGGCCCTGGATGTCTTTCGTATGCATATGAAAAATTTATCTGTATTAATTTGTACATAAAATATTTAAATTTAGAAAACACATTATCCGATCTCAGTGAAATGCAGAATCAACACTCTCGTTTTGAACTTAAAATTAACTACTAATATTGTGCTTTTACACGTTATTAGTTATTATAAATTAATGTTTAAATTTTTATAAACATTAAGTGTAACTTATTATGATTATTACTATTATATAAGGATATCCTGCGATAAAAAGGTAAATGTTGAAAAAATGGACTTCTAATTGTTTATATCCTTAATTTGTGTAAACCAGGAATGCATAACTTAAAAATATTTATAGGATGTAAATTTAGGATTTTAAACTGTCAGTTAAATCCTAGGCAGTTGCGATAAGGAAGGCTTGAGCATTAATATTAATTATAAATAATCCAACTAACGTTTCGTAAAATGTTAATCAGGCCAAACAAGAATGTGGAGTGCAAAATGGAGTGACGCACCATGCTGCATGAAGGCGAGGTTGTTGATATTATCACAGACTGATAGAATAAATTTAACTTCATTTTCTAGCATGCAGTCTTGACGCCCCGAAGAAGGGCCCAACGCACAACCTGGTTGGATGTCATGCTCTCCAAACTGTGACCTTAGGATAGTATTGCCTCGACTCAGTTGCGGCCCTCTGATTCTCTGGCGACCCAATAGTGGGTGTTGTTGCAATATATACCCCCCCCCCAATATGAAACACTTTTTCGTTCCAAAGATAGTGTTATAATATACAGTCAATCTTCATACCAACCAAGCATTATCTCACCATACTCCATCCGACGGTCACAGTCCTTCGGGATTAATCCTTGACAAAGCAGCAGCTTCCATAGACGAAAAGTTAATACCATCTTTAAAATCAGCAAAACAACTTTCACGAGCAGCAATGTTGACTTCTGCTGAACATCTCTCACCCCTTGAACTACTTGCCTCCGACATGAATGTTAAGTGAAGGCTCAGATCCTGATTTCATGAGTTCATAATGGCGATTCTTAATTTTCTTCGGATCCACTTTAGCAGGAAATGGTCCGTGCACGATACCCCACCACCTCTGCACCTGTACACAAAAGATCTGACTTTGTAATGGGCTGCCAGCTGAAATCTTTCATGTACTGTAATGAGCTGCACCATTGCGGATCACTTTCTGCCGTTGTAATTAAAACAGTTAACTTTCATGACATTACTGTGGTATGTAAAAATATTAGTAATTGCTAATAAGGCGTTTCCTTCCTCCCAATTTGTAGAGTTTGCCCTAGAATTACGGCTGTCACACTTGGAAAGGAATTTATGTAACTTCTCACTCTCCAAATATTAACATCAGTCTTCGAGATTTTGCATGATGCATACCCCCATTATTCTTTTAGAAGATGAAATCTTCCACTTGTTTCCTGATTTCTGCATACAGGCAATATATTATGAATTTTTACATGCTTATAGTAAATTATCTTCAAAATAAACAACTACAACTTGCCGTCTGATTTATCCACTGATACCCTTTATTTTTAGGATTCACAATAAACTCCACGTAACTTAAAAGTCAATAGTGGCTTTCGACGTCTCTGAACCTCCGAAAGACAATTTGTCCCAGTAGATCATTTTACGAGCTCTAGTAACCAATTTTCTGCACTCCTGAAGGATATAAAGTTTTCTTTCGTTGTCTACCTTCCCACATTAAAATTTGACATATATTCCCCGCAAAAATTAAAGTTAAATATTAAGCAGTAAAATGGTTGTAATAAGGTATTCAGACCATACCAGAATTGAAGGTAGGCTGGGTATAACCAGCCTGTGTACCAGTGCATGAGCTTTACAGCAATGTGGGATGATAGTTGTAGGGTGAGCACTTTTTAAGGTTGTGGAAATGGTGCCATACATATCCCGTTGCGACGACAATAGGGCATATATTTTTAGTTTATTTACAACCAATAGGTTCTTACCGTTAAAGCAGGGGAACATTTTGCTTCTCTTTTTGACACAAGCAAACATTTTCGGTTGTGACGTGAACAAATACCGTTATTAAAGGCCGTTGAGAATAATTCATCATTGTTCTTCCATAATGAAAAAAAAAATCACTTATCTGCTCAGTAACAGTACTTTTCATTGAAAACTGATACAGCAAATTACACTTCTGCCAAATTTTTGCCTTCTTTGAACTTTAGGTAGGTGATTTGCCACATAGCGATTTTGAATGGAAGATGGCACCGTTGCTTAGCACCTTTGAACAGCAAAACGTTGAAATGTAAAATTATGGCGCTTAACACGTTTGAAAACTCTACTCTACTTGTAAAACCTTCTTTATCTGATCTGCTTATATGCACTGTATTTCATTTCCATTTTGCATTAGCTGTTCATAGCTTGGAATCCTTCACCGTATGTAAGGAACCATATTTATACAAAATGGTGCTACTTTAAACTTGAAACCCAAAGGATGAAAAGGAGAGGAAAAAAAGAAAAATAACAATAAAGCTATGCTGCAACTAATATGGAAGTTTGTAGAATTAATGCTAATGACAGCTACAAGAATCTAAAATAGGGAGTGTGGTAAAATCATGGTTTCTCACTCCCCAGCCTCAAACGTTGACGAGCAATGGCGTTACTTTGCTGGGGGAGAAAGCTTATTAATAGTAGTGATTTATTAACTCCGCGTGTGGGGATTCGATTTAACAGAAAGCTTTGTTATTACTTTGCAACTCGTAAGCGAGTCGCTCGTGGTGGAGTTTAAATCTGATGGGAGTTTAGTAGCAGATGAGGATTTAGTGCGCCACGTTCTCTGCGGAGTAAGGGGGGGGGGCCCTTTGGTACCAATGCGTGGGGCACATCACCCTTCCCTACCGTCGGCGAGATTAAAAATTATAAACGTAATATATGTGCTTTATTAGTAGCTCTGTGAGATTAGGCTTATGGTGTTAGAGTTATTGGAGATATTTGCTGTTTATATGGAAAATGACTTGGAATCTTAAGCTCAGAAGATCTGTGATCAGTATTTATGATGAGTATAGTTTGTTGTTCAAAGTATTTAATGTGTTTGGCACTATTGTGCACTTACATAAATTACCAAAACTAAACGCTATAAAATTCGGTGAACAAAGCTTGTTTATGTCATCACCTTGTCTTGAGCCTTGCGCACTCGATAACTTTGAGCCTCAGCTGAAGCTGAAGCTGTGCAAGATTCCTCAGCGTCAGAGATATGCGAATCTTTTACAGCAACCTACCAGAACATCTGTGTAATGAGCATGTGTAACATCTTGTTTGTACAATGCTATCCCTGAGGAACTAGATTACAATTCGTGGGTGAACATCGTTTTGCGGCCTGGTTTTTGGCCGTAAACTAAGCTGAAACCCTCATCTTCTCTTCTCACAAATATGAACGTTCTTTACAAATTTTAGGACACCTATCTCCCACCTCCCGAGGAGTCGACGGGATAGTAATGTTGGGCTCTATCGTAGTCTCAAGCTGGATTATGACTGTATTGTTTACACATTATTTTCTCGACCGATTAATTTATGTAAGTTGAATACAAATCACTACAGGGGCATAAGTTTATCTCTGGAGGTTTTTCTTGCTAACCATATGCTCAGTTACATGCTGCATATCGTGAACCATCGCTATTAAAAATGATACTCTGCTGTATGGATTCACTTTATTGGCCATACCAACTCATGCAACTCTTAAATTTCACTCTGGACTACTATTATGAGCACAAATCGGCTGCTTTGCTTCCGGCAAGAGTTTGACTCTGAGGAATTCTGTCCAGAAAATAACTAACAGCAACAGTGTTATATCGTGTATTGATACCTCGCTATTCATTCTGGATCCGAAATCCTGCACAATCCTGTGTAGGAGTACATAGATTGTATAAGAAAGACACTTCTCTATAAATATATCGTATGTTCATTTGTTAATATCTGGTTAATTACAGAGTATATGTTATTCAGGGTTAATTAAAAGTCCCACATCACCTAAATAACTTCGTGCGATTCAGAGACATAAAACAGTGTGTGATAGACATATACAGAGAACTCAAAAATATTACCGATTATGGAATACCCTATATATTTTTACTTTTTCGAATAATATTAATGAACAGTTTTTCAAAAGATACCAACGCTAAATACTTTTGCACACATTTATTGTTGCTAAATCAAGAAAACAAAAAAAGTTTAGCGAATGACAAAATGCTCCTTAACAAAAGCAAAACTAAACTAGCTCAGCATTAAATTGTCTTTAAACTGGTAGCCCTCACCTACTTGGCAATGTCTCAGTCGATCATAGAAGTCATTTATCAAAGGCGAAAAACCTGGGGATCTTGTTGGCCACTCCATGTCACCTCTCCTACCTATTCATCGCTGAGGACCTAGTGAACCGGAGCTCCATATTGTTGGAAATATATTTCATCTATGGGTTGAATGGATGTGAAAACATTGCGAAGCCAGTACTACATGATTTCGATGCAAATCCAAATTTATATTAGAATTTCTCTAAAGAAGAAAGGACCAACAATGTGATCATCAATAATACTAACCCATACATTAAGCTTTTTTTTATTATTATTATTACAGCTTGTGGTTCTCTTCCATCCATTGTGAATTTACATCTGATCAGTATTGGCAGGTGTGTGTGTGTGTGTGTGTGTCTTGAATGTGGCTGCATCTGAGTATACAATTTGTCTAAAATAAAACTGAATGGTTGTTAATGCGTTCCATCATTAATTCACAAAACTGCATTCTTCTATCGGGATCGTCCTCTGAAAGTTCCTGCAAAAGTTGAATTTTATAACGATCTTGCTTGAGCAGTTTTAAGAATTTTGGTTGCGAACTTTTGGCTTATATTTGATTCTAACAACAAACTTGTAGTAGAAACTTTTTGATTTTCTTGCACGCGTGATAGGACGAAAACTTTCAATTAGTGTTTTTCTATTCTAGTCCTCCAGTTCTTATTTTGCCCTTCCATTGACTATCCTTTGTATAAATATCTGTGTTGAATATCTTACGGTATATAGTGAAAGATATCTGTGGCTTATTGCATAGTGTTTCTCTAGGATAATCTTGGATCTCTGTCTTTTTTTTTCCCTCCAAACTTGTCAGCTGCCTCATTACTGGCAATGCCACAGTGGAATGTGATCCACTGAGGAGTCACTGGCTTATGTCGGTAAGAATAATTTGTTATTGAGTTGTTCGCTCAATTGTAATAGCAGAAATGCTCACATTGTAGTAGAATATTACAATTTCATGATCTATTACACTGCCGGCCATATAAACTACGATGCTCATAAGAGATGCCTTAAACCTACCCAAAAGAAACGAGTATAACTTGAAAATACGACAGCAATAGCAACACGTATCTGATCCAGGGAGAAATGTGGCATGCCTAGAGTGCGTAAAGCCATTCCAAAATAAGGTGCTCATGTTGGACAAAATGTGTCCAAGCGAAACGAATATGGGATCAGTGGATCGAGATAGGACAAGCACACAGACGTGAAGGATCCCAACGGTCCCGTCAAACAACCGAACGAGAAGACAAAGATAATTTCCCGATGGCTCTTATGAACATGTATAATTTATTCAACTTTGATGCCCAGTAGTATATACATAGAAATATTTCCAAGGCCCTTAATATAATGGATATTACTTATCTATTTAAAAAAAAACAATCTAACCTTTCTTAATGAAACACCCAAGTGTGTTCCGGCTCCAGAAATCCATTCTACAATGGTAACCAAAATCACACACTTGTGCCAATGCTCTATACGATTGTGAAAAAAAGAAACGGTAATTAAAACTAAATTAACAAAAGTTTGGCATTGCAAGTCATAAAAATGAATTTGGTTCTTCTATTAAGTTTTCCTCTGGTATATATATTTCTTAAATGTTTCTTATTGGTAAACGGTAACGTTTATAATTCGGTTTTGGGAATCAGCTTGATTGCCCTAATCTTCCTTATAATTTGCTGAAACATTTCTAAGGACTACGTCGGAATTTTGTCCACTTAGAATTCATGTAGGGGTATAACCAAATAATTTTAAAAGCCAATACAAATTCTTTTTGTTAGGTAATCGCAAGACTCCAAGGGGATTTATTTAAGTGTTATATTTATTCAGTTATAATCCTAATGGAAACGGAATGCTTGGGATTCTCTGACAATGGATGGTTAATGCACACATTTTTATGTAATATCAACGTCTGTATTGTATGTAGCTCATGTACCCCGTAAGCAAGTCTGATATCTGCAAAATGGAAGCATCATGGAGATTTCTCTAAACCACTTCATGTTGCCTGTCACTAAGTAATTTTAAACAAAAGGGATGTTAGTGAATTATTAAATAAACTTTCTTGCATATAAACTAGTTAATTATAGAGAGTTTCAAACTTTATATAGCTGAAATAAACTCTCGCTTTCCTACGAACATGTTTTGCCGAGAGGGAATGTGATACACCGTTGTTCTTTCATTGTGTCAGATATCCAAATGCCGTGTGGATGGAGTAAGGCTAGTCATCGTAACCAAAATTTTGTTCCTAGGTGCAGTGATAAAATCCAGGGGTGGAGATTCAGGTTGTTCAAGGATGCTCACTATTTGATTTAAGGAAACTGTGGTCATCGGTAACTCATAACTGAGTAATTGCATTAGTTGCGTTCTTCAAACTCAATTATATTTTACGTATTACTCATCATTTGTTTCGTTATCGAAGTCAGTGACCCCGTTTAATAGCCGCAGTAATACATGTCCTCCTATATCTCTGGTAATTCAAAGAAGCACTCAGTTTCAACATGATGGAGTACCGACATACTATGCCTTGTATGGTGAAAGGGGGATTAGTCGCAGCAGTTGTTTCATAGCTAGAGCTTGTGCTTTAAAAGTACAGTGCGTACGTTACAAACCAGTACAGCTACCTACTGTTGTCAGTTTGTATTGTTGTTGGTCCCCCCCATTCTTCATTGCAATATCTGTTTCTATTAATGTTATGTTATTAATAATGATGGATAGTAAAAGTGTTTTTCTTTATAATGTACCGGAATTCAACTATTATATCCAAGGAACATAACACATATCAAACATATCAACATCAATTACATATAATAAGTATCGGAGTCTATAGGTTTCGTTTATTAAAACCCTCAAAAACCCTAAACCACCTCTGAAAGTTTGTCGGTAGAATTCTCATTCGTCCTTTATGTACGAGGTAGTTAGCAAGGATCTTAAATGTCTTGTAAAGCATGATTAAATTCATCTCTTTAGGAAACATTTTACTTTTTTTTTCTTTGTACTAGGAGCCGTAATATTAGGTAACAGAAAACAAAGTTTATGGAAATAATACAATTGGATTTCTTGTTTATAGTTAGTTACTTTTAAAAACTTTATTTTACTTTCCTTCAGAAGGTAGCTTTAATCTTCTTTAGACCCTCCTATGAAATTGCTATGTTTAATCTCGACCCTTGTGTTACACACAGTTCAAATAGACGCTCATCTGTGAAACGCGGCCCGTGAGAGCTGAATTTATGCTATCTGCCGGCTGAGTCGGATATATGTACATAACCTCTGAGTTCAATCGCATGCAAAATATAATGTTAGAAATGATGTTCATGCCACCATACATCTTTCATACCTTTAAAGAAGGTATGTTGTTTGAAGAACGGAGAACAGTTTGGCTGCGATTCACTAATCTGCCCCAAAACGCCTATCAACTGATTCGAATGTGGGGCTATAACTATTACGGAGTTCTGGTTTCTTTGCACATCTGACAGCAAATTTAGGGAATTCCTAAACGTGGCATAAAGTTGGATGGAAACTTGTACTATACAAATATACAAGAACATCCCTCAGTTCTCTGTTTAGCAACCCTTCTGAATGGGCGTTTATTCTGCTTCTTGGAGCTCAAGTGTCTATGTGCTTAGTTTTCAGTAGCTTCCTCTCAGATTGGTTAGATTCTGCATGCCAATTTTGCCCTTCATCACGTTTTACGGTTCTGAACATTGCGGAAATAATGATTAACAAAGACTGGAAAAAAATTAGGGAACAAACATGGGGTTTGTGCACATGAAAGGCTTAGCTCAAACAGAAGCAGTCATTCAATGGTGGTCTCATATTTACACAACTTTTAGCTAATGAAATGCTTTTATTTACATTGTTCGATTTGCATACGTTTAATGGAATCCTACTAAAATTGAGTGTGACAAACAATTACAAAATATCACATGCTCGACGTGGCTTCTATAGCGGAATGTTCTGACAGAAATATCTTAAAATAGCCGAGACCAAAGTTTTGGCACTTTATGAGAACATTAAACAATTTAATACAGCACTCAATTCAAACAAAATTTAGAAGAATCTTTTCTTCTATCCCCAATAGTTGGGATCGATTTAAAGCTGCATTGTGCTGATATATGGATAGCTTACGCGAGTGGCTTAGCCTTATACCCGATATAAGCTTACTGGTCACAAAAGCAGGATTAATCAACAATGTATTACATTTATTTTACTTGCCATTGTCGTCTCGATAAAGACAGAAGTTAAAACCTGCTCTCTTCTAGTCTTCCAGGCCCGGTTACCATGGACGAATGCAATGGCTAGCTGCGTCGTAAATTTATAGAATATATGCTATGTATGGTGCAAACTTAGGGAGCTTGTATATGTATTTCAAGGTGTTGTACAGTCCTTGATCAAACTGGGAGCTGTAGAAATGAACTTAAATAAGAATTTCAAACCTTCAGAGAGCATTCCCTCTTGGATTTAATTCGTGGCACATTCAGAGGAATAGTTCTTATGCCCTACACTTTCAGTGCAGCGATCTATGGGGGAAGATTTACCGAATGAGGTAACTATAAAAAAGTTTATATTAAGTATTAAGGCATCAGAAATTGTTCGAAATAGGTATCCGCTTTCTGGGCCAAAAACGTTGAATAAAAGGCCGTTAAATTATTTCAACAGTGAAAAAAAGGAAATAATTTAAACAGCAAATCTAAATACATACAAATTCAATAATATAACATAAAGATATAAAGTACATATCCAAATGTAAACCCACATACACACTCATACATACCTTGAATATAAAACAAACTGTACTAAAATATCATGCTGGAAGAATTTGGTCCAAATAGAATGAGTACGTTACTGAATAGAAAATATTGTTATGACCAAAAGCAAATGCTACATAGTCACAGAAAATACTACAATAAAATAGGCATACAAAAAGAGAACGTGTTCGCTCGAGGATGTCTGCTCCTTTTCTGTCTGAGGAAATGTCGTCTCACCGCTCCAAGGTAGGGAAATATGTTGTGGGGAGATGTAGGAACTGCGCATGCATGCATGCATACACCAAATAAGAGTAATTAGTTTGTAGGAAATTTCAGAAGTGTCAACTGGCACAGAACAACTGATATTGTTTCCATTTGTGGTTTGAAAGTTTTAACAATGCTGGTAATAGCAAAATAGCGAAAACAATAAAAATGGAAGGAATGGAACATGAGAAGGATTTCTCAGAAGCTGATCATGTGGTGTAGGCAACAATTGAACACCGAAACTAAAAAGTTCAGAGATTATTTGACCAATTCCTGTGTGAATAAAAAATATACACATAGAAAAATGGAAAATACTCAATCTTGAAGACAGAAATATAGATATAATTGTAATGCATAGTCTCAGGGTGTACAGAAATGTATGTTATAACTCGTCCTGCACTGTTAAACACACTCTTTTTTCATTTCACTTAATATGCACTAAAATTGAGTTTTTATTCGCATTTAAAAAGTAATATTAATATTTTGCTTGTATTGTATATAAAATTTGTTCTCAGAATAACTGCCAGTTATGACCGAATATTGATTAAAGGAATATTTGCAATCCAAATACTTGTTTACTAATTGCTTACACACTGCGATAAAATGCAAAATTAAAAAAGAAACAACAACAACACATGTATCTCGTTTAAAATCTCTGGTATTACTTATCTGTAGAGCTTTGAGACTGAAAGGTACGCTAGAAAAATAGGTCGCTAAAAGTCCTGTAATTAGAACCTGCTAACACCGTACAATTATTGCACCTGTATTAAATACCAGGTCCAAACATTTTCCCCGCACACCTCTGTTTTGGATTTAATTTACCCTAGGCTACGACAGCAGCACTCAGATAGTAATAATAAATAGCAATTAGAGCCGTTTCACTCTAACCGTTTATAACAGGGAAATTGCAAACAACGGTGCACTTTCATTTTCTCAAATTCAACATCATTAAAATTAAACTACAACAAAACTATTAACCCCACCTAAATGGTATTTACAGCTTGTAAATACGACTAAAACTAAATGAGGTCTTTGCTTGTACAGTAAAAACACAATATTTGCTGCCAACATATGTGTGATGTGCATAGGCACGTAATATCCAAGAATTTAGAATATATTTGCACAAATTGGATCTCGTGTAATGTAGTTCTTTTTTTGCGTGTCTTTTTTAAGTTATGTAATAAAATCTTTGGTTTCTTATTTATCAACGCACTGTAATTGCATATAAGCGAATCTTTTTAAATATATATATATATATATATATATATATATATTTAAATTCTAAACGTTTTGTTACTGCCTGTGATAGCTGGAGTGTTAGGGCATCGGAATGGAAATTGAACAGGAATTTTCCTTCGCTCTATCGTCTCCATTTTTTCCATATTTACTCAGCTCGCTGACAGAACGAGTATCTGATAGTTTCCTACAAAATAGTAAGTATGGTTCCTAGAAGCAAGTTAGCGATCTCCAATTTTAAGACGGTTTCACTATAAGTACAACGTTTTGAGACGCTCTAATAACTAATATGTGTTAAAATACTATAAAATAATACGACTTAAGATCAATGCTTTATTAAAATTACCTCGTTTCACCGGGAGAAGTTGAAGTACTTAAATCTGAAAAAAAAAAGTGTTTCATTTATGTTTAAACTGCATCGACGTCTTACTTCAACAGTAAACGGAATGAAAGTGAAGAATTTTATGCCAAAGTCGCACAAAGAAATGACAGAGAAAAACTTTCATTACGAAGAACCTCTGCGGTAGAGTTAATCATATTAGTGTTTTTATTTCCTGTTAATCAGGGAATGCACTAAATAACTTTTTTTTTCATTATATGTATAGTATTATTGTTTACCGAGTTTCAATGTGAGCTGTGCAGAAATGTTATGATCTGATATACATGTTTTACTGCTATGCAAACTTATTTTCATGTGTTTACTTCATAGTTGAACCTTTTATTTGATTAACTTTTATTCATCTCTTATTTTTTATAGTAGGATACCTAAAGTAATTTGAATAAATAAATTTATTTTTTCCAATGTTTAATTTACATGCAGATATGTTTTAACATATAAATTTCATGCAATTTTCGCAAACAAGTTAACATGTTAAATAAAAGTATACAATTTACATTTCCATATTCTCAATACATGTAAACTTACTACAGTTAAAACATTTATATTCCCAGGTAATCAGCCTCACTTTATGGGGTTGCATTCCTTCCGTACTTCACTGCAATTAACACCAGGTTGAGTATGTAATGGGGGATTATAATCACCATTAGATAGTGCAATTTTCAACATTGTTGTTTCTATTCATCTTGTCCATCTTCCATACCCATTTTTGCCTCACCTCATGTATGTATTTTCCAAGTTTCTGAATATTCAATTTGATTTTAGATTTAAAATTTATTTGCCTTTTATTTCATTTGGTTTTCCCACTTTTGTATACGGAACTGTTCCCTCCAAAATTTGGTTAGCTTACATTCTAATATACAATACCAAGTACTATTTGGTTCTTCACACATAAGGCCTATCTCTTTAATATATCTATTTCTTATTTCACTTAAACATTACAGCTATTCTAAACTATTCCAGCCCTTCCTTTCCTGTCTTATCACAGATTTCATATATCTCCCTGTTCTCCACACATTTGTTTAGTGTGCTATATAATTTCAGAGGTATTTTGACAGTAAAATAGTCCATATTTCCTGTTTCTAATATCCTCGAATCTTGTTTTTATTTCTTTCCAAAATCCTTTTTCCATTCTTTCCCTCTCATACCACACTGTAAAATATTTTGGATTTTTAGATATCCAAGTTTCTCTCCTCTTAATTTTCCCAAACACTGATTGATGGTATGCTCCCCTCTTCTAGTCTCCCTATTCTATACCATTATTTCAGTTTTCTTTCTATGGCCTTGCTTTATGGTCAAATATTCCTAGTTCCATTAGAGTAACCTCGTTAGGTGAATATATAGGTAAGCCCTAGAAAAATTCCACAAAATAATCTATTTATCATGTTTATCGCTTTCCATCCTCTATCTGCCCCCAAATTCCGTAGATAGTCCTGCTCTCTACTATTGAACCATATATTCTTTCTAACCACTTTACTTGCATTTTAAAGTAATTTAAAATATTTAACAATTTATTCGTTTTTCTGATCTCTAAAATAATTATGTAAAATATGATTCTAAATACGCATAGGAAACAAGTTTATTGCAGAAGTTGAATTTTGTAAAAAGTTTTTTCCCTGAATTTTTTGTAATAAAGGAAGACAATAATGTTCATGAATTATGAACTTATTAATTCCACTCAGAAAAGTGAACAATTACTTTTTGTTATTTTTCAGTTTAGAACTATTAATAAAACAATTAAAATCTCTCTTGTACATTTTTGAAAGTGGCGTTTTAATTTTGTTACGATGGTCTTCATTTCCTCTTATATTATTTGTCATTTTTATTGGTGTTAACACCTAAACAGAGTATTCTGCTCAGGGATTATTTCTTATGCATTTTAAAATTTTGGCTATTCTATTTCTTCAACAATGCTTATAATTATTCACATTCATTGCTAATTCTCATTTTTCTTGTTATACACTAATTTTTATCATAAATTCAATATTATCAATTTGTGGTTATACTGAGGTTCTATTCTATATGACGATTTTGTAAATTTTATCCTTTCAGATCGATGTTAAATTTTTTAAAGTATTTACTTAGCAAAAATTAAATAATTTATTATTATTATTATTATTATTATTATTATTATTATTATTATTATTATTATTATTATTATTATTATTATTATCATCATCATCATCATCATCATCATCATTATTATGTATTGTCATAACACCCCAGTCAGAACGTTTTTGTTATTAAGAAGTTTTTAAAAACGCTTTCTTAATTTAAAACGTCCCATAAGTACATTTTAGAAAGTGTATGATTTTTAATTCAGTTTTGCTGAGATCTAGAAACCTCTGCAACAGACCGCTCTACTTTTGTTGTCACTTTGTATACTTCTGCCCACCACAAAGACGCCGTTCCATTTTCATTTTCGGCACTATCTACAATCTCCATTAAAATTCCTTTTTATTATGGTCATCCCTTTTCACAGCTAATGACACTATTTTTTACCTCCCTCTTCCCAGTTCACACAATCTAGTGCGATAATTGATAATGTGAAGACAGGAGCAGGCTCCCCTTCTCTTCAGAACATGGACATCCCCTGCCTTCTCTCTCTCTCTCCTTATCATCTCACTAGCGTTCTGTCATGCAGAGAGTTATATATTGCACATATGACAGCCACAGACAGGGCTATTATAAAGCAATATGAGCTTTGCAAGACACGTTTTGGCGAAGGGTATGCACATATTCATGCACTGCGGCGACATTGCAGCTTGAAATTCGTTGTTAAATATAAAGACTGAAAAATATATGAATTTACTATACGTTAAGTGTGGATAAGTTAAATGTTGCTCGTTCACCAGCAGTTATGACAATTGGTGACCCTTGAGGCCTAAATATTTCTTTTTAGTTATTGAACAGAATGTATTCACTTTTTCCTATGCAATATTAATTGTCTATCTTCCAGTTATCAAGACAACTCAATTAAAGAAGCAGATTTGTATATAAACAAATAATAAGTGAGTAAATATAGCTGCTTTGTTAATTTTTCTACCTACTAGTAGCCATTTCAGTCAATTATTATCGTAACTTTTATTTATTTAAATTGTTATATTGTTAATGAACAGATAAATGGTTTTAATATAGGAGTCTAGCAGCTTTTCTCTGATAAAATATTAAGAGAAACAGTACGAGACGTTTATATAATTAAAATGAACGCCCAACTACTAATTTAAGTCGAGATGAAATGTTTATGGCTAATGAAACAAATAGAAATGGTGGAACACAAGCGTTTGCCTCTATGACCCTGAATATGGAGGCGATATCAAGTATTCAACAGTTTAGAAGAACAACCTATAGATAAACCAAGAACTATAATTGCAGTACAAAATATTTCTGTGCCTTAAGGCCCTGAGAGAGAAAGTCTAACTGCTATAAGTGTAACATTGCCCTGCAGAACGTTGGCATTTTAACTGTTTCAATCTAAACTGTCGACATTAAATAGTATTTCATTTTCCTCGTCTATCAAGGTGGAAATAGGCACGTCTTATTGCATAGCGCATTGGCAACAGAAGCAATGCACCCGTGTTCTCTTAACAGATGAATCACGCTTCGATCTGCATCAAGGTTCCGAGAAAATACCCATAAGTAAACAACCAGATAATGTAAGAAGTCTGGGGCATGCATAGGAAACTCACAGATTCAAAGGGGATACCATCAGAGAAACAATGGCAAATAGAAAAACATATTCCAGTTTGATCCATACAAACAGGTACATTCAGTATGTTTTGCAGCCTGCGGTCCTTCCTATTGATGATGCATCTGCCCCTGATACATGCATGATAATGACAAAGTGAATGATCGATCCGGAGGGTATTAGAAAGAAATAATGTTACATTATTAGAGTAGCCTGCTTAGTCCTAAAATCTAAATCCGATCGAGCATATGGAATACTCTTTAATGGAGAGTTTTTGAGAATATATAAAATAACCCTGATTCATCTCCATCATTATTGGCAGAATATCCAATAAGATGAAATCCTTTACCACATTGCATCAATGCTAAACTGTGCCAGCTTGGATAGGAACTATGGAAAGTGTTTTTTTGGTTTTTCCTATTCATTGCCAAATAAAATAATTTATTGTAGGAAACATTTTATTAAACAAACTTCCAAACCATTTTATTTCGTCATTATACATATTAAATTGCTTAGTTTATTTAAGAGTTTTAGTGAACTAGCTATTTCAAATGTCAAAGTCAATGAACAAATTAACGCACTCCCATATGAGCTGATTCCACACAGAACCAATTGAGGCCAATAACTTCAACAATGCCCCAAAAATTCTTAGGTGATCAGATCTGGAAGAGAATTTTAAACATAGGATAAGGCATTCATACTTTACTATATAGAGGCTGTAGAGAATTTGGATATTTTAATGCCAAAGAGGTGGCGATTAGTGCAGCATTGTAAAGTGCAGGGCAAACATTAATATTCTTAACAAACATTACTGCCACGAAATACTTGGAAGATCTCCAGCTTTGTTAATGTTACTTTTGAGCATTGAATATGAGTGGAAAAAATGAATATTTCCTTCTCCTCACATTATTAAAATATCTGAGGATACCTTATATATTAATAACGAAATTGCCAAATTATTTACATCACTATGTGAAATTGTTCTTATAATAAAAACCTACACTAATTACCCAACAAAAATTCTCTCTGACCTAGCTTATTTATTGAAAATTAAAATATTTTCTATAAATGTTTTAAAAACTCATAAATCATAATAAAATATTAATTATATAAAATATTTTAATTTGAAATGTACAATTAAACTTATTTCTTGTAAAACTTCAAGAGTTTCATTCATTCACACCATATTTACGGATACCGACCACTCTAGTGAACATTATGGAAAAAATGTATGAGACCATAATACGATCGGCAATATGTTAGGGATGTGAGATATGGGATTGGGGTAAAGTGAAACAGATAAAACGTAATGCTTTCTTAAAACGGCTCATCGGATTCCATGTTTTATGGTGTTTTAAGGGAATTTGGATGCTTTCCAGATCCACAATCTGGCTGTAAAATATTGGTTACAAATATTAAAGAGAGAAAAATCTTAACTAAGGGCAACTTGCTACTTCCATCAAGTAAGAAGTTGACACCATAGTTACTGGGTAGAAGGGTTAAAGAGGGAATTATAAAGAATTGGAACGAGATGGAGAAGGAATCAGGAATAATGGTATGGGGGAAAGTCTGAAAAAAATATTTGACATCCAGGAAGAACATATAAGCAGCATGTAGAGAAAAAAAGCATTGGAACTGAGTAATGAGCTGAAAATGAACTGGGGGAAGGAATTAAATATACATAAAATGATTTTTTGGGCCGATCAAGAATAGCTAGGCTTTAGACTGGAACGCTTGGAAAGCACAGCACTTGCCTTCTTAGGGAAACTTGAAAGATTTTTACTTATACTAGCACATTGTCCAAACACAGAACACAGGCGGGTGAACCTTGGAACCAAGTTTACATACTCGAATAGGGGCAGGTTAGCATGTCAGGACTGGCTGCGCAGGAAGAGAGTAGGTTCAAAGTGTTCCTGATTAGAAGTCATATGTATATAATTGTGATGTGATGAGTATGAAAGAGAAAGTGTGTGTGTGTTATGTTCATGTAATGTAATAATTTTTCTGTTAATATATTTATATAAATATTATTATCGTAAAGTTATATTGTCCTTCGGTGTTATATAATATCATGCACGGTCTGTGGACTCGTGCGACGGATATCTTGTAAAATTGAATGTTAATAGTTCTTAAAATAAACACAGTTTTTTGTCTATCTTATCTATATATCACGTTAATGCGTTTTAATTTATACATTACAATTGTAATAGTGGATAGACAACAGCAATAGAAAAAATGTCCTTTGTTGCATTTTTTATAATTCGAAGCATTTTGAAGTATAGTAATCTTAAAGGTTTTGTGTCAATCATGTTGAAGAATTTTAGTACGAGAGGACCAAATTACTTAAAATAATTTTAGAAGTTGTTGCATACAATATTGGGTATACAAAAGCAATGTTTTGTTTAAACTATTAAAACTTAGGTTAATATATTTTTGTTTATTAGATTCGCAAAATAATTATTAAGATTAATATAGTTGTTATAGCGTTGAAGTAAATAAAACAATTACAAAGTGAGCAACGCTATTTGTGAACTTATTTTTGCACTAATATTATAAAAAAATAAAACAAAACACATACTCTCTGCAATTAATGCATTCTAAATTTGTAAATTAGCTATGCAGAACATCAAGCAGCGTTTTCATATGTTTCAGGATAAAATATTATTATTATTATTATTATTATTATTATTATTATTATTATTATTATTATTATTATTATTATTTTTTTGCTAATACTCGGAGAGATATAATAAGTGTTCAGACATTCTTGCTTAAATTATTAAGCTCTATTATCGCGTTTTTATGATCTTGAGTTTCCTTCCATCTTATACAAATATATTTGAAAAAATATATTAAGAATAAACAGTACACTTTCTGATATTTAATGTTAATTGTAGATCATTTTTCTTATTTTTGACATTATTTCAAGTATAAATTTATATATATTTTAGAGATACAATTTTTTTACAGTGAATGTTTTTTTATGAACTGTAAAATGGGTGCTAGTTTTTCATCACTTTCTTGTCAAATAGCTGTATACAAGTACGTACAAAAATTAGAAACAATGGTTGAATACTTTATTATAAAGAGCTATTCATAGAAATGTCCTAATCATTGTTTTTTCGGCAATTATTTTCTCAATTTCAGTATAAAACAGTGAAACATATTTTACACTTTCTGTGGGATTTTGAAATGTTCACGCATAAAACACGAACAATTATATTAGGGGTATAAGATGAAATGGTGAGACCCAACATTTTCATATTTAGACAATTGACTATCGTCATAATGAAATCACAATCCTTTGTTACGATAACATACTTGACGGATCGGACTGCTTGCAGTACTGGAGAGGAACTAGTCTAAAAAGCCTCACGTAGTATTTTAAACTTATCTGGCGAGGGCGAGTTTGTAATCGGATTGCGTCAGTAACGCCTTTTATCTGCAATTCAAACTTCCACTGCCTAGTTTTTCCCTTTAAATTGAGATCAAACGGATGCCTTGCCTGTTAAATAAACTCTCTCTGGAAATGTCTGATACTTTGAATTTTGTTTACTAGTGGAATATAATTTTCTGCTAGTATTTTAATTTGGGTTTGAAAAATTTAACACAAACCATTAGAATTAAAAAATTATTCCTTTTCCTAATATCTCTTAATGCACCATTACTTTTCTTTTAAGAAATATTAAATATTTTCTTACTATTTTACGCTAGTCATGATATTAAATGAATGTTTACCATTTAAGTTTTATTATATAATTTTTAATCGTTGCCATTAGGTGAAATATTATCGCCACGCTTACCTCCTTTATTCTTCCTTACCCTTCTCCTACCTCCATTCCTAACGGTCCACTTGACCTTTCCAACAAATTCTATTTCCTTACCTAACTTTTCAACACAATCTTGCCATAATACACTGATAACATTATTACATTTAATACCCTTTTTGTTTAGCATTATCAACTTTTATTCTTATAATAACAGCTATAATGCAATTAGATAAGTTACACACATTTAACAAAATACAAATATTAATATAAATCAATACAATGGCTTGCGTTAGTTAAATTAATATGAAATAAAAATATTTCTTTGTAACATAGGTGAACTTATATTGTAATTACATTATATGTGCTTTTGTGCTAACAGAATGTAATACTCGTACCTGGATATACCGACTTAGTTGAATGCTACCAAAATACCGATGATGAATGGTTGTCACTTATCTTTGATCTGTGACCAATATTACATATTTTTAGAACAGAAAACACTTATTCACATAGATTTGTGGTACCGAACGTACTCATAGTTTTTGCTATATGTTTGTTCATATGTGGAAAATGTCTCTTTTGAGACATAGTAATTCATTGAACTTCTCTTGAAGAAAGTTGTCACATTGATATGAAGTGTCGATGGAATTGTGGATTCAACAACAGAGATTGGGAAAAATGAATATTTAAAAATTGAACTGGATAGATGCTATGTGGCTCAAAATGTTTTCTAAAATGTCTCCTGTAAGTTATTTAAAGACATAAATGAAGTATATTAAGATTCAGGTATATTAAATGCAAATTTGTTTAAGGTGGGGGAAAAGATACAAGCTTATTCTCATACCTGTTGTCCCCACAAATTAAGTCTAGTTCTAAATGCTTTAATTTTATCAAAGAGTTAGTGAGCAGGAGGTCTTTTCCTTGTAAGGAATTTATTGAAATCAATTTAAACGGTTTTTAACTTCTGTGAGAAAAGCTAAGTCTGCAAGTCAAAGAGGATCAGCTAGCTGGAGGTTTTGTTTTCTCTGCATGTTCAAAAACATACTCATTTCTTTAGTCAAGGGGAAGAAATGTTCCAACACTTTTCCGTAACTCAACCATCTGACGTTACAAAAATAAGGTACACAAAATAATCTGATTCCAATGATTCCAAAAGTTCGCTGAACTGCCTGTGGTTAAGGTCTTTGATCCTTAAGTGTGTACCACAGTACTTTAAAAATTTAGTTTTTTTTTTTTTTTTTTTTTTGCATAATCTTTTTGACGAAGGACACTGTAGGTACAATGTATTTGTTGACCAGCAGGCATTTCTTTTTATTTTAAAATGTCTACAAATTCTATATTACGGCCTGCCATAGCTGCGGCACTGTTCGTGACAGTTGAAATGAGTAAATCGTAGACAATTGTCACCACTCTTAAAGGCACAGAAAACATCTTCACCTGTTATTGTCCCTTTCATGAAAACTATGCCTTGAAGCTCTTTCGTAATGTTCACATTTTTATCCACATCTCAAATTATAATGTCTAGATGAGCAATAACCTGTATAACATACACAGTAAATTCCTTTCCTTTCATTCTTTATTTATTTCCTCAATTTGACGGTCACTTGTATGCTGAAAAAGGTTATTTAAAAGTATATCTGTTCCAGCAGGACACGTTTGACCCCGCAGAAAATTGTAAACTCTCCTTGGTGAAGGAGCTAATTCTGAACTTCAGCTATCGTGGTATCAAATGCGAAATTTTGTAATTTGTCCACAAAGCACTCTCGCTTGTTTCTTAATTATCGTTCTTCAAATATAAATTACGAAATGCATAATGCTACACTATTATTGTTGTTTATTCTTATTATTCTTTTTACTTTTATTTTTCGTTAAAACAACCGAAGGAGTCATTTACATAATACAGCTCGGCTTTCTTAGCAAAATTTGTTTGAAGTCCGCAACCATCAATAATTTTGCTAAAATCGATAATTAATATTTACTAGCAAAGGAAAAATTATGAAAGCACTTAAGTATTTCTTGCGAAAGAAGTGAGTTTGGCTACAGTAACTGAAGAAAAGTTAGTAGTTCTCCATGATTATAGTTTGAGAAAATACAATGTTAGCACCTTAAGGTCCTACATCGGAGCAATGACTAGGTAATACTGATTACATGCATCGTTTTAGAACTCAATTATGTTATTTACATTTGTTTGTTTATTCATTCGTTCATTTCATTTATTCACTTATTTTGGTATCGAATGGCGGAGGCTTGCTAAAGTAATATTGACTCAAGAATGTAATTTGTACTGTTTGGTTATATGTAATTTTCCATTACACTGCGCTTATGTTTAGCGCAGCTGTATAGACTCGTCGATATCTCATCTCCGAGGATTGAATCATTGCAGACAGCAGAGTGGATATATAATTATATGAGCACATTTGTAACTGTGTTTTATTTAAATTTTAATGTGTGTATAATTAATATCAACACTTCTGTTCCTAAAATAATTGTTGATTTTTTTTTAATTTTCTCATAATTATTGTTAATATTTAATTATGTTTCCTAAAATCAAAAACTTCGGGCACAATCAATAGAATAGTTATGCCACCACATCAATAAGCAACTTAAATACAAAAGTGAGCGGTCTTCGTTGCGGGACTGTATTTCAATATACTTTCATCAATATACAAAAATAACAACTTTTTATGCACACTCAGAGCTATCCGGGCTTTGAAATAAAACGTTCCCATGCAAAATAAAATACTGTAGAAGCCAGAAAGTTATGACAGATATGTTACACTCCTCTTCCTGTTGGTGGAAGGGGTAATATACTACTTTATTCAAAATTAACATTTCTAGGTTCTTACTTTTCCTAGGACTAGTTATATAATAGTTAAACAGATATATTTTATATTTTATTAGCAAATAGGTTACATTATACAGGATGGATGATTCACATAAAACTGTATTGTTTAATATAAAATGCTATTTATTTAGAATGCGTATCGACACGTGTGGTCAGGGCCGTTAAGGGGGTACGGAATGACCTATCTTAACAGTGTTAAATGTGTCATATGTAAGGAACGTTTTCTCTACAACCTAGAGAAAACATTTTCAGTCTGTAGGTTTGTCCTTATGATAACCAAAATAACATTTTTTTTTAAAAAATGTGAATAGTTTTGGAAAAATAATTTTTATTGTGACAATTGTTTTACTACATTTTACAGTGCATTTTTTAAAATATTTTTTTCAAATATTTATTATTTTCAAAAACATTAATTCAATATACTTAAAACACCCCCACAAACGATTCCTAAAATTTAGCTCAAAATATTAACTAATAACTAAGAAAATGTTCCTTCTGTGAGAAAAAAATTAAACTTATGGGAAATTGACTCCAAAGTTGAAACATCAGTACAGGTCTGCAGCCTATCTGCAGTCCTTTACTCATGGCCTTTGATCATGAATTGATAATGAGATTCATTTTCTAGTTGCAATTTCCTTTTTGCACCTCTTTTGAGCTGTTTAACTTGATTTGAGTTTATTAAGCTTATTTTTTGCGCTCCTAAACCTCTCTTCACATATTCGCTGTATTTGAGCCAGCAACTAAACCTAACAATTGCAATGCTTTACATGTTTCTTTCATTATAAGTGGCCACCCCATCATGTACACCAAAGTGTAAGGTAATAAGAGACTGGGAACATACCGCTTTATAAACTGGAGATATTAATGTTATATTCTTAAATACTATATTACCTTTTTAGCTTATGTTGCGAGAGTCAAAACAGCGAAGCTGGCCATCCGTAATATGCACTTAGTATGAAAAGAAAGTTTTCTTACACGATGAAAAGACATATACTTATTTTATTAGGTTTATCCCATAGTTCATATCGTAAGGTTTTACAAACCTCAATATTTCAAACCGCCAAGGGTGACCGAGGTTGTTCAGGTGCGGATTCGTGAGCGGGAGGTCTGGGGTTCGAATCCCGCCAGGACTGTCCTCCCTGACTGAGGTTTTTTCCAGGTTTTCCTCAGTCCGCATAAATGGCAAATGCCGAGGAGGTACCCCTAAACTTAGGCCTGAACGATTCCTTCCTTAAAAATAAATCCTTTCCCAATATATCATTTCATCTCATGTATCATCGTTGTCCATCGCCTGTGGTGCCTCTGTAGCAAAAGCGGGCTTTGAACATTACTCATTCAATATTTCAAATGTTATTTTTGGAAAGCTTGCGAACAAAAATTAATTATTTATTATTTTTAGCAAGGTTTAATACTAATTGTTTATAATTATATTAAGCGTGCACATTACACTTACAAATAGAAACATGATGTTTTTCTTTATAATAAAAAACACGAACATTTTCTAAATCGTACAAAAGTGCTTAACTGTAAAGTATTCATTTAATAAGAATTTTAAAACTGAAACAGCTATGAAACTCCTTCTTTGACATTCTGTCCTTATATTTTTTAAAAAATGTACTGGTTGTACAATGACAATTCATGATTTATTGCAAACAATCTGTACAGCACAAAGTACCGCATTTTCCACTTCTGCCTCTGTTGTGGTCGTTTTCTAAATTCTTGTGAAATATGGTCATACACTCTTCGGCATTAAACTAATTTTCAATATCACCTATTATTATTGTTGTTATTATTTTATTATTACTATTATTATCAAAGAGCCGAGGCATTCCAGATTTAGGTTTAGGGTATCTTCTCCGTTTTGTCATTTGCCATTTATGATGACTAAGGGAAAAACCTGGGAAAAACTTCTGTCATTTATGATGACTAAGACAAAAACCTGGGAAAAACTTCTGCCAGAAAGAACGAATCTCAAAACCCCCGTTCACGTTCTGTATCCTAACTACCTGGGCTACCCACTATTTTGTATAATAGCTAAATATATGTATAATATACAGGACTTTCATTTCTAGAATTCCATGTGTGTGATAGCTACATATTTAACTTAACTTTAAGTTAATAAAAAACAGTAAATTAGATATTAAGAGAAAAATTTAGAACCGATGTTGATTAATTTTTTTCCTTCACCTCCTGATCCCTCTTCATTTCCCTTATGAAATTGTAAAGTCCGTCTCTTGTTCCTTAAATGTTAAAAAGAATGCAATGTTATCAAATTTTTATCGATTGTTGTTTTTGTATCTTGAATTTGCACTAATAATAATAATCATCATCATAATTATAACAACAATAATACAAATAATAATAACAATAATTCTCAGCATTTAATATAATATTTGTATTTTGATTTTTGATAATACTTTTTACAAAATGAGTGTACTCTACAAGAAAGAACAGAATTTAAGCATATTAATAAAGTGCTGCGAAATAGGCTATATTTGTTTTAATATTAGTATTAAAACTTTATAATAAATTGTTTTTTCATCCATTAGTTTTTTTATTCTATCCAAAATTCAAACAGCAACCTCATAATGACCTGTAAAATTAATGTTAATTAAATTTTATGTTTCATCCCCTCACCCTTAGGTATTTCCCTTTGAATTTTCAAATGGCATCCCTATTTTGTTGTTGAATTTGTTTTTTTTTTTTCCTGGTGACCTGGCAACCTGAATTGGAGGTAGTGAAATTTAAATTAATGTACATCAATTTAACTTTCTAAATGTATGTGTTTGTTTAAATTAAATTTATGTTAAACAAGTGGAAAGTTTTGAAATGAAAGTTCTATATATTTACAGTAGTAAAAAGATCAATAATCATGAAATACAGAATGTCTTTTAACGCTGGTGGAGTAACTTAAGAGCAAAAAACAATGTCGGGGAATGTTTCCCGTTTGGTACCTACTACCTTTGATTTATGTGCTAACCGGCCTAATTTAAACCTTTTGTTAATGTATTTTAACTTAATTACCATCTGTACTTATTAAAGAACATGTTTTCCACCTGCTTCATCATAGGCATGGCTGGATCTGTTTGGATACCCGGCCTTTTCTGTATCATAGGCAATGATGATCTTCCCAATTTCATCTCCCAGTAATAAATAAGATCCCTGAGATAAGACCCGTGGGGGATCAAAGAGAGCAATTTGTTTAAGTTTACACCCGACCCACATCGCCGGAAAACGATCATTGAGTAGACGCTTTGATCTGCTATAATGCTGCACCATTTGTAAGTGCTCTCATACTGTATCACATTCGAATGTAAAGCCTTGATTTAGTGATATGAACAGAAAGCAATCTGACTAGAGACACTAGTGACTAGTGCAAACGACCCACTGCAACATATTATATTAAAAATCTTTGTATTAATCATTTTTACCATTCCTGAAAGTTAGCAGCATTGTCACCGTTACTTCCTGTTTAATAAAGACAAGAAAATATTTACAACATAAATTAGTATCATATTTGTATAAAGAAACTTTAATGTCCGCCGAGTATCCAGAGTTTCTTCAGAAAACGGAATTTATCTCATTAGAACAGGATTAATATGTTCTTTCAACAAGATGAGGCGCAAGTACACAATGTAACAATTATTTGTAGACATTGTAACGTGAAGTTCCCTTATTTTGACTCAATAAATCAATACTATAGTTCACTTTACAGATATGATATCTTTAGAGCTCTTATTGGGGTAATCAAATTAAAAACGAATTTAAATTTTCTTTACAGAAGAAAGAAAGAGTTGTGATAATAACATTTTGCTAATTAAAATAGTTTTAATATTATTTTATTTTGTTAAATGAAAAGAAATCCAAAGTATGGAGTTTCAAACTTGTTTAATCAATGGCGTTTTTAAGTGTAATAAATGTACAGAACAAAATACCCAAATTTTTAATTTAAAAACCACAATTTTAGCATTAACTTCTGAACATCCTGTATTATTACTAGTTTCCCAAGTGCTAGACCTTGGTCATCTCTATAACATAAACATAAAATATACATTATATATTAGATTCCCCTTGAGGTACTAAACTATTAAATAAAACAATTAACTTTGCAGTAAACAAAACATGTAACAATAAATAATAATTTTTATTCTTAAAGAAGATAAATTCAATATTTTGTACTCTAATTAAATTTAACTAAACGTGTAAAGATATGTGTGGTATTTCTCCTCATTTATAAACGTTATGCACATTACTCCAGAGAATTATGGGAAATTCAAGAGAGCAGTTCATGTAAATACCAACTATTAGAAGTGTTTTACAGTGAGGATTCAGTTATCAGGTCAGTAATACGTGTGTAGCAGTTAGTTTGAAGGATGCTTTATCAGCGAATTGTGAAGCATTTGTGCGTTACCCTGTGCTTTCGTTGTGATAATTTTTCTTCTTTAGTTATGCTCCTAAATAAATATCAAGAAGAACGAATTTTTATGTGCCGTATTATTATGAAAATGGAGTAATGCAGAGAAGGCGTAAAGTGATTCACAAGATAATATCCTGGTGGCCGTATAGGTTTTTTTGATAATAGAGTTTGCTTTATTAAAATTTATTGATTTAGGTTGGAGTGAATATTATTAGGCTGCTTGTAACATCCTCTACTCTGCAGATCTGAACAAGGCTAGTCACTGTAAAGCCTTCGCGATTGTTTGAATTGTTGTGATATGTTCGTTTATTGTGGGGAAAAATAGCTGTTAAGGAGAATGAGCACTGGTGACGTTTGGTCGTTAGAAAATTTCAGGAGCAAGTCATGTTTTAATCTAATTAGTGAATAAAATCTGTAATAAATACACCCCTGATCTCCCCTTGTTTAAAAGCTACGAGAGACAGAAGCTCTCAATGACAAGAAACATGCGTGGAGAAAAAGAGGAATTTGCTGCACATTCCGCCAATTTATTGCAGCTGAGGGGCATCATTTACAACGTCTTAACACAGGATAGTGCTTATTATTATTATTATTATTATTATTATTATTATTATTATTAGTTTTAAATGTAATATTTTATGCTTTCAGGCATGTGTATAGTAAAATATAAAGTGCTAGCTTTACGCGGGCGATTCAATCTCCCGTTTCCTGGTTGCAAAGGTCGAACTTTCCCATTAAACAGCCACGTTCAGGCGGGAACTCAATAACGTTACTATATAAAATGAATAATGGTGGTTACCTTGACTTAAAAGAAAAAAAAATACATTTTCCCTGTTCCTGTTAAACACAAATAAATATCCTCATCCAAATTGTGTACGTAATAATGGATAATTTGACATGCTATAGATAGCTTTGAATGTACTATAAAGGACAAAGATTTTATTTAAATAAAACGTACAATTGTTGCTGCTACGCCCTCAGTTGACATTTAATACATCTGCACATTGTTTTATGAAATTTTCAGATGTAGGTAATGTCTATACACAATGTTGCATTTTATTTCTTGGTAATATTTACGATAAGATAAGGAGCGAAACTTAAACTTTTGATCCTGTTAAGCGCTACCAACCCCATCATCCAGCTGTTCGTAGACACAACACAGAGTGCTTCTAGTAAATCCATATGAAAGAGGGGAGCCCTTTGGGGACAACTCGCTCTTCCACTTCTGTACCGCCCAAGACATCAACCCGCAGTTCACAGACCAGAGAGCCTCCCAAGTTCTAAGCAGAAGTCAGAGCCACAGTTCAGCATTTCACAATTACTGTAGGTAGATGCCATAGTCTTCGCATAAAAACCAACCGAGAGGGCAAAAAGAATGAAGATGAAGAAATAAAAAGTAACTGAAATTGGAGGGTTTTGGAGACACAAAAGCTGGGAACAAAAGAATCAAAAACAAATCTACACTTTGTACAGCAAAATGCCACATTGCAGCACCAAGATTAGAACTTAGCGTCATCTCTAAGTAACTGTCGGTTGTGGACATTTTAAACCGAGACAGACAGGTGAAACACTTAGAACAACTACTGTTTTGGAACATTAAAAAGAGTTAACATGGAATGAGTTACAGAGGGACAAGTTTATTTGACTAAGCCTGTTTGCCAAATGTCATCACATTCGTGTGCTAGCAATAGGTTGGCCTAAAGCGTAGTCACGCTACAAGGGAGTGTAAAGCAACGTGCATTTTTAAGGACAATAAATCAACCCTGCAAAGTATTTAAATGGTAAATATTGGTATTCCCCCAACCACACAGCGTCATTTAACGAAACGAAATACAAGGCCGTGGTTATCAGTTCGCCCCAGGCGCTATATATTTTATCTGGTTTTCACAATATTTTCACAATATGCCCATTTGTTTTCATAAGCTTCTACTCTATAAACATGTTAACGATTTTTTGCATTTTCGGTCGCGCAGGGTTGGATTAAAGTGTTTTCGACGCACGTGAGATAATTCGGTACCGTTGTGCTTGCACTTTTCGTAGAGTGACATCATTCACCAGAATTAGTCGGTCACGCTAGCGAAGAAGCCGGATGTCGGATTTCTACGAAAAGAAACAAAGATCGCAGTCAGGTTGGTGATACATATGTGATGCTAATGTGCTGACGTCACGAGGCGAGTGAATCAGTCAGCATTACATTGAACTAGCTTTACACTGATAAAGTACGGGACAAACCTTAATAACCTCGCCCTATCCTAAAGAGCTCCTAGTGTATAATACAGCAGTGGCTTTATTTGTGGACAATTTCCGTAAAAAATTGTATCCCTTTTAAATCTTCAAAGATTGTGTTGTGCTAAATCAACAGATGGGTTTTTTTATATAATGTTTTATACCATATTTATTATTTTAAGAGAAATGGAACTTACTGCATTCTGTATAAATATTACAAACAAGCTTAATTAACATCTTCAGTAACTTCAATGTATCCATCTTAATGCAGCAACAACATAATTGTGTAAATGTGCTGCATGCTCTGGAGCTCTATTGTTGTATTCTCTCAGTACCGAAGTAAAGTGTGATCTGTTGTATAACTGCTGGCAAATAGCATTTGAAGTTGAAAAGTAATCCTGTAGTTTGAAATAATGGTTCCTAAGACGAAACGCTCTGATTGGCCACCAAGTAAAAGGAGCAAAATAGTAATACTTCGGGAAGAAGGTTATTCCTATGAAGAAATAGCGAAAAGTTTGGATGATGGCGCTACAAAATCAGACATTA
Organism: Metallyticus violacea; assembly: GCA_030762175.1. Taxonomy (NCBI): domain Eukaryota; kingdom Metazoa; phylum Arthropoda; class Insecta; order Mantodea; family Metallyticidae; genus Metallyticus; species Metallyticus violacea. The sequence goes on along the minus strand of CM060840.1, from coordinate 36,440,235 downwards.
GGAAAGCTTGCAAGTAGTACGAAGTAACTGAGAGCACTAGAAATCTCCAAGAAGTGGCAGAAAACCAAAACTAGCTCTTCAAGATTGCCGCAGATTCTGCCGTCTTTTTCCACAAGATCGCCGAATTACGGCAAAAGATATAAATTCATCTTGAGAACTTCTGGAGCATAATTCTCTGACCGAACAATCAGACAAGAAATTTACAAAAGTGGTCTACGAGCTAGGACTCCAATAAGACACTTTATCAAGCAGAGGCAAAAGCGTGTGGAATGATCTTTAGCACATAGGGATTAAACGCAAGAAGACAGGAGGTAAAGACATTTGGGGCGATGAAACGATGATAAACGTCTTTGGAAATGACACCATCATTTTTGTGCTACGTCGAACAGGTGAGGACACGTTACCTGAGTCTACACCCGCCATGAAGCATCCTGTCAGCATCATGGCATGAGGAAGCAAGGCGATCAATGCATGGTATCGGGCGCCTGGAAATGTTGGAAGACAACATTAATGCCAAAAAATACCAAGAAGAGGTCTTAGACATAAAACAGGTGCCTACAATTCGTGGTTTGTTTGAGGGTGACAGCAATGCATCTTCAGCAGGATGGCGCAAAGTATCACACCGCTTGATTCAATCAGAAATGGTTCAGGGACTATAATGTTGCTATCTCCCTTGGCGAGTAAAGTCCTCAACCGAATTGAAAGCTTGTGATCAAGGCTGAAAGTTTTAATATCCCAATAACAAGAAGAAGCGGCTAGAGGCCATCATCCAATCGTGGTTTAGAGGATAATATCAGAAGATCTCCAGTATCACAACCCACAGTGAGTCGTAGTTAGCCATTTGGTGCTCCGGTTTCTAGCATTCATTCACAGTTAGCCATAGGTTAATGTGTGTGTGTGTGTGTATAAATTGATTACGAAGCATCATTTTTCCAGCTTTATTCCTTACCCCTTTTGCTGTGCGCTCTATGTAAGGAATTTCTTGCTGTTGATATAACCATGACATCTCCTTCTTGACCCGAGTTCAGTTAAAAATTATTGACAAACTTTTTTGAGGTGGTGAGTGGATTACATGCTTTGAACACATTCACATAGTCTCCTAATGATGTTAATATTTATCCCTCCTGTTATTTTAAGTATGTTTAACAGTTTTACTTGTCGTTTACCAGCTTCACCTAATTTTCTTTGTAATGAATTAAGTACAGAATTCGAAATAGACAAACATTTGTGAAGTACGCAGAATAACATTTTGTGCGTTTGCAACTGAGCGCAGACGCGCTGGTTCAAGGTCAAGCCAGTTGCATGTCATAAAAACAGAAAGCTCCCACGCTGGTTACTACATATGTGAACGGGCAGTTGAGATGACCAAGAAATGTTTTAGTATTTGGGGTTAAGAGATCAGTAGGTACAGCTCAAGTCTATTGTTCTGTCAGTAATGCTATTACAGTATGTTACTGAAGCAAAAATTAATATAATGTAAGGTATTAAAATGCTACCATTAGGACATATAAAAGGTAAAATACAGAAATAACTCCTGCATTGCAGAGAAAATTAAAGGATATAGAGTGGAAATTGGAAAAGTTAAAGACAATCAACTATTCATAAGTTAGTGTTAGAAATGTTATTTTGAAGAACAATTTTAAATTGAGGATCTAAGTTTGTAATGCTTAGTCTGTTTTTAGAATGTTAAAAATTTTAGGTTTATTTTAAACGGAAAACAATGTCCAGTCTATTGCTTCAGCATTCAGGACTCCCTGTAGTTTGCGATGGCCATGAGTGTGAAATTCGGACAGAACATGTTCTTTTAACTTTTCCATAAACACCTATAGAAGGTCAGAAACTTACTGGGAAAGCATCCCTACATTCTTCTGTAGAATTCTCATGAGTTTGCAACTTATTCAAGAATCGGTTAATACAAAATTCGTTTTTTCAGTTCTTGTTATAAAACTAGTCCTTCCACTGTATACATTTGTATGTAAACCGCAGTTGTAAAGGAGGGCTCGTGTTCTCATGCCTGTTAATAATAAACAAAATATCATCTGGTTATATTTATCTCATTCTGAAAGCATTGGATTAATTAAATGATACTCTTAAACATCAAACTTGTTGGAATATAAAACAAGTATCAATAGATTTAAATGTTAATTTCCATCAATCTCTCAGTAGCAGTTAAATTGAATGTATTTAAATTGTTGGAAAAGGAACAGGAACGTTGCTTCCTAGAATAAAATTCCTATCATAATTAGGAGTATAAAATGTAGTCCTTGTTATAATTACTTTCTTGCCATTTTAAATAAGGTAATTATTTTTCCCTTAATTACTAACAGAAAACTAATTGATCTCTGACGTTAAGCTGTTTCTTCGCACAAACGCACTTTCTTTTTGAATGCTGACGGTTAAATATATGCTTACTACTATTAAAACTTCGTTGTTTTCCACCTTTATATGACATATATTCCCATCATTACTAAATTTCTAAGAAATTTATATAAGGAACCATTAATTTTCAAAACTTGTCTTTTGATAAACATTAATTTCCAACATGTTTTGATTTTATTATCTCTTTTTAGTGGTGGTATTATTTATGGTTGATTAATATATTAGATTAAAAACAGTTTATACGTGGATTAACCGCCAATGTATGATTTATAGTACCCTTAAATGTTAAATAAACCAATTCTCTAAATCTTTGTGGAAAATTATTAAACAGTTTGATAGAAGGTTTAAACTATTACGTGTCGAGCACTTATGTATATTTAAGCAAACTAAGAAACTGTTTATATTACCCTTGCATACAATAAGCAATTAACCAGATACACCAATGTTAAAGTCAATGAAAAGCGACTTATTATGATATTTGGAATGAACTCCTCAAATCTGTCTAACAGCCATTTTGGTAAAATAAATTTTAAATTCTAAAGGGTGATTTCCCCATAAGAAAATACCATAATTAACATGCAAATAAATATGAGCAAAATAAAACGTTCATTAATATGTCCTTTGTAACAGTAGCTTAAAAGTCTTAACATATGAACTCCACTTGTGACTTTTTTTAAATGTAGTCAATATGAGTCGACCAACCAAGGTCGGAATCAATATAAATACCTAAAGAATTCCATAGAAGCTCCAATAACAGTATTAAATTGAAATTGAATGTCCATGTTTAACCATTTCTATACTTAATTTTTGACATTACTCCAGTTATAAACATTAGATAAAATAATAGCTAAATCATCTGCATACAAGTAGGGGGTTCCGATTTGACTCATTAAGAGATAAAGGAAGATCATTAACATAAATAATAAAGAAAACAGGCCCTAATATGGGACATGGGAAACTCTGTGATCTACAGGTCTAAATTTGGATAAACTACCTTTTAAAACAGTTGCCTGGTATTTATTGGTAAAATAAGACCTAAAAAAATCACCATAAAAGGCAAATTTCTATAAAATTATATAGTAAGAAACAGTGTCAAAAATCTTAGAAATCAAAGAACCTGCTTGACATATTAAGTATTTTATTAGAATAATTAAAGATTATAACAACAAATTATTTATAAATGCTTCATAATAATACAGTTGTAGTCTTTTATGCTTAAAATCAAGTTCTTTAATTTAAAAAATTAAAAATATGTATGTTTTTATCCATGCTCAGCCCTATAGATATTTATGAGCTATGGTGTTCCTAAACATTAATTACAATTATGGAAATTTAAACATTGGCGACTATAAAAGAGCGTTTGCATTTACGATCTTATATGCTGTTAGTTCCTATTGACAGCAGAGTATATCATTTAGGCGTTAAGATTTTATTAAGTAATTCGTTTTTCGACACATTCTTTGTTGTATTGCCTACCTTTTATAATAACACAGTGCATGTCAGCAAATTCTGTTAACGTACTCTAGCTATCCATTAGATAAAAGTGACGCTCCAAGTGATACACGCAGTAATACGTCAATCTGCTGATAAAACACGCCTAAAGCAACCAATTGGTGTGCCATAAAAATTGTGCAGGATTACATAGGCATATCAATCGCTTTGATTCCATCGTTAATACCTAAACGGCACGTTGCTGTATACATTTTACTCATGAAATTGCTATGTGAATAAACATCAGGGAGGAGGGGAAAGAACCACTCGTTCGCAAAATGTCAATAGACTTAAAGTAACAACTTTCAACACCTATAACATAAATCGAGCAGTGGTTCGAAAAGGTTCACTTTACGTTGAAAAAAATAAATTAACAAAATATTACGAATGAAGTGTACCGTAATGAATTGACATTAAGGTGCAGAGGTGGTCAAAACTATGTCCATATTTATAAGTATTTAATTTGTACAATCAAATGTTTTTGAGATTAAATGATAATGTTCTAAAATTAAAGCTTTATACACTAAATATACTCTTTTGTCTTTTACTGATATGAAAATAACATTTGACTTTTATTGAAGGTTTGTTTACATTACAGATGTAATGAGCTCTTCAGTTTTGCCGTTTTTGCTCGCATCCAATGCACACGATAAATATTTCAAATTATACATCTTCCCTATCTTTATTCTCAATTCTTACGCTGATTTGGGGGAATATTCGTCTACTGCTTAGTAACATAATTAAGGGTAGACGGCTATGCTGCGGAGTTAGTTCCTTAGACTCTTTCGCTATTCTCTTCGATTCAATGCAGCTATCCTCCTGTGGTTTGGAGATCTCTCAGCTCTTTAAGATATTTTGTGTGAAGATTGTTCAATGTTAGCCACCACTGGGCGAGATGGCTGAGCCACAGACTCGTGAGTCCTTTCTGACTGACTTATTTCTTCAGGTTTTCCTCAGTCCTCATGAATGGCAAATACCGGGGAGGAATCCTAAACTTAAGGAAACACTTCTTTCCTTTTTCCCAATTTATTATTTCGCTTCGTGTGTCGTCATTAACCACTGCCTGTTTTGTTTTGATAATTAAGACGGGCGTTAAATACCATTCATATTTTTTTCCTTAGTGCGTGTACCCAGTGACCCAGGTATTTTTGGACGAACAAAGATTATTTTATTGTGTATTTTTAATCACAAAAGAATTTTAAGTGATAACTTGTTTGTAATATGTAATGCATTGCCCGTGAGTGTGCACTGTTAATGAAATTGGAAAGTAGTGTTATTCATGGTAAGAGTTTAAAAGTTTCTTTTAAAACGAATGACTTTAACTATGTTTGGTGTCTGTCATTCGTTCGCCCAATAGTTGATGTAGCTAGTTAGTTAAATGAGCAATATCTTTTACGACCTATTATGTGGAACTTTGTTATAAATTTATATTTGTTAAATATATTAACAAATATTGTAATATCTTCATATTTTATTGCTGGTATATATTTTTATTTTATACTTAAATGTTAATATGCTGCATTTTACATTTTATTACGTCCATTTAAAATAATTTTGTATATACTCTGCTTTGATGTTGTTCAGAAAATTATATTTAAATAGTTATAGCTAAATTTTATGATTTATCCTTCTTCGTTTAGTTGAGTCACCTTTCCAGGGACCCATTCCAACAGAGGAAGCTTGCAGACATCAACGGGAGGATGTCGCTCAAAAGGTATTGATACACGATACAAAGTACTGATGAATAACCAAAAATGAGTTTCGAAGATTGAAGATGCCAATTTAAACACAATTTTACACCTCTGAAATTGGGGAAATATGCCAAAACATTAAATATCACTCCAGGAGCTGTGCAAGCTATTTCAGTCATTAAGATATCTTAATATTTGCCGAAATGCTTGATAATGCTGAGTTTAAATTAAAACGAATTAAGCTTGAGAGTAAGCGAAGCAGTGTAAATGCAGGAATGTACAACTGCTGAGATTAAGTGTATGTGCATGATTCTGGGGTATCCGAGACATGTTTAGAGGCTAATTACGGAAACCGACTAACTTCGGAAACCTTCGCTGATCCAAATTCAGGTGCTGGAGTAATATCTTGATGCTCACCGCCGGCTGCCAGCCCATTATGAGGATTGCAACTGATGCTGTATAACACCCCTCTCTGCACCTCCGGATGGGGTGTGGATGGAGCATTAAAACGTAACGAAGGACGTAACGAAGGTAGATGCAGATGGCAATCAGTGCAGCATCTGTAATGCCGTTAACGTCTGCTCTCTGTTTATACACTAGCTTTAGCAGACCGCGGCAACCGCACCACGTTCTACCCTAGGTGACAGCGTTAATAATATGGTTAGGTATTACGGGATGGAGGGAGGGAGCGATAATTGTGATTTATCGGTATATCGGGGAGGGGTGAAGAGGGTGGCATACTGGAACTCCTGCAAAGGCGTCACGGTGGTAATAAAATGGAGGGGTTGTCTGGACCAATTTATATTGGAGGAACACGGGAAAGGATGAAAATGCAGGGACTGCTTGCACAAAGGGGGAAAGGGTTCTGGATATTACAGGGTGTTCTAAAATAATTCAGTTAATAGGCAATTGTTTTAGTTATAGATCTGAATAATTTCATATTACAATAGAAACGATTATCTGGAATTATTTATATTGAAGAACAAATACCACGGCTTTTATAAGAGACTTCAAGGTAATAATTAATTAATGTTTACCTCTATATAGGTGCATAATGTTTTACTTCATTAATGTCTTCCATAATTGAGCAGCTGTGAAGGAAGCCGAATTTTCACCTTTCATTTAAACCCATATAAAATTCTTCTGCAAAAATGCTTGATTGATTGATTGTGTTGGAGTTCTAGAATATTTCCTGCAAGTTTTTTAATTATATCTCCTGAAATATTGAGTCCTAATAATGTTCTTTGTATATCCAAAGCTCTACAGTATATTGCAGTCTCATCAGACTGTTCATATACGAATAGATTGCATGTAGGATTTCCATTATGGAGTCCCATCGTCCTTAGGAGTTTCCATAATGGCCAATGCTCAGTCATTAATGCAAGAGGTTTCTGCTTTTCTTCCTATCCCTGCACGGCTGGTCCTTAGCTGTCAGGGGTGCTATTGGGTATTTTAATAAGAATTTTATCCAGTTCTCAACCGGGAAAGTTCTCCCATCTTACGATGTTCTTTCTTAGTCCGTTGGTACACTACGGTTCTAGCACGATTTTTATTTATTTTTTATTTAATTTTATTTTTTGCTAATTTCGCAAAAAGGTTCAGGTCTTATAGAGTCAATCTTAGTTCCTTCTTAAGCCAATTTATTAATTTCTTTAATGAATACTTGAGGACATTCCCAATCAAGTCAACGTTGACTTGATGAAATTTACTTGCACTGTACTAGCTTGATTGTGTGAAAATGAGAATATGTTGATTAACATAATTTCTCCATAGCAGTTAACAAGGGTCAGCAGTGCAATTACTTTTTCCTGAAAAACTGTAACAAAGTTCCCAGGATTTAAGCAGATGCTTGCTTTTGGCGATAATCCAGCAATTACTCTTGTCTCTCAAGGCTAGGCGACCCTTAGTTATAGTAGGTGTATGCAAAAGGGCTTATCAAATGTAATATTTTCCAATGACATGCTCTAATAGGATTTGAAGTAAATTTTTACTTTTATGCCTTGAGTGCTAGTTATGGCATCAGAGCATTTAAATGATATTTTATTTTTCCATATTGCTTTAAATTAAATTAATTTTATTATTGATATACCATATTAGATTCATTTGATATTTTAGCCAGTGGGAGGGGATAGTATTTGCCCGAGATACAATAGCTCGCGACAGTGACAATACAGCAGGTGCAGATATATCTTGCTTGAAGAAGGAATTTAAAAACCTACCCTGTGTGACAATTAATGTTATTTATATCATAAATACTGCAGTGAAATATATATATTACGTAGGAATAAATGGAACAACACATACCTAATAATCCTGAAATAATCATATAAGATAAGCCGAAACATAACGATGCAGTATTTACTGCTAGGAACCTGTTTTTCTCCTCAGACTGGAAACACTCCCACCAGTCCGCGCCTGGCTCACACATTACATCGGGCTAAAAAAACCAGTTAACGAACTGTACACTTAATTTGTTTTACAAAACCTTATAACGAGATATTGACAAGTTCCTCCGCACTCGGGGGATGTGCACCGCACAGGAGAAAGTTGGTATTCCTACATTTCTGACATTTATTCATTCCTTCGAAACCGGTTTTTAGCAGATAATTTCCTCACCTTTGCTAAGGTTTGGACTTTGGAGTGTGTGCTTGCCGAGAAGATTAAATGAACACAATAACCTACGCTCGGCGAACGGTCAGTGCTGTCACCCGAATTCGCTTCCATTGTGAAATCTTGGCCACCCAATGGCTGCAGAGCGACTTCTCGATGACCATGCTTATCGCGCCTCGAGTCTTACTGTCTGGGGGTTCTGCGTTCGATTCGGGTACTTACTCGGAAATTTTCTAAGTTAGGGAAGTCTGGTATAGGGTCCACATAGCCTTGTGAAGACAAATTTGGGGAGCTGCCTGATGGAGAATTTTCGATATGTAAGGTCGCTGACGGCGACTGGCGGATGCTGACGCTAACTACATGAACCTCTGCAGTACTACCATCTACCCATGCAACTGAGGCACAGGAAGCAATGGTTGTCGTAGTAGCTTTTGACCCTTCAAGGATGTTATTCCGGAAAGATGCTACTGTAATTAGGAAATAATTAGTGGTGATAACTTAGTGGTGAAGATAATATAATAAATATTAAAAATCTACAAACATGTTTTAAGAGAAATTAAGAGAAGGGGTAATGATTGAAGTGTAAATGTAAAGAAATACCATAGATAGTAATTGACAGTATATGAAAGAAGTTTCTATTGTGCTGGATCATTCCCAGATTGTAAATGACAAACTTTTCGAACGTGTAATTAGCTATAAAGTTTATGTCCAAACTTATAAAAGTATGCAGTTTATTTATTGAATTATTGGTTGTATTTCTGGCAAGTAATGCACTGCACTGAGTACACGTACTCTCTTTCCTCAACATAAAACTGCAACTAAAGGAATGGATCTTGAACACAGACTACTATTAGAAAGGAGCTTTAATAGAATGCAATGTAATAAATAAAAGAACTCGATAACATTTATCCGCTTTTACTTGACGCCAGTGTCATACCACCTACCCCCTAAATACATGTTCCCCAACTTCCGTCCATTGTTGTGCAAAATTATTTTGTACAGAAAATATATATTAGTCACTGGCGTAGTAATTCTTTAGAAACTTAACGCCCTGATTTTTAAATTTAAACAGGCACACCATAGTCACATGGACATGTTAGTCTAAGAGCGCTTTACAATCCTTTAAATCATTGCGGTAAAGTTCATTAACATCCTGCATAAATACATTAAACACACTATATTATCCAAATAACATTAAATGACATGATTTTCTTTCAAATTAGGTATGAATGTTCACGATAGTGATGTTTGTAGTTCTATACACACTATTTTACTAGGAATATTTTAACTCACGCTTTGTAAACACTTAAGCCTTTCATTTAAGCTCATAGTCTTCAATTATCTTATTGGGTTTTAACATTTTATTAATTTCAGTATTGTGCTGATGTTTCAAGTTCCAGTTACTCTATAACTGTTCTCAAAATAACATTATATAAATGTGCTTTCATCTGATAAATATCCAGTATTTGTTGCATCATAAAAGTTTATAGTCTTCTGTTCAGTGCTTTCTTGAAAATGTAAACCATTCCATTCTTGGAATCAGAACTTAAAAATAGGCAATAGGCTGAATGCCAAGCGCAGGTTTCTAAATAATAAATATTTCACTAGCTTAACTGGTATTTATGAAATATGATATCTTACCTGGAACACAAAGCATGCCTGGAATAAATTCTTAAACAATTAGATTGCTGGCGGCAACATTTATATAAGTCTTCTCGAGTGATCACCCAGGTGAATGCAGGATATATCTCCAAGAAGACTTCTACAAAAGAGAACATGTATAGAAAAAAGTTCCATACTAAAACCTCGACTACCTCACTTTCGGAAAAACAACTTCTCATGCTACTTGTTTGTAGTCGCTCTGGAACTGATGCGTTTCGTAACATGAAGATATTTTTACAAGCATGGTGTGCAACAGAAACTCTTTCAACACTTTCATGAGACAATAGTGCTTTTAATACACTAGTGTGTGCTTTCATCATGTATCATTAAATTGCATCCATTATTTTGATAGTTAGAAGAGAAAAATAGAAACCGAGAGCAAATGAAGCATCCTATTTTGGTAAATACTGGCTTTACAAATAACATTAATTAATACACTAGTGTGTGCTTAAGTCATGTATCATTAAATGACGTCCATTATTTTGATAGTTAGAAGGGAAAATTAGAGACCGAGAGCAAATGAAACATCCTATTTTGGTAAATACTGGCTTTACAAATAACATTAATTCTATCCTCCAACCCCAAAAAGTTCATGCCTTATTAAGCTAAATAATATAACGCTATTTTATACATATTCTGTATATTATAGGGATTATGAAGCTAAAGCAAAGCACTGTTTTTCGTAATCACAATAGCATTTCCATGTAAATTAATGAACGACAAATTGAATAGTGGATTTTTAAAATTTCTTACAACTCTCCAATCATATAGTTAATGAAGTTTATTTAAAATGCACCATTTTTCTTCCCATTTATTATGCAATCCGTCTCTTTTCCTTCTTTACAAATTAGTTAATTAGAGTATTAACGCTATTTGTAAGGGATTACCTCGAGCAGAAAGTATTGAACTAAGCTATAATATACTTACTAAAATGTCTATTTTCACCTCATTACTAAGTAGTATTTTCACATTGATAGCAAAGTCTAAGAAACTGTATATTAGCATAATAAACAAACAATAAAACTAATTGAGAATAAAGTCATATATTTGGGCTTGTATTTTTTACGTATTGACAAAATACTGGAGAAAGGAATAAATAAATATATTAAACATGATTACATTTTTCATTCCCAATTAAATCATGATGTATAAGTGTGCAGATATTCTACACTCATATTTTACCTATAGCAACGGTTTAATTACTTGTACACCGACACGGTGGAAAAATAAAAGAATAGATACTGGTGTAAGCAAAGAGTTATATCTGATTTACAGCAATCAATACTTTCGTTTTATCTGTATCGAACATTTTCAACGTGAAAAATATTCCATACATCAAGAACATTTTGTGCTAAAGATATAATTTGTTTATTTCGTGAACATATGGTAAAATTGATTTCAAATGATTACTAATAAATCTGTAATATGCCAGAGTCAAAATAATTAATTTTGTGCAATGGAATAGATGAAAGGAAATGTTTATGGGTTTGTATTTAAGTGAAACTTTGTATCAAAATAATTTATAGCACTGTCTTTAAAGGGAGTTATCAGATTTTAAATTATTAATTAATAGAATTAAGCTATTAAATGCAGCTGTTTTGAATTTTCAAGAAAGTGTACATTTGGTCTCAGAATTATTGGCCCTGGTTAAGATTTCCTCGTTCCCCAGATCTTACGGGGCTGTGGTTTTTATCATAGAAATGACAATGAAAAATAGAGTATATTCGACTAACTCTCACACGTTGGAGGAACTTAAAACAAACATTGTAAACGAATTTTAGGTTCATTAGTAAGGGAGAATTGATGCTTACCAATAGTAAGAAAATACCTGCACCACAGGGGTCTAACCACCGATCAACTGAATCACGTGTCGGTACTTTTAAGTTGCTCTCATTGTCCTCTGAGTTCTAATCCTCGTTTGCTTGAGCTAGCAAAATCGTGAGTAGATTGTTTAGGGAGTGTGTGTGTATTGTCAGCTAGAATATTAGCAGGGCTTTGGTCCTTGCACCGATTATCAAACAAGATTCATTTTCTGATTTATGTTTTCATATGATTGTGCTGAACAAGACACTAACCAAAAATTAACTTTAATTCATTTAAGATACCTAGCTAAATATTTGCACATTTCAAAATGTTAGGAAGTTGATGAACTATATGTATAGTAACGCCGAAAAATGTGGGTTTTTGTAACGTTTGGTTTTATTGGTACGAGTACAAACACTAATTGAGAGATAGAAATTAAAGCAGACGTTTACGAAGTGTAATTATCTCTTTTTTAAGAGAACTTAAAAAGAGTATAAACTTCTCGTGTTATAGTGAGTGCAAATGTTAGTAAACGTAAGAAAACAACCAAGAAAAGATAGAACGGAACGCACTTAACTGCGACAAAGGAACGGTTTTTAAATTTTTCCTTCTCATGACTTCTCTCCCATTTCCTGTCCGTTTTATTATCTTTAAGAGAAATGGCATTAAACCTCCTAGGTTGAAGAAATGATATTTTATATCTTTCAAAGAAATGGTGCGCATAGCTGTAGAACACACTCCGCGCATGCGCATGGGGAATTCTCCGAACAGCAGTAGCGCTAGTACTTTTATGATCTCGTTTGCAGAGGTGCATTAATGTTTCTATCCGTGAGCGGGAAATAAAAAAAAAGTTAACATCCGCTGACATCTTTATAACTCTGTGCACATTAAGAAAAAGTACTTCAGTTTGTTGCTCCAGCAAGCCTTCATGCTTCATGGCACTAAGGATGCTAAGAAATTTAGGTTGACAGTGACAAAACTAGGTAATTGAAGAGCTCAGAATAATAAGGGTACTACAGAAGCTGGGGTATTGCCAAACCGTTCTGTATTTTTTTCAAAAGGTATACAATTTGTATGAAAACTAATGCTTCAACGTCCCAGTTAATGTATTAATAATGCTCTGAGAAGCGTATTCCAAAAATACTCTGCTGCATTTATTTATTAGTCCGTTTGATCAGTTACATTGTTATGATACAGGTCATTTATCTACAATACGAATATAACTCGTTTAAATATGTTATAGATCACATGACTTATCACTACAATGGGAATAAATGTCAATCACATATTTAAATAAAATAAGTTACATATAAATTAGCTCCTTGTCAAATAAATTTATAATTTCATACTGAATTCAAGCATTATTTTCAATATTTCTAATAATAATTACAATTTTGATAATTTACGTAAACTAGAGGAAAATACAAAATTTAAATATTTCGAAATTATAACTATACATATTTTCCATAAATGTCTCTAAGGAATAGAAGCTACTCTTTAAAGTAACAGCTAAACTTGCTGCTTAAACAGTATTTGATGTAATATTTTAAAATAAAGTTGGTAGGTTGTTATATAAGTAATACTTATATGTAACATCTTTAATAAATGAATATTTTATGAGTAAGTTCACTCAATTACTAATATTACGATGTAATTATAAAATTCCAATTAAATATAAATATTTGCATAATTATTTTTATTTTAATTATATCATGCTCCCTGTGTCCGAATTTTACAATATATAATACTATTTTATATTAAATTATAAAATTAAAAATTAAATTTTCCTTATATTACTATCATTTACTCACCCCTTAACATACCTGAAAATTAATCAACCTTGACTTAGTTTAGAACTCAGTTTTTTAACATCTGTATGCCAAGATTTAGAATCACAGTCAGATAGGAAAAATTCGAGGAAATGACCGGAATCATGCATCTTCGGCTCATTGTATTGATGCTCTACCATCTAAATTGCAAATAAATGTTCGCTCATCCACTATCCAAATGACATAGTTATCACTTCGATACTATCCTCATCGTGGAAAAACTGTCTCATTGCTAGCCTTTATGTTAAAAAAATGCAAATACACTTTATCCATGCAAAGCAAAAATTAAAGACTATAATTCAGTATTTCAATAAAAATAAAAGTTTTGAAAAAATTTCAACAAATTAGTAGTACAAACTTTTAATTTTTTTTATAATGTGGCACAAAACTTCCCTTTGTTTCCTTTCCCATGAGCTTAAATTTATATAAAAGACAAAATATCCTCAAAAAAGAGTAGGTGGAAAAATTAATCCACAAAAATCATATATATAGCAATAAAACTTAGGATATTTTAAGCTTACAAAGGAGTGCTTGGTAAAATATGAAACTTAAACAAAACAAAAACTCGTATTTTTCTGTTGTGCTTTAGTTTGGTTGCCTGAAGTTCAACTTTTGACCTGAAGGAAATAGTTTAAAATAGATTAGTCGATTACATTTTAAGGCCTGAGTCGTGTGCTAGTGTACTAAATAATGTTAATATTTTAAAAATGATGATAAAAACCGATTGCACTGATTCGTGGTATCAAATAATAGATTCTCTTAGCTCTAATCACCGTCCAGAAAAGACACAATCTGAAAGGTGATGCTGAAAGTTGAATGGAAATAAGCACGTAATCCATCCTGCCTCTTATCAGCTGTATATTGCGGTAGGTGGAATACATTTCGATCATTTCTCTTAAAGCAACAAAATGGGTTGTTCTTTAAAAAGTTAGAGAAGTTTCGAAACATTTGAAAACTATATTATTTGGATATATTAAAATTGTGCAGCAAAATATGGAATTGGGTCAAAAAAATAACTAAAAAAAAGAGAGAATACAATTAAGCGATGAAAAGGTCGTTCAGACTTTCAAATACTAACATAAAAACCCAAATTTTTCAAAACAAATTATATGCAAAATTCAAAACAACACCTGTGTATTTATGCACCGGAAATAAAACAAAGAATATTATACGCCCAAAATTTTAAATTAAAACATTTACCATTATAATGTGTTATGTGCTTAGGTTTTCAAAATAACAGTGTGTAACATGTAATGTTTATTTCCACAAATGTTACACCAGAACAGGGAAAAAAGCTATGCCCCCGACTAACCCTCCGGGCAAAACTGTTATTCCCAGCAACTTATTGCCCCTTTAGAACAAGACATACCGTTATTTTATTACCAGTGATCAGATTAGTTAAATTAATAATAATGTATAATTGCATTTCGGTACGTATTTTGGTTTCAAATTTCAAAAATATTATTCATTTTTCTAATAGTTTATTTATTCTGTCATAGGTGTTTATGGCAGCCCCAAGTTGGGCGCCAAATTTTAAAGCGGTTTAGTTTGCTGCAGCTACGTGCCCCAGGTTGTACACCAATCTTGAAGCGATTTGTTGTTGACTTCGAGTGAGGCCAATTTTGGAGTGGTTTTGTAGATTATTGGTCGCTTCAATGTTGTTACAATTTCTCGGCGTGAATTCTGCTATTTTGTTGATTCGGACTCAACATAACCGGAAGAGGGTTTCTACAGTGTAAAAATGCACGCGATACGGCATAATATAATTTATATTGGCATTTTATTATGTCCAAAATCTTTCACATCCTTTGGCGTTTTGCTTACGATAGACTTAACTACGCCGATACGAACTTATTTGCCACGTGTGAACCTTATAGATGAGTGCCGCGGAACGTGAAATTGAAAGTCGAAATTATAATGAATACTGCGAACTGCGTGTATCTTGCCGCGGTCAGCTGCCTCACGCCGCGTGTAAAACAAACTGCCTGCGTGTATCTAGTTGCGTGTTGAACTTCAAAACTGAGTCCAACTGCTTCTGCGAAGTGAATGAGGAAATGCGTCTCTCGGCGTGTGGAACTTAGGACTGCAAGCCTCATCCATGTTGAGCTCACAATTGTTCCTCAGCAATGAGAAAATGTGAACTGAATTCTCCAGTGGAACAATCGCCTCCTTTAAACATTAAATTCAAATAAAAAATCGTTGGGTAAGAGACGCTAAATTGTACGCGCAAGACCCGCGCCTTTCTTTAAAACTTTGAAACATACATCTATCATTGATCGGTTAAAGTTCACCTGCCGTACTGACCATTCGTTGTTATTTGAAAGTTTGAAACTTTTTTCGACATTGGCTGGTTTAAAAGGCTAACTGTACAAACACCTGTAAGGGTCAGAACCTTTTAACGAATTTAAAGATCTTCTGTTTATTAACCCTGCAGTAGCTGTCCTTTTAAAAGGATGAAGGGGCTTCACATTTGTCCCTCGGGTTCATTGTATAAGGCTTTATGACCCTTTTGTTGACTTTTGAAGCTACCATAACAAAACATCAAGGAGATTTCTCTTTTAGTTGACATTCAATTTACAGGTTACAGTAATACCATTAAAAAAAAAATACGCACGTGGTATCTACATCTCTAGTTACAACATGATTATGTTGTAACAAACATATTCTATTATGTTTAGTTTAGTTGGGTGGGTCACAAGTACAGTTTTACAAGGTAGTCTTACAAAAATAAAATATAATCAGTTCACACATAGATGGAAATTGTGTTAGATGAACTAATAAGTACCTGCTGCCCAGGAGTTAACAGGTAAGTTCGTACTCATTGAGGAAGGATGTGGAAAAGTAAACAGCCACGTTTATCTCACAACCAGCGAGGGGAACAAGCAAAACCCATAAACGGTAGAATGATAGAGTGCAGGGGAATGTGGATGAGCGCAGATAAAAAGAACACAATTGACTTAGGCAAGACACTGGAAGTGCTAACTTTTAGAGTGCTTGCTTGACTTCTTACTAATGGTCTGTAGGTTGCGAAGGGGAAAGGCGCGGAAATGACCCTGCAGATCGAGGATTTCTGTCTTAGAAGGCAGTTCTATTCC
The DNA here is from genome assembly GCA_030762175.1 of Metallyticus violacea. Taxonomy (NCBI): domain Eukaryota; kingdom Metazoa; phylum Arthropoda; class Insecta; order Mantodea; family Metallyticidae; genus Metallyticus; species Metallyticus violacea. The sequence continues at coordinate 36,423,675 of CM060840.1, read as the reverse complement.
TCGCGTCTAGACGCTGTGCGACGCTAGGGGCTCTCATATGGATTGAGAACCAGACGTGCTTAGCCTTCTGAGAGTTGTCAGTAAAGCAGTTGTTTGATGCCGTGACGCGTATGTCTTCTTTTTGTCATTTTCTTATGGAAACTCTGCTCTACTTTCTAGAACTGGGGAACAATTTAAGTACAGAACTTTAATGCACAAGGAATGAGATAAGATGATGCTGCATTTAGACATACGATGCAGGAGACAATTCAGAAACGAAGTGGATGAATATCATTATTGTTGAAAAAACGAGGAAAACTTGCATTGCTTCATAATCTAGTTTCATATTATTCACTAACATGTAACAAATTACACCAAAATATTCGCGGCTCATACAGAATCCAAAGATGCACTTTTTAAATTTCTGTGACATTAGTTGAGACAGTTTAAAAGATGACCATTTAAAACCAATAAGTATGGCTACTAAAGAGGGAAAAATTATAAAAGCTGACATATTGAAACTTGTATTTTAATCTATATATAGAGTAAATTGTATTTTATTTACTAATTTGAATATTTATAAATAGAATTGTGAAACGGATCATTACATAACCAGCCAATCACTCAATATATTGTCACGTTACTAATTATCTGCCCATCGACTAAAAAACAAATATATTATTTTAAGAACCCCTTGCGTATTATCTAAACTCATTAGTAGCTAAATGAGGTGGCATTATGAGGTGTATGTCACATTATATAGTATATAATTAATGTATTGTGATTATAATAAGTAATAATTTGATGGTATATTTGTTAGAACATGACAGCGTATATCATCTATCAGGCCATTAAGGTAGGCATTGTGAAAAAGCACATACAAGGTTAGCTTGTCTAATATTCCCACAGAGATGCACTTATTACGAGGGTAAATCAAATATAAACCGTACTTTTTATTTTATCCCGTGTGAATAGTACAGAGCGAGACACGCATTTGAGACATTACGCATGGGGTCTTAGGAGAAGGGGGAAAACAGGTTCGCCTCTCACAGCCGGTTCTTTTGTCACTAGCATCTTGCCCGAGCAAGAGGTACACTCGCCGGAACGTTGGTGTATAAGTGGCTCAAACGGTTCACAGAAGCTGTGGAAAATGAAAGTTAATCAATGTCAGCCTCTAACGATCTTGACGTAAACAAATATTCAGGCCAATCAAGACCGATGTTAGACGAGCTTTGAAATCCTTTGAGATTGGGATAAGTTTTGGAAGTGTTTAGTTTATCGTTTAAGATAATTTGAATTCCCGAAAATTCTAGGCAATGCAGGTTCCTCGAATTTCTACTGAGAATATGAAGGATGCACATATGGGAATGTTTCAGAGGAGGTTGCCTCACTACCGTAATCAAGTAGAAACGTTTGTACATTCGATGAAACATAGTACACAACCACACTCCTGATAAATCCGCTCTTATCAAAGGAATAACTCGCCTTTCAACCAGGAATGTTCTCTTGACAAATTTCTGACACTCCCAAGACATTTTGTTGCTTAATTTCCTTAGTGAATGTGGAACAATCAAAGCAGCTTATGCCAGCTTCTGGTTGAGGCAGCAATATTTATCTGCGAAAAGACGTCAACAATTGATTCGAGTGTTCTTTTTCTCCAAGACAACGCCCGCCCACGTAGAGCTGCTTTGACAAGGGAAAAAACTGAGAAAATCCTCTAGGTAGTATTGAGACACCCTCTTTATAGTCCAGATCTATCGATTTGCTATGTCCATGTGTTTGGACCGTTATAAGAAGCATTGGCAGTTCGGTGATTCGATTCCGCTACGTGCGCAACTGGCTGGAATCCCAACCATACTTACTTCTATAATGGGATCAAGATGGGATCTACAAAATTGAGAAATTGTGTAGAAAAATTATATGTACCAAATTTTTATTTAATTTGGTTTCAATAAATTTGTAAAATATTCGTTATATTTTATTCAACCTCATAATAGCATTGTATAAAACATTGTCCATGGTAAGGAATCAGGTGGCAAGAAATTGCCTTGAGGATCTATTCCATATAATTGAAGAGATTGCAAGCACAACTGAGTAATATTTAGAAGATACAGGTGTTGAATCCAAATGTAATCCTTGGGAGAAATGTGTCCCATTTCTTCTGAACCAACGTGAATAACTTTTTCAAAGTATGATTTTCTTCATGTCTTTGGAATGAAACAAACTGGCGGATTCGAAAATTTATGTGAATAAAACATTTCTTTAATTAATATCTGGGTCAATATGGTTCAAAAACCTACGAATCCATAAAAACTTATCAGTGGAAATCCTTGGATATTCTAGATAATGGTGTCATAACTCTGAAAGTTTCAACAAAAGGAGCTGCCTACCGTTGCACTGCACATCTGAGAAAGTTTTGTTTCCTAGATGTTGGGGTAAATATGGATAACTGGCACGATTTCCTAGATCTCCATACTTGCATCTTTAGAATTTTTTTCTGAAAAGACACTTGTGTACTAAACTCCATTAGCGGATGGGTGAACTGCTTTGGAGAGTCATCAGTGCCTGTAAACTGTCACTCTGGAGATTCTGGAGAACTTGGGCAAGAGACAAAATACTGTCTTTAAATATGTTGAACGACTTGTATCTACATAATATTCCTGTGTTAAAATGTATGTGAATATTCTATAGTTTTGCTTGCAAAGCTTTATCACTTTTTTACATCCTGTATCTATATATATATAAAAGTTAGCGTAATAAACACAAATATGTGTTTTTGCTGAAGCATTTTTAACTGTGTACTTAATAAAAAATGAAATGCATAATTTAACAGCCATAGCTGGGGGGTAAATCAAAGTGACCTTGATACAGAACTTGTCATTTGCAGTGTATTACATCACTTGAATTATTCAAAAAAGGGGAATGAAAGATTACAGTCAGGATTTTTTTTATCCCTTTAGTTCAAGGATTACCTCCAACTTCTATTTCACTGAACTTAGGGATAGACATTCAGATTGAAAATAATGACACTTGCCGGTTATTCGGCTCTTGGCAGTTTGAAATGGGTTGTCAATTACAGAACTTAGGACTGTGTTTTTGCATCTTTCCATAATAATGCACCATGTCTTTCCTAAGGGTTATGCACACATTCTTCCATCATCTTGCCACGAAGGAATAAAAAACAGCGGCGTTAGAGATAGATTTCCTTTTAGTTTCCAGCTTGAACCGCAGGCTTTCTTTGTCTTGCTTTGTCAATCCTCTAATCAGTGCCAGAAGAATGTGTTGTATCGTTATGATGGGGCTGCTAATATAACAAAGGCTACAACGTTTTGTTTTGATGTTCATTTACGTTTGATACTACAGTGGTTGTTTTGATATGTTTATTGCACGCAGCTGATTTTAATTAATGACTTCTGTTTGCATGCAGCTAATAAAGAATGAAGCAGTTATTAATTCACTTCAGCTTTTCCATGAATGAACCAGTTAGCAAAGTGATTGTTTACATTATGTTACCAAGCTTTGTGGAATGAGTTATGTTCCATTGCATTCAAATTTCATAGCTATTTTTGTTTTTTTTTTTTTTATTTGTAAATATTGGCAAATAAAACGAATGGTAATGGATCATATAAAAGGCAGTCAAAAAGTATAAACACAACAAATGTAACAAAATTGAATCCTATTAGATCGAAGTATTTTTATTTTTTTAATTGCGAGTATACTTTACAGCTTTCATTGGTATACTAATAGCAGATAATATTTTTTTACCTTGCTAAGGAAAATGTAAACATTTCTTAATTTTTTTAAAAGAATAAAGGAAAGACATCTCCGAAGTATAATAATTAACAGTAATTTTCTTCCGTTTCCTATTATTTTGTTTCGTTTGTTTTGACCTAAATATGCTTTGTATTTCAGAAAAAAATTATAAAAGGGCGTTTAAATCACCACAACATGGAGAATGACAACGAACGACACATAAAAACTGTTTACTTCCTGTTTATAAAATAAATAACATCCTGATTGAAAATATCCTCAGCATCTTTTTGCTGGAATAGAATGCTATTTAGTGTTCAAAACACATTGGTTAGCAGCAAAATTTTACACCAGATTGTAATGAATTCAGTATAAAAACTTAATTTATACAAAAATATTTTTAGCAAAGGCTTATTAAATTTACAATAAAATGTAACTGCAATTCATCTCCTGTAAGTTTTATCTTTCTATATCTCCCCTTTTATCCAGCATTTAAACATTTAGTAATATATAAAAGTTGAAATCAATATATTTTAAAGAAGTGGTTTATAAATGAATGACAAACGCATTAAATCATTAACTTACATGAATGTAAAATAAGCGCTAGCTACTAAGCATAAAATTGCAATAACAAATATTTAAGGAAATCACAAAACAATTAACTAAATAGCATTCGTATACGATTGCGTACACCCTAAATGGAAATATTTAAACTTTGATATTTGACATTTGATTCTTTTAAAGATCATTTAATTTTGAAAAAGGCTCTTTTTATTGAAGCGTTTTAATTACGGTGCTATCAATTAAAGTTTATCCAAAGTTCATCTGAACTACTGGTAACAAACAAACCTGCCAGAAGCCCTTTATGCTCAAAAATTCCACTACGACAGCTGGAATCGAATCCAGATCGCTTCGGTAGGAGGCCAGTCTAACCCTTGACAACGGTGCCATTAGATATCCAAATATATGCTATAGTTATAAGACGATTGATCAAGATAATAAAGGAGTTAGGACCTCTCAACCCATTTCTATTAGTGACTCCCTAGTTAAATATGTAACATTCGAAATACACTTTTATAATATTTATTATTTTCAATTACAGATAGATAAGAATAATTATATTGCTAGTTTATTTTAGCAAAAAAGTGTTGAAAAAAGTTCGGTATCAGAAAAAAATAATAAGTTAATAGAGAACTGCAAGAAAAATAAAAGGTTCGTACTTGGTCTGTAATAACAGGCGACTTTTCCTCTACTCATAACTGTCATGACTCAACGATGTAAATTTTTGATTTTAAGAAACAAGAACCTTTAAGGCGAGTCTACCTCAAAACACTTGAAAAACATTTTAGTTTAAGTAAATGAAATTTGTGGCGGATAAAGCAGGTTTTCTCTGGGTACTCTGGTTCACGCTGTCGTTTCTCCATCATCTCACCACCATGAACATTCAACGTGATATAGTCCGCAGAGTTTCGTTGCTCGCATTTACAAATGGACTATGCTGCTGCCCTCAGAGGCCCGTGTGCGAAACTTCAATGTCTGGCTGGCAAGTGAGTTGGCATCAGAACTCGCTCACTGTTGCTTAGAGTGAGCAGATTGTGGATTTCCCATATAAGGCGGTGAGGCTGCTTGGACCGCGAAGCCTGTACCCACAGCCGTATGCGCTTTTCCAAACTGCAACTTCAACACTGGAGGCACTGGCTAATAATATTACAAAAATAATCACCTAAAATGCATCTACTTACTCATGTTATAAAAATAATGACTTAAAAGACAACTACTTACTCGTGTCGCCCACGGAGATGTAGGAACTGCTTTCCTTCAGTTTTCAATCATTTCTTTCATCACTAACTAAAGTTTCCATCACCCTTCTTAATGCCTTTGGAGAAATTGAGTTTATTTCTTGGCAGATATTTCTCTAAGGTATGCACATTTATCCTCTACATTTATTTTGTTGCCCTCTTCGAATCTTATCTTGAACAGTCCCGAAAGTTTTTAACTAATTTATTAAGCAGGACTTGAAACTTGATCATCAGGAACATTTTCTAGAAATAATCTCTTGCCAACACAAGTTGTTTTTGTATACACATTGGAATACTAAATAAACACTCGTTGCAAAATAAAGTACTTAGGCCTACTATTAGCAATAGCTATCTTAGCACAATACTGTACACGTGCATTTTCAATAAATGTTTAACTCAGACTGATTATACGTTCCCACGAAGCTTGCGATTCCCGGTCATGTCCTTGGCAGACATCGCAGCTAGGCTGACTGGCTGACATTCTGTCGCTCGCGCGCACTTATTACGATAACCAACATAGCACACACAAGAACAAATTGTTTAGCTAAAATTATATTTTGACTAAGTTATACAACATACAATTATAATTATAACTAGGAAACATTTAGTAACTAATGAAAATTAATTATGTCTTCGACCAGTGCTATAGTTTACTCATGGATTTATTTTCAACACCAAATAATTTTCATTTTCCTGGATATTACGCGATGCTAATGCTTTATTAAACCTTTTGGATTACCACTCACAAACTAGAGAGCGACTCAACGCTCTTTTTACATTGTCTACTTATGATGTCCATCCGGTTTTCATCATACGCAAAGAAAGAAAAGTGTTTTGCATCATTAATGACGATTACAGGAAAAAGCCTGTTGGATACTCGAGCACAGTTCATTAAGAAATTGCCAGAGAATCTTCATTAGCGTGTTCTAGTACACAGTAAAGCGTTCGCATGGGAGAATACTGCGCTCCTGTTTATAGGTTCCGGTCGATTAGGATACGTGCCATGATGCAAGGAGAAACCCAAATTGCGATTAATGACATCGTAACTAGGCAAGCCTACCTATTACCGCTCCAGCGTGGAATTGGTTGGCGCACAATGGCTGGTGCAAATGGCCTGCATGCACAGGAATCCATCGGCACGGACAGAAAATGGTCTTCAGGAATTCTCTCGCTCTATATGTAGTACAAGCCAAGCATTCAGCGTTCAATCTACGTGTTCGTCTAACCAAGGCATTACGTTCGAGATATTCCACAGCTAATCGGATTTATAGAGAGGATCAGAAGGAGATCGATGGTCTACAGTGATGGATGCTTGGCTGGTATCCTTTGTCAAACAGAACACGTTAACACAGTACACTGACAAAGCGATGTGCTTTAAGGATCACATTGTATGTAGCACTTAATACCGGTAAACGGAGATTGAGGAATTATTGTGGTACAGAGCGTGTGGATAAAAAGCAAACTTTATCTGATGAGAATATTTGAATATTCTTCAATGTTTCCGTCATCCTCTCAACACCACTTTCGATCCATTTTCGAGAATTTAAACGGACGCTCATCAAATTAACTGCATACTTCATAGTTTTGTTGTACTTTTATTGCAATCTTTAAATAAACTAGTTGAAATTATTACATAAATATGCATTAGAATGTATACAGAATATTAAGAACAACACCGATATATTTTCAACGCATACAGAGGGGTTTTAGACAGTGTCAAGGACATAAAATATCGAGAGTATAAGTTATTAAAGTAATTGCAATTTGGTACTAAGAAAGTGTCACAAAAACTGAATACCCTTAAATTTAATAATAGAATAAGTTCACGCCTTCTCATTAATCACTTGTAAATAACTAATGTATAGCTTTTCCACATTTTAGTGTTAAAATAATTTGTACGTGATTCCACGCCGCTGCATTAGAATGTTATTGGTTATTCATTTGTTATAAACAATTTTGCATTTCTCCTTTTTTCCTAATGCTGGAAATCTTGAGAGATATCTGTCAATTGTTTCGTGTAACACTTGTCGTTCCTAACCTTCAACCAGCAGGCTATAAGCGTCCGTCACGCAAGTTGTGCATGAAGGGCAACTCTTATCATTCCACTTTCAAAAGGTGCATGCATTCCTTAGATCCAGAGAAATTTGGTCCCCACTTATTTACCATTGCTCTTTGTAGGGGGGGGGGGAGGACAGAATCTTTTCTATGCTGTTATTCCCAGATAAAGCCAAGTTTAGCAGAAGTAGGAACAGTCATATGTTTTGGGATTACAAAAAGCCTCATACCACTATGAAGGCAAGTCATCAATGGAGATTTTCTGTCAATTTGTGGCTTCCAGTCTTAGTGTTCCACGTGTTCTTCCTCAAATATTAAATATATTTATCAAGAATTCTTACAACACATGCGGCCTTACTTTTCGGAGACATCCCTTTCCATATTCGACGTGAAACGTTGCATCAACATGTTGCAGTATAAATGCAACAGGACATTTGGATCAAGTTCTGTAAATATCGTGAATTTTCGTTCAATTTTCCTTTTATTGTAGCATCTTTAATAAATATACTTCAATATATTTCATTGAACGTTTACCTTTAAAATGTAATGCGTGCTGCTGCTTTTTACAGTCAAAAGCATGTGTTTTGCATTAATTATTGTAATAAACTATTCACATATAAAATTAGTTATTAATTTGTTAAACTGAAATAAAATAGCATGTTATGTTCTTATTTACCTTATGCTTATACCATGCTCTTGTGAAAATATAATAATTATAATAATAATAATAATAATAATAATAATAGTAAATAATATAATAAAGTGTTTCAAAAGTGCACCAAATGCTAATGTAAGTCATTTAATAAAGGTATGTTATCGGTGACTAAGAGTCATTATTTGTTATCATTTTAAATGGAGCTTGGTAAAAGTCAGTGGCGAGCATACACTTTTGAAACTATAAACCCTAACATGTAAGCCTAAAACCATTGACTCTGGATTCTTATCACATACAATTTACTTGTCCAGGTAGCACTTATTTCGGCGTTGCTCATTAACACACTCTAAATATAAATGCTTTCGTACATCGCAAAAATATTATAACAATATCAAGGAGAAAATATAGTGTTCTTTAAAACAATATGTTTTATTTTGATTAGTGTGAATTATTAATGCATATTATTTCAAAATTATTTTAGCCTTTAGATCACAACATATTCAATCCTCTAGTCTACATATGTACAAAAGGTTTTCTCCCCATGTTTTTCATAAACCAATTAATTTGCAAAGCAAATTAATTTTTACTCCATCTTCTCCTGCTAGACAGAGTAGAAATAGTAACCAACCACCCCAATACGAGAATATATATATAATATAAAATATTTTGGAAATTTTCTTGGTTATTAATGAAAGGTCACATCCAACACGTTTAGAGGTACGACTCACAACTTAAATTTGTCAAAATAATAATTAAAATTTTCAGACTATCGGATCATTCTGTCACTACAATTCAATCCGTTCACGTACTTTGTACCCTAGATGGTGATTTGTTGGCAAGAATACTTGATTACATTTATCATTTGTGCGGTTAATTAGTCGAAAAGCTTTGAAACTTATCTTCAAATATTAGTTAATGCTGCTTTTTTTCCTTGTTTTGGTGTTAGGAACTTGCTCTCAAGCTTTGTCACAATATTTTTGTTACAACCTGTATATAACAATGTGGTCTGTTTTTTTTTGTTTTATTTATTTATTTTTTGTTTTTGTTCATCTTGTACAGTTTTTCTAGTGTTATTCCTTTAATTTTTATTTTAATTTACATTTTATTTTTGCCTTTAACTTCAGACTTGCTTTTTTTAATTTAGGGTGAAATAGCATAACAAATATTTCCAACAGAATTAAGCGGGATATAACGCACAATGAAATAAACGACCAAAAGGATGAGTTCGATAGTGTATCAGTTTCTGCTGACAGCTTCTGAGAGCACATACCGGATTAAGGGCAGCGATACATGGGGCAACGGACACAATAAGCTACCTCCAGTTTTCTTTTCTTATCTGAGAACACTAATTCAATAAACCTTTCAAGTAAAGTATTTCTAAGAATTATTGTAAAGTAATTATGTTCATTGTTAAATTCTTGGGAGCAATCTTGAAGCAATAGCGTTCTTTTATCACTATAAGTTTATTTCAAGCAGATCTTAATGTTTATAGCCGATTGAAAAGAACATTTGTAATTGCTTATTATCGATGTTATTTTATTGTTGATTGCCCATTTAATGGAGCAAGGATTTGTATGTTAGATAAAAAAAGTTCAAGTACTCGTGATGTTACTCTGCCATTTCTCATGAAACTAGTATATGTAATGGGATAATTTTGTTCAATTATTTACAAAATACTTTAGTTCCTAGTTGCGCATGTGCTCGCTGTCAGATTGAAACATATTGTGTTAAGAAATTTAGTAAATGTTAACAAATATGATTATTGTAAACATTAGTTTTGCTTAGTAAATGCACACAAGTGAAAATACTCATATATTTTCTCCACTTTTGCCATAAATTGTTCACATTTTTTGACATTTACCAAAGCACCGTGTTAAATGTTGATAGATCTAATTGAACAAGTTTTCCCTCCAAATGTTAATTTTGATGAGACCCTGTGTTTGTGGAAAGGAGTTTTGGTATTGCTGAAACGCCAGCACATAATTACACATGTTTTGTAAACAGCTCCAACATGTTAAATTAGCATCCGATTATGTTTACACATTTTAGGTTATGATATTATGATACCATACATTAGTACAAAATTCCAAGTTAATTCTGTTAATCAAGGAGACTGTTGAAGTTAAGTGTTTAAGAAAGAATTACTCGAATGAAATTAGAAATTAAGTGAATCATGTTCAGTAGAGTTTCATGCCTTTAACCGAGAACCACGTTTATTTTGTCATTCAAATAAACTTCTCAAGAAAAAAACAAAAACAAATTGTGAGTTGATAAATAAGGCATCAAATTTGTATACACCATCATTGATAAATAAAACACTAGTTGTATAAATCCATAACTATCTAAAGACACAAATAAATTTCTGTTCACTATCCTGTTTTGCAAATACGTGTCAAAAACATCCCACAGTGGAAAAGTATATCAACTAGCAAGAGTGATGACAAATTTCTAACTTTCACCAAAGACAAATGGTAATTTTAATAATAGCCTCAAATATTGGTATATTAGAAATATTTCCAATATTTACATGTCTGATCGGGTAATGTTCACATTTACAGGCAAATGTTCACAATATCTTATTTTCTACTCTGACTGCAACGAAGATATACATTTTACAGTAACTGTTCCGTAATATGACTGGCACTATGTGTTACTGTTCACTCATTTTATGAAGAACATAAGACACTGAATATAAAAATTCTTTAACTGTTGCTAAGCATTGCCTTTATCATACTTAATCATTTAATTGTGTTCTTTTTTTAAAATATTATGATAGATTACTGAAACATTGTTTGAAACTCGCGTCTAAAATAACTTTAATGAACATCAAGGAATCAGCTTAAGATACTGATAAAGACTGTTCATTTTAAGGGCGTGAAGTTCATTAACGTATTTATTTAACAAGGATATGTTGGAGGTGTCTTTTTCTTGAATACGGCGGTATCTCATCTTGCTTGCTACTAATTTATAAACCTAACTATTCTCCTAAAAGATTTTTGGGATTTATAGGTTATTAATCACATTCATATCGACTGTAATAATTCTTGGTTCATTATTTTAGTATAACTTCAGTTGCGTAATGTACATAAATGTCATTTATATACGAAAATAGTGCTTTCGAATGCAATCATATTTTTAAAAAGGTTATGTTTGTCAAAAGACCAACTAATCTGGTATAGCCGAGCTGTAGCTAACATGGACTTAAATGCATGATTCATTCATATCATGCTTGTTCATATGACAGTTCCCGAATAAATGTTCTCTGAATACAGAAATCTTACACAAAACTTCCAGATTCAGCTTCTGTCTATCCTGACAATCTTCTCCACGAAGATGTTTCCATGTCCTTAGCTACAATACTCCTCCAGATTGTTCTGTTGTAACAACACAGAATGTGGTAAGTCTGAATCAGGTGAGTTGAAACAGGAACTTTGTGTAATGGGTGCGTCCAACCGAGTAAAACGGAGTGTGCTTTTAGTGCAGAGAAGGTGCCATGATCAACGTCCAGCTTTACTGCGGCACCTTATAGAACCTCCCAAGGGCCATCAGAAACAAACGGCCTGAAAAGTGTCAGGAGATGTGCTTATGCTTCACGATAACGCCCTCCCATCCGCCCAGATCTCCCCTTGCGAGTAACATGTGTTTGGTCCATTAAATGGTTAGCGTTTCACCACTGTTCAAGTTGTGGAAAATTGGTTTCACTAACAACCAGCGTCCTCTGCGGAGGACATGGTAAACGTGATCAGCGTTTGGACAGCTGTCTAAACAATATAGGTGACTACATGTAGACTCTCTCGAACTGTCATCTTTAGCCATTTTTCATTTGAACAACCCTTATATCATCTGTTTTATTTATGTTAAGGGGAGACTTAGTCCCTATATCACCCATGTTAAATTTGGTAAACATGTATATTCTCTCAGAAACTATTAGAGCTATACAGATGAACTTTGGCAGGCCTAAAGAAGCATACTTATTGCTTATACTGATATTTTTAAAACGCTTTAATAAAAAGTATGTTCACAGGAAAAAAAATTGATTTTATTATTTTAACACTTTGGTTTATGAGATTAATTTTTATTTTTATATTTTGAGTCAAAATTACTATAAAATATAGTACATATAAAGTGCTTTTAAAACACTGTATAAATTGCATTTATGTGCAATAAATCAATTCGAAAAATAGGTACATATTTAGAACCAAATGTAATTTTGAGAAAATTACTTAAACTTTTGCACCAACCTCAGTACATTCCTGGGTCATACTCAGGGTCCTCATCAGACTGTTATCTCTTTTAGATTTCCTCTTAGCTCGGCCTGGCTTGTCAGAGGAATGTGTTGATAACGTACAACTGTTCTCTATTAATGTTCTACTTTTGTTAACGCAAAGAGATGGACTGTCTCTTAAGTATTTGAATAGATGATCGCATGCAGTGGGTAATGTTTTACTTGGCAGAGAAAGCTCTTCTCACCGCATACATCGCTAGTTTTGCTATCTCTATCTCCCAAATAGTTTAAATATCTCACTCACGTAAATTCTCTGATTTATTAAAAGTGTATACAGCTAGGCAAGGTTGGAAAGGGGGGTAACCCAAGTACAGCAGCCAATTTAAACTTATTTTTAAGATCTTAGAGGGTAAAATACAATTAAATTAATTATGTATTCGCAAACTATAATGTTTAAAATACAAAAACGGTAAAAATCTCAAAATTTCTATTTTGGGCCAAATTCGACTATAGTGATAAAAATATGTTTTACTCTTAGAATATATTAAAAAAAGATTAATCTTTTATTGATGTTGAAGTTTCTATGATTTCTAATTTGAACTATGTACTTTTATCATTACATTATTGCATTTCTTACACTGACTGCGAGTAGTCACTTGGGATTGTCCACATTTCCTGTATTTCCTGTAAAACACCCATTAAGATCCGATAGATCCGTATATACTTTCAAGTTCAAGGAACAAACGAGGTATTTGTTTGATGCAACCCATAGATTAGAAGCAATAAATACTACCCTTTTATTCCAAAGCAAAACAAGAGTCCACAGGAACTTGATTCTCTCTTACAGTCGATGCAACAGGCAAAGCGCGCCATCTAATACAAAACTTCTATCTCAAGGCGTATGACTTCGCCCTTGGGACTTTCTGCATACATCCCTTTATGCAGCTTGACCTACTTTGCCTTTTGTGCCGAAAACTGAAGGGCAACTTTCCAAGTTTGCCAGGCCTTATTGGCTTCGCAAAGCTCTCCATGGTAAAAGTCATAACTTCGCAACAAAGAGGAAACACCGGGCTGTGGAAGAGATAGCAAATAACAAATCGATTTTCAATGTCTGATAAAAAGCAATTTCCCCAGTAAGACGTCATCTTGGAGAAGCGCTCTACTTGTATAGAAACTCTTTCCTTGTAATCATGTAAGAATGGTTCAAAAGAATAAGTTCTGTGCTAATGTAGCACTTACCGGCATCTATAATATCGTAGTCTGAGTAGTCTAGTTTATTTCGATTCCAACTGTGCCAAGCTACTAAATATTACTTCACTTCATACAAACTCCGTGGCCTTGACTGCTTCCATTTAGCTCAAATATGTACTATAAATACTCCTTAATAACATATTCAAAATGCCTGTAGCATCTTGAGCGATTGAAACATTACTTATTATATTTCAACTTATGGATGTTAAGCTGGAGTAATGTACAAAAACGATTCGTTTTATCATAATAATATGGCATTTCAAATTTTTGATTATGCATAGAGTATTTGAAAGGTGGTTTTAAGATATAACATATATTTAATATCGTTATATATTTTGAGGTAGGAGGTGATTTCATTTAGAGTATAAAGAAATTAATGTATATTTGTTGTATTTATACAGTGAAGTTACACGAGATAGCGGGCAGCCTGAACGCAGCTTTACTGCTTACTGCAGCCGACGCAGCTGAAAAAAGGTAGATAAATTCGCCGCGCATATAGTATATTTTATAAATTATATTTTCACTGAAAGTATAAGTGATACTGAATTTAAAAATGATAGCAATAATTATGATGATATTAATAACATGTGTTATATGTTGAAAATGATTCTGCTCAGTGTCAATATATTGTCAGCATCTGCGTAGTAAATTTCTAATTTCACCCAACATTTCTTCTTTAAGAACATATACCGAGATGCCAAAAATGCATACACACTTTCAAAGAAGACATCTATTTAACATATTTCAAATGAAAAATAACTGTAATGCTTAGTATGATGTTCTGTAAACAGATGTGACTCACCTACATTATGATAGCGTTACCGCCTGACAGGTAAATCAACAATGAACAAATGAAACCAAGATTTTTGTATAATATTCTGGAAACAGATGTGATTCACATTACGTTATGCTAGCGTTGCTAGAACAAAATGGAGGCAAGATTATCGTTTGAACAGCGGAAAGCAATTTTGAAGTGGTATTGGAAAACCGAGAATGTTATTGAAGTTCAAAGGCAGTGGAGACGTGTGTACAGAACCGCCAACGCGAGGAACAATTGCACGCATTCAAGACAAATTTCAATGGTACCGATTGCGATGTTCACTAGGATAAATCTGGGAGACCTTGCACAGCAACAAGCCCCGCTTCCTGGGCCATATTTTGGAACGTTTTGAGCACTCACCGCAGAAATCTACAAAGCAATGTGCACGTGAGACTGAAATTAGCATAACCAGTGTAGGTTGTATTATTAAAACAGCAAAGTTGAAAGTTTTCATCCCAAGACTTTTGCATACATTAAATGAAGATGACCCTGATCGGAGATTGCAGTACTACGAGTGGTTTTGGAACATGGTGCAAGAGGATGAGGCCTTCGTACTCAGATGTGTATCGACGCCGATGGTGGGCATTTTGAGCAACTGTTGTAACTGTAAAAGTCTAAGATGATTAGTGCGCATCATTTTCTGTTTGTGTGAATTCAGTTTTGTTATGTTAACACAGTTTTTTCTTTGCTTGAAATGTGCATACATTTTTTGACACCTCTGTATTTTGTCATTGAGAGATTCTGTCTCTCACAACGTTCTTCAAGACTATATTTGCTGACATAACTAACGAATAGTTAAAACACATGAAAGTACCGAGTAACACACGAACAATCACTCGCAGACAAAGTCTCCCTCGGCTTACTACAGGCCGTTACCTACATATGCATTAAATGACCTTCAAAACTGGATTTTCCTAGTGCACTGCCGCGCCCTGCCAGCTCGTAAATTAAATAACCTCACTATACTTATTTGGAGAAATTTGGAAATAGTTTACTTCTACCAATTATTTTCCTACTGTTGAGAGAAATGTTCTTGCTTTGGATAACAATAAAAGACAGAAAAGCAAACTGTACTTGTTTCGCGCTTACTTCTTTGTCACACTCCGTATTTGTTGAACAGTAATGAATAAACGCTCAGTATTCGAAAATTTAAAATATTGCCTCAGTTTAACGAGAGCACAACGTTTTTCAACATAACGATTTTTCATTATTGTTGGGCATTGAAGCGCAAGTTAACAAATAACGTTAACAAATTCAAAACGCGCACAGAGAGCCTGGCTTTACTAGGACTTAAAAAACGTATGCCCGGTAGAATAAACAGCTTGATACCTCAACGTGCTTGAGTGATTCACTAAATGCTTGGGGCAAAAGCAGCTGCGAATGTTGAAATCAGTAGTTTTTACGATGAGCAGAGCAAATTAAATTTTTGGAATTAATTATACTGTGTTTACCTTCCGCCTTATGTATAAGCATCAATATTAAATATCCTTTAAATATAAGCAAATAGTATTTAACAAACGATCTCAATGTCGAACAAGTTAGTTTGGCATTCTCCCTGAACGGAATGAGAAACTTTGTAACACTTAACAAATTTTTACGGCTTAAAATAGCATTAAAATACTGAATAAAATGCATCCCCTTGAATTAATATAAGAATATAATTAAAAACTGCAAATATTCCATATTTTTACACTTGAAATTAAACAAAATAAAACTTAATAATTAAAATTCCACGTAACATTACCAATTATTCACAAATAAATTAAAGCAGTTATAAGTAAGTCTAATTCTCATGAAAATATTATTTGAAGAATGAATTCCTCAGCATCGAATGTCCTAAGGAACAAGAAAAATATTTCAATGCACATCTGTGAAAACTGTTACTATTATAATACACACAGTACTTGCAATTATTATTTAATATCCATATAATATATATATATATATATATATATATATATATATATATATATATAATTTGCCTAGACTCTAGATTTGGCCAGAGACTAACAAACTTTGAGGTAACCGCAGTCAGGAAGCGTCATTAACAACAAACCATTAAGTTATAATACGAACCCCGAATGGAACGCCCATATGATGGAAATATTGCCAAAACGAAATACCTTCCTCAACATCCCAAAACCAAACCAAGCTGAAAGTTAAAAGTAAGAGGTTTATAATATGGAAAGCTCCAGCATGATTTATACTTTGGCAACACACTCTTAGGAAAAACAGGCAAAGAACACAGTTTTACCAAATAGGGACTAGCGAACGTATCAAGGAAAAGGGAACAGAATAAATGAAGGAAATCGGTAAATAGAAACATGTAGCAAATTTAGACACAAATTACAATGTACATACTTCTAGTTTAACACGCAAAAAATCCAGTTATACGCTGTTTTGGGTTAGTATTAGAAATACTTTTAGCGATCTGTTTAATGTATTAAATTAAATATTGTACACGTTGTGATACAGGGTGTCCGGTTAATCTGTCTTTCCATAGACATTCTATATTCACACCATTTACCTTTATTTATAGAAGATGACAAAACTGTTTTATTACGGACGCTTTTTATAACATTTCGAGTCATAAGCGCCCCATTCAATTCAGAGCGTGAAACGCAAATTTTGCTCAGATGCCTCAAGGTTCTTTACTTGCGTAAATACATATACAACACGGAACCGACGACTTTATGCTCGAAAAAAATTAACGATTCGACTGAGATTGAACCCGCGATCTTAGATCTACGTGGCAAGTAAGGTTATGTATGGTTTTATATGATAAAAGGTTCCTAGGCTCTAGGTTGATTTGCTTGTGCTGTTCAAGCGTTTAGTCATAAACCTTGCTCGTTCACGCAGTGTTTTATATCTCGGTCACTAGGCTATACCCGCACTTTTAATTCGTTTCTCCCTCTTTGCCATTTCCTGGAAATTAACTTGCGGATTTTTTCCCATATTGTTTAAGGCCCGTTTTTTAATACTGAGGTGGTACGCACTAATGATACGTGATATGAAATGATCAATTGGGAAAATATTTTTTAAGGGAAGAAGCGTTCCAGAACTAAGTTTAGGGCACCGCCCCGGCATTTGCCATTTATGAGGCCTGGGAAAAATCTTAAAAAAAAAAAAAAAAAACATCAGTTTGAGAAGACGGTCCTAGAGGGAATAGAACCCTGGACATCCCCCTCATGTTTATCTTGCCATTTTAACGACTCGATCACCCTATCGGTAGCTTGCTAAATGTATTTCCTGTCTGTTTAATGGCAGTATATATTCATCGCGAAAATGGATAGACAGTTTATTCTAGAACCAGCAACTTTTTGTATGTTTACGTTATTTTAAATGCGAATCAACTCGTTGTGTGGTACATCCTTGCAGTATATGATATTGTGCATTAATTTTCATCTACTGGTTTACAAAAAAAAAAAAAAAAAAAAAAAAAAAAAAAAAAAAAAAAAAAAAAAAAACGCGTCTTTAATAGAATCTAAACTAAACGAAATTGGCGCAAATATTGAATGTTGGCTAAAGTAATTTCTTTCAAAATTAGTGTAATACGTGAACGTTTCGAAATGAAGGAAAATTTAGCAATGACAGAACTTAAGCATGCCGATCAGATTGCCTTTTCTCAATACTGTGCTTACTTAGCTCAAGGAGGACAATTCCCGATCCTGTCACAAGGTAAGAGTGTGTAAATGTTCTGGGAAAGTGGAGTTTTAAGTGGAATTGCCAGCTGCAACATACCTTAATAGCCGAGATATAAAACACTGCATGAGCGGACAATGTTTATAACTAAAGCCCGGTAGCTATGTAAAAGTGGTTAAGGTCATGCTTGTTATTTTAGGAAATAGATATAGCCAGTTTCCTTAAAAGCTCTGTATCTCTGAATTACGGAAACTCCAATTTTATAACTTAATAAAATATGTAAATCACATAAACTTAGGATCTCTTTTTAGCTGTGAACATTTGTTAGTAAAGTCTTTGTATATTATTGCATAAATTAACTTCTTAAGCCCAGCGATTCTTTTGGATCAACAAATTCAGATCATAAGTACAAACTGTTATACGAGAGCCCTGTAATGCACAGCTAACTTCTTGTCGTATGCTTACATAGCGAGGCTTTAATGCCTTCCTCTGTTTTGCTGTTATTACGACTGTCATAATACTCTTTATGAGCTTTCTATAGCTCAAAGATAAAACCCAGACCAGTTTCCATAAAATGTCAAAACAAATTTAAGGTATACAGGATACTTAAAAGATAAAAACACCAACACTTAGCGAACTGCGTGATTATAGGGAATTTGGGGCCTATAGCGAGACCATGGAGTGTAAAATTAAAGTAGTGAAGTACTGGCTGCGAATTATTTATGGAAATCAAGCTTTAATTAGGTTACTGTGCTACAATCAACAGCTGGGGATGGGAGGGAATATGACATGGGCCTCGAAATTAAGATGGGGACTAGAAACAATAGGGATGTGCTCCATTTGGATGGCAGATTTTTGTTTTAGTTTTAAATTATTTTAATAAAATGGATTGATTGTAGTTGTATTTTTTCTTTAAAGTTTTATTCTTGCTTATTATTTATTTGTTTTTCAGGGGAATAGAAAGAGCGCAAGGAGGAAGGTTAGGAGCCGTTTGAAGGATATGGATAGGCAAGAAATAATTGCGCAATGCAGGGAGATGCTCGGGGCTACAATTTGAATGGGGATGGAGTAATACATCTAAACAGGGGCCCAGACTTACCAGACAGGGACTGCGTGGCCCAGACTAGATGATTAAGAACACTGCGTGGCGGATGATTAAGAACACTACAAATATGAGCAGAGAATTCTCCCCACATGTGGAGAGGCGAATTGTGAACACATATTCTGGTTGAATGTGAAAGTACTGAATAATGGAAGGAAAAGTATTTACCGTACTTGCCGGATCGAACAGGGGGAGATGGTCATGTTGAGCTTTGCTGGCAGGCATGGAAGGGATACAGAGATTAGATAAATTTCTGATGAAAGTGAGACAGCTCAGGTCTGAAAAAGTCGATAACCGTGGATGGGGTTGGAGTGAAACAAATCCACTGAATCCAGCTGTGTGTCATTCATAATGAGATTGCTTTATATTTTGATGTATTTTAAAAAATTAATGTTCTCTTTTATTTTGCTATTGTATTATAAAAGCACGTAGACCCCTGCTCCTGTGGAAGCTCTTTTGTGCTGTATTGGTTCTACTGTAATACATAGTCTTCTACTACTAATACATGAATTGTGCGGGATGGCAAACTGATCATTTTTCAAGAGACAACCCAAATAATTAGAGTACTATTGGACCAAAGTACGATATTGCTTCGGATATGGTAATGGGCATATGTTCACCCTTTGTTAAGAAAATTCCATTTCACTATACTATTTATTAGAGCATAAAGCTTAGTTTTTACTATTTACTTTTCTTTGGATATTAATAAGAATGGAAACTCTGGCTTAAACATTACTTTTGAATTAAACCCTATACATTCAAAGCAACATAGTGGGCATATAAAAATTAACTGGAATATTCTAGAAACTCTGTTCTGTCATAGAATCTTTTATTGAATATTAATTATTTTGGAACACTGGGTTTGTAATTTTGTACGTTTTTGGCTCACTTTGTGCATATATTTGATGGCTCACATATGAATTTGGCACCTCATGCATATGATCACAAGCCCTCTGTGCTAACATGCAAAACACTTTTTTTTAGCTATACCAACAAAAGTAAAATTAGCACACGTGTGCACCATTGAGCCTTTTTTTTTTTTTTACTCATGTCTAAATACAAAATGCTTATCAGTAAAACATCAGAGTTGCTTGTTATTCATATAAATTTTATTGGAAAAATGTCAGAGATGCACGACAGAAGTACCAACTGCACCATGTGAAGGTTAACAAAATTAGGCGACTAATCAAATCGAATTTCGTTGATTGTGTGCTATTCATTTTACCGCACCTGTACGTGACTGCGAAACATAAACAACGGACATTCGTTGTGGAAAGTCCAGGTCACAAATTGACGGTCTTATCTGCATTTCCAGTAACTCAATTCAACTTATTTTTTTACGTAAAGCTCTTAACTGGTTTTTGTTGTTTATTTCATTTCTTTATCTTATATTTGGCGCAACACGAAAAGGAGAATGCCTATAAGGAAAATAATTAGCATATATTGGTAAATTACCGCTTCAATTACTTTCGACAGATTTTATTACTTTGATATACTTCGTTTCTTTTCTAGTTTTATGTCCTGCAATGTTTTGCACTAACATTTAAAAAATATAATGATGATGATGATGATCACGATGATGAATAAAACAGGCGTAGCTTTATCATTACAAGAATATAATTTTATGGAAGTTTCACAAATTATTTTAGTTGAAACTATGCTAATTTTAAATATAATTCATCTTCACATTATGCTAAAGGCTTCATAGCTGATCCAGTGGTCATTGTGCCTAAGGCTGCAACAAACTTTTCCCATTCAGAATAAATGTCTGGGTCATTATTTCTTTGTGGTTGTTTTGTATTCATTACTTTTATTGTCTGTATTACGGCATTTGTTTATTCAGATAATTTAGTTTTGGATTATAATTTTTTGTACTAGACGAAAAGATAATTAATGAGATGAAAATATTTAAATTTGTGAACATCTTCGTCTTCTTCCTTTTCAGTCATTTAGTATTGTTATAAATGTAAAGCTAGTATTTTTCCAGGTTATTTATAAGCACGTGTGACAGATAAAAATATGTGTCAACTTATCTACAATGGTTAATTATCCTAAATAATAACAATAACTTTTTTGAAACACTATATTTAGCTTTTTGTTGAGTTTGGGAGTTTAATTGCTGATTTGTTGTTTCTTTTTTATATAATCACTTGATTTTTTAGATAAATAGAATAAAATAACTGAAAAGTTTTACAATTAGAATAATCTATGGTTATATTTATATTATGAAATTATACCTACAACACTGGCTAGCTTAAAATTTACACATTACAGTTAGGTTGAGGAACACGCCAGTGGTGACATTGTCCATCATCTCCCATTCCCATTTCCCCTCATCCTCCCTCTCTCGCAAGCAATTGGAAGATTTTTGCACATTATGGCAATAGAATAATATTAGGTAACATACTATCTGGAAGTGCATTATGGTGAACAGATTTGATATCAGGCATTAAAAGCGTAAGTTTTAACCATGGTTAAATATACTATTAATGAAAGAGTATTTATTACTGAAAGCCATCATAATAAGTGCGTGGGTAAATTTTGTAAACTTTTTTCAAAATCTAAACTACTATCATATCCGCATATCCAAGATATCTTTAAAAAGTGAGAGTGTTAGCAGAGTCGCAGTGTTCCCTATTAAATAGCTTAAAACCTTTATATGTTAATGTTAAATATTATATAGGCTAAGTTTCTTTTTGTTACCCTAAAAACAAGTTTTTTATTAATGTCTAAATTCCTGTTTGTGTCAAATATTAATAATTCTGAGTGCATTTCTAGCCTAAGCATAAGATAAGAGTTTAATATTCCATTGGAGGTGCTAAATTGTAGTTAATATATTTGTGCTGAGGAGCCGTTTGGAACCTCATGTTATACGTTTAACATAAAAAAGACGTATAAAATGTTGTTATATTTTGTTACCTACGAAAAAAAGGGTGAATGTTCCAGGTGAAATAAATATAGAATTAATTAAAATGTGGAGGTTTTTGTTACATATCAAATTCCTACCAGAAGAGTTGAAAAGAGTCTAATAAATCTGTTTTCTTAAAAAAAAGCGCATCAAAATAATATTTGAAAATTTAATAGGAGAAAAATAAAGTGGGGTTCACTCTGAATAGAAAATCATTAATGCATTTAATATAGATATATCCAGCATTTTTATAAACAAGGAAATTAAATCTGATACTTTTATTATGTTTTTAGCTTTCAACAGCATTGAAAGAAAGATAAACATTTTGGAAAAGTATAGTTGAATAAGGATATTTATATAATTTATCGAGTTCTGCGTCATAATTAACCCAGGAATAATAAATAAAATGTTTTAATGAATAAAGGCGCTAGGCAAGGTTATTCTCTGTTACCCATGTTTTTGTTAAATTTATATTAATGATCTTTTCCAAAATGGGGGGGGAAGAAATTAACATGGTAACTAAGGTAGATATTATACAATTGACAATGCAGTTGTAATATAAGAAAATGAAGATAATTTACAAATCTCTGTAAATTGCCTGAATCGATTTGCAACGACTCTTAAATTTATAATAATGAATAAATTGATATTTTATGGCTAAATATGAATCGATGACTTATTTTAGATAATTGCATAGTATAGCAATTCGCTCGTTTTGGATCCATATTTTGCGAAATATTAAATTAAATGTAGTTTATTTCTCCAATTATGCCGTATGGTAGTAGATACAGTAAATGGTACAACATTAAATAATTTATTCCATTTGTTTAAAAATACATTTTTATTCAGTCTATTTTTAGGGATATTGATATCTTTACATGTTCTTGTATTGTGCTGATGACACTGTTCCTCGATGAATAAAGCTCAATGTTTTATTTACCATATAACACAAAAGGTAAAGTAATAATTTTAAGTGTTTTAATATATATAATATATAATAAAGTAATAATTTTTTTATTAATTTGTAATGAATTAGTTTTTATGCAAATGCGGTTTAGATCACATAAAGAATCAAGTAATAAATGAATTAAATGTGAAACACAGCTGTGAGGAAATTAAATGATAAGTAAATAATTTGCTATAGTATAAATAAATTCAGTAGTTAAAGGCTGTTTAAACAAGCTTTCAATTACTTGAAGTTGGGTCAACCGCGGGCAATAGGAACAAATTTACTGTGAACGCGAAACAAGCAATAGTTCAAATTAAGCAATGAAGAAGAAATAGAACTAGCTTAACAACGCTCCAAATCTATTGAGTTGTTTTCCTTATCTCGTTATTTACCATGTTATTCGGTCAATAGCTTTACGGGAACTACTGATCACAGTTAAATGCCACGCTATCAGTACATTATACAAATAACCCTGATATAGAAATGTTAGCATCAATTTCTAAAAAGCTATGTCTCTTTTATATTACTCCTGTTCTTTTTAAGCCATCTAGTGATGCTTACACACTGTTTGTTGACCTTACTAGGACACAATAGGTCCTATACTATCTATTGGTGTTATCAAATTATGCCATCCTCTGATTTACAGAGACATGATAGAACTTAGTTACACCAAATCCTCCTGTTTGAGTTCACCCTCTGACACACACGTGTGCCACAAACAGATTAATGGACAAGAGCTTGTGGGTGCAGAACACAATGTGCGACAATGTACCGAGCGACCCTGAAGCAACCACATCGCACTACAATAAAACAGGTCAACACATTTGCTTTTACCTCTTGTTTTATTTACGTTGCGGGAAATGTTTGCAACCTAAAATAGTACATTATGTTGAGGCTTACATAGATTAACCTACATTTCCGCTCGTAAAAATTCAGCACCTATTTCACGCAGTAAACTGGTAATCCCAGTGTAAATAAACCATTGCCACAAATATTAAAATTAATGTTGATGATGCCCATTTATGTCTGAATTTTATTGCAGTTTACATTCACGAAAACTGGTATTTACTTTCATTGTTTTAGCAGTTATTCAGATGTGGAGTTCATGCATTGAAATACAGTAAGTCTGGCTTAACGTTTAAGATACAAACAAGCTTCTTAATAAAAGATATGTTCGGGATTTAGACAACTCTGAGTTCACAATTTCAACTAAATTTATAATAAAATTAACATTTTCTAACACGGTAGAAGCAAACTATGTGCGAACGCGCCTCTCATGGGTTCTTATGGTTAATGTGGAACTTGCGTCAGTTCAGATTTAATGAGAATGACTTAATGATGTTTTCGGTACAATTTTATGGGGTTTTATTGATATGTATACTGATTTTCAGCCAACTTAAATACAAAAAGTGTTGGAATAAGAACATGTCTACTAAAAACTTGGAAAATAAAATGTTTACACCATTTCCTACAGTACCAAACAAGGCCTCTATGAATACGTTTTATTGTAATCTTTTTAAAACCGATCTCTTTCACGCATTGCCATGAGAAATCTTTTGTTATAAAGTTCGTCCTAGTGGCCTATTGGTAACCATACTTACCTCGTAGATTCAAAGTCGTGGGTTAAAACCCGGCCAGGGAAGATGGATTTTTTTCTGGCGTAAAAATCGTAAGTATGGCTTTCTTCGGAAGGGAAGTACAGCCATGGGTTCCTTGTCATAGACTTATGGTACGTAAAAGGACCTCAAACCTGAAAAAGGGGGCCTTTGACCAAAATTTATCGGCCGTTTCATGTCCTGAATTGAATGAGACGCTGATGACTGAAATGTTAAAAAAAAGTCCTTAAATAAAACGTTCAACCTAAACTGGACATGCCCAAATAATTTTCAATAAATATTTATTAAGTCCAACTCTGCTAATGTAAATTTCATAAGTCTTACAGATTTTTTACAACACTGAAAGGGTATTTTGAGTAAAACAGAATATTATTTAAAATATTAATTTGTAGGTGACTCTTCAATATGATTACAAAATATTAAATTCATATTATTTATGTGGATATAATATTTTATTTATTTTATTTGTTTATTTTTGAATTTTATTTAATTTTACACTTTCTGTAAAGGTAGGATGATGGACTAGTTCTGGACGCAAGCTTCACGATTAGTAGTGGAGGTGTACCGATAATAAACTGTTTCTGAATAGTTTAAAAACTAAAAATATTTTAAAAATACATATTTACAAAATTTAAAAACAATATCTTGAAAACGTTTATCTTCATTTTACATCTACTTTGATCCTTTCTGTAAATACCCATTCTTATTCGCTGTTAAATGTGGTTTTAGTTCTTCTAGAGCAGATTAAGAACAGAAGGAAGAAGGGTGGGAAGTTGAATATACCCTGCGGCGTCACAAGCACCACTTACCGCTAATCGTCAGACACCTCTAATGTACCGTATAATTCAGGAATCTAGAGAGTGGTGCTAACACTATAGGAACAAGTAGCTTATCTTATGTGTCGAAGCTACTCATGCATCAGGACAGAGACCAGAGTAAGAGACAAGTTAAGAATTATACAGGAGATCGAACATATCTCATGATGTTCTCCAAAATAAGAGCAACTTATTAAGATGTCATTAAAGATGTATGTTTAAGATAACGAAAGTGTACACCATGTATGCCAGTAACCCAATAGGTACTTTAGCCACTAAACCACTGGAATGGGAACTCTTTTTTCCATAGCTTGTAATTTTACCTCAGAGATAAACTGCTTTACTAAAATCTCCGACTCATTTTGACACTTTATTAATTTAATTCCTGGAAACATAGACTGTCATGCTATGACAGTCCCGTTATTAGTGACATCCGACAGAATCATCAACATGGTCGTCGCCGTCCTTTCATCGTCGCGAAAATTACACAATATTGATGGCTAAATATTCCAGACTATTAAAATTGTATGTGAATTAACAGTCTCCACATTTCAACATAACATCAGCAAGGTTTTGTAGATAAATTTCTATCTGCCTAAAGATAACTTTAGAAAGAACGTTTGTGACAAGTCACGAATTGCTCTCGGGAGTATAAGATTACTTCAAGGTCTTCTGCAAGAGCAAAGATAAGTGCCAAACTTAAATATAGTGGGAAAGCTGCATGAGATATTTAAATGTTGCTTATACTTCACGCCTAGGGTGTGTCTGAGATACATGTTAGGTGCTCGTCTTCCTGATGTTACAGTATGTTTCATAATGACACAATATTATAAGAGTCTTTGCTATATGCTAAAAAATAACTAACGCCGGATTTGCACGAATGCTTTGTTTTGGTATTATTTAAATATTTTAGCTTTTAAGAGTGGCCTACTTCTTATTTTGTATGGATCTCCAGGATGGATAGGGATGCAATAAAAAGATACTCACTAGCGTGCAACGTGTAATGACCATTAAAATTGTGGTAGCCTCTACACCACGTTATGCAAAGTTTTATGCACAGTGATGGATTAACCTCCATGGTAATAAAGACTACTATATGCAATGTCGTTAAGAAAAAATAAAACTATAACTTAGACCATTAGGAGACCAAATAACTGGAAACATTCAGCAGAAGCATTTGAAATTAATGAAGCAGCGGAAGGCAAAGAAAACCATTCAGTATAAATGTCCACAGATGGAAGTATTGTTGTTGGTTTGGTTTTTTGCGCACGCTGTTTAGCATCTCAGGTTATCAGCGTCCCATTCAATTCAGGGCGTGAAATGGCCGATAAATTTTGCTCAGAAGCCTCTTCTTTCAGGCTTAAAGTTCTTTAATATGCCGTAAATCTACGACACGAATCCACGGCTTTACTTCCCTTCCGAAGGAATCCACACTTAGGAGTTTTACTTCCGAAAAAATCCATCTACCCTGGCTGGGATTGAACCCTTGATCTTGGGTTTCCGACACAAGGATGGTTACCACTAGACAACCAGGACGACTACAGATGGAAGTAAATTGAAAACGAATTTGTATTACTATGTCAGCCATCTTCATTCACAAGCAAAATGTAAACTCACCGACAAATACTCCAGTAATTAAGCACAGTAAATAGTTAAGTCCTTGACACAACAGAGAATTTACATGCAATTCACATCAACTCCATGAGAGCTTCGATACACGCAGACAGCAAAATTACATGACAGTCCCTTATTAACACAAAAAAACTACCATCACCTTATAGAGAAAATTAAAGGGGGGGGGGAACTAATTTTTAATGCAAGGCATCAAATAAGATAGCAGAATATAGGAAAATAGCAGCAATATTGGGATATGTCAGTGACTATGAAAAAATCTTTTTCCCGAGCATCAAGGACAGACCATTATCATCACAAAAGAAGGTCAAATTGGCCAATATCGTCTCGGAATTAATCCTTCTCGGATTTTCCACATCTCGCCTCCCTTTCAGGTAATATTGTAATGCCTTTTTATCAACTCTTTCTTCTGGCATTCTAATGATATGCTACTACCATTTTTTATTATTTTGTTCAATTTTATTATTTCTGCTAAAATTTATCTTATATTTTCAACTCTTGTATGCTCTTTTAGGTTACAGCCGGTCACATACTCCAAGAATTTCATTTCAGCCATTTCTTGCTCTTGTTGCTTCTTTTGATAGCTTAGTTTTCCGACCCATACATAATAAATGATACCGTCATTGAACCATAAAATATTAGAACTGAATCTTTCCATATTTATTGTTACGTTTTGCGGATCGTTTTATATTTTTTTGTCTCACGTTTGAGTCATAAATATATGTTTCGTTTTCCAAATA
Source organism: Metallyticus violacea (assembly GCA_030762175.1). Classification (NCBI taxonomy): domain Eukaryota; kingdom Metazoa; phylum Arthropoda; class Insecta; order Mantodea; family Metallyticidae; genus Metallyticus; species Metallyticus violacea. Next base: position 36,395,737 of record CM060840.1, on the reverse strand, counting down.
TTTAAAATTATGCATTTGTTCAATCACATTATTAAAATAACTTTGGAAGGCATTTTAAAAAGCATTACATTATTTTTTATTTTCAGGAAATAATTTTACATTATATTTAGCCACTGTTTTATTAATTTGAAATGAGGCTACTTGAAGTCTATCTTCATTACTGGAAATATAACTTGGTCTTCCGCAAAAATATTGCATTTGGAATGGTTAAACCTATTTTAAAAGTATTTTGACAATGCTTGCTATTTGGTAATTGCTTCGTCTAAATATACCTATATTAAACAGTTTAGGCGCCAATGGGCAATCCTGTGTCACTCCTAAGTTTGTAATTACTGTTTTGGAGAGCTTATGCTTAACTTTATTCAAGTATTTACATTATCATTTCAATTAAACGTTTTGCATATCTTCTACTTTGCATTATTCTCCATAGCATTTTTCACTTATTACGTCATCAAACGCTTGTTTGCAGTCCAAAAACAACAAATCTGTTTCCAAGTAATATATTATCTTTATTACCAGCCTTATTATAAATACACAATCTGAACAGGAGCTATTAAGTCTAAATTCATGTTTTTCATAGCTTAATAGATGTTATATTTAGTCAAGTCATATTCAAACTAAAATTATCATTTAAGCAACTCCAAACTTAATGGTTATGGTAACAGACTAGGTCAATCTCATTCCATATTTACACAACTTCAAAATAGTATATTCGCTCATGTGACCTAAACAATGGATTACATATTACACGAGTGCAGTACAATAGAGATTCATAGAGAGGCATTAACTTGTAGTATTTTAAAAGAAGAAAATTGTCCAGTTATAAAAAATGTTCAATAAAAATACATAAAAATTCATAAAATTTGCAAATTCAACAGACTATGTTAAAGTGTAAACAAAAAAGACCACATATTTTTACCATTTCCATTAGACATATGTTAAATTTATAATATGATCTAACAAATACGTAAATAGCAAGATTGTAATACATGAGATAATTAAATTGTAATGGTGCATCCTGTAAATACACACATATAATTATAATTTAAATAATTTATATTAATCAGTTATATATTTTATATGCTCATTTGATCAGCCGATTGTCCTGCTGGACATGAAGACTTCGAGATAGAAAATAACGATAACATTTTACAAAATTCTGCCTGCTTGACTATATTATAACGAAACTTAACAGTTCATACAAAAGTTATAGCATGTCAGAATAAGAAACATGGAAAACTTTGGAGTGTCACAATTTCTAAACTTATGAGAACAGAACTCAGGCTGTAACACTTGAGACTCGCATTCGGGAAGTTCCGGGTTAAAACTCCTTGAGACCAGCCATCCTGGCTTTGAGCTTCTTCACGGTTTCTCCTGGTCACCTAACCAATGGTTGGGTGGGTTTACTTCCTATGAGTTTTCCTGCTTCCTCATTCCCACAAAATTTCCTTTTCTGTCATTTCAGTTGCGGAGTGGGTTGGAATGGAGCGGTGTGCAGAGGTGAAATTTGCTCATTGTTAAAACTGCCCTGGCATCTGTTGTGGCAGCAACATTTTCGAGGGGCTAGAAATGCACACTGCGTCGTAACAATCTACAAAGGAAAAGGAATTTGGTAACATTAAGGACCCTAACTGTATCCCATAAATATTCTTCGTAGCTCTTTCCCTTTCTACCCGTTTCTTCCAGAAGTGGTCTAGGTCATTCAGGTGCGGACTCGTGCCGGGAGGTCTGGGGTTCGGTTCACACCAGGACCGTCCTTCCTGACTGCGGTCTTTTTCCAGGTTTTCCTCAGTCCTCATAAATGGTAAATGCCGGGGAGGTACCCTAAACTTGTGCCTGTAACTTTTTGCCTTGAAAAAAATCCTTTCCCAGCTTTCATTGCATCTCACGTATCACCAGTGTACCACCAGTAATGCGTCAATAGTTAAAACGCGTTAAACACTATTCAAAAATGTATGCAAAAGACCCTCTTTGGGCGTCCGCATCTGAAGTTTCCTCAGTCTCGCCGAATCCAATCCTATTGACCCCGCATGCGTATTGGATCTTTAATGGAAGTTATGTGAATTTATTAAAAAATACATTGCAACTCTAGAAACAAACTAGGACGTTCTCTTATTCTCACATCTTTATTAATATACCGGAATTATTGGCAAAATTCATAAAAGCTACCTTCTACAAACGCACGGAAGTATAAATTTGAAGCCTGTAAATGTAATTGTACTCACAAGGAAAACCCTTAGGTTCAAATAAACATGCAGCACCAAAATTTAGTCATAGATCATTTACTTATCTCTGAATTTAATGGTAATGTTGGTTTTTCTGTAAAACGCCGCAAATGCTCTACAGAGGGTTCCGTTTAGTCGCCCTTTACTCGCCTTCTGCTACAGGAGTCTAGTGCAGGATCCTGTATTGCGGCACTTGTCTCTGATACTGATCTAATGAGGCATTTTACAGTGGAACGAATATCAGCAGCAAGTTCAGAGGTAAGTAAAATTGTTAAAACTGAATTTTGGTGCTTTTATTCTATTTATTTTTCGAAAGAGGGCATTTTTTGAGTCAGAAAGCCTTACAAATGTCGGCCACTAGCGCTAAATTTGTTTTATGTTCGACAGAGACATGTTGAGTATTTATCAAGCTCGCACTTTCAAGTCAGTTATGAATTACTACTTTGCAGAAAATTAATTTATTGGTGAAGGAACTTTAGTAATAGGCAGGAATCTGAGGTATTAAAGTTCTCAATCTCAAATGACTCGTAGTTTGAATAACATGTTTTGGGAAACAGGAGGTATTCCGAAAAAGCAGCCAAGAATGGAATCAAGAGTACTCATCGAGAAAGCACTAGTCATTGTTCATTGTTCGGAAAGTATTCCAAAGGTTTCTGTGCGGTCGATGATTTCCTTCGGCATGCCTATATCTTTACATTATGTATTAGGCAGAATTGTCAAAAGATCCTGAGAACTTCCTCTTCTACTTAATTTATTATTACTACAGTGCTATTTTTAGTAACGTATACATAAGAGGGGAAAAGTAGTAGTTGGGATTGACAAACAAATAAATTACGTTAGCCTGCACAGAGTTTATTGTGCCCTTGCATGGAAGAAATAATCACACGGCACCACAAGTCCCATCTGCCAGTTCTTCACAGAAGCCCCACCATATCTAGTGAATCTAAATTGCAAGGGAAACTAAACGGGAGTTTGTGGTACATTAAGAATAATTGGTTTGCTTTTTGTTTGGAACTTGGGTGCAAGAATTACAAAGAAGAGATCACTAAGTTCGACTAATGTTATGGTTTTCGCTATATTGATCAGTCATCAAGAGAAAATATAGGTAAAGGAAAGTTTTAAAGGAGGAAACGGGCTTGGCAAATAAATATAATACTAAGGAACATTTGCACTGCTTAGACTTTTCTCCATAGTTCACGGTTCTTTTATATTTTTCTTTAAAATCATATGATCCCTCTTTCACCACCTCATAAGCCAACTGTTAGGTATTTTTTGTATAAATTTAGTAATTTTTAGTTCCAAAGTTAACTGACCTGTCCATCATACTACCTTTGAAATCGACGTCTTGGAGAGGTGAAAGTGCAGAGGAAGGACTTGCGGAGAGGTTATACGATCCCCTGGAACGTTTAAAGGGTGACACTGGAGCATCTCGCCCTGCATTCTCTTTTTTGTTTTCCTTTCCGGAAGCCTGGCTGGAGTGTGAGACTTGTTGCAGCGTGGGAAAAGCGTTTAGTGGTCACTAATAGTCTGGGCGAGTCATCGATACTCACATCGGATATCGAGTTTCGGACAGGAAAATATGGGGGAAGTAACAGGATGAATGAACTTGAGTATACAACGTTAGTTTTCATCAGGTGAGAGCACTGCTTTTGCGAAACCAGGTGTTTACTTCGAAATAAAGCGGATAGAAAAGCTGAAAGGTTTCCCGCTAAAAGTGTGTGTTAAGGAATTGACAAACAAGGACAAAACTTTTGTATGTAAATATTAATAAGTTTGTATCAAATCAAATGAAGTGCAAATACAGTGCTGTACATCGAAATATAGATGAAGGATTTAAGAACAGATTTTATTGCCTTTCTAAAATTACCAGTATATTGTTATATGGTAGATCCTTCCGGTAAACTTAGTGACTAGAGTTTTTCTTTCGATATTGTGGAGCTAGAAAAAGTTGGGATTACTTGATTTTTCTTCTGGTTCCCTATTTCCCTTATTTCATTTTACCAAACTCTCCTCTACATCCCTTCACCATTTCACCTTCATTTATCTTGATAGTTTTGAACTTCATTTCGGCAAAGACCATAATATTGGGGTGCTTTTTCTATAAGGCTGGGCCCTATTTATCGGCCTCTTTTTAAAATGCATTTGAATTCAATAGAGAGGTGTGATGGTGTGTGTGGACGACTGTCAAATGGGGCTTGTGATATATATATATAATATAAATAGCACATGCAAAAATTAAAATATTATCTTCCCAGTTATATTCAAAGAAATCTAAACTAACAGAGGAACAATTATGATTGATAAATTATTGATGAGATCATGAAAACAAATAAAAAGGAAAATGAAATTAAAACTACTTTTTTGTATGTTTATCAACACTAGGAAATGTAATAGTTGTGGTAGCTGTTGCAAACGAATACATTAAAAGACCAAAGCACAAACAATTAATAGTATCTTTGAAGGAGTGGTTTGATATACAGGATTAAATATGTTATAATTGGAAAAAAAATGTTCTTTGAAGTTTCTCAAAGTCTTCTTTTTAATTAAAAGTGTAATCTTCGAAGTCATTTCTTCCCTATACTAGACAAACTATAGGTCTGAAATCGATGACTGCTGTAAGTAGACTGACATACGAATTGGTCATTAAATTCGAACAGTGGTTTTAGTTGTGGGGCATGTTTTAGTCAAAGTCATTACAGTAGTAAGTTGACATCTGTCTTTAATTAATACTCAAAACACACTTCTTGAAGAAAGCAGGAAGTAAGCTCCAGCAATAACTTGTGAGCAAGTATAACTAGCCCCCCCCCCCAGTTATCAAAAAATAAATTCTTGAACAACAATCCGACAACGAGAGATAACACTAATATTTTAACAAGATTCTGTTCATGATACTTTGAATGTTCTAAGGGAGGGTTTTGATAATATCGTCTAGAGAATTAATTTCCTTGTCTTTCTTTTACTTTTGTCTATTAATTATACACTGTACACTGTAATTGAACTAACAGGACTAGAATAGAAATACATCTGCTATAACACAGTTTAATATTCCTTATACCATAAAATAAGATTATGTGCCTCATTGTACTAACAAAAAGTGTACGAGCTTTTTATATACTGGTGATTACGGTTCGATAATTCTAGCACTCGGTAGAATTAGTCGTCCGCCATCAGAGGGACACACAATGTATACGGAGTGATTAAGTTTATTCGGATTTTACTGCCACTCAATTTGAATGGATTATGTAACTGCTAGTCTACACACCTTGCCTTAAAGCAGTGGTGAAAAAGTACCGGATTTGAGAATACGATACTATTTTACCTAGCGAGTAGTTAGAGAATTAACACAACCCACTGTGTAAACAAACCGACTTATTAATTTGTTTATTTTACATTTGCCAACAATAATGAAGGAATTGTCGTTGTTTTGAACCGAGTAGTGCAGCACAACACAGGAACCTGAGCCGTGATTGGTGAGACCTTTATTTTGGTTATTCCTATTAACAATGCAGCCTAGCATAGTTGCTTTTATGTTGGTGCCTTCAGTTAGCATCCCTAAACGGCTGCACTGACATCATATCAGGATAGTGGAAAAGATACCAATGGGAGCTGGTACAAACATAAACTAAACGAGAGACTGCATATTGTGTAAGGTGCACACCTGCCCGAGCTGATTATACTAATAGAAACTCGCTTTACAATAGTAACTCATTAGTTTTAAATGAAACGCTGTGAAATGCGAATTCATTGAAAATTACTACATGTCTTTCCTTTCTCTTTAAGTCAATATGATTATTGATTTCTAATGTTGCACTCTCCAGTTGATGACTGCAGAGCATGAAGTTAGGAATATTACTAAGGAAAAGTCCCGGAATACAGTCCGGGAACGGTAGTTTTCAATTACGGGAGAAGAGAATTGCTCAGTTTTTCGATTTATTAGCAAAGTAAAATAAATTACCATATTGAAATAGCAAATAGAGCTAGCATTCAACAGCATTATTAAAATGACTAGCATTTATAGCATTAATCAAGCTGTAATAATCTCGAAGAGTTACCAAAATAGCAGTATGCTTCCTTGGCTAAGTACTTTACAAATGTCCATTAAAAATATTAATAAAAGAAAGGATGCTAAATGTACAAAAATAAGAAATACTTTAAAAGCCCTATTAATGAATTAATTACAAATTAATTATCACAGAATTCAATTAATCCGAAATAATATTAAAATATTACAAACTTACGTACAACCTTGATCACGAGGTGTGTTGAACGAACAGAGAAACTAACTTCACAATTTTGAATTAATAACCGAAACTTCTAAACCTCTTGAAATCAGAGTTCTTTCTGCTATCATCGAAAAAGGCCATTACTGTGCATGAGGAAAAATATGACGTCACACTCATTCTAGAAAAAAACTATACGTAATTCAACCAATAGGGAGAAGAGAACGTTAACGCAGAGTTCAAATGTGAAATAATCGGTAGAGAAGGTGTTTGGACCTAAGAAACACCGTGAAAAATCAAGAACGGTACCAAATAACAATAGTGTTACATATTGCATACTGTGTAAGTTTTTATTTATTAAAGTAAATGAAAATAGACATTCATATACACAAAGGAAAAAAGTCATTAAAATGCAAGTAGTATAGTTACTGCTTTATAAAATGTATAAAAGAGGTAATTTAAACAGAAAATATATAACATATCTATGAGTTTATCATAAAACATACTGATATAAACAGAAATCTTATAAGAAAGTCCAGCTTTGTTTTTGAGTTCGTAAATAAATTTAGAACTATGCACATTAAAAAAATGGCGCAGAAGAAAATAAGAGTAAGCAGAAGATTCCACTTATCCCAAGAAACAGTTTACGCTTATGACAGATACAGAAACAAAAAATGTTTGCGATCAGACTTTGAAAAAGTTTTTTCCTCTTTCATTACTTTCATTACATTTTTTTAATGTTTAAAATGTTTCACATACTGACGTTTAATGGTTTCTCGTTCAATGTTTTATGAAGACATCGTAGAAGTTTAATCAATTGTGTCACATAGAGAAATTATGCTAGCTAATGTTGATGATATTTATTTTTAAAATCTATTTAATTCTGTTTTATTAATTGCCTCTTTAACTGCTTTGAACTTATCGGGACATCTGTTAGATTATGAACGTATAGATGCAGCATGTGGTAGTAGTATATATTTTTACAAAATATGTTTGTTACAATACAGCTCATTCATATTGCACGGGTCCTGGGACCATAAGTGATTTTACATTACACTAAGAAATTCATGAAATTGCATATTTAAACTTTAAGGAACAAACAATATATTTATAGCAAAAATACATTAATAAATTAAAAGAAAAACGGAATATGTTTTACATTCTTTTTAAAATACATAAACGAGATGAACAAGTACATAACTTATACCCTCACACACATACACACATCCAAAATAGTATGTCTTTTTCGACCTGAGCTTCTCACTTAGAATAAAAATTTACCTACTTCCTCCTCCTCCTTCCCGTTGCCAGCAAAGTCCAGCATTGCCACTGCCCTCTTTTTCCGTGAACAAATGATCCGGTAGATACCTTTTTCTCCATTCTTCCGCCCCCTTGCCATAGTATGTTCCCAAGATTCTTTCTCCACGCATAAAAGACAGCTTTCGAACCTCTCTGTCTGTTACTATGGTCATGCGCCCACTCGTCAAACGAGCCTCTGATTGCTGAGTTTGGCATCTGTTTGGATGTAACGCTCCATCCCCATCCGATTGAAAACCTTCTGCATAATGTCCTACGGCATTTTTAAATTTTCCTCCACCCCCCCCCCCCCCGAGATCCAAATGTTACCCATTCCTGTACTTTCCAAACGCCTTCTTAATTTTGAAACACAGATCTTATTTCCTGCTCATGCTTTCAGATCGGCCTAATTAGTATCTAGTCTCCGGGAACAATTCGTAGCCAGTACCTCACTGCTCGGATCCTGCATTGTATAATCTCGCTAGAGGCACCAAATTTCCTAAGGATTCTGCAATTTGCTGTACCCCTCCCCACTCCTAAAATAACTACAAAAATCCGACCCTATTTCTTTGTTCTTTACCAACCACAAATTTCGACTCCATAAGTCACTGTAGATTGTACTATTACTCCATGTGCTGTCTCTAACAGCCCTAACGGCAAATCTGGAATTCTGCTTCGTATACAGAAGTTTTATATTCGCTTTAAGTTTCGCCCATCTTCCATTTATGGAGAAAGTTAATCCAAGGTACACGAAATTCTTCACGTTATTGTCTGTGCTGCATATATCCATGTCTCCGCTTTGATATAAATGGTTCCGTTCTTGAAGGTTATAAACTTTTTAATTGTATTCGCCGTAAGTATCTACGTATCACAGTAGGTCTGTAGTCTGTTTAGTTCACGCTATGGAACATCTATCCCCTAGAAAATATTATCATGTTGTCCGCGTATAATAGAGACGGTACCTACATATCTCCCACCGTAGATGGCGCCATATTTTCTTATAGTAATGCTATCAATATTTTGTCGTCAATAAAAGGATTAAAGAGTAGAGATGACAAAATGCAACACTGCCTTACAACTCCCCTCTCCCCTCTTCCTGCCGTGCTTAATACAGAATTTGCCGTGCTTAATACAGAATTCCACCTTTCTACATGCCGCCTGTAGTGTCCGAATTAGGTGTAAATCTGTAGTCTGTAGGAATGAAACTTGTCGGTGGCATTCACCTTCTCAGGGCGGGGAAAAACTCAGAAAAAAATAAGAACTTAGACATACCAGGAATCGAAACGAAGAATTTTGGATTAGTAGTCTCTAACGCCACCACTAAATCAGGGAAGCAATATTTTAAAATTATGCAAAATGTAAACAAACAATTAACATATTATTTCATGCGTTTTACTGCAGAATAATATTTCAGTGATTTTTAGTACTTAACTAATGTTATTAAAGTGTTAAATCATTAATATAAAATTTATAAACGAAAATTATGATCTTAAAATAATAAAGTTATGACAATTAAATTTGCAGGATTACTACTTTATACCCAGTTTATAATAGGTTAAATTTTCAGCTTAAAATTAAAAAAATATAGATTTTATAATTTTTGAGGGGTTTAGAAATATTTACTTCACTCCCGTTTATATCAAGTCGTTAGCAATCTATTTATAGTCACTACGTACTTTTTTTTAGCAACAAATGAAACATATTTTTGATATCTTTGTGTGGACGTACTGTCAGTTTCAGCGGAAGAAGATTTTAAACGTTTAGCTTTTTTGTCTCTTTTTATTTTTTTTTCTTTGAATTTTAAACCACAATCTATTATAGATTCCTATACCTGAAGGTCTGTTCAGCAGGATATTGAAACCATTTTGTTTATGGGGACTCTTCGTTGGCCTCGAAATAAAGTTCCAAAAGAAAATTAACTCTGGTTTCTGGATAAGCCTTCCTTAATACGTTGCTGTTCGTTAGTTTGCCTCATTAATGAGATATCCTACACGTCTTTGTATTTTATAATTAAGATCTTCGTTTCAATTTCATATGGCTCAATGTGTTCACTAAAAGCACGGACTTATACTCTGAACTAAGTTGCTGTGAAACAGTTAAAAATATTTATGTAATGCAACTAAAGATATGTTTACCTGCAGACGCAGTGATAGAACTTTTCCAACAAATGTCCTCAAGTTGAATAACGTGTTAACGGTATTAAAAGTAATCTTCCTTCTTTCTGTTAGGCATAGGGGAGGGTAGTTTAACTAAGCTGTTGACCAATTTTTACTCAGCTACTACAGACTTAACTTCACTTTAAAATTGTGTAGTATTTTGTTAAAATTTTATCAGTTATTTGTTGTTTTGATTCCGTGATTTTACTGTGTCACTTACATTTGTAAGTATGGGAAACTTTTAAGGTAAATGCTTATGCTGGATTGCTGTTGTGTTTTATCTTATCTCTTTTATTTTCTTCATTATTGACGGAAATTCAAAATACTCATTCTTAGGTTTGATGTAGTATTAAAAAAAATTAATTATATCATAAAAATATAGATCTCTTAGAAAAGTGGTTTTCTTGTATGAATCTGGTCAATGTTTAGAACAGACTGACATTTATTTTGTGCGATATTCGTTAACTTGCTAATTTAACCTAATATAAGCTAAAAGTAAGAAAAAATGGAAGTACTTGCAAAACAACAGAATATTTTAAGCTGGCTAGGAGAGAAATGGAGCAGCATTCAGATAATGTAATCAAGACAGAGGTTTTCAAATAAGCAAGACATATAATCCGTTACTAGTCAACAAACCTCAACACACTTACTCCTTGCCACTTCTAACTGCCACTGCCCGGTAATGGTCAATTTTAATAATAACCTAACCTTACCTTAAAACCGTTATGGGTGGCCGAGGTCGTTAAGGCGCGAACTCATCAGCTGGAGGTCTGAGTTCGAACACCACCAGGAACGTTCTCCCTGACTGAGGTTTTTTCCAGGTTTTCCTCAGTCCTCATAAATGGCAAATGCCGGGGAGGTACCCAAAACTTAGGCCTGGAACGATTTCTTCCTTAAAAATAAACTTCTTTCCCAATATATCATTTCATCTCATGTAGCATCAGTGTCCATCGCCTGTGCTGCCTCTGCAGCAAAAACGGGCATTAAACACCATTCATTCATTCATTCATTCATTCATTCATTCATTCATTCATTCATTCATTCATTCATTCATTCATTCCTTACCTTAAACTGAGTCCATTGCAAAGAAATTGTCTAGTTGATATGACTAACATTATTTTAAATTGCTTTCTTTAAAATTTTTGAATATAGAAACTTTTATGTTTTGCATTATCTAGTATAAACTGTTTAAAATTAGATATAATAAATTACATATATATGTTAAGAAGGACATGTAGCACATGAAATATTAGTCATATTATAATTTGAAAATTGCATTATTAAGTACCCATTCATATAAAAATTTGATTTGTATCTAATAAAACATTTATTTTATGCATTTTGTCTTCAAATTATGTAAACTCCATTTTACAAAATATAATTATTTTTCGTTTATAAATTCTGCTACAGAGGAATATGCGTTGTTAAATAGATATTCTATAAGAATAGATTTGTACTTTTGTTCATCGTCAGATTGAAAAAATAATGATTTGAAGAGCTCAAAAAGTTCTTATGCATTCATAGTGGATTCCCTTTCATAGTGATAATTAGCAATTAATCTTTGAAAGTTTATTTTTTGTCTAAATTTGACTCTCTATATGTGTATATATGTTATAAAGTAAAAATTTTTAATATAAAATATGTATTCACAAGCAAGTGTCAAATTAAAACTTTTACATAAGGTTCTGTTATTAGTATCGGAAAGTATTTGAATGGTTCTCTTTTGTAGTACAAAGTCTAGTTTTCTTTCAATGGAATTACCGCATTGCCCAATTTCAGTCCGTTGTTAACCTTTTTTTGATCAATATTTAACATATTGAGGACAATTTAAAATAAATTTCTACCTCTAAATCAGTCAGATATGATGTTAGTTCTTAAAGCCGTAAAAGAATCGAACGTAAAACAAATAAATAGATATGAAGTCAAGTTCAATAAGGAGTTTAAAAATGTCATATTCCATTTAAAATATTACAAAAATAACACAATATTTTTCGAAACTAAAAATTGTTGATTTAAAAATATTTTCTATGTTACAGCAGTTTTGTCTCAAAAGTATACATTTTTTCCTTCTTCAATCACTCCTTTGTTTCTTGGATTATATCAACGTTTTTGTAATTCCATGATTTCTATAATCCTCAAATTAGAGAAATTTACATCTTTTCTGTTATTCACCAAAACATTTTTTTTTAGTTGATTTTATTTGAGTTATGTTGTGTATATTTTTCGTATATCTGCCACGCATAACATAAAACTTTGTATTATTCCCTAACAAGTTTCTTTTTTTCTCTGATTAAGATGTTCCTAATCCATAAGAAAAAATTCCGCATATACCCTACCTTCAACTTTAAAAACCGGCGGTACAAAGTTATCTGAAATAAAGGATAAATAAGTGAAATAACGAAGGAGAGAAATAAAAACTGAATAGGTTTATTCAATGATAAATATTTATAACTGAAAATATTAAAAATACTTATCAGCAGTACCAGTAAAATTGAAAGAAGATAAAATGTGTTTTCATAAATTCTTCTCATTTATTAATAGAGAAAAGTTTTAACTTTCAGCATAGGTTTTCAAATAAGAGTACATGTAATATGTATGCAAATATTTCATTTATATCGCAAGAAATCTGAATTTATTGTACAGAAAATGTACCCACTTTAATTTATTATATTAGCTTTAACTGTAGCCAGGTTGAATTTTATTATGAGATATTGTGGTAGGCTGTTACAAATCTATATATTTTAAGCCACTTCTGGTTAAAATCCTTTAAACTGAGAACTACAGACAATACCTCCCTGGCGCAAATAATTCAGGTAGGGGCGCGCGCGCCTCTGTGTGTATTACAGAAACTGCACCTCTGCACGGTATAATAATTCAAAGAGCCTGTTGGTAATGACGTTCGGCAAAATATAGCACTCGTATGTAAAGTGACCACACTGCAGTACACTGAGGTGTGCGGGTATTTTTTTTGTTTTCTTTTTCTCTTCCAGCCACTTTTTAAAGTAGATATATTGCAGACACCACGAAGAAGGTTTTATGCATTTTATTTTGCATTGGTCTCCGCCATGAGTTATTTCCTCTTATCGTTGCTGTGCTGCTGTAATTATATTGGAGTGGATAAAAATAGAGGAGCTTTTGACAATTGAAGCGTAGAGAAATTAGTAAAGCTGCACTAGCACGGATTTATAAATTTATATGCCCGCTCCTGTAGCAGTATTTCTCAGCACCAGTGTTGGCTCAGCACCCATACGATAAAGTACGCCGTAGCTATTCCGCCCTCCCTACATTTTAGCCTTTATGGAGGATATAGGTGGCTGTAAAATGCGCTTCTAGATTTAACACGTGATGAGCTAATGCTGCTTAATTGACTGCTACTGAGTTCTTCAGACTTAACAAGTAAATTATCTCCTATTTAAAATACATTCGTCTAGAATCCTATCCTTGGATGGAACACTTCGCTTGGGGAGATTTTGTCGAGTTTTCCCTGCTAGACGGCCGGTACGTACACTATAACGCAAGAAAAAAAAGTTTCATCACAAATGATGAAGTGTTTTAATAGTCATCCATGTCAGTTGTTCCATTTGCTTTTCTGATGAGAAAGTACAAAATTGATACTTAGCTTTACAATATTTCATCTTTCATTAAAGAATGGAAAAGTAGGCATGTAAATAGAAGGAAAAAGCAGAACTATATTAACAAATGCCGTATTTTTGGACATAAGGAAACAGTACAGAGCGTTCATTTCAACGCGTGGCCGGCTTAACGGGGATTTTTCCGTTTCTGTTTCTGTTTCCCCCTCCAATTTCCCGCCTCGCCGCGTGCTGACAAGAAGTATTTGTGCTGTACAGAAATTGAACGCTGTGAGACTACTTGTTTCAGTCTTATAGTGTGTTAGTGCTGTTATAATGCCAAAAGGCCTTATACTTTAGCACATAGAATTTTTGTGTGTGCTTCTTGTATGAAAACAAACTCTTGCAGAGAAGTGAGACTGCGATATATAGATTCTGTGCTGTTCATGCGCCTCGCAGAGAAAGGTTTGTAATCTTGTAAATAGATTTAGAGAAACGCAATCTGTTCTTAATAAGAAATCAAAGTAAAACGCCGTGTTCTTACTGAGGAAAAACTCGATAATATCGGAGAAACGTTATAACGAATTTCAAAGAAATCTCTGAGAAAGCTTGAATAGAAATCGGGAATTTTGCACACCCCGGCTTAGAATGCTTCTAAACTTTTGAATGCGATTATGTGAGTACAGTTAATATTTTGTGTTCGCTCAATTGAACGCGGTTTTCTCCCTCCCTCCCTCCCTTCCTTCCTTCCTTCCTTCCTTCGGCCAAACATGATTTTATTTACATGGCCATGTAGTGACACAAAACAATAGATACTGCAATGCAGATAATGTACACGAAATGCCATTGTATGCTTAAAAAATTCGTGTTTGGGGTGCTGTAGAAATCAATGCACCTGAATTGAAGAGGCTATGAATATCCGATTTCGCCAGCAAGCAGCGTGCTTCCAGGTGCCAAGCAAATCCTCATTACACCGGCCATGCGTCCAAATGAGGGCTCTGTATATTAGACCCCTATAAATTTTATAACAAATATTTAAAAATCTTGGAAAATAGCTACTTTAATTTGAATTTTGAAAGAAACTTTTAAGTGCTAATTCTCAAAAAATTATTATCAATATTAGTGAGCACTCTCGGTAATAATATATTTTTCAGCTATGCATCAGTAATTGAATGAGCGTTAGAAAAGTGAGTATATATTTTTCAATATGATTATGTATTTATTAAATTTAATGAAAGATTCATAATAAAATAGGAGATATTTATTTATTAGTCAATTCCTATCTCATCTAAAACATCAACTTACTTAATTGTTAGATCTGAAATGACCTTACAATTAAATGTTTCAATTTTAATATTTTTTTTAATTTATACAGAAACAACCGGCAGTACAGATCGAAGATTATTTGAGCAAAGGTTTTTATTTTGAATCGATGACTGGTCATAATACATTCACAGTTTTTTTATTAATTATAGAGATGTGTTCGATAAAGTAAACAGATTAGTTCCTTAGATATTAGATATTGAAAAGATTATTAAGATTTTTGATGGGACTTAGAAAGAAAGAGTACAAATATAAAAACTAAAGAGAAAACAATACTCTAGCAATATAAAGTTAAAAGTATAACAAGTACTTACACCGTCACAGTCTATATATTATATTTGGACCATTCTGTAGAATAAGAGATAATATCCGATCTGTTTTAAGGATAATTTTATAGAAATGTAATTTAGTAAGCAATGAAAACATGGTATAAAAAGCCCTCTATGATAAAATCACATTATTATATTATAATCCCATCGTCTCAATAGAAATAACTAAAATTACTATATGGTCAACGAGAACAATTTTGATAAAAAAAGATTTAGTTCACAAGTGTAATTTTTCACTACCGAAAGACCATTAAAATAGACATGGAAACAAATTAGACGTGTTTAAACAAAAAGATTGTGCCATTAGAAGAGCACTAGGAAATAAAATGAATAATTTATGAACTAATATTGTCGCTAGTGATTATGTGATAACAAAAATTGCATTCTGAGAAGGATAAAAGAAGCATTTAAATTCAAAGATGAATTTACTAAGACTATTCATGTAAAAAATAGACTGAGAATTTAAATGAAAAATAACATTGAAAATAAAAATATTAGCCTAAAACAAAGTTCAATATACAGAACTGATTTGATATGCGTCACATTTTACTTTGAAAAATTCCAATGGAGATATCAAGACAAGCGAACGCACACACACTCAAAAAAAGATAAATTCTAATAACCGTTATGGAATTTGAGTATTAGTTCTGGAAGTGCACAAAGAAGACGATGATACACAATTAAATAAAAATAATTAGATGTAACAGAATACACATATAAGACTACAATACACAGTTTTATAAATTATGTTCATACTTTTTAATAATGGAAGTCCATTGTTTAATTACATTTATTTGAGTTTATATAGTGCCCTCCATTTAGTTGGCAACGCTGGCAGTATGGAGTGTTTGTCGGTAACCAGTGACTGCGAGCACACCAACACAAGACAGACAATGAGTCAAGGGACAACACACGAGAGCAATGAGATGCTCTCTCTTGTTGTGCCCAGTTTCCCTCCTCTGTCTGTGCCTATTGTGTCATTCGTGGTTTAAAGATGAAGTACAACCAAAGTATTTTCATTTGTTGTAACTTTGTAAATAGCGAGTAATCTGGTTGGTGTTGTGTCTTTCAGAAACATTTTCCTGAAGTTGCTCCATCTAATTGGAGTACTATTCACACAAGAGCGAATAAATGCTAGTGTGGTAGTGGCAAGCTCGAACCGCAGATTTAACACCAAACTATTTTTAATTTGAGTAGTTTAAGGATACCGGCAAGTGAATTTTCCAAAACTTGCAATTTGCAACCAGAATAATGTACATGGTCAATTGTCCTTGTATATTACTTAACATTTTTTATTAAAAAGTACTATTTTATTTACCTTTAAATGCTACTATGTTCATTCCACACAATACAAAATGTGTAATTTTCACCAAATAAAAATATTAATATTAATTTAGTTAATTTTTCCATATGTATTTTTCATATTACCCTGGTTGTATAAACAAAATATAAGTTTTAATATATATATATATATATATATATATATAATTTATTTGATTAATTATGAATAAAATTTGAAATGTTTGTATTAAAAACTTAAGATTTATTCGCTCATTGTGAGAATAGTACTCCGATTAGATGGAGCAACTCTCTCTCTTGCAAATCATTAGACAATATTTCTTTGTTTATCTTATATATGTTTGTAAATGTGAAGAAAATTGGATAAAAACTACATTGTATGAAAAAGTTTGAATGCAAAAACATGCAATAAACCGTCTTAAAATACAAAGTTTAATTATGTCACTGGATTCTCTTTTTCAATATTCAAACGTTTAAATTCAATTATATAATATTAGGAAAATTCAAATTTTTAGTTTTTTAAGTTTTAAAATTAAAAAAATAATTTCTCGACGATTTTAACCAAATTTAACTTACGAGACACCTAAAAGGCTGAATTCACTAACATTAGATGAACTATAAAATAATATACGAAAAGATATAGGAAATACTTAGCAGTAAATCACAGTACGATTAGAAGCTATAATCTGTCTTACAAAACATCGTGTATGTTTTCGGCGACTTCATTGAAAAGTCGAGTTTTTAAAACTTTCGCAATTAAAAAAGAATTGCATCAATAGAATAGACATCTAATTTTTATTTTGCCGATAGCGCAGTTGGCCGAGCGTGGGCTGCTACGCTGTGTAATATCGCTTACAATCTGCTTTCGAGAACGTTCCCAAGTAAATGAAAGAATGCTTAAAAAGTACAATGTATAACTAAATCTTTTAAATTTGAAAATATATTCCAGATTTTAAGTAGGCTAAAAGTAATCGATAAAAATACAAATCTAAGATCTGTTTTTCACAATATGATAAAAAACGGGAGTTTTTGACAAGAATGTTAAAAATATTTTTCTTTAATATTATATAATCACACATTTGTTTTAAATATGACCAGAACATGCTATTCTGGAATTATATACGACTGAAGAGTCTTTTAATTACATTCAGATTTCACTTTTTCTTCGTACAGAATATTTTATGTCCAAATATTATTCTGCTGTCAATTGTTATTTTTTCGGTGAGAAACAAAAACATACCTAATGGAAAATAGAAATGTGTCATGCTCACTTTGCACTTTCTTTCCTCTTTTCTTTTTTCTTTCTTTGTTTTCTTTCCTTTCTTCTTTCTTTCTGTCTTTGTTTCATTCAGTAAAACTATATTATAAACCTACGTGAATAATTGGTTCAAAGGCTCCACTATTTGACAAGTTTCACTTAGCGTCTCTGTGTATGATTACATCAAAGCGCAAGGTAAAGGCCTCTCGATAATTATATTTTTTTTGCCCTAAAAAGATCAATCTTTATATTTCATAAGTTATTATTTGGAATATAATTATCTGCTCTCTTCTGCAGTTTAAGCGCCGTGATGAAGTGATAGCCAGTATGAAACTCATTTGAACGGGGAGATCAAATTATATTCTTACCGCATACGTATTACTCTGCTCTCGGCCTACTTCCAGTCATTTTATTGCTTAATGCCTGGTATAATAAGTGCAAATTGAAGACATGAGCTATGTTCGTGTATCTCCCTAACACCTTATAAAATATCCAAATGTATTCGTAGCACTAAGTTAAAATTTTTATTTGCGATAAACAAATGTGGGTGAAATTTTATTCGTTAGGTTCAATGATAATTTCAAGATAGAATATTAGGTTCTATTTTCTCTGACAAAACTATTAATAACAAAATATACACAAATATTATTTTGTATCCCACATTTTTGTAAAGGCACATACAGGGAAGGTACTCTCTCTCTCTCTCCCTCTCTCTCTCTCTCTCTCTTAGAGTGACAATGCAACAGCTTTCAGTGTTAGAATGTATAATTATCAATAGAAGAGCGATTGAGCCTCCCACTCAGGTCTTGCGATCTAACACTCGATGAGCTTTTATCTCCAAAAAAGTTAACTTTTCTTAAGTGAACTTAAAAATAGCACCCGATACTGTTTTCTTAATAAGAGGGAGTAAATTATGTTTTTAGTGGTTGTATTTTACATCCATGGTAATTTCAACGATACTACACTGTTTTGTTACCACGCGCACCACTAATTAAGTTAGCGCATCTGGGGCTGAAATATAATTCGATCTCCCGGCGTTGATTAACCTAAAACTGGAAATGAATTTAAAAATGTTTTAGCATTGTGTTAAACCAAATATATTAGTAAATTGTAATAAATGATTTTGTTTAGTGACTTAATTTTTATATAAGCGGGAATATTAATAATTAATAAATGACAGGTACATCATTTCTAAGTAAATGTAAAATAGTTGTAGCTGCTCGCTTAAGCACTCAATTTCCGACAAACAAAGAAAACTGATCCTGATTTTAATTACTGGATAATTAAATTGACCACCCCAGTACACATTAAGTAGAGCAGTTTATTATAAAGGACATTTCCTGGCATCTGTGGAAGCAGCTGTAGGTTTCTCGTTAATTAATCAATATGTTAATACTGCTATAATTACTCACTGATACATTGGTTCAAAAGGCAGTGTGCAGACGGATGACTTAAGAACTGATCAGGAAATTAATGAGCAACTTACACGCTCCATGGCTTTGGATATCAATAAAAGTAGAAAAAGAAATTTGTTTAAATAACAATGATTAAGGGCAGAGTTAAAGGAAAAACAAAATAATAAGTATGAGACATGTCTTAAAATACACGGCTAAGTAATGAATTATTAATGGAAAGAATAGGGTCAGAGGCGTAATGCTTTTGGAGGGTTCCGGTGTATATTCCAGCGGGGCGTGTATCCTAGCCTATCATTTGCATAACAAACAGTCTACGGTAGACATTCTTGAAGTCTACTTCAACTTCCAATCCTCTGGGAGAGCGGGAATGTGCAGCCAGCTATGTCTTTACCATATGACCACGAAACTATTCTCTTGGTGACATCTACTAGGCAGAAACGCAACTAATATTGTTTATGCTGCGGCAAGGATCAATATGTCGCTTAATTAAACTTACTTCTTAAACAAGAAGGCTAAGAAGTGAGCTGTTAAGATACTATTTATTTGATAAGCACTACCAATATTTTGCTACATTTTAATTTTTTGTGATTTAATAATCCTAATATTTAAAGAACCTTAAAATACTGTTACGTTCTCAACTGAATTCACTGTAAATTTCTAACCTAGTTGTCATACATTTTACACTTTGTTCTTAATAAAAAAGAAAAATGTTCTGAATTCTCCAAATTATTACTCTATTCTTCCAAGAGAGAGAAAAACCAAACATTATGAAATGCGATTTTTTTCACATAAGCCATGTATTAATTAATTTTTTATTATAGTCACATAGAAAAAAGTTATAGGTCATGGCTAAGACTTGAAATACGATTCTCGACTTACCATGCCGATGTTCTTACCAAATCGCCCCTATCTAGGTCTAATAACCCTGGAGACCTTTAAAGGTATCTCATCGCAGAGCTATTATCAGACTCTTAAACCCAAAAGTATTGTTTATACCGCAGTAAAATGTTATTCCGTTTCAAAAGGGTTACAGATAGCGGTGAAAGTGTAACAAGATATGTGATATTAATGTGTGTTCTTTTCAGAAGAAAGCATTGCATCTATATTTATAAAATATTACTTTTCATGAAGTTGCATATACCTCTAACTTATTTCGATTCATAATCAAATTGAAAAAGCTCAAGGTCATGGCCGGAATTCAAATCATGGATCTTGGTCTAACATGCTGATACTTTTACCATCTGAACTACTGGGCACTATCCAACCACAATCGCAAATGTTCTTTATTTGAGCCAATATACCTTGGCGACCTTGTTATTTCTTTGCAGAGATTTTATTGTATTTTTAATTAATCTTTCCTAGATATAATACTTCTATATTTAAAAAAGCAAACATTAAACATAACAAAATCTTAGGGTTTCCCCCCCCCCCCCCATGCTCCCGTTATCCAATTTCTCCCGAAAGTACATCTCCATTGAGAGCGTTGGCACAAAGGGCCTGCCGTGAGCAAGACTCAAGTACGAAAGTATCCTTCTCTACCCCAGATCATTATTATATTAGCTCGGATATTTTGATGATAAATGATCCTGTAAGCTTTTGTTATTCTTTGTAGCTATCGAGCCATCCATTAATTTGGCTTCGCTTTAATCAACATTGAGGTTCCGGAAGCCGAACCCGCTCAAGTCCGGTAAATAACTGCTATTATCCCTGGACAAAACAGCATAAATGCACACACAGTTGCTTACGAATCAAGAATTCCCTAAATTAACCGCAGTATAAACGAATGAACAAACGGGGCTAAATTAGTAGAACAGTTTTGGGATTAATAAATTGTCAACGTGTACTTAAAAATATTGTTTAGCAATCTAGCTTTCTATCTAAATAAATGTTGTTTACTTTACAACAAACTCAAACTTTCGAACACTACTTGAACTGCAAGGAAACATGCGAAAGAAATAGCCAGCATTTACAACAAACAGGTCGATGTAGTCACTGCCGAGAATATAACTAACACCAGTGAACCGGTTTGTGCGATTTTAGGTTTCGAAATTAAAATCCTTTCTGTTCATTAAGTTCGGGTACAGAAAAATAAAACGTGATTCTAAAGTACGGTTAGTGACAATGAATCATGATATATGTTTATAAATGTTATATTCAGAATGTAAATTGGGTGAAAAATGCAAGCAACTGCAGATAAATAGCAAATTAATTTTAGGAGAACTGTCTCTTTTTTCTTTAATATTTATCCACAGCAATTCTGCTCGCATTTTATGGTTTCCCTAATAAAGTCTTCAGACATTATAATGCCTTCTCTAATATGAAGATGTCATCTTCTAGAAACTGACAATTATTTTGTTTAGTATTTATATAAACTTGTTGGGTGTTCAGTGCTTCCAGACAATTGCTATCGCTCTAGTAGCTGTTATGTGTAAAGCATACTAAAAAATATGTCAGTTGTTCTGAAATTTGAGACTTTAAAATGTAAACAATGCTGTGTACCGATGAGATAGAGACACAATGGCGGGACTCCGTCGAAAGGTCGTCGGCATTACGCATGAATTGACTATTACAACGAAAAAAGGAGTAACTTCGGTAACTGCTTGCCACATGGAGGTGCATGTACTTTATATGTTGTGCGTTCATTTGTCTGGGCCTTGCTTTACGCAATATTTTGATCACATGTTCGCAGTTGAGGGCGGGTCACACGGACTTGCATGTCACAATACTATTGGCAAATCAGAAACATATAAAATAAAGAAACACTCAAGTTAAATGGTAGCATTAATAAATGAGTGAATAGGGATATATTATTAAATAGTTTTTGAATTTAACATTTTTAAAATACTCACCAATTCCTATGAGGAAGCTATAATAGTGTCCAGATAAAATGTTATCCACATGATGCCACTCTTTGTTGGAATATATTTTTTTTTTTAATTTATTATGTTCCACTTCATTTAATATTCGGGGATTTGATATATACAGGATGACCCAATGGAATATTATTGGTTTCAGAACCTTCTTGTGGCACACACGTATAGAATTAAATGAAAATAACTAATAATATATCACAGTACAATGCTACTCTTTAATTTTTATTACTCATTGACAGAAAAAAATCTGTATTTCATTACCAGGGCTTAATGGAGATATTTGTATTATTGAGTCTTGATTCTACGTTTACCATTATACTTTTTTTTAGATAAATACACTAAAGAATTATTTTCGCACTAGAAAGGTCTTACAAAAGTTATAAATATTTTCGTAATCTTCTTTGTGGTAAAAATATATGTATATTATATATATTCCTTCTGGGTGTGTGTAATGTGAATGCCCTGAATTCAAATAAGTTTGCAGTTTCGCTCTATCAGGCTACGTTTTTTTTTTTTTTTTAAAACAAAATCACATCAAATGTAGTAATGTATTTATTTTTAATGAAACATTATTACACTTTAAGACATATGGCTAAGACAAATCTGTTCTTTTATGTCAATAATTATGAATTTTCAAACTATTTTCACTATTAGGGAGAACTGAGTGTTCTGCCTGGTTCAGTTTTTGTCTTACCTGTTTGAAAGCACCCTCCGGAATAAATTGTCGCCTTCAATTTTATTTTACCTCAACAAATACATTTAACACAAGAATCTATATGTACAAAACATCTCATATATGCTCTCTTACATGATTTAACGTTCTTTATGCGATAGGTTGCTATATGCGCTAATTTATTTCCACACTTGCTAAACCGCTAGTCACATAGAACGCGGTTTTACCGCCGGACAAAGACAGGTATTAGAGTTATAAAGAGTGAGTTTTGCGCATGCTCAAGCAATAGGATTACTCTCATTATTCATCGTACCAGGACAGATCTGTGTATGTGTGGAAGAAGAAAGTTCTCTCTTGCAACATCCGCTAATCCGCCACTAATTCTTTAAATGTAACCTCGAGTAACTTTGAAGACAAGTTCAGGAGAGGTTAGTAGAAGAGTTGTTGGTGGAAAAATGTTTGTTACCAATGCTAGGAAATTAAACCGTTGGAAATGGCTGCAAATAGTTTGGACATAAGCGCAATGTTAACAATAATAGTGGTATATTTACTTTTAGCTTTAGTATCATCTGGAAAGTAACTTTCTTGTATGTAATAAAAATTAGTGACCTGTCTTAAAATATAGTCTAATTATAATGCTAGGATATTGAATTTAATGGGGGTCGTAAAAGGTTTTGCCACAACTATCTTCTAGAACTCAATAGGTTGTAATAGCTTTCCTGGAAGGTTCGCGGCCTAACGATTTTCCGTGTATAATGAGTAGATGGTCCTAGAAAAACAAATGCAAGGTTAATTTGGGAACTAACCAATTTTAGTGGCTAAAAATGTGTATATAAGCAATATAAATATCGGTTAAGAAAATATGGGATAACTTAATTCTTAAAAATTCAGACACTAGCTTATTACTTAATAAATAAGCGGTTTTGTATCATTATGGCAACGAATTTTTCTGATTATTATTTTTAGTAAAAGTATTTTGTTAAATTATATTTTTTGAAAAAAGCGTTATTTCCTCTGTAAATCTGTACTTGCCTAACTTATTCAATGTTATTACGTATATGTACCAGAGTAGGATTTATTCAGGTAAACTAGCGAAGCTTAATAAGTTTGCATTAATTATCTTTATATTTATTTTGCATTGTTCTCAAGCATTCATATTCCCGCGTTCCGCCCAGGCCTCAATCGCTCAAAGCACGAAGTTTGGTGATAGCTGTGACGCTCTAATTTTCACCCACTTAAAAGTAGCTGCTTGTATGCAGCGGTTATTAGGGCAACGAAAAGAAGTTCATGCTTGCAGGAAGGCTTTCTGCGAGGCTGTGGTGGCACTTTCCACTACAAGGTCATTTAGAGTTTCAACACAAAAACCATATGCTTCAAAGCCCTCTGTCAGCATCCTTGTAGCTTCTTCAGTAGATTCAATGACATTTTTGAAAATGTGATGGTGACTTTATTGTTATAAAATTCTATATACACATTACAAACATACTTTATGCATGGTTCGTAGACCGTACATTGCACAATTAGAAAGAGGAACAAATATTAATGCAAATAAATCAAAATCAAAAAATGGGAAAAACGATATTTACAGATATATGGAGACATATTACATATTATCTACAATTACACTAGTTACGCGTTCTAACCAGAAAATAAATTACTTCTAGCTTCGCGCACTTGGCTAGGAAAATGCCCATATTCAACCAATTAGTGTGGCTTGCAAACAGGTCCCAGCATACCAACTGACCTCTAATTGCCTTAAGATTTTTTTCAGGAAACAATGTTTTTCTCTGATGTTCCCAATGGGAATGGTTATGGAGCTGTGAGCATCCCTGGCTCTCGGAAATTTCTTCCATTCTTCGCTTCAGCCTGTGAAATAATTTTGAGCGAAGTGCTACATTATTTACTATTATAGCTTACATAAGTTGATAAATATAATTCTAATTTGTTGCTATACTTTCGTGTTGTTTTCAATTAAATGTTAAACTGATAACAGTTATATTTTATTAACAATGAGGAGTGTATCCTCTAAATAAATTATAGAAACACAGAAAAGTTCTCTACTGTCAAAATCCAGCTAACATACGAAAACTAGGTAATTTGTACTTATTATTTTCCTCAGTAAAACACTAATTATTCAGGTTACAAGCAGCCTCTGACGTTTATGCAGTTTTTCAGTAGCTTTTAGCGGTTTCATAACCCAAATGGCTTAAGAAATGCCCATGCAGTTTCAGTTCTTTTCAGAAATTGCCAGATATTAAACCCAGTAGATTATTGATTGTAGATCAGTCTAAAGGCAGCTGTGTTCCTTAAAAAAAAAAAAAAAAAAAAAAAAAAAAAAAAAAAAAAAACATGATAGTTGGTCAAGTTGATAGACTCCACTGTGCAAAGATATTCATAAACATGAAATTGTAGCTTCTGATAGGGCATATAAGAAAAAAAAGTAGATAGACATATACAACATCTAGGATGAAAGAATGCCACAAGTGCTTGTGTAATAGGCTAGTTTTAGAATGTTTAAGACTGAGCAGAAAAGGAAGAAAATGTGAACAATTAAAATTACCTCTTATTTTTTAAAAACCCTGTACTTAGAGACACAAAAAATGTCTACATCTGTGCTGAACATAAGCAAAAAGAAGACAAAGCTTACAAGGTGCGAACTAATTGCATAAGTGGACACTGCAGCTGTTTGTCCGAAGTTTTCTTTCCCGTGAAAAGACTAATGACAAGTAACTTTAAACATCGGTGAATCTCAAGCTCATTTGCGTCATTATTATTTTATTTATCGTCTCGAGGACCTTGGCAATTCACCTTGAACGTTACACTGTTAAACTATAAATAAAGTCTAATGCTACCGAGTACTTGAGGCTTGACACTTCTTTATAGTTTATTATTGAAGTATCTGCTTTTTATGGATTTTTCTGCTATCTTCACATTTGAGTAATTATGGAGATTATTATTTTTTGTAACGAATATTCCATTTTTGCGTCAGAGAAAAAAGGGGGACATAACATAAAGATTTGTCACTGTCATAGTATTCACCCTTTTTTCCTTATTGCATGTTTATCTTTGCATGAAGTGCCGCAATATGTATGTTTCTCATGCAAATACATTCTCAAGATGCCATACTTTGGCTTCTACTATGCGCTACCTAATCTCCACACAAACTCCACAATGTGTACGAAAGGCATGTTTCCGCTATATTATATATGAGTACGTCACCATACTATTTCTAAAATTTCCTTCTTTCATAATTTCAAAACATTTGAGCAGTTTTTCTTTATTTTAATGACAACTTTCTCATTATCTCTACATCATACATGGATTCCCCTATCTATATCGTGTTTTAGAGCGCAAAATATTGATATGAGGGTTGTTCAATAAAGAATAAACATATATTTTTTAATAGTACACCTTTACTCATCCAAATAATTTTTATGATCGTTTTCCAAGTAGTCCCCGTTGGATGCAATGCACCTATCCCAGCATTTCTGCCAATTATCAAGGACATTCTGGGAACTATTTTTAACAGGTCTTCAGAATCGCATCCGCAGACTCCGCCACTGCTTCAGATAGTGTAAAATACCTCTCACGAAGGTGTTTCTTCAATTCTACAAAAGGGAAAAAGTCATACGGAGCTAAATCTGGACCTTAGGGAGGATGAAACACCTCAGATTTATTTTTGTGAGGCATTCAGCAACTACAATTGCGATATGCAGCCATGCATTGTCATGGTGCAGCATCCAGCTTGTTGCATGAACATGAGGCCTTTTACGTGTAAATTTTCAGGAAATATCCGTAGTGTTTCCCATTTATAGCTGTGCAAGTAAGACATGTTGGTAAACCTTTCCTTGAATATCAAAAAAATGAGGTGACCATAAATATCCCGGGAGAAGCAATCGCTTTTGGTTATTTTGGTATTGGTGACTAGATAAAGCTTTGCCGTTTGCTCTCAGGATCAAAATGGTGTTTCATCAACATTGATTCCATTTGAAATAAACTCGGTATCTTCCTGTAACACAATCTTCATTTACATGCAACATGCAAGTTTTTTATTTATTCTCCCCCCTCCCTTACCGCCACGGGTGGCCGAGGTCGTTAAGGCATGGACTCGTGAGCGGGAGGTCTGCGGTTCGAATCCCGCCAGGACCGTCCTCCCTGACTGGGGTATTTTCCAGGTTTTCCTCAGTCTTCATAACTGGCAAATGCCGGGGAGGTACCTAAAACTTAGGCCTGGAACGCTTCCTTCCTTAAAAAAAAAAAAATCCTTTCCTAATATATCATTTCATTTCATGTATCATCAGTGTCCACCGCCTGTGGTGCCTCAGTAGTAAAAACGGGCGTTAAACACAACTCCCCCTCCCCTCCCCCGAGAATCAGCAGTCTTGGAACCCACCGTGCACATGTCTCATGTACAACTTTCTTCCAGTTTCTTCCAATGGCACCCAGTGAAATGTTCAGATTTTCTGCAGTTATTCTTAATATTATTCCATGGCCCTTTCTCACAATGACAGCACCGGAGTTATGTTTCCTTCTGGTAAAGAACAAACTGGAGCGCCGAGTCCACCTTCCCTTCAAATTGGTTGTCTTTCCTCTTTCAACATTTTGAACTATCTTCGAACTGTGCTAAAGGGAAAAACAAAATCTCCATAAACCACCTGTAATATTGCTTTGGCCTCAGCTGAAGATCTGTTGAGACGAAAGCAGAATTTCAGAGCAATATATTACATGTCACCTCCATTTTACAGTAGGCGGAAGGACAACAATGAAACTTAGTACCACTTGCATATTACGCGTTAAGCTAACAAAATATTGTAACATTAACTTTTATCGCAAGAAATTTTATGTATAAAAGTTATGCTCGTTCTTTATTGAACAGTCCTCGTAATCGCAACTTGATTAGCTGTTAGAATTATTGTAATTAACACATTTTAATTCCAACAACACGGCTACTAACCATTTAATGAATTGTCCAAATTAAACTTACTTGAAAGAAACTTGATTGTAACTGCTTGGGCTTCACATAATATGAACAGGGAAATGGGATCGGCCTCAACTAAACATACATAGCAAGTTTTAACCAACTTTCTATTCAATCTGCATATCATAGAAATGAAAGAGAAAGAAAATGAAATAATTTATTATACACAATTAATAAAACACCAATTCAATTTGGTATACAAACAGTAATCTAGCGCCATTATTCCATTGATAATCATAAAAGCGAAACCACAATTGTTTAAAACTTCAGCATTGTGTGAGTAATTTTTATCAAACTACATTGTATATTTAAGTTAACAAGGGACAAAATTTAGAAGCCAAAAGCGCAGTTCCCCCTTGTTAAGAAAAGAGGCGTCTGCCCTTGTCCGAATCAAAGTTCCTTCTGCCTTCTCACCAAGGTAAGAGTGAATCGGCTTTCTTTCTCAGCAAGTGACATCATCAAGAACGGCCCCCTTGCGCATGCACCAGAATAGGCATGTTCTGGTTTGTTGCCAAGAGTGCAAGAACGGCACAGTTTGTTTATTTCCACCATTTAGAAAATCGAATAAAATTTTAACGTAAAGCATTGGTTCCAAAGGGAAGAAATAAACGTTCGTACATCAAACAGAGATATCGTGAACGAAAGCAGCCAGGAGAAGTCTGAAATAACAGCGTACCACTATTCTTTTCTTTTTTTAATTTAAGTTTAAACGATCTAGCCGTAACGTATGATTCAAAATCAGATTTTGAGTTAATGGTTATTATTTTAATATGATAAATGTGACGCACTCACGATTAAATGTATTTTTTTTTCCAAACTTATAGGTATAATTCACTCCTGTAGGTGTAAATTTATGAAATATAGATTCATTTTACATTTGTAAAAAAATTGATGTTTTTGTTTCCATGTGGCTGTAACTACACATGATAAACTGCATCTTAAGTATTCTCATTCTGACATTTTGCAATTTAAAGGTAAATGTTTCTTAGAAACTATGGTTAAGAGAGATATAAGTGTTTCAAGCATTATTTATAAGGCATATTTGAGTATCTTATACAGAAATATACATGACAACATTCTAAAAAGGGGAAAATAAATATAGGCATTATCAATTTTGTAAATTTGCACCTATTGATCATTGTAAAACAATTAAGCATTATTATTAACTATTTCAACTCTTGAATTGTACAACCATTATTCCAGTGTAAATGAAAGCTCTATCTCAATTTTTAGTAATAATTTCTGTTCTTCATGCTGTCATAGTTAATTTATTAAAGCAATCCAATATAATAAAGCAATAAAATATAATAACTTGTAGCCAAGAGTTAAATAAAATATTGCTATTTGCTACTTCTTGAAGTTATTTAAGTGCCTATAATGTGCGTTACAAGAAATGAATAATTGAACTAGATTGACGAGGGTAGAGGAGAAAATTCGGTTCCTAAACCTTACCAGGGGACAGTTTGGTGCCTATGTTCCCCAAAGGGGTGCCTTAGGGAGGAGGGCATGAGGTGAAGTATACACTGGAGCCAGTGGCCGTTAGGCCAGGAATTCCAGTCCACTAGACCAGGGAAGAAAATCTCCGCAAACGCGAATCCACCGTCACGCCGCACACAGTACCAACCGGCATTTTTTATCCTGCAAATCACAACCAACGGAATAAAATGAGGTGAAATGGAAAAGTAGAAATGAAAAATCCTGCATTCCTCTAAGCGACCAGAGAAAACCATGAAAATACTCAGAGTGGCCTGCCACAAAGGATTTGAACCCGGAAATTTCCTAAAGCAAATTCCATTGGCTACCTCCTGAGCCACCGCGCTTGAAAGGAATAAGGAATACTTTATGATGATACTTTTTTTTCTCTCTCTTCCGTTTTTTCTTGCGTGTACAGTCCCTTAAATTTAAAAGTATGTCCCCCAGTATCGAAGTACAGCGTCATAGTATCCTAAGAAACATCGTGTGAAATGTATTCGAAAAAGAATAGGAATCCTTGGCTTATGCTACCGCCACTGAAGAAGAACAAGGTTATAAATGTGGCACAGGTTGACATTTTAGTAGCAGAAGCCTTTACTATGTTATGAAAAGAAAGAAAAGAAAATTAAAGCAAAAAATAAAAGATCGGATAATGGGCAGGCTAATGTCTGACTGAACCTGTATGTATACCCAATCTGGTTCTCTCATCGTGCCTTCTTAGATTATAACTTTCGTTTGGTTTTATGTATGTCGTTTTTATTGTTTCTTTCTGGAGCGCGATAGCGGCTTCCCCCACCAGGATCATCATTGCAGCAGCGGCAGTGAGAGCTCTCCGGGACAACATTTTAATTTTCCATCATTTCGATAATATGGGGGTTCTGATAACAGAAACAACTCGACGGTGTCCAAATTACGGAGGACAGCGACTAGCAAGTGCCCACCACCGGGAGCCCAGCCAACCGGTTCTCACGCCCTCCCTCCAACATATCCATCCTGCTCCACCTTGCACAAAGCAAGCCAGCACGCTTATTTGCCTACTATGAGTTCTCTAGAGAGAATGTTGCAACTCAAGTGCTGGAACCTGTAAGAGCGCTAGAAGCGAAAATGTTTTACTATTTAAGACGGAAAACCGGCAAACACTGACTCACTTATCGACTTATATCATATTATCTAATTATTATCTGAGGTTTAGATTTCGAGGCATGGCGATCGCGCTATATAAAACCGCTAGGCCACGGATATCGGTAATCTGCAAGACAGACTAATAAAACATGAGAAGTTAATTAAATTAACTTCAGATATATTCAAGAAAATGTGATTTTAATTGTTTTGTTTATAGGCTATTAGGTAGCGTATGAGCGAAATGAATGAGAAAAAAATAGTTGCAATATTAGAAAGCTTGAACATAAGACCCAAATTTAGTTAATGGTATAAAATAAAAAAAATTTCAACGGGCTGAAAGAGAAAAAAAAATGTTTGCAGTATTAGACAACCTGAATATAAGGCCTAAATTTAGTTAATGCTATAAAATAAAAAATAAATAAATAAATAAATAAAATACTGCAAAAACTTATGGGGAGCCGAAGGAGAAAAATCATTGCAATATTAGACCACGTGAACAAAAGACTTAAATTTAGTTAATGCTATAAAATTAAAATTGCTAAAAAAATTTACGGAGAATAAAACCAGGAAACAAACTGACAAAAAGTGTATAGTTAATTTAGTACTAATATGTGGTTGTGGTTTACACTAATAAGTAATCAGTTGACTTCATAGAACTTTTAATCATTTTTACTTCCTCACTACAACTAGTCACAGCACTCACAACTATTTAGTTTTTCATAATTTCGAGTTTTTTATAAATACGAATTTTAAAAATTCTTGAGAATTTGTATTTATTGATATTAAGCTTCTAGATGTACATATAATAATATGATTATGTTAAAGCTGGTAATTTAAGTTTAATTATATAATAGTTCTATTATAAAACAATATACAATTTAGGATTCAAATGCAGTATTACAAATTTCTTGTATGAAAGGCATGTAAAAATACGTTACATTCCTGCATTTGTACATATGCCCTTCATTTTTTTTTCTTTCTTGGTATGAATAAACCTTTTAAAAAGTTTATTTTTTGAAGGAGAGAAAAAAGAGATAATTAAGTCCTGCAATAAAGCTACTTCCTGTTGAAGTGTGCTGCCAAAGAACAAATATGCAGATAATAAATCCGGTATGTTGGTTCCTGTCTATTCCGGTTACATGTGCTTGTTTGGAGTTAGTCAACTTTAAAACTCTAGTTTCAAAATGAATGTGAAGCTTCATTTTTCACAAAGCCATATTGAACATTTCCCAAAATTATACAAACGATGAATGAAAAACAAAGAAAAACGTTAATTAGGATATTCAAAACATGAAAGTTAAATACCAGGGCAAATGGAATAAAGCAATGCTGGCGGTTTATTGCTGGTGAATAAGCAGGAATTTATCTCTTAATCGTAGCAGAGGATAAAATCGGTGCAAGGTTTCGAATGACAAATAAAATTTGGAACATCTTAATCTACGCCATTAATTTTTATTATCAATTTCAAAAAGATTACTCTCTATGTGTCTGTCTATTTTATTAAATATATGATCTTAAAAGGTGACCCAAGAAAACCCAGGCCCTGCCTCATTAGCAATATCAACGCCAAATTATTTATTTTGCAAAATTCTCCCGCATTTTCTTAATGGAACCTGTACGTGCGTACGCCTCCAAAATTGCAATTCTTTGTTGCAGAGAATACATTTTTGTGACACTTCGGCGCGTTACAAACAGATTCCTTGTACTGACACTGAAATAGCCACCTCTATGGGGTTGTGACAGCACTTTCTTTTTCCCTCTCTGCCAATACTCCTTCATTATCAGTCTCGCTGTGGTCTTGGCAGTAAGTGTTCTCTTGACTGGCTCGCTATGGCAGGCCCGGTAATTTCGTCGTCCAGTACTATAGGTGAAAAAAGAAATGTTTTATATTTAAAAAATATTAATGCGCTTCACAAAATATATGAATATAAATGAGAAAGGGAAGGGTATTTTGAAGAACGTACACGCCATTTTACCACTAGTTTGCCTTTCAATAAAAACGCTTATCACAATCAACTGCTAAAGCCGTTATCATATAAACTGTATTTTTAAAATTACATTTCCCCTCAACTATTATTCTCTTCCCTGGCTAACCTGGCAGCAGAAATATTGATTTAAATACTTGAATGAAAATTATCATACATTTCCTACAGAAAGAGCGCAAAGTCAATTGCTGTCAGGAGAAACTAGGTTGAACTAGAAAAATTATGGCTATTAGGAAATCTATACAGAGTAAGCAATAATGCCGACCTAGTGCGTGAAAAATGAGACATCCTTGGAGATGTATATGTGTAAAAATAAGGTACTGTCCCTTTCTTTTGCATAGTTCATGCACAGGAGTATAATGAAGCATTATTCAAGAACGAGAAGCTAAAATGTTGTGTAAAATATTTTATAGCAATGATCGTGTAATTTTAATTTTCTCATTGTCTCTCTAAATGCTGTTGCTATCTTCAAGTAGATAAATTTAATTGCTAAAATTTAAGTTATAAGCACTTCGTTTACCATGATAACTTCCTCATATACATTTTAAAACACTCTGTATTGGTATACGGGCCTCTTAAGATGACAATTATCACTATAGCCCGAATTTATGGCAAAATACCATAGTAGTGACCGTCAGAAAATATCTAAATTTATAGAAAACATATTCGTGAACTATCAATCATTATGGGAAGATTTCATATTTCCCTTTTCCCATCTTTTTCTTACTTTGCTGCCCATTTCGTAATATTTTACCTATTTCTGCTTTTTTTTTTTTTTCGTAATTATTTTCTTATTTGCATTTTTTCTTTTCTTGTAGTTTAGTGCTTTAAGAAGCAATTGTTTCTTCTAACACTGCTGTTGTAATGAATGTTTTGCAACGGATTTCAATTCATAAAGGAAAGGAGCTAACAATATGTTTAAGTATAAGTGGTCGCTATGTGATTGTCGTAACCGTGGTCGTCGGTCCTGGTGGTGTAGTGGTTACCATACTTGCTTCCGAAATCCAAGATCGCGGGTTCGAACCCGGCCAGGACCGATGGATTTTTTTCGGGGCGTAAAAATCCTAAGTATGGCTTCCTTCGGAAGGGAAGTAAAGCCGTGGGTCCCGTGTCGTACATTTACGGCACGAAAAAGAACCTCAAGCCTGAAAGGGAGGCCTCTGAGCAAAATTTGTCGGCCGTTTCACGCCATGAGTTGAATGGGACGCTTATGACCTGAGCTGTTCAAGAGCGTCCATAAATAAATCATTCAAAAAAAAAAAAGTAACCGAGGTCGTTAAGGCGCTGACTTGTGAGCGGGAGTTCTTGAGTTCCAGGCCCGCCATGACCGTTATCCCTGACTGGGGTTTTTCTCAGTCCTCATAAATGGTAAATGCCGGGGAGGTACCCTAAACTTAGGTCTCAAATGTTTCCTTCCTTAAAAAAAGAGCATTCTTTCTCAATTTATCATTTCACCTCATGTATCATCAGTGTCAACCGCCTGTGGTACCTCAGTAATAACCGGCATTAAACACCATTAAAAATTGTCGTAAGTTTCCGATTTTTTACTCTTCAAGCATTATTTATTAGACCTTCGAGAAATAGGTTCTCATTTCACAATATACTCATTGTTAATACAAAATAATAAGAAGAAAAGCTAGTTATTAGTAAATGCATTGCAGTTATATTCATTTCACAATTCCACATCCTGCCAAAGACAAACGTTTTAGTACCAAACTGAACAAAGGTAATAGAGTAATGTGTGCAACCCAAACCTAAAAACAATAAATAGTGTAGCCAGGATTTTCAGTGGTGCAAATGTAGATTTTGTAAATGTGAATCCGTTGACCAATGTTTTTTTGCTGCAATTACCACATTGGACTTGAACATTCGTTTTCTGTCTTGAAAAATACGTTATCCGAAAAACGACTGAGGTACTTTCACGGGTGGCCTCCCCATGGCGCCAAATTATGAAGCTGTTTAGTGGCTCTGGCTGTGCCCCAAGTTGGGCACCAATTTTGAAGCGATTTGATAAATTTGATGAATGATCTCTTCGATGTTGTTGCCTACGCTTCGATGACAATTTCTCATGATGAATTTGTTGATTCGTACGCAACAGATCTGGGAGAGGAGTTCAAATGAGCACGCGATGTATATTTAGGCACTTTAATATGTTCAAAATCTTTCGCGTCCTCTGGTGTTTTGCATACGATAGACTAGCTACGTCAAATACAACTTAGCTGCCGCGAATGGAAATTTGAAGTTAAACTGTACACTGCGTATGTCGCGGTGTATATCTTACAACTGATTGCCTGCGCTCGAATCAGAATAAATGCCTCTCGCTGCGTGTGAAATTTATAGATGAGTTCCGCAGGGTGTTAAACTGAAAACTGCTAAACTAATGTATCGGAACTGCATACCCGATAACCGCTTCTCGCTGAGTTTTATTGAAAAACTGCCTATCTGACATGTAGGAACTGCGTGCCCGCGTTCGAAGTAGAACGTGTTATCTGCGTCTGAGCTGATTCTGTGAACTGCTTGCCTCAGCAACGTTGAACTTATGAGTACTGCTTCTCTCTGGATGTAAAATTGACAAATGAGAACTGTCGAATGAGTACTGAATGCCCCAGCCGAGCAAAAGCTTCCTTATATATTAAATTCAAATCAAGTAATCGTTGGCTTAACGATGCCAAAGAGGGTTACACGAGCACCCGTAGGCTTCGCGCCTGTCTTTAAAAGTCCAAACATATATTTTCCATTGGCTGGTTTAAGCTCACCTGCAATACGTACATTTCGCTATTTTTTGAAAGTTTAAAACATTTTGTTGACATTGGCTAGTTTAAAGGATAACAGTACAACGACCTGACGGGTTTAAAGCCTTAATGGATTTAAACGCCAATGAGTTTATTAACCCTGCAGCGGCAGTCCTTTTAAACACAGCGTCATACTCGACCCTCGGATTTCTTCTCCCTATGAATAATTTTTTGGTCCTATTGGCCTTCCAAGCTACCGAAACGGACATTTTGTCGACATACAACTTATATGTTAGCACTGTGTCGTATTTATATCTACATTACTAATTACAATACATGAAATATTATAATTAGGTTTGCAAAATGATTATATTGTATTTATATTCAGTGGGGGTGGGCCGTAATAACTGTGTCACGCGCAAGCAGGGATTAGTATTGAATTGTGGTTTTACGTATGCATGACATTAACAAAGGCATCGACTTTGAATATGCAGCTATTATTAGTGTACTGTGAGACATCAAACCACAAACAGCTCACTAGAGATAAAAATCAAGTTGTGTTCTAGTTGAAACCAGCCAATTGAGAGTAAAAAATCGAAGGTGCGACCACTGACAGTTGAGAAGTGTAATGTCTTTCAGTTATTACAATACATGAAATAATGCAGCTTGGGAAATTTAAAAGGCAAGTATCAGGCTACTATGGTTAACTTTCAGATAAAATCTTTTAACAATGTTTCGAATTTGGAAATTTGCAAAGATCAATACGATCAAGAATAGGTCGCTGAGATTATTTCACAGAAGAAAGCGAACTCCGGCACAAGCGCTAAGACATTGCAATTGAACTGAGCAAAACAAAAGCAGCCTTTAGTTATCAATTTGATTACCGGCGCGTGATATTGGGATGCCGTGAACTTTATTTCATATTGTTAAATACGCATTATATTTGTGTCATATAATAACACATTAGGCTACTTGTTTATACCGTGCGACTAGTTACGCTTTCCCCCTCGTCGGGGGATTTTTTCAATGAGCCAGCCCCACTAGTTTGCCGCGCCTGGAGGGTAGCAAGCATGCTTGCTTACTTGATGACCTTTCTGACTGTCGCATTCATAGCGCAGACTGTTTCGGGGTGTGTGCTTCTTTGTTTCTTATTTCGACAGTATTCATAAAGTGTTTTGCCTCTTGTATTTACAACAGCACAGTGTGTCTTTATGTACGATTCTTACGTGGTAACTCACGCTGATGACCTGATCTGTTAAAGATCGTCCATAAATAAAAAAAAAAATTATGTGTTAACTCAGTGGTGAAAGAATCAAAGAACTAATTTTTTTTTATCGTATAGATGATTTTGTTACTTATATGAATACCATAACATACTTAATCCCTTTTTTCAGGGAATTAACGGACAGGGAATGTAATCAGCATTTTTTTTCAACAGGACTCTGCCACTGTTCACGCTGTGAATAATTTCATGAGAGCAATTTATAATAATAATAATAATAATAATAATAATAGTGATAATAATGATAATAATAATAATAATAATAATAATAATGTGTTTCCACAAGGCAGAGTTATTAGTAAGGATTTGTAGCCCTCTCATTCTCCCAATTTAACAATTTGCGGTAAATTAAAGAATACCGTACACAAGACAAACCCGCACATCATACAAAAACTCAAAGATAATATTCGTCAGAAAAATTTCCGGATATCTCAAAGTGAACTGCAGCGAGTAATGAATAATTTCCTAAATAGATGCCAGAAAGGTGTGGGAAATGAAGGCAGGTACCTTCAATACCTCTTTTGATAATTTGGTAAGTAATGGGCCTCTGGTCCATAGGCGAAACACTCCGGAGGAAAATCAAACTGATCGCACTGTATAACATAGTTTTGAATGAGCTGCTTTTCCTTACTATATTTTGGTTCAACAACAAATTACACGATTATTTACCTATTTTGGAATGGAGGGAGTGTAGTTTATAAGCAGAACAACAAATCCAACGTCGAGATTGAAGTTGCTACTTTTCAACATAATCCCTCTGGCTCATTAATGCCGATCGGGGAACTTGAGATGCTTTGAGAAATGAAATTGATATATTGATCGATATTACCTTTTAGTTCGTCTATTATGTGGATGCTACTAATTTATGAATATCATTATGACTTGATATTCAATTACATAGTAATTTCTCTTAAAATAATTTTTTCACAACATAGTGGATTCGTACCGTAGGCAAACACTCGTTCTGAAAAAGAATAGCTAGACCAAGTACTTGCCACTTAGTATTCTTAGCATACCTGATACTATAATTAGATGTTGATTCTTTTACTGTTTGATTAATACTGAGAGTAGCATGAGACTCAAGACCAACGTAGCAGTTCGGTAAACTCTGCCCGTCCTGAATCGTATAGCCCGGCTGACCTTAAAAGATGTATTATTGGCTGGTGTAGTTTCCCGCCACCACTTTAACCATTATATATTTGGGTGGTGCGATAGTTGTTACACAATTTTTCTCTAAGAAGCATTCAGCCGATTATTTCTGATGGGGGAAAAAATCGTTTTGGAAGAATATATGTTATGTTATATGTCTGTTTTTTGGTGATTTGAAGTTGGAGTTCATTTCTTAAAATCAGTTCATTTATGACGTGTATAGAACATTAAGATACGTTTCGTCTGAAATGTAAATCTGTATTAAATATGGTTGCTTTCAAATTACGAATTCTGAAAATTTAATTATATCTTCTTAGGGATCAACAAGAAGGATATGGAAAACATTATACCTCATACAACAAAACCTCATACAATTTACTACTTAATTCGCTTTTAAAATGAGTTATAAATTGTCTCTTTTGATGTTCTGAGCATTTCAACCTTTAAAGTGATATTGGTTCAGAAGCATATTGCATTAAATATGTTAAAAAGGGGACTCAAAGTATGAATACAAATACATATTCATATTCCAATATATACAATCTGCCACAAACATAGGAAATATAAGGCACTGCATAAACAACAATGATTTTACTACTTAAGCTTCATATTGTTCATCAAGAAATTCAGATTGAATAGCCATGCCTACAAGCGGAAGTATTAAATTCTCTGTAAACTAATTCGTGTAATTATCGATTAAAATGGAAATTGAACTCGTCCTTATCAGAAATGAAATGAGAAGCAAATTGAAATGGGAAAAATGGCATTCTGTTTGCAAATCATTTTACGAGCCCTGTTTGGAATTCATATTTTTCACGTTTATAGCTCTGTAGGAAAGATATTGGTGAGCGACTATGAATAATGCCTATTCTACTCATCCTGCTGCAGCAATGCTCAGTGCTTTCTGTTTGAAAGTTTGCAAGCTTATCATTCAGAATATAAATACGCTCGGGGAAATTCTCAAGGTATCTTTTGAGACATGCAACTTACTCTATATGCAATTGTCTTGGTCAAACGTCTATTTTGTTACTTTTTATTTTCTTATTGAGTGTTTTAATACAAATTTTCATCAAACACAATCACATGGTTTTGATGCATTTATAAAGGAAATAACATTTTGCTTTTCTGAATGTTTTCGAAAGTAAGATTCTGTGTGCAATAGTTTCAAGCACTCTCTTTAGTTATTTTTATCTTAAAAATATATTACATTTGTCTATTCCCTCCAGTAGGCTACCTGAATGCTTGCTTGAAATATTAGATTATAGAATCAGAGTAATATAGGACAAATTCGAGTTCACGGCCAGAACTCGAACTATTACCGTGCCGACGCTCTTACCAATGAGTCAACGACTACAATTGTCAATATTTTTATTTTTAGTGTACATACATTTACATACAATTTAGTCTACATACTCTGGGGACTCTTTAAGACCTGTGCGCTTGATGTATGGCTTCATCTACCTCAAAATGTACTTATAATTGAAGGGTACAGAGGAAAACCAACATAGTCCAAAAACATATTACAGGAAAGAAAAAATAAACTTTCAAACGCTTAAACGAATACCTTTGTTCCTTTCCATGTGACAATATATTTTTTAAAATTTTAGTACGTACTAATTGTTTCAACCTGAAACTACAGATACATTACTTTATCTTATTTTTCCAATTAATTATTTAATTAATCTTTCGAACTTCTTGGTTTCCCCCCTCCCGTAATTTGTAAGACAAAAATACACTTGGGCCTATGAAATTAATTTTAATTGTTTAATGTAATTACAAAAGCAAAAAACATGGTCTTGTGTTGCTCTCTAAGCCTAAAGAGAGGCCTATATGATTCTCATTGTCAATTTTATTTTAATGTATCCCTAAAAGTGACTATCATCGTTAGAGATATTATCATGTTTTTCAGTTGGTAATACTTTTTCCTGGTGGGCAGCAAGTGATCGGCTGCAGTGCTTCTTGGATCCCTCATCTTCACAGAACTTCATCAAGACCATCAGATCCTTACACTTCTCTGTAGACAGAGGAATAGGGAAAGGATAGCTGGCATGGTTCCCTAATATCTTCTGACTGTGATTGTTTCACCCGTTTCTTCCTTTGATACCTTATTACTGAGAAGAATTCTCCATTGTAATGACCCCTATGCTCTACGGTTTTTGATTTTGACTGAAGGAATCTTAGCAGTTTCAGCTAGTCTAAAAATGAATCTAACAGCAAAAGGTATGCTCTTCTTGTACCATCTGGAAGAAAGAAATTACTCCAGCTTTTAAGCATTGCTTGTTCACATAAGACCACCGTCACGGTTGGCCGAGGTCGTCAAGGCGCGGACTCGAGAGCGGGATGTCTGGGATTTGATTGTCGTAAAAGGAAAATGCCGGGGAGGTATCCAAATCTTAGGCCTGGAACGTTTCTTTCCTTCAAAAAAAAAATCCTTTCCCAATTTATCATTTCATCAAATATCATCAGTGTCACCGCCTGTGATGCCTCAGTAGGAAAAGGGGGCGTTAAACACCATTAAAAAAACACGAGACCGCAACAAACGGATTATGTTGACTCAGGCCCCTACAATCACTTCTCTCCAATCATCTGCCTTTGCAGGATCAATGCCGTATTTTTGTCTGGTTCCATGAAAGAATGGCTAGCGCGGTTAGTAAATCCACTTTTACAAAGTTAAAGCTGTCCAAATAAATTATTTCATCACGAAACATGCTATTATATTTGTATAAATATAAACACACATTTAAAATTAACACTAAACCATTGGTTTATGTAATATGAAATTACTTATTTAACCCATTTTTGAATGAATACTGAATACTAGTGAAAATCATTATTCAGTTACAAGCTAGAATAGTGGTAAAATATGAATTATTCAAACCTAGATTCCAGGCGATAATTCATAGCCTGTATTTGAGTATTCCTATCTTAATGTCAAGTGCTTAAGATTTCAGAAGTGCAGTGATCTAGAAAAATAGCATTATTCAACATAGCAGTGCATACGCTACTAGCTGATTCAAATGTGTTGATAGTTCAAGGCAGAATTGTAAGAAGACTGATATGAATAATTTGTTTTTTATTAATTTGTTTGAGCACTTTAATCAGCAGTATTGTACTTTTAATGAACTGCACAGAAAAATAATAAAGAGTTCTTCTTTTACAATAAAACTATCGGGAATTAGAACAAGACATTTGAACGTGTAACCTGCTCCACCAAGAACTTCTAAAGCAGTGGATTTTATGATACTTTCGTGTGAATTAAGTTTATTACAATACAGGAAATCTCGGGACAGTTTTGACTGATATTGTGCATTAACTCCTTTCCTCTCGCCATCCCAACATCCAAGACAAACTACAACCTGACCCCTTTCCCATAGTTAAGCCTTAACAAGGGTAGAACAACAGTAGCAAACACACAAGCTGACCGCAGCCTTCGGCCTGCAAGATCTCGCCAATCACGATGTACGGATTTGTGACTTGCAAAGCCGAAGTAGTTCGGTGCAAGAAACAGATTAGGGCTGCTTTGTTACAGCTTTCACAAAGGTCTAGGTCCTCTTTTAGAGATGGCATTACACATGCTTGGAGTTAGGTATTTTGAACGATTCGACATTGCTCTTTCAGAGCTTTTATCTCTTTACGAATGATACTGTTTGCTCTGTGAGGCCTCAGCCTCCTCCACAGCCGCCGTAGAGACCTCCAATAGAACACTTGGACCGCCACTGTCACTGAAAATGTCTACTGTAGATGTAAACGAAACTTTGGGAAAAAGGAATCCAGTAGACCACGCCCATAAACCCGGAAAATAATGCACCTAGTAATGACACTGGTCGTGAAAGCCTAAGAACTTCGATATGTTGTTATATTTCACACAGAGAT
The DNA here is from genome assembly GCA_030762175.1 of Metallyticus violacea. Lineage (NCBI taxonomy): Eukaryota > Metazoa > Arthropoda > Insecta > Mantodea > Metallyticidae > Metallyticus > Metallyticus violacea. The sequence continues at coordinate 36,354,507 of CM060840.1, read as the reverse complement.
CTGCTGAATTTTCAGCTGCTCACTTTTATTAATAAGTTAAGGAGATCTATGATTACTTACGGTAGATGTTGTTTTTATCCTTTCACTGTCTGATAATAAAATATAGAACAATATACTAAATACATTGGCGATGACAGTGTCTATTTCAAATGCTCAAGTAAATGCTATATTGAAAAGTTCACAAAATATCTTTATCTGAATGTTATCCCTGAAAGCTAAATATAAATATTATAGCTTTTTCCTTGCAATTTCAACGATATTTTTCAATATGGAACAGTTTTCGTTATATTTTCTTCAATTATAAATATTAATTTACCTATTAGGATATCATATTTGTGCTGGAAATAATAAAAATTAATTAGAATATGCAGAAAACAATAAATTCATGTTGCAAGCAAATTTTGTTTTTATTCTAGATTGTCCCCAATTATTTTTCTAAACAACTCAATATAATAAACAGTTATTGCATTGAGAATGCAGAGGGGCGGTGAGCTACAATTGTATTATTATAAGAATGCATTATATCTGTCATTGTGTTATTACAACTCAGTTTGCGTTTAAGAAATCAGAATATCTCAAAGTTTGTCATTGCGTCTTCATATAGACTATTGATATGTGAGTGTTATTAATCACATTGTTTTGATAATGTAAAATTTACCTTTATGAATTGAATTATAACTACTAGAATAGAGAAAACTTAAAGTCTACAGGAATTTAAAGAAATCAGCAGGGCTAAAATTGTGAGCATACTAGCAGCAACACAGCTGTAGCGAGTGAATGTAATTTTCATTAATGTGATGCCATAAATGCATAAATTCAGACGGATGCCACTTCGAACTCATAGGTTAGTGCGAATTATGAAATAGAACTAATATTATGTTATTAAGTTGAGAGGGAGAGCTCATCCGTCAACGGAATCACCGACTGGCGCGACCTAGATGTGAACAAAATCTAAAAATAACTCTTCATATACTGTTACACTGTTTATTGAACGGTTATGTACCCGCAGGCAAAATGTCTTATTCTTGCATTTTTCCAGGATTTTTTTCCAATTATTTATCACAGGCAACAATTTTAATATAATACACATTGGCAAATTTCCATGTTTATATCTGTAATAGCTTTTGAAAAAAATATGATTTTTTCATTTTATATGCTAATAGTGATGCAAAATGTATAATTTTGACCAAATAAAATATTAATATGTTAATTTTATATTGAAAAAACAGTTTCCATATATTTTTTTCGTACTGTCCTGGTTGTCTCAGAAAAAACTGAACTTTGTAATGGTATATTTACCTTTTTTAAAATAATTTATCAAATTAATTATTGTAAATTTTGAACAATATGAATGTATTTTAAAAGGAATTAAAAATCATTTTGTTCATTTTTTCCGATTAGATGCTGAAAAACTGAAGCAAATATAATAACAATTGCACTGTGTATCATATTTTGAATGAATATAAAAATAATAGTAATAAAAATTAAATTAAATACCCGTTTTGAATTACTACTAGAAAGTTTTTAAAATATCCATAGCTCTCAACAGAAGTTTAAAATCCACTTATGTGGAAATTTTAATCATAATCCAATTGTTGAAACCTTTTTCGGATTTATTGTGTATGATCCATTTTCTAACAGGGCGTTTTCGTCTTAGAAAATATAAGTATATTTAAACTTTAAAATAAAAAAGTGAATATCTCAAAGATTTTATTAAATTTTCACTATGGATATCCTTAAGATAATATTTGGTAGCTTTTCATTTAATTATTTTTTCACAAAGCATGATACACGTACATACCTTTCGTAGATGTTTTGTTGCTTTCACTCTTAAAGAAATGCTATGAATAATTTTAATTGTACGATAAACTGAAAAAATGAATGAATGAATTTATTGTTTTCGTTTTGTTCTTCTTGAGATGATGGTACAAACTTTTGTTGTTGTTTAAAGACATAGTAATAAGTACTTTATTCCAAGATTACTGTAACATAACTCGTCTTTAAAAATTATGTAATGAGAGATAGCTATAACTGTATAAAAAGTAATAAATGTAACGCAGGGCATGTTACATATTAGAAATAAATTTAAGCACCAGTATTTAATTAAAACTTAATTAGATGATCATGTCATCCCATGGCCTCTCCCACAGCCTTTGCATCCCATTTCGTTCGGTATAAAGTGAAAGCTGGAATTCCACTAATTGAAACATAAAATGTCTCCTCCCCTACTCCCAACCTCCCACGGGAGGACAACACTACACGATGATCAAACATCAAGAACCTCTGCGGCAATCTCCAAGCCATTGGGGATTTAAGCAGACCATGTTAATGTAATCGAACTTTTCTGTTGCTGCATCACACTTCTTCATTTGCCCACTGCTCTCAGCTTGTTCCTATCCCCCGACCACCATTCTTGTCTTTCTTTCTCCGCTGTAATCCTTCAGAAAGTGATCTTGCCGAGGTCCTGGAGCTTCACTTCCTTTGTTATGAACTTGCTTGTCTCGGTTTAAAAGCAAAGTCTTGTCGCCAGGGCCGTTAATGAAGCTGCCGCTACCGCCAGTTAATTAATATCCGAGTGTAATATCCATACATTGGATAGAATGTTGTATGGGCGCACTCCGCCATAGCATGAGGGTGGCTTAGCGTTTTTTTGTTGGGAGTTCTGGTACCCCACGCATAGGGGCTTAGTCCGAAAGCCTTAAGAGCACAGCCTTTGGAACAAAAGCAAGACTTTTCAAGTAAATAAAAAAGATACGAGGATTATCTTTGACACTTCGAAAGTACCTAAGTTGGAATATCACTCTAAAGGACCCGAATCGGTTCACCTGATGACAGATAGCTGGATGTATTGCCTTTTCAGAGTTTCCTGTATACACATTTCCTTTGGGAGTTTATTGTTTTTTGACTATTTCTGCACATAATACACAGCGTGGTTCACAATTTCATACTGCAGGTTAATCACGAATTACAGATTAAAATGTTGAACGAAAAATCATAAACCATCTAGAATCAATATTAACCTCACTGTTAACACATTTAAACCAAAGGTATTTTGGATGAGAGCTCTTCAGAAGACTTCCGAAGCATATCTTTGTAACATTGTTCAGCAAGTGAACGAGTAAAGCTAAGCGGTTAAAGCATCTGATATACCGAAACAACTGTATGAAAAGTTCTGCTTTTAACGTTCAAAGTGGCGTGTATCATGTTCAAGAAAAACATCAATGAGCCATGATCTTATTGAAGCTCTCTTGTGAAAATTTAGCAAAACACAGGCCTTTATTGATAAGAACATGTCCTATGTATTGACTATGGGCTAAATATTAACCAAATGCTTTTAAGTACTCGTAATTCTATTTTGTGGATGAGAGTCATGAAAAATAAGATACAGGATGTTTCGTTTAGAAATATCAAGAAATTAATGATCAGCGTTTAAATATAGATAAAGATATTATTATGATTTGTTATTATTATATGTTATCCAGACAGATTTTATCTATGGAAACTTTTCATGCTGTTCTAATATTACCCCTTTTGAATCTCTACATTATAATATATATTTTCGTAAGAAAATGTAACATGTTCAAAAATATTTAGCTAAAATTATTTTTATTTCAAATAATCAAAAATAATTTGCAAATATTCAACTGTTTAAGGGACAGTTTCTAAAAACATGAAATTTTTAAGTCCCAACACAAAATCTGCAGTTGTGTTTTTGCAGCAAGTAAAATATATGTTTTAATACGTAATTGGATTATGAATATTCTATATTTTCAGGTAATTGATACTAAAGTGATAACTTGTCAATATCATTTTATTCTCTCTCTGCAGAATATTATCCGATTATCAAATTCTCAAAAGTAAAACTAATCGTTTTACCCATAACACTAAAAATAAAAACATTAATAATGTTTGGAAGCAGAATCAGATAAGAAAATTCGTCGACCCGTCCGGGACCCAATCCACGGATCTTCGGTCAACTGTGCCGATGCCCTTATCATTTAATTTACGTGTCATGTCAGACCATTACCGCTAATATCTTCCATAAGAGTCTTATATATCTCATAAACTAAGGTCATTTCGATGCAGAGATTTTTATCCCAAAGAAGCGATGAAGGCTTCGATTACTTTTGGCCCAGGCGTGAATAGTTTCAGTTTCCTAACTGACTCTGATTCCACACCGTAACCTTACACATGACTTTTGTGGGGGGAAACCACATTTCATATGTGTATGATGTGTAATCTGAGTTATTCTGTTACTTTGATCTGCATCATTGCAGTTATTTGCCTGGTTAAATAGGTACTGTATTAATATTTCCTTATTGTATCAATGGTCTATTAATAAATTTTAAGGCAAATAATTGAAATATAGTAAAAGTACGTTATTTTGTTTAAATAGAACATTCTCTTTATCATGAAAAAAGTTTATAATCTGTGTGATATAGATTGGAAATATAAGTCAGCAAAAAATTTCACATACTTCTGAATAAATCGGCTATGTAAAACCTGATATACAATGAACTTTTGCTAAATGAATTGGTAAATAAAAGTCTTTTATAAGATTACTTTTCTTGCTATACTTACTTTATGTTACTTAAGATCAATATACTTTTCAGGGACTTAGATCATAACAAAATTAATTATTTTTAATTTGCTGAGCGGGGAAATTTGCCCTGAGTTGATTTCGCAGTAGCTAAATTCGTACGTGATAAATAGAATTACCATTTTTGCAATGTGTGCATGTTAACTGAATCACTGGTGAGCATTGTAAGCATTTAGTTCACTATTCTCCGTCCTAGTTATTTTGAAATACATGTTTGGAGCATAAATATTCTTGCTCATGTGAAAAGTTTTGAGTTGAAAAGCTTTTTATCCCACTATAATATGAAGATGGCTCTTTCACTGAAAATGTATTTACTTACTTATACTTCCACCTTTTAACATTTTGTTTATCTGCATTTCACATATTACACAAACCTCTAGAGATCCTATTTCTGGTAATCTTATAGAAATATATATAGCTGTAGTTATAAACTTTTTCTGATTTACGTCTCGGCTACTATGCATACCGCCGTCAGCAGCGACACTCTTCAAACTTCCTTTCACTCCCTTTATCATCCCTTGAATGTTACTTTCTGAGCTTGTTTGTTATTATAGATAGAACTGTTATTGTGCTTAAACGTTATTTTAAATACGAATCAGTTCGTTTATATAAAACGTTGATTCAAAACTATCTTATTCAATTATTTCCTTCCAGAACTACAATTAATGATATTATGCATTTATTGACTTAGTGCAAAATAAATAAATAAATGTTGAATGCAAAACATTCATTTCTAACAAAAGAAAACTGGACAAAACGGTGCAAATCTTGAAAGTTAGTAATTCATAATCACTCCCTATTAATACAAGTGGAGGTTTCGGAATGTACAGCGAAACTAAGCAATGAGAGTAGAAATATTAGGGTGTCAGAACTTTGTTTTATGGAGGACTACAGTGTCTTCTATTAAGATAAGAATATATGCTTGTTTTAGAAAGCAAAGCTGCGGCGCTCTTATAAGCCGACATAAAACGTAAGTAAGCACATAACATTTGTAACCTTATTTCGGTATATCAGATTTTAAATGCAATTACTTAAATGAGATATTACAGTATCATTTAAACAATGATTGGAGTGTATGCATGTAAAGTGCGGAACAAACAATAAACTCGCCCCATCCCGTCGAGTTTCGAGTGTGTAATGTTATAGCTTTCGTCAAAACAGCAATTGAGTTCTCCAGCGTTGCCACTGTTACTTTCGTGATAAATGCAAAGCAACACCTTCCATTTACAGCTCGCTTATTCCGTTTTCTAGAAAATTTTCCTTTGTAGACAAAGAAAGTTATGATTGATAATTTAGTGATAGAACGCAATGAGCACCTGCTTCTCATGCATAGTCTTTATGTTACTAGTCTTCTGCTGTCACCAGTGGACCCTTCATTCGCATGGCATATATCTTTGTTGTCACATCGGCTGTCACCTTGCTTGGAACAGCATTTATTAAGACAAGCAGCTTCAGATGAGCAATGTCATTTTCGTTTCTTTTGTGAATACGCGTTATCTTCTACTCCACCTGCTCTGCTCTATATTTCTGATCACAGCTGCTGTTGACAGGTCTCACTTGAGTTTTAATCGGACGTGAAATTAATAAATGGTTCCTTGTCCACTGATTAGAAACTAAGCGACATTCCATTTTACGCTCTCGGTGTGGTCGAAAACTTGTTTCCACCTTAGTTAAAAGAAGCATAACCCTAAAAAAATCAATGGCAATGATGTGTCTTTATTTAAAACGGATTTTTGTAATTAGCTCAATAACTTAAAGAAGGAAACACTGTATGAAAAATGTACTGTTATAAAACACTGAACTTTGTGCTTATATGTACGGAGTTATTGCATAATATGTTCTAGAACTTTCAGAAGGAAACTCCTGAAGAGCTCGTAGCAGACAATGTAGCCTAATACATACCAGGAAAACTCAAATATTGACATACTCTAAATCAGAATGGGATTGAAAAAAGCAAGAAATGTAAAATTACATAACTAACGTAAGTATAATTTTATATTTAATGATCAGTTTAAAAAATCACTTTCTCTTAGCACAGAATCTAATGTTTAATGTTAATTATGTACCAGAAATACAAATAAGAATTTCATTAACCTGGAGAGCGTTTTGAGCCTTTAGGTTTATAATGTTAGATCAACCACTAACTAATAAAACCAGATTACAGATGCTCGAAATTTCTGTATATCTTGTATTACTCTATGGGTGCCAGACATGGTCACTAACATAAACAGAAAAGAATAAAATTCAAATGTGCCAAAAGATAAATACAATGCAAGATCCTGGGAATAACTTTGAAGCACAAAATACACAACAGTAGTAATAAAGCAGTTAAATCAGACAACAAACATCGCACAACTAGTCACCAGAAGCAAATGGCAATGGAGCGGTCACGTCGCAAGAATGCAGGACAATAGGTGGACCTACAAGCTCTCCATATGGGACCCCCCGAATAGTGAAAAGGATACAAGACAGAACCAGAAGAAGATGGACAGACCTCTTCAAGGAGCATGCAGGTCCAGAATGGTTAAGAGTAGCAAAAGGAAGAGTAAAGAAGCACCTTGTGCAATGAGAAATGCCTTGGCCAAAGAAGAAATCAGAGTATCTTAAACAGCATATGAAAAATTAGCGTGGAATAGCTCACCATGTTAGGAAAAAATTACCTCCCTCTACTTGTTAGGAGGCTTTTGACCTTTAAGGGACATAATATTTATATTTTTCTCTTTTTCATTTACCAGGTCTTGGAAAACTACTTAGCGAGTTGATAGCCTTCGCATAGGGGATAATGATGGAGGTAAAATTTTATTCAGTATGAGACTTAGAGAATTAGTTGGTAGTACTGAAAATGCAGTATTCATATTTTATTTTATGTATTGTCATTTACTGTTGAAAAGAAAGCCATTTCCTACAATCGATAATATATACGTCGCGTTGTTATTAATTTCCTTTATTTTAAAGTCTTGAAGAGCGCAGAAAAATTTAAAGAGATGTAGAGTTTACTGGGGAAAAGTGCTCTATTACATGTGACTATAAAAAATGGGTGACTGAGTTCAGACCTCTATAGACGCCCAGGAGTGTCACAACAGAAGACACTGATATAATCCTGGCAGACGTGACAATCAGCCAAACAGTGACAATCTCGAAAGATCTGCAGTACAGTATTTTAACTATATGAAAAAGCTTCCAGCAAGATGGGTACTGCGGTTGCTTACACCCTCTTCGAGTGCAAGCTTTCCAATGGCATATAGAACGTTTAAAAAAAGCAGTAACAAATATTTTGCGTTAATTCATCATCACTAATGAAATCTGGATTCATTATCACACCCTAGAGACACAAAATCAGTTATACACTGGTATAGCGCGTAAGATAATTTTCCACTTTGAAGTTACTGCAATGACTAAGATCAATGATTTAAAATACGACTTGCTTCTGCATCACCTTATTTGCCCGATTTGGATACACTTCTGACTGCAATTAGTTTTAAAAACTCAAAACTTTTTAGTAGAGTGGAGATTTTTAGCTGAGAAAAAATCTAAATTGCCGTGGATGCTTATTTTGCACACCTTGATCAAAGCATATTTTGTTTTGGAATCAAGGCATGAGAAAAATTACAAAATGAAAGACTGTGTTGAAAAATAAAAGGAATTTTGAAATAATAAATCTGAATTTTCGTTATTAGACTAAAAAATTATCATCCCAACTCACAGTTATAAAAAAATTACAAATGCACAACACAGAAAAGCATATATTTTCCTATAAAATGAGTAGATAGTAGTAAACAACTTTAAATGTGTAATAATTTAAAAAATAAAAAGTATAGCTATAATGGAGTGCAAATTTATTAGACCATAATAAAATATGAGAGAATTTTAAGTCCATTTGTTAAAACGGGAACTAATTTCGAAAGTGTAAACAAATTTTGAATAAATATAGTAAAAGTTTAATAGAAAATTTTATGAAATTTTCAATAATAAATAATTATGGAAAGCTATAGAATGGATGTTCGCAAGGGACATGACTAATTAAATGGAAAATTACAGTCCATACCTTTGACCATAGAACATGCTCTCCTATTAAGTTTGTAAAAACTTTCGCAACAGGAGGGTTGTTTGGTGATTTGCAGTTCATACAGAATAACATTGCAAATGTTCCTTACACCATTAAACATTAAGAAGCATGAAATCTTCAGATGCCGGAATCCCTAAAACAAGTGGATGAAATAGCACAAGCAATTAATCAAATACCAGCTACACATGTTACAGATCCGATCGTGTGACACAAAAATTAAGCACGATATAATAGTAGTTATTCAAGAATATAGGATATAAGGGATGCGATACTAAGTAGTAAACAGCACTAACGATGTGGAGCGGATTTTTCCAAACATAAGAATTGTTTTCATGGTAATCGGAGAAGATTCACGTTTGGGGCAGTGCAGATGTATGCTGTGCATTTAAATTGTGAAGGAAAGGAGGAATAATTAACTGACATAACTGTGACAATTACTTAATACTCATCGAAAAGTGTTTTGTGGTTAACAGAATAAGTACGTTTATAAAAATATATATTTATAATTATATATGCCAACTTGTGTGGTCAGTCCCCATGTTATCTGCAAGTTATTGCAGTATCCGGTAAATAAAAACTCAATAAAATATTACAGGTGAAATACTAGTAACAATAAAAATGTATAGTATTGAATATAATAAATAATACTGTCAGCACAGCCCCACAGATTTACCCAAACACAGAAGGAAAAAAAAAGTACCAGTATGTCTAAATAATCTTTTCATTCGTATAAACTGACATATGACCTTTTTTATCCAAATTAAAGAGGTGGCCAAATTATTTCTTTGAAACAGCAGCATATAAATGCAATAAACGTGAAATTCGTTCTACATATGCTAGATATAATTTCTGTTATATTTTATTCACTCTAAACAACATGAACGTTGTTTACATAGTATATTTTATGTCGAAACATTCTTGATGATGTAATCAAATATAAACGGAGACTGTATTTCTTCCTTACCTGGAAGAAGTGAAGAAAGGATACATGCAACTCCAGTGGTTACACGGCTATTCATCACTAGTTACTTAACTGGAAATAGCATTTTAGCAGATGCTACGGTGAGTGATCGTAAATTATTTTCAGATCTCATTCCGCAGAATAAAGTTCAGTAACCTGAGAATGCGGTCCAGGAACAAATCACCATCAAGTGTTTCCCCTCATGACTTATGACTGACATTGCCTTTCTTTGCCATCCCCTCGTAACACAGGCCATGCAATTTCTCTTCTCCCAAATATGCTTGGTATATACTTGTGTAATGGTTTTTCTTTGGGAGCCTGGAATGCCATTTTAACGGAGGACCTCGGAAAACTTGATTTATGGCTATGGTTGGCGAGCAAAAGAAATATACGTGTGTGCAATCTAGACACTTGTTGCTTATCTCTTGCTGTGTGTGTGCTTTTCAGTTAAACCTTTGCTAAAATCCCGCTAAGATGTAAGGCGAAGTTAAAACTCTGCTCTCTCGAGGAGGACTAACTTGCAGAAACTCTGCGCATAAATAACGGGAGTCCGACCGCAAGTAGTGGCATAATAAACACGCACTCTCATTACTCATTTTTCGGGGGCCATTTTCCAGTTGAAGCATCTAAAATAAGGGCTATCCTGATCTGAAAATAAAAGCATAAGCCAGAGCAAGATTTGTAATAGAGCGAATTATCGATTACTTCGCTCAGCAACTGAAGAAGTTTAAAATGAATGAAGTCAGTTACAGCAGCACAGTTCTTCAGATATCTAATTACTTTTTCATAGAAAGAAGCCAGACACCGTTACATATCATTAAATTGGCCTCTTTTCAGAATTTTAACAATTTCTTCCTTTCATTATTACAAAGTCTATCTTTACCATTTCGAATTTCCACATCTGTTTCTTTCCCCTAAAAATTACTTATATCATCTCTTATTCTACCCTTTTGCTATTGTAAAATCTATATTTTTTTAATAGTGTTTAACGCCCGTTTTTACTACATATGTACCAAGGTGGTGGACACTGATGACATATGAGAGGAAATGATATATTGGGAAAGGGATATTTTTAAGGAAGAAAACGTTCCAGGCGTAAGTTTAGGGTATCTCGCCGGCATTTTCCATGTGTGAGGACTGAGGAAAACCTGGAAAAAACCTCAGTCAGGGAGGTTGACCCTGGTGGGATTCGAACCCCAGACCTCCCGCTCAATAGTCCGCACCTTAATGACCTCGCCCACCCGTGGCGGTGTAAAATCAACATACGAATATCTATTTTGTAACTCTTTTTAATTCCCTGTTAATTTAGTAAACAGACTGGATCAAAGAACTCTTAACTTCCAATGTATAAGCTCAACTCAAACACATTTTCATGCCACAAATCACTTAACATACAAAATACAGGCTTATATTTTGCTAAACCCTGCTGATAAATACACCAATCCTGCCGAAACATTACCTTCATATTTTATCATAGAAATAAAACACTTTCACTTCACAAACTCTGTATCTTGTTATTGTAACAGTTCAATTGATAATGAACCCAAAATAAACTAATTACTTAAAAATTCATTCAATTTAATCATGCAAAATGTAGAAAGAAAATTCCAAAACTGCCTATCACTCGCGATTGTTTCTTACAGTATTATGTTGTAAATGTTTATAGAGTGTGTAAGTTTCCTTATTTTTTGTTAAACTCCGGAGGGTCTTTGTTCAACGAACATTGGATCAAATGACACCGAGTGGTCGATATTTATATTGCTCATTCAGTCAATACTTAAACTGCTGTATGAAATGTTTGCTCGTATAAAAATACCAATGGTGGAAAAAAATAATTTATGGAGAGCATATTTGCCTTTTGCTGTTTAAAATGCTTGCTCTACTAATCATCGTCATCTCTTCCTCTTTCTTTTGGACATTCAGACAGTTTAAATCAGAATGCTCCAAAGGGGTTCATAAACGCAGAGCTTGTATTTATGGAAGTAAGTTGTTGATTTTTAGAAATATTTAGAAATTTAGAGATCTGTTTCATTTTTATTTTATTTTAACAAGATGGCATTAGTGATACTTAGGTTTCAATAAATAAAATTAAATAAAAAAGATAATTGAAAAAATATCATTTTACATGTTCTATAGAAATGTAAACAGACGATAGTTTTTAAGACAAAAATAATTTTGGAAAACTTTATTTTAAATAATACTCTTACAGAGGGTTTAAACATCTGGAAACATATAAGTGATAATAAAATTACAATGTACGAACTAATAAATGCATAGTAAATGAAAACGGAAGGGCAAAACAAGAAAAAAACTAAATTATTGTACATAGTGACAGTTTAATTATATGGACTATGACACGAAGTGACGTACAAACTTTTAGTTATGAAAATGAAACATAACTGCATAAAAACTTAATGAGTTGCATAAACCCATGCACATATATAGTACATATCAAACTTTACATCATACAGTGAATAGGATGGAGTTTAAAGTACATTTCATTAACAATATTAAGTATTACAAATGCACATTACACAAGGAATTTATAGTACATAGTACTATGTTCAATTAGAAGAATTAAAATTGCTGTATGAGTTAATATGTGATAGAAAAACTCAAAAATATATAATTATATTATTAAAAGTTATATATTAAAGATGTAGTGTGTAAAATACTTCGTAAAAGTATGTAAATTATGTTTTCATAAAACAAAGTTTAAAAGTAATTTTTTCGTTTATAAATTCTTTTAAGTAAAAAGCCTTGCTACATAAATCTTCTATTAGAGCAAATTTATATTTGTGGTCATCACAAGATGATTTGAAATTATGAATCGTTATTAATTATTCTTATCCAGAGCAGATGGGTATATGCTTCTGCTATGTGGGACCCTTACACTGGAATAAGAAGAGGAAGAACAAGAAGAAGAGAGACAAGGCTGGATGTTGGTGGTCAGATTTCTTAAGGACCATAGCAAGTAGCTAGTGGTAAAGAGTGGGCAAAAGTATGGCCTGAGAGAAGTGCAGAAAGGCTTAAATAATGACTTAAGTGTATATAGTAAGAGTGTTTAACCCAAGTTTATGTATGTTTAGTTCTAAATTCGGGTAGTGAAGAATTGACTCACTTAGACTGACTCACTAGAATTATAGTTAGGCCTCCCTCATGTGGAAGGCCTTTGCCCTTAACGAAATTTGATAAGACTTTCATTTCATCAACCATAATTGACTAAATTAAACGCTGATTCCTCTTCAAGGGCTTTAACGTAATGTTTTATAAGCGACAATTTGATATGTAAAAGTGATATTAGCATCTTCTGGAGTTCACCAGTGGCATCCACTTGACAAAATGAACTTACTCCATTGTTACCATTAAAGTTTCAAAAATGTTTACTCATATTTATTAATAAATATGCTATATTTCATGTATGTTAATCATTTTAACTTTTTTGTTGGAACTGTAACTGGGGTAGAGAGCTAACAATAAACAAAAAAAGACAGTTATAAATTACTAAATGTTAAAGAACTCGTCATAGTTCGTTCTTTGCTACAGTTGTAAAGAAAAGCATTGTCGTCTTATAATTTCATGTTTTATTAAAAAAGAGCCTATTAAGTAAAATGTTTTGTGTTTATTTTAACACTGGAGGTAAACGTAATAATATTTAAAAAAATTACTTTCATGGCTTTAAGGAAACATTAAAAAGTATTTTCATGACTATCCGCAAAGTGCGCAATAAAAAACACGCTGCTCGCATAATATTTCCGTGAGTAACGCCATTATGGTTGAGGTCGTGCAGAGGGGTGCACAAGAAATGACCTCGAGGTATATGCGAAGGGGCGCGGAATAAATCCCACAAGATCACGCAAGAACCGATAAGCTTAAAGAGGAAGTAATGAATGTCTCCATTAATTTTCACCTTCACTGATTTAATTTACCACATCGAAACTTAACTGCCGCCCCCCTACCACGTTTTCTGCATATGTTGGCAGCGATATTTTATTAAAGAGTGTGCGGGCCTTCTTCGAGTTTCTCACCCCTTTTAGCAAAGCCTGTCCTAAGCAGTTCTGTAATTGAGAGGGGTAGCGGGAAAAAGGGGAAATAGCGTTCACACTTGAATGGATTGTTAAAAAGAAAGTGGGTGGGAATAATAGCCATTAACTAACTGTGAAATGTGTGCATGAGGGCTGTATTTTTGCAGTTCCAAAACAGAAACGACGAAACTGCAATGAAAAATCGTTTTGTTGAACACTTTAACGCATAAAATAACAATAGTGCAAATGTTTAGAAGCAAATGCAGCCCAGAATTCAAATAGTTGCAATGCGGAATGAAAAGCTGGATAATTAGACGTGTAAACTGAAATATGAGGAATGTAATAACTTAATAAATACAGAAAAAAATAAATGGAACAATCGATTTAGTTTTTTTTTTTTTTTTTTTTTTTTGAGTAGTGTTTAACGCCCGTTTTCACTACTGAGGCACCACAGGCGGTCAATCGATTTAGTCACTTGTAGTCCTCGTTTGTCCTACATTGCTACCATCAATGGCTTTTGACATTCTGTTAAAAATAAGTACAATAATAATAATAATAATAATAATAATAATAATAATAATAATAATAATAATAAATATAGGTACAGGCGCACGTATTCTCGAACATATTGCATGTTGATAAATGTCCTTACTAAAGGCTCCTTCAAGGGTCTAAATAAACAATTTTCCATTCAAGACAAGATTACGATTTTTGAAAACCAGGCATTATCCTGTAAAACGGAGGCATTTATAGTATGCACATGCACTGTTTGTTCTTCATCTTCCCGTTCTTTGATCATGAGGATAAGGGGTGACGCCGTTGTATTGCAACTCTTTTTTATTTCGACCGTGAATTAGCGCACCCACGCTCATGGTGACAATGGACTTTGAAATTTCATTACTCTCTTCTTCATAACGCCTACACAGTGAGTGATTATGGAATCTTGTGTGTTCAATCTAATCCGTCGTCTTAGAGAACGTCCACATATAGACCAGTGTGGACGCCAAGAAAATGTACAGAAGTGTTTAAAAAGTTTATATAAAGAGAATTATCTGCAGGCCGTTTTTCTTAAGTCCATATATTAATATGATAAACTTTATCGTTTGTTTGTGAAAATCTACAATTTCGAACTACATTAACCCCGAAAATACTAATGCTACCTATAGCACATATTCATTCATGTTCACTGCTCAAGTTTATTTTTATAGACTACTTACAAACAAGAATATGAAAACTTTCGGCTCTAAAAGAGATCCTCTCATGCGTTTTGTTTGCTTTGCAGTGTTGTTGTTGTGACCGTGTGAAGTTTTTAAAACTCGCGCAATATTGTCAATATTTGTATGTCCATTGCCTAAAAACCAAATATAATCAATTTAAATAGCCCTCGCATACTGTCTTGACTCATTAGCAGCTAAATAGCGTGACATTAGGATTGTGTAGTCAGAGTTTAATCACTTTTAATTTATCACATTCTGTTCTAAAAATTAACCAATAGATATTACAGGAAGTAATTTTATGTAATTGTTATAAATCTAATTATAATGTTTATTTCATGTTAAAACTATTTTATTGATACCTGATTTACATATTTGACCAAATAATATGCCTCTAATTCATATATTGTCCTGTGGGGGAATCTGCCTCGTCCGTTCGGCTTCACATCTCACGAAGAAAAGGGAAGTTCAAAGGATATCGCTTAATTTTTTAAAGAGACAAACGCGTCAATTTTTCACGCCTATGCTTAGAGTCGCTTTTCAATTTTAAAGACCCCTCTCGGGCACGTTGCTTTGCCTACTATGTTAACATATTACCATTCTAAAACATACAATACCAAAGTACCCGTGCAACAATGTTATTACAATATTACCACAAAACATTCTTTTGATCACATTCAGCGATTTTTCATTCAGTATTCGCTATAGTTTCGAGAGGTTGGGTAAATACTGCAAAAGATGGATTTAAGCCCTATTGATTACACAATAGCAATCACTTAATTGGTGATACACACAGCTATCGTTAGTATCGGGGAGGGGGTGTAAGGAACGACGCCCACAAGTGTTCTACGAGCTGTGAGACGGTTTCGGGAAGACACATCTTGTATCAGTGCGCCTAGGTTAGAAGTGATTGTTAGGTAGTATTGAGCGATCGACATTTGACAGCAGTTTGAGACTTAAAACATGTATAGGCATTAACATAAGCGAATGTACAAGCAGAAGAAGACTCGGAGAGGCGCATTTGACAGAACCAGAATTAACGGGACAGTACAGAAGAGACCCGAGATCAAGTGAATTAGATAACAGCAGTTTAGCCGAGTTATTTTAACTGATGAGCACAATTCTCCTAAGGTCTCCAGACAAAATAAGCAAGGTGTGGGGAAGACCTGAAGAGTATTATGCTAACTATACCTTTTCGCCAAAGGTGCCATTGAGGAGGTTTAATAAGGGTGTGAAGGTGGTGTCAATTTTGATGCATGTAATAACCTTGTGTTCATTGAAAATTGAGGTTTAAAGGCACACGCTATATTGAGGAGGTTCTTCTTTCACATGTTATTCACTATGCTCCCACATTGGCGAGAACTTCACTCTACATCAAGATAACGCCCAACCTTTGGAGGAAGCGAAGGTTGTCACTTCAGAATGCTCTGCAAGTAGTCCGGACCTTCATCCCATCAAGTATGTGCACTTGCATGTCGTATTGGTCGACGAGTTTTTCACACCTCTCGTATATCGCCTCTCGCTTCGTAAATCTTTTCGTAACTCAAACCCGAAATATGACTTAACTGCCCTATCCCTCGTCACCGAACACATTTCTACTCAGTCTCATTGAGCGTGTCAATTTCCAGAATCTGGAACTCTCCTCTTTCTTAAAGTCTGTGAGATTGTTGGACAATTAAGCATTTTAAACGTAGATTAAACTATCATCTCCACTCTAGGAATCACGACAGTTAAGTCTCTCGCTTCTTTTTCTCCTTTTCTTCTTCCCCTTCTCCTTGTACTGGAGAAAAATTATTGAAAAACAAGTGAAACTCTAACACTATATTTATCCACTTTCTAACTAAATTTAAAATTATGTAATATTTACTGCAGTATATGTCTTTAATTAGGGTTTATTTTTTCCTTTATTTTAGGTATATATAGTGTTTTGTATTTATGCTGGTTTATTTCTTCCCTCTCTGGTAGAGTGGAAGAGAAGGCTCCATGGCCTTAACTCTTACTAAAGTAAATAAAATAAATAAACATTTGAGTAATTTTTTCCCTCAGGGAATGGACGCAATTCAGCAACTGATATTTACACAAAATTTCAAGTATGAAATTTGTTATTGTATACAGGAAGGGTAACATCTCTTACTGAGAATGTATTGTTCTAATGCCAGTTTTCTTCATTTTAAGATAAAAGAATTAAATATAAGCATAGACGTTTGGACATTAACAGTTAACCTGTTAATAATTAAAATATGTTGGAGCGTTAAAATGTATGTTAAAATTTTATAGCTGGTTATAATAAACACGCACTGAACATATCACATAATATACAAAAACACACATCAATTCTACATAAAATGCATTTTGATGAATTTTTCAGAATATTCTAAGTTTTACGCTTTTTCCCCGGCAGACTATATCTGCTGATTGCTTTCTCAAAATGTATCAATATTATTTAGATGTTCCGTCAAGAGGAACCCCTCCCAAAAAAAATCGTTTAAATTCGAGAATCTTGCTGGTTGTGTCCAAGTAAGGTCTTGCAGAGCCGAGAGAGTTATATGAGAAAAGGTGCTAATATAATGAAATAAATGTGTAAATAGAAAACTGGTAAAGCATGTGGTATTATACATTGTAATGGATACTTGATGTAAATAAACAAATATGTAATAATACTTATAAACAGCTATCAGTGGAATAATAAAATCTTAAGACGATTCTTTTTGGCATAAAAACAGAAAATACTGTTTTAAAAGTAATTGACATACTCTAATAATTTGATAAAAATATTATAGAGCAAAGTTCAGCTTGATTACGTTTTTCACATCGCGCACTGGTATCGTTAGTTTTCTCGATAAGTCCATCACATTCTTTTACCGTAAACTAGGTATATGGAAACTAAAGATAAGTAGAAAGTTCCCTGAAAAATGAACGTGAACAATTGCAGTGCATAATATACCAATAGATTTGAGGCTTTTATTGCGCTGACACAAACACAAACAACAAAATGTTTAAAGTTGCAGGAAAGACTAACTGCGAAACGGACAGGTAAAATAAATAAATATATAAAGCACACTGATATCAGAGAGCCATACATAATTAATTTTAGTAATAGTATACCCGGTAACAGGAAAACGTAGAAAAACCAGAGTGCATTGAAAGACATAAAATATGTACAAGCTATCATTGAAAGGAAACAGAACAAATAACCCCCTTTGGTTCAAAGAAAAACGCTGAAGATGTCATTACTGGTTAATACATGTTTTAAACTTCCTTTTAACGTTGGCTATGTGCGTTGATTTATTTTTACTGCAGTTCCGAATCCAACTTACTCTAGTTGAATCTTTTACTTTGCAGGATAAAGGGCTCTGGAAATGTGAAGTATGACAGACGTTTCTATCACATAAATGATAGATGTTCTTTCCAATACAATCAGGTTGCTCTATGGCGTATGTGACTGCTGTGTTTGAGGTATCTAAGAACCGAAACACAAGTGCTGATATAGATAAACACCGGAAGTTTAATTTTGTTTTTACTTAACCTTTCCACCATAGCAGGACTGTTACGGTACTCAACAAAACCTCAACTTTTATTATCTTTAAAGGGAGGAGTTTCGGTTTGAACAGGACGTTTCTATTAAAGATTTATACAGTCTTTACCTCATAATGGTGTTCTGTGTACACTTTGTTTAGCTGATATACGCTAATACATCAAAAAATGTACATGAGAATTTTCAATAAAGTTTAAAATGTCCAACCTGTGAATGCCTATTTCTTAAACAACACAAAATAGGTGTATAGGAAGATGGAGATGATTATTAGCTGATAATTCCGAATTAAAATGAACACGCAATCTATTATTCATAACCAGTTGCCTACTTCATTATATCACCCTGACCTTTAATATTCCAAGTAGTCAGTCGGTTACTTCAATTTTGTATAAGTCCCCCATTTCAAAAATCTAATTTAGATAACATTTGAGTTTTTATCTATGAAATGAGATTCAAAAGATTGTTCGGATGTTACTTTTATTTACTCTATTTTATTTCATTCGTTTTATACAGAATTCTCAAATTTTGAAGAAGTATATTGAACTATATCAACCAAACGAAGCATTTATACTCTAGATGTATGCTTCTATGCGCTTTATCAATGTCGTGAAGTAAGTCTGCACAAATTATTGACCAAAAATGTATTTTCGAGCTGAAACTCTTTCCTTATTATTTTTATTCAAGAAACTGATAAGGTAAAAGGATCATTCCATGCAAAACAATATGTCGAAAGATATTGACAATTCAAAATGTGTCAATATTTGCACATACAGCTCATATCATATATAAAATATATGAAATATAATTCTTAAATAACCTACAACTTCCGTAGAATTGGGGGTTAAAATTTGGCAATTCTTACATATAATATTCATTAAATTCTGTCTATTGATCCCGTGAACGTTCGCAAATGTATTTTTGTTACAAAGAAAATACACGCAGTGATTTACAAACGCACCAAAAACTGGCATTTAATGTTCGACAAGATAAATTAAACATTTTTTTAAAAATCATAGCACAAAATCGAAACCTTTTGATTGTATTGGAACTGTTTTGTACCGTTATGTTATATCTTTTCTTTACACTGACACATTTTCAGAACGGGATGTTAACTAATAAGTAATTATAAAGAAAAACACTCACCGTGAAACACTCTGGTCTATTCCTCTGGTCTATTCCTCTTGAAGACTGGCCGCGTTACTTTCACTGCATGCAGCACGTTCAATCGAGATTTCTTTAGGGATTCCTGATGAACTAATATGTTTAATAGTAATTTTTTATTGATGGGCAGAACACAGTACAAAATGCGTGTTTCGAGAACCATATTCAAACCTGCAAATCTTGAGTTATTTAAATAATGGGCTTCATTTTCGTGTTTTTCATTAAAAGTGGGAGAAAAAGAAAAACAATTTTCCTTCCACTCATAAAGTTCTGTGGAAGATGATATAAATTCCTGCAGACTTGTGTTTTAGCAGAAGCAGCAGGGATACACAATTCTATGTGTTTCCATGACATGTAAAAATACAAAATTAATGCAAACTCAAAAACCTTAACTTTGGGAGTGAGAAGTCTTAATTTAAATTCCTTATATAATTCTTTAAGCTTTATTTATATAAAATTCTTTTGTTTTTAGAGTCTTTTTTTTCTCTCCTTCTCCTTGACAGGTTTTGTGTACTACCTGTTGGTCATTATCCTACTGATATCGTCGTTTGTAAGTTTAACAGTATCAACTAGGAAATTTCTATAGTGTTTTCTGCTGGAACTATCATAATGCCTTTATTCGGTTATCTTTGCTTTGTACCATGCACTACTGTTCACTCCAGCTTTCAGGCAGACAAGTAAAAAGAATTTACTTTTCATTTTCTGTCTGTAAATTGTTCATTTCGCGGTTTATTATTTCATGATCATCATTCGTCTCACTGCCAATGTTCAATATTTTCGCTTTTAATTCATATGTTACAGCACAGGTTTTTATTTGATATGTATTTAAACATGTAAGAATTTAGGTTTGGAAATTAAGAGGGCCTCGCCCAGTGGAGTTAGAAATTTATTGAAATTAATGATGTTTTCAATAGTTTCAAGAGCATATTGCTCCTCGCTTGTCGAAATCTCTGCCTCATTTACACATATTGACTTCCTAATGTGAGTTCCTGTTCATTGACTTCATAGATACACAGTATTTGAAATTTTAATATGCAATTATGACAAAGTGACATTTTAACACAAAAGCGGAATTATTTTTACACATACTCACGGTCACGATCTTACCAGCTCATTTTGAATGCGTCTGCAATCAAAAGGGCTTATAACTCCGTAATGATTTTCATTCTTTGTTTTAGGCACATTTTGGGAAATAAATCATGTTGGATGAGTGCTGGCAAGCGAGCGAGTGACCTCCTTATGTCGCAGTTCAAGCGATTTTTTTCCTGTAGCAATTTATTAAATATTTATTAATGGTATTAATATTTATTAAATCATTAAAGATTCCTAAATTATAAATTTATGGACAAAGTAATTATACGGATTTCTTAATATTGAGTGAATATAATACATGTCAAAAGGTTTAGTTTTATGTTAACAATTTTCATATTTCATAGCTGATTTTCAGATCCTTGAAAAACATTTATCGCTTTTAGTAAAAAAGTGATGTAAACAAATCTGATTTTCATTTATGCCAATATTCCACTTGCTTTCATAAATAGGTGACACCGTGAAGGCATTTTTTTTTTTGTAAAATTCTACAAGTCTGTAGAAGTACCAATCATTGCTACAGCCGTACGGCAGCAAGTAGCTATTTACTATAGATATAAACAAATATTAAAGTATAAAAGGAATAGGAGATATCACCTTCCCAAACTCCATAATTTAGCATGGAATGGCCAAAAATAAAAAAAAATTATGCTTTTTCTCACAAACGAACATGACATGCTCACATAACATATAATAATAATAATAATAATAATAATAATAATAATAATAATAATAATAATAATAATAAGTTTCGGAAATTTAACCAACGTGGGACCCATTTGAGGACGTTCGTTACAAATTGTGCTCTAAAAGATATTCTGTATACTGAGAATTTAATGTTGGCAGCCTTGTAATAGTTATTATTGCTGTTCTTAAACATAAAAGGTAGTTATTGAGAAGGGGTGACTTTCAGAAAGTGTCTCCTACTGAAATAAAAGAAAATACAAAAGAATGGCATCGGTTGTGCCTATTGAATGAGCAAAAGTGTCAAGTACGAGGAACTTGCTTAGTGCTTAGGGCAGCGGTATACTTTCATGATGCACTGTTATTTGTTTTATGAATTGTACTTAAAAGTTGTTAATTGTATTGTAATTATTCTTTTTTTTTCTTTTTTTTTTTTAGGTATGGTTATTTTCAGTATCCAAAAAGTTATGATAAACGTATGTATGGCCCAAGAGGCTTAGAAATTATTTCTAATCATATATCACAGAAAGACTTAAAAACAGTAATACTTATTAGAGAAGCATATAACGTTAATAAAGAAGAAAAGCCGAATGCCAGGAGTTGCGATTTCTTCAACTTGTTGTTAAACTATAATCAATAACTACATAAAGAGACCTCACAAGGAATTCTTTCATAAATACTGTATACAATTTGACGGACAAGAAAGTGTATGCCTTAAATCAGTTAAGTTCTTCCCTTCCCTTTTTTTGCAAGGTTTAACCTACTTTAATACTAAATTTTCAAACTATGGAGCCTGCACGAGTTTAATGTTTTTAGCGCATATGATGAAGCCATGAAAAGCCATTTCGCTTGAATGAAAGCCGTCCTTTTAGCATTGTCTGTGTAAAAAAAAAGCGACATGACTCAACTCTGTTCTCCTCTTCCACTAAAATGGCCGCGTAACTGCCAGTAATATGGCATACTTTTCATCATTTTCACTTACATTTCGCGATCATAAATTAAAGAGACGACTTCAGAGTTAACTTTGTAATCAGGATTCGTGTGATAATAGAAAGACCACCCCCTCTCCATTTTACAACGTCCTTAATTATTCCGGGACTATTCTAATGCTGCTGCGGAAATGAAACATTCATCACCTGTGAACAGACGGACGGACCGTTACGGTTTTTCGCCGCTTTAACAGCTGCTGCCCTCTGTCCGACAATGGGTAAAACAGCGAGCGATTTGGTTACGCACGGTGCGTACAACGGTCTCAAATCTAAACAAAGTGCTGTCACCGGAATTCCATTTCAATATATTTCTAAACGACATGCAGAAATGTCTGACGTAGTCTGTTAGCATCATCATGTGGCATTTTTACTTAACTTTTATATCTCAACAATCCCAAAATAATTAGTTTTCCATAACAAATAATAAATATGTATGGATCTTAATCCGAGCGCACTGGTCTGGGAATAATGTTTAAAGCTTCCATTTGGAACGTTTTGTGTTCACTCTCTGGTATGATGATTCTAAATTTAGTATTTCAATATTCTCCTTATCACAGAGACATTTAATGTGTTTGTTATTTCACCATTTTACAGCTCAAAAGCAGATAAAAAACAATAAATATTTAGTGTCCCAACTGGTCTTCGATTAGTGAACCGAATGCTGCTTTGTCTTTCAGAAAAGATTACGATAAGAAAAGTTAGTTAAGACCAGACGTTCCGAACAACTTAAATTATTTTGTGTAATTTCAAAGTTAATGAATTTTAATGCTTGCTTTTAGACATTCTCATTTAAATTATTATTATTATTATTATTATTATTATTATTATTATTATTATTATTATTATTATTATTATTATTTAAAGGACATAGATGCTTACCAATATGTATTAGTTTTAAACATTCACTGTGCTTAGAGCTAAATTTAGACATATTTTTAAAATTAAAATTAAGAAAGTAAAATGTTTGGATTTATTTTTTTAAATATACAACGACTTGAAAACATTTAAAAAATTAAGAAAAGTTGTTATAAAATGTATTAATTAATTATTAATTCTTACAGTTAATTCACGAAATTGCAATAGTATTACTTACCTAAGACAGTGAAAGCCAACAGAAAGCTTGAATTTCTGTTCAAAACTGAACTTAATTTAGTAATCTATGTCTAGTAATATTATTAAAGCTAGACACAGATTAGTCATTTAGTAAGAGGGGCATAGCTGCAAGACCACGTCTTTAAATAAAAATAATTGTTAATCCTCTAAATACTTTTTAAAGTGTTTTTTCTTATATTTCAAACTCCAACAATAATTTCAATTTGTTTAATCTAAACAATTCTTGCAGTAGCGCGAGAATAATCTATGCGTTTTTATTAAAAAAAAGTATTATTTATTTATTAAGTGTCTTTATGCTCTACTGTCTTAATTTCCTTTGAGTGATTCTTTTCAAATATATAATTACATTAAACTGTGTATTTCAAGCTATCTGCTTAGCAAAAGACAGTACTTTATATCTGTAACATTTTCGGAATTCATAGATTTAAGTATAAAATAAAAAAATAATAATGTCTCAGTCAGATATGTCGGATAATTACAATTTATGATTTTTGTCGAAGAAATATACCTTAAGACACATGAGTTCGTGTGAAGTCCGGACTGATTTTACGCTGTTTTTAAAACAGTTACTTGTGTTATATTTGACATTTTTGCAAGACGTGTCAAGATCCTGCTGTTTAATGTGACTTTGAAGGCTGCACCTGGAATTATATAAATATTTAAAGGTTTTATCTATTAAAAAGTATTTAACATACCTAAGTTATTTTATTAATATCTAAATAAACGATTTATGTGGCAAATATTTTTTTATCTATGTAAATTTAAAATATGTGCTATAAATACACTTTTAACGAAAATAATAGTGATACATCTTCTGTAAAGATAGTTGACCGCCATTATACATAATGAATTTTGAATACAGCATTGCACAACAACATTGTCCCAAAACATGCTATATGTGTCCGTTAACGTACTGATTAGAAATATTTTAATCAATTTTTTTAAGGCCAAGTTCGGTCTGTATTCCTAAACCACGAAGATGGGATTGAAAAACAAGAAAAAGTGTGACTAAATTATTTTATATAGCTATATTAATATCATGATTCTGTAAAGTGTATATGGTTAATTTCCTGAAAAGGATGAAGTTTTGACAGACTCGCTTTAGTCGGTCTGGAATTCATGACCAATATTAAGTTTACAGCCATTACAAAACACTGGATATTGACTGGAAGTAGTGGGAGTGAACATCAGCCCAGTTTCAGCATTTATGTGTACACAGACTATGAAATTAGATTGGCATCTTATAGAGCGCTCAACCATGGCAATGGGTTGGTTCATTGCGTCATCATCATCACTGAAGCATTACTTCATGATCCTGCTGCAGCTTCATGCAGTCCTTTGCCAAACGTGCATCAAAAGCAAAGATAAACTCACAGAGAGATTGTAGAGAAATTCTACCGACCCAAAATCATGTCATAAACTTATTTTTTCTCGTTAAAAACGTTTGTACAATAAAGCAGTTTCTAAAATGCATTATGTGATGGTATTTTAGATTGTAGTCTCTAGCTCTAATATTGCAAAACAATGAACGTTAGTACGAAATCGCCGCTTGTTATAGTACTATAAAACCATTCAAAACAAAAGCTGAAAAAGCTAAGAAAAATATTTAAATGATAACCCTTATAACAAATATTACACAAATACCATGTATTGTACTTAAGTTAAACACATATATAGGGTCATCCAATTATCTGATGATCGACGGGGCGACGGGATGTCGTCCATTAACAACCGAGCTACACTAGAATCGGGACAGGTGATATTAATATACTCATGTCCCATATTTGCACATAATTTTATGAAATGCCCTAATTGATACAGAAAATTTATGGTCATATTGAAATCACACCAAATGATGTATGGGATGAAATATTTTCAATGATCTTTATAGGTCTATGTTATCTAAAAAACTATCAGATATAAAGATTTAATGTATGTTATGTAATTGGATTAGTTTTACAACAATGTTTATCTGCAGCACTAAATGCCTTCCTCCCAAAAACCATAAAACGAATGGGAATATATTGCGTAGAAAATCCTGTTATACCTTGAGCTTTGTAAACCTATTTTCATATTTTATAAGGCGTTAGTTTTAAATCTTGTCCGCTCACACAAAGTTTTACGCTTTGATACTAGGCAAACCGCAGCCGGCGGCGCCCATACTTCAACTCAGCTTCCCTCTTTGTCATGTTCTTGGACCTTCGCTCTCTGTAGCCTGCTGATCTCACGGCAATATGCATTCATTCCCAAAGATGGTTAGGCATTTGACTTTAGAGCAACGAATTTGTGTATGCAAGCGTTATTTTTAAACATATATTAGCTTGTCGTGTGCGTTTGGAATTTGCTAAAAAACTTTTTAATCAATTCTTTTTTCCAGAACTGCAATTTACCATATTGCGCATAATTTGAATCTACTGTTTCAGTACAAAAAAAAAAAAACACGAGCGAAGACACAGTTTTAGAAGGGGAAAACAGATGAAACCAGTGCAAATTTTGAACGATCGCGAACAAACTTTCTCCCAAAATTAGCACAATTGAGGGTTTCGGAATGTAAAGGAAATTGTAATCAGAAACACAACTTAATTGAGGTGTATAACTAAAGTCCGACACCAATAGTTAAAGAAATTTTAGTGTTAAAGACAATATAGGAAAAAGAAAACTTCGGAATAGCAAATACTGAAGAACTAGTTCGTAAAAGAGCATTGCAAAGTTTGCACAATATATGAGGGAATCCAGAAACCGTGAACGGCTAAAGAGGTAGTAAAATCGGAAACGTTGTACTTTTAATGAAAGAGGAATTTGATTAAAGCTGATGTCACATCCACTATGCAGTTCCACATCAAAATATCATATAAACATGGGGTTTGGGGAAAAAAAAGGGCAACTGCAAAGTTTATTTATCACAAGTTTTAGTTATCACCGAAATAAGTTATAAACATAAATGTAACAAGTCACATTAAAGATACTACATTACTCCGAAATAAATGCAACATTTAAAATAAATTAAATAGCTGAATAATTCTTTTTGGTCTTTCACAGCATGTGTCATTTACTTTCTATAACATTCAAATCATCACTGAAAATACTAACAAAAGTAGTTAGCGAAAGCTTTGGTTTTATATCGCAGCACCTACCACGCCATAATAGCCCAGGAAGTTTTAGTTTTAATGCATAACACAATTTTTAATCAATATCTAAAACAAATACAATTATAATTTAATGCATTTTTGCTGAACTTCAAAAGAAACCGCCGTTTTTCTTTCTCTTTCCTTCGTTCTCTCTCCCCTCCCCCCCCTCTCTCTCACACACACGCACGCACACATTTTTTTTTCTTTTTCTTTTTTTTTTTTTTTTTGCAGTGAATTCTTGTATGACACTTTTTTGGTTTTAAATTGAACAGCAGCACTAATTTGTGAGAAAGCGGATTTTCAAATACACTGCTCTTCTTGTAAGAGCTGATTACAGCTAATGATGGGAGCTGTAGTATAAACTCCTAATAGCTTTCGCAGAGTTAGCAAATTAATTACTATGTGCTGTAGTTGCGTGTGGTGTTAGTGAACTGTGTTTTTACTTAAATAGAAAACAGGTTTTTCTATTAGATATATTTGTCACTGCTGAATCAGAGATGAAAATAAAAATAAACGCTGGATACATACATCATTATAAGAGACTGCGAGAAAGGAATGGGTGGTCACGGCTGTGTTAAAACTAGTTTTTCGGCTTCAAAGTACACTTTATTCAGATGTTCTTTAAACCGCGTGAGATTATCATCGCTCTAACCTTCGCTTTCTTATATATTCTTCTTAGGTAAGCAGCAAAATAAATCACAAAATAAGTAAGAAATGCAAAAGACTGTGTTCTAAAAAGCTATAAATATTTTCGACTACAATAAATTACAGTTGAGAAAATTGTATTGCTTTTATAAAATATGCAGGTATTGAAAACTAAAGACAAATACGTATTTTGAATTTTTATTTGCTGTTAAATGAGCTATACAGTTATCGGCCACTCGCTCGTCATAGATTCCTGCACACGTGTTATGAGTATATAATAGTAACCCAAAGCTCATGCAAGGTAATTAAAAAGTATGTAGTAGACCTGTTGCACAATAAGTATCTGTCTATGTTTAATTTTACATATTAACAGTCGGCCAATCAAAAGGATTTAATCAAATATTACAATAACTACTGGGTTTTTATCAAAATTAAAAGAATGGTATACGAAATTAATTCATTTGCTTTTGAAAGCTTAATAGAACATCCATCAACAGCTTTCTGGCATTTCTCAACTACATAGCGAGTAGTGTTTTTCAGAGGCACCTAAATGTGTGTAGAATGAGGTGGGCATTTCGACATTTTCAGGTTTTTTTAACAAATAAGAGCGAACGATTACATGTTTAAATTATTTTATTTCTTACATTTTAAAGGTATTTGCACTAACGATGCTGAATGGTGTCATAATCCAAAACTATCGTAACGGCCACATGGTTTGTTGGTATTTGTTTAACCCTCTCTGTGTATTCGTTTATCCAGTTATTACAATCGCAATAACATTGATTGCATTGTTAGGGTCGGGGAAGTGTTTGCGGTACTTCAGCCTTGTTCAAGGAATGGCCGTTTGTGCATACATCCCCAGTGGGGACACCACTGATAGAAAGAGATGATTTGAGGGAGATCCAGGGTGATTAGGCAATGAAGCATGGCGTTGACGGAGTCTCATCATTTATTCCAGAAGAACGGCAGATCTCCTCCTCCAAGAGTTCGAGCTCCTTGGAAGGAAAGACCGCTTGCATAATTGACGCAGGGGCAGAAGTCTTTCCAAAGTGCAAGTCACTGTCACACCGCACCTGCCCACCTCGGCGCTTTAGATCCTATAACGAAAAAATCAAATTGAAAGTATATGAAATATGAGACAACTTTGTTTAAGTAGAGAAAAAGCGCAAATGTAAAAAAAAAAAATCTATAATTATGTGTTATCTAATGCAATTAATGAAAGTAAATTATATTCAATTTATGACGTTTGTGCATAAAATATTCAATCTAGAAAACATACCATAATACTCGTGGAACAGAGATATATACCCATTAAAACTTATTATAAGGCAGAACAGAATTAGCTTTAGTGGAATATAGTGGTTTTATGCAATTATGTCGATAAATAACTTAAAATTCCTGTTATATGGTATTGTGAATTTGGTGAATAAATTTAAAACTAAGGCTAACAAAATGCATGTTTTAACACAGAAAAATTATATAAATAAACAGTGGAGAGACAATATTCAGCTATTAAACATTAACCAAGACATGATAAACGCATTTATACATATAGTTGCAACGATTTGAGAATGGTGATTTTTTTCACTCTCTAAAAAGTCGCACAATATTTGTAGCCATCTTAATTACATTTCCTATGATCAAGTCTTGTTGTTCAATTATAGGTATGTCTTCTGAATTTTTCATAACTTCAACAAACCAAGCTATGATTTTATAAAAATGTTGTTTAATTATGTTACTATTTTTATTGAAACATTGTATCGTTTTTTCATACTACCGCTTTCCTTATAAACCGTGGCCGATATGTAGGAGACAACCTAAAACCTAAGATTAAATACTTAGACACAAATACACACATACATTGTAATTAAATAATACATAACTTTAAATTCTATTTCCGCCTCTTCCTCTCACCCCGGCAAGAGGGTGAGAGGCAGCGTTCATTCACGAACACTTAGTGCAAGTGGCTTTTCATACACTCTATACAAGCTTTAGAATCCTTAAGCAAAAAGTATAAGCCAGCCGCAAATTGGTGAGCCTTTGCTGCAATGGATTGAGCACGATAATGCAGTAGTTTTACTGACTTCCTAGCGTGGCTCTCATGTGATATTTAATCTATTAAGCTTAAAGTCCCCCTTCCTTGGAGCAAGTAGCTGCCAAACTGACACACACAGTAGGTAGGGCACGTTTTCTAGTGTAAATCACGAGCCTTGTTACGTGCCCACCCCTCACCCCAGAGATAGCGTGTAGGTAGCAACACGCGTGCTAGAAGTTCTGTAGAGCATACCATTCCCTCTTACGTGCGTGCGTAACGCCATCAGCTCGGTAAAATCCTGGCAAAGCATTACTCACTGCTGGCCTGTAGGCTTCCAGTTTGGACATCTTGAAATACTTTTACTTACTTTTTTCTTTTTCCTGAGAGCTTGCCGGATTAAAACTAAAGATTTCTTGAAAATATGGAGATATTCCAAAAAAAATTAGAGCCTTACGTAGGGGGAGGGGACTGTCATATAAATCTAATTTATTTTTATGCATTTTCTGATTCTTATTTAAGGGTTTGCATTTTGTTATGATTACTTTTCGATTCGTAAAAATTCACTAATATATCGGGTGCTCAAAAAGACTATAATATACTTCACAATATTGTTTATAGAAAAATATTTCAGGACGTAAGAATGTATTAACTAAACGTTTTATACAAGTCGTTGCTTTAAAGTAAATTTATTTGTAGCTTTATTTGTATCGATGGTTTCTTAAACTCTTCCTTCTCGAATAGCATCAGACTATCTTTTTTCGGCGCATTTAATTTTGTCTTCCGATACTAAAGATTGACTATTGAAATTAAACCATCCCGGTTATATTTCTTTCTTTCTTTCTTTCTTTCTTTCTTTCTTTCTTTCTTTCTTTCTTCCTTCCTTTCTTTCTTTCTTTCTTTCTTTCATTCATTTATTTATTTTTTCCTTTTCACTTCTACTAGGTCAGTTCTTCGCAATTAACAACTAGACATTACAACACTTGGTTTCGAAATGGTGAACTAATTCACCATTCAGTCATTCTAATGCCTAATGGCGGATTTTCGAATCATACTGTTTACAGACTTCTAATTGTTATATAAAGTTGACCTATATTTGCATTCATAGATGGTCTATGGGGGTATTAGCTAAAGAGTTAGCCCAGCTGTGGCTTTGCATAATATTTTTGTGGGCAATAATTATTAAAATAACGTTATGTTAGTTTACTTTATACTTTCATTAATCGTATTGCATTTATTGTACCATAATAGCTTAATATATTTCACCGTAGTGTCTTTAATGTTGCTTTTTCCATTTATTTATGCCCATTGCAAACAAGAATTTTTATTATCTCTTTCAAAGGTTGTTTCTATATTACTGCACACCATGTTCAGTTTCACTTAACAATAATGGATGTCCCACAAAAAACCGGCCCGGCCACAACAAGCCAGTCTTGAGCGCACATAGAGCCAAAACCATAAAAGCGAGATAATGAAGTAATGCTGGTGGAGAGGGTAAATGAAAAGAAATTATAGGTAATGGCTATAACTTCCCCTCCTTTGAAAGTTTTGTAAGCCTTTCCTCAAAATAATTCTTCACAATTTCAGTAATATCTATTGAAACTGTTTTCGAAAATAATATTTCAAATATTATCTTTTTATATTTTTAGGATAAGATTATTTTGTTATATTTACAAAACCATACAAGCAATTTGTTCAAAGTTAAAAACTCCGTTTAAGGCAATTTCTTTTGTTTATTGTTTTAATCGTATATTAACCACTAGTGTATATACCAAGTGATAAATTTTTATCCAATAACATTTTTATTCATTCTTAAAAATTAGGTACACATAGGGAGCCATTGAGGAGATGCATAAATGTGTTTCTCAGTCAC
Source organism: Metallyticus violacea (assembly GCA_030762175.1). Taxonomy (NCBI): domain Eukaryota; kingdom Metazoa; phylum Arthropoda; class Insecta; order Mantodea; family Metallyticidae; genus Metallyticus; species Metallyticus violacea. Next base: position 36,323,392 of record CM060840.1, on the reverse strand, counting down.
TTTCTTAAATGGAAGGGTACACGGTTAGGCTACAAACAAACAGCGACAATATTATTAAAAAAAAGTTCTTTAAAATGTGCATACTGACCAAAACGGTCTTTCAATTGTATGGGCACTTGTTTCTCAGCTAAAATTTTCACAGCACAATGTATTTTAGTGAAAACATAATTCATTCTGTGAAACTGCATGAAAACGTATGAATGTTTCATAGATTTCTTTCCATTTACACTTTCAGAGTTGGAATTCTCACCTCAGTCGAAGCTCTGAACATGCATTACGACTTATTTTATTATTGCCGATTTTGGTGGGAGCACTACGAACTGTTCACATCCTCCTATTGGTGCCTTCCTCACTATTCTGACAGGAAGCTAGCGCAGCCGTGTAGGAATGCTAACTGAAGCTACAAACACAGAAACAACTATAACAGGTTGCGTTGTTAATAATCTAAAACAAAAGAACCATCTATTCCTCAGGCTATCCAGGACGTCGACAAACGTAAAATAAACAGTAATACGTATAAATGCTAGAAAAGGCAAAATTTAAAATACCTTGAGATTGTAGTAGAATATATATATAAACATTTGGGGAGCTGATATACAGTGAATTAATGTTTCAGTAATCTGCATTTGTTTGGTGCTTGTGTGGGTAGCAGATAGTTGATTGGAACGCAATGGTTTCATTGTAAGAATATTAGGAAATTTAGAAATTAATGGTGATTTTGTGATTTCAACTGCAAAAATAAGTCAATATATTCAAAATTAAATACGTTAATAAAAATAACCCCAATCGATAACTATACGTTTTGCCCTATTTGTTTATTTATTTGGTATATTTAAGGATCCTCTTTTACATCTTGTTCACCAGCGTCCCATTCAATTCGGGCCGACAAATTTTGCTAAGAGGTTTCTTTCAGGTGTGACGTTCTTTATCGTGCTGTAAATCTATGACACTGGACACACGGCTTTACTTCCCTTCCGAAGGAAGGAATACATACTTAAATTTTTACGCCAGAAAAAAGCCACCGACCCTTACCTGGAACGAACCCGCAATCTTGGGTCTACGAGGAAAATATGATTATCATTAGATCATTAGGATCGACTGGCCAATTTGTGGAAGGTTTGGTTACAACATTTCGATAAAATCGTGGCTTCTATAGAGGATACTAAAGACCGTTTCCGTTGTCTAGTAGTAGCGTTTGCTACTACTAATCCTAAGGTTCTAGGTTCGAACTCCGGTCAGGTCAAGCTGTATTTTTTTTCCCTTTTCCTTTTTTCTTTTTATTCTCTCCGAAGTTTTTCCTTACCCTGAGGTGAATGCCACATACTTTAAGACGCCAAGGTCTCCGAGCTCATTTGCACCATCATTAATTCATTCATATCAATCATGACTATAGACTTACACCTACAATATTCATGTCTAATCTGTATATACCGCCAGTAGAACGGTGCAGTCAAAGCGACAATAAATAAAGAATTTGAAACTTTTCTAAATGCCGCTTCATCTTTTTTTTTGGGGGGGGGAGGCATCAAAGTACTTATTTTCCAGGAAACTGTACAGGCATTTGAATAAATGAAAGTCATATGCTGGATGAATTTCAGATTTGTAGATCAGTTCATTTAATTTTTGGGTTGTTCTTTGCATACAATCATGTGTTGTGAAAAATAGGCCTTTTTTCTGTTTACTGCGATTGTTGTTTTTTATTTAGCATTTAATGCATTTGCCTTTTATTTACAATACTTCCCTGAAATAGTTAAGCCACAATACTGCATTAAATCAGCCCCAGAGCATCTACAGTCTCCTGAACCTTCCTTTGGTGTTATTTTGGTTTTGCGAATTGTTTCTGTACTACAGCAACTGTTTGTTGATCTTCATCGGCTGATTGTAGAGAATCCACTTTTCATCACAGTAAACAATGAGATTTATAAAGGGATCTTTTTGGTCTCGGAAGCTTAGTAGAACAGACTCTGATTCCCGTACTTGTTTTATTCATCCATTATGGGGTCCATTTACAAGGTTTCTTTTCATTTTTCGTATTTTCTTCAAGTGATCACAAAGAGTTGAAGGTGCAAGACTGAGCTCCTTTAGTAAGTTCTCCAATAGTTTTAACTTGTATTTGCTTCAAGAACTTCTTAGTTGATCATCAATTTTAATGACTCCTACCATTCATTTCCGAACGACCTAATAATGATGATGATGATGATGATGATAATAATAATAATAATAATAATAATAATAATAATAATATAAAACAAAATCATTGTGTTGTTGGTTTTTTTATATTGTTAAATTAAGATTTAATGATTGTAAATAACTTAAGGGTATAATTTTCAAAACGCCAAGAATTTTTTCTAAAGCAACTGTTGCAAAAAGAGAAAAGGTATAAAAAGGTGCCAATTCATACCTACCTTAGGTGGAGCTGTGCATTAAAGAAGCAGTTGATAGAGTTGTTAGCAATAAATCATATAATGTGTCCTTCACAGCGCATGGGATTACATTTTGGGAACTCCAATGTTCACCTGCAAAAAAAAAAAAATAAATAATTGGTCACGGTACGGCAATGGTAAAGCCATTTCTTTAAGAAGTTTCTTTCCGTCCCACCTGGCTGCTATTTAGGCACATTTCCATGCGCCAAGTCTGCTTCTTGACCTTGGGTTATTCTCCTTCGAATGTTTGCTTGGTCTCTGTCAGTAATTAAGGATGTTAGCGAGGCGGGAGGCGGCGACGCCGCGGTAGGCGTGGTGCCTGTGCTTGTTTTTTGCGTATCTTGTGTCTGTTAAGGCCCGTATTAGTGCGGGCACCATTAATTGACGAGGCATCCGTCTGTGTGCATTGTTGCGTGCGTGCGCCCAAGTGGTCAGTCGGTAGTCAAGCTTGCACGGTAGTGTGTTTTGTTGAAGTTGCGTGAGCAAAGCGGCAACCGTTGGAAGGGGGGGGGGGGAGGCAAAGCGGTTTTATGTTAGCCCCTCCCCTCTTCGCCGCTGCTACGCCCACCGACCAGCAAACCATTTTCCTGCTGTATTTATACACTGCTACACTTAGGGACCGCTGGAACGGTAAGCGATTCCTGAGTTGTCATATGCATAACAGTGGCGTGCAACGGCCATTTTATGCTGTCATTATAGAGGAAAGTAGTTGCAACAAATAAAAGCAATGAAATGACATAGTTAACCTTTAAATGTGTCTGCTGTTTGAATATCTCGATAAGGTTAAGTTAGAGCATTGAACTAAAAGTGTAAGATTACAGCGCTTTCATTTCTAAACAATCGCCTTTAAATCTCATTCCTTCTCTTTGTTTTTTTTCTGTCAATTCAGTCAAGTTTGCCGATTTCCTAAATACATAAGCGGCATTTGAGTGCTCTTTTATAAGTGAGAAAGGCTGATGTATACAAATATAAAAAATAACGGCATTAATATGGTTCTTAAAGACTGACTACCTTTTTGAAATCCTAGCACGGACTCCTGATGTGCTACACTGTTACATTGATTATACAGCTAATATAGAACAGGAAATATGGGCACAAGGCATATAGGAATAAAATGTTGTTCATGTAACGCATAAGAGAAGGCTTTTGTCAAATCAGCTACAAGTAATATAACCTAAACAAAAAACAAAAAGAAGAAAACAAAAATTACACAGAAATCAGCAACTTCAAATATACCAATATTGGAAAAGGATTAACCAAAGAGTGTTGACCACCAAAACGTATATAGATTGATTACATTTGTAAAAGAATATGCCAACGTGTGAAATTATCTTTGTTATTTGATACAAAATATGTCCCATAATTGCAATAATAGCTTAATTAATACACAATATAACTCATAAGCAGTTTCTTTTGATTCAGTTTCCGCTGTGACCACGAGTGTCTCGTATTATGAAACTCAGTTTAGTTTTCAGTCCAATGTTTATTTAATCTACAATCTCTTTTGAAAATAGCATTAAACCACTATGTATGTAACAAATGTTAGTGCTTAATTCTAAGCCTGTAATTTAAGCTTTAAATATTAAACAGTGGCATATTTAAGGAACAAGGTACGTATGATTAAAGATGAAACAATTCCTTCTTAAACAAAATATCACGTATGGTTGATGCGAGTATTTCACATGACGGCAGAGGGAGAAGGTTACAACCGGATTTCATACTGTCTGGTCACATAAGTGCCGATTTATTTTAGTATATAATGCGGTTTAGTGTTTATTTTGGAACGCTGTGTAACGTTCAGAGTCACCTATACCGTGATTGTAGCTTCGGCAATATTCTTAAAATGTTACCCATGTGTGCAAAATTTTTGGTCATTATTATATTTTTTGACATTGAAATATAAAATACATACAATTTTAATATGATTTTGAAAGGTTTTTGAAAATAGCACAAAATGTTTTGTTTGTTTTAAATTAAAGTTTTTCTCTCAATAATTATTAAAAATCATGTTCATAATAATGGTCTTGGTTTCTTAATACAAATATTAAACTGTAATGCGCATTGTCTCTGGGAAGAGAGTTCTAATTTTGATGCATTCATTTCAAAATGTTTCTCGGAAAATATATTTTAAAAACTCTTTATATTTATTACCAAACTCTAATAAAATAATAATGGTGACACACCATTATATATTGGTTAAATTTTTAAACAAATCTATCCAATATTTTTATCTAATTTAAAGTTTAATCTTAATTGGGAGTATGCTTAATGATTATCATTGTTCCTATAAGTAAGATTGTATAAGGACATTTTTAGAAAATTCAAGAGATATGTCGATTTTTAGACAAAAAAGATTTTAACGGTAGTTATTTTCCTTTTATTTGAAGAAAAATGCAACGCAAAGATAAAAAAAACCTACATTAAAACACTACAAAAACTAGAACAAAAGTAGTGTTCAAGTTAATTTCGATATAATTTCAATAAATGTATTAACATATTTATTGTTATTCAACATTTTGTGTAAAGCATATGAACTAGTTTGATGATAATCTCTTAAAAGTCTTAAAATTCCTTAGCACCTATGTATTCATATTAGTAGACACATAGTAAATAGCAAATAAATAAAATGTACAGTTTTCTAAAGACTTGAAACTTGCACGTGTTTGTGTATTGTTTTTTGAGTCGGTAGAATTTTTCCTACCTACTTAACAAAAATGATGGTTCGGTAAATAATATCCACCAGCTGTTTTTCTTTTTCTTTTCTTTCTTTTTCTCTTTCTTTCTTTCTTTCTTTATTTTTTTTTCTTCATACATCCCACGGATTAAATTAATATAAAATGACGAACTTATAGACTATTAAATAATTATTTGGGGCTCCTACCGCTTGCGCGACTATAACAAGCAAAGTAAACGCATGCGCATTACAAACAGCCTCTCAGCGTCAGACAAAGGCGTAATGGACTTCTACCAGTAGTTTGACATTACAGCATGTATAGTAAAACGACAGCAGAGAGAGTATACAGTATACTATATCCTATCAGTATGCATAGACACCAGTTTTTTAATACTCTTTGGGCTGCTCTAAAATAAACAAATTTAACATGTTTACCAAAAAGCAAACTAAATGTTAGTTATTGTTACCGTTTTTCTTCTTGTGTACATTTTCCAACCATTCAATTGTTCATTTACATTTAGGTTCTATTTCCAGTTTCAGAAGGTAGAAAGTAGACTGTATAGATTTGTTTATATAATTTATATACAGTGTTGGACAAATTACAGGTTATTTCATGTCTAAGTGATAATTTGAGATCACACTAGATGGCTTATATTAGGCGTGGGGCTGATCATCTATCCTTCCGTAGATACTGAGTTCAATTAAGCTTAACTGTTCATAGTTTTATGATTTATCAGGATTCGGAATAAGTCTTCAGGCTGATAATAACCTGAGCCCGGAAGTTAGGTAAAATTCCTTTTCTATCTGGGTGGATATGTTTAAGAATCAGATAGAAATGAACAAGTTTCCGTACATTTGGGTTCGATAGAGCAAGTTTTACGTTGACTTTTTTGCGACTATTTTGACTTTGTTGTCTATTTTGAAATTTTATTGCATTTTATGAAGCACATAAAAAATTTCAATATATCTTAAGTGAAAAAAAATTGTAAAAATTGAATGGCATGTTCACCTCACAAAAATATTTATTGAGAATCTTATTATACATTTATTTCTTTTAAGCATTCAACTTTCTACGCAACCGATTTACTTAAGCTCTTTAAATAGCAGAATTTTCATTAGTGATAGGAACGCATACGAATACCAGGAAAGAGAGAAGCACCGTCGTTTTGAATAGTCTTGATGAATGACCTTATATCGATTTGCGCGAGACAATTCTGCGAAATTTGTGTTGGGGGTAATTTATCATAAATGTAACAAATAATTGCAAGCGAGGAAGATGAGAGAGGTTCAAAAATCGTCCCTATTATGTGTTCAGTACGAAAAGTAAGAGAGATATTATCCTGATTTCCCTATAAACCAATAAATAGAAAATGAACTCGACCAGAAACCATTGCGCATCATTTGATCATTCGCCAGGACTATTCAAAACTACTTTACTTTGTCTTGATCAGCATTTACATGATTTTCTAAAAGGTGAATGCTCTGTTGTAACTGGTATGGAGTCCTTACGAAATACTTGTTTTAAACTGCTCCAATCCCTTCACTGAAAGCAGAATTTTCCTTTTCTATAGTGAAAAATGTTCTCTCTAACGAGCGACTGACTATGAAAATTGGTACCTTGTTGTTGCTTGTAACGAACAAAAATAAACTTAAATACTTTAATTATATAATAAAGAAATTAATAATATCTTAAACACATATTTTGGTTAATATGGGTGATATCACGTTTTGTTTTTACTTTTGATAAACACTTGTTTTATTTTATAACTGCCTATTTCCAGTATTTTAAATACCATTTTGCCTGTCTATTTTAACCCCCCCCCCCCCAAAAAAAAATGTCAACTTCCGGGCTCTGATAACTCTCTACTTGGTCAAACAGACAAGTGTTTACACACTTCCCGCTGCATCATTGTGACTTTTCTTGTGCAATTTTAGAGGTAAATATGCCAATTTTTAACTTCTTTACTAATATTAAATTTATTGCACTTTTAATCTGCATATGTATAAAAGATGAGACGTGAACACAGAGTGTAGTCTATCACAGAATGTCGCATTGCTGAATCATGTGTTACTGCACGCCACTGTACCAAATTGTTGTTTCCTACTTTAAATCTCAAACCCTCCACAGGTGATGTCCCCCACCAAGCTTATTTCCAGTACCTCCCTCTACCCATTTGCCTTCAATCTCTGCCCTTCATTACGTATAAGGAAATAAGGGACAATATTAATAAAGGGGCGATGAAATTATTTTTTATTGTGATATTTTCTCCCTTCTTGCATGTTTAGTAACGTATTACGGAGTAATTTTCTCTTAACCTCGCCCCCTCATCAAAGCGATCTGATACTGCTGCAGGAAGATGGTGTTAATGATTACAAGTTTTACTTGCCGTTGGAAAAGATAATAATGTGTTTTACACGCGTTACCTTCTTTTATGGTTATCTCCTTTGATTAGCAACGAGAGGTCACCTTCAGTTTTACATGACAGGAATCGGCATGTGTCTTTGCTGTAAATGAATAAATATCATATGTACGTATATATGTATGTATATATATAAATACATTTGTTGTATTTGTGTGTTTGTTTTAACACTCAAGGTAGTATGAAATGCTAAGAGATGGTTTTGCTTCTCTCACATGCTAACTGCACTATTTCCACCCAGCTATCAAAGGTACTAAGACATTGCATTTCTTCTTATATGAAGGGTGAGCTACACAAACATTGCCCACTCGTATGCACTACATACATTTCGTAAGCGAACACATCGCTAGTTCTGTTTTATGGTACGCGTTTTTTTTTTTTTTTTTCGGAACATTTGCATAAATAGATTTAAAACTGCGTATAACTGTGCTGCTCTATGGAAAGGGAGGGGGAAAAATACACCCATCTCTTGTTGTACTGTACTTAAATGGAGGCAGTCTCCTGACAGATACTAAGTTTCAACAATTTTGCCAGGTTGTGGGTGCTTGCTTTACATTAAGTCCAGAGTTATACTTCATTTCTCAAACCATGTCGGACTTAGGCGTATTTTTCAATACACATCAATCACAATTAAATTTTGCTATCAAATAATTCACAATTAATGAACCTTCGCGCTTACCATTGGTCTTCTGACTCTTAAGTTATAGACCCGTAGTTTACTGGTAAACCATTATATTGTTTTTTATATTACAATTGATACGTAGCATTATTTTCATTTGGTTATTTTTTAATTAGTACCCATCGTTCCATCCCAAAACATGGGTGCCTCCCGTGAACTATTCATCAATTATCAAGAAGAATTTCTAATAAACTTATTTCCCGACAGAGGGCAGACGGATAAATGGTAAACCCATCGTCTCTAACGCCATCTGACAGGGAACTACGGTATTTCTTGGGGGTGAAAAGGACAATAATTTAGTTAGTGACCTCTCCGGAATTATTTAATGTGCCCATAAATCTACGTCACGTAGTCTCGGCTTAAAATTCCTCCCGGAGGAGTTGCGTCGAGATTTTTAGCCCTGAAAAACCTGTCGACTCCGGCCGGATTTGAAGCCGCAAACCATCGATCCAAAGGAGAATGGGCTACGCCTAGACCACTGAGTTCTACTGTTATTTTATTACACTACGTGATGCTGCCCTCTTTCAGAGTTTCTACATTTCTAATTGATGCAATAACAGAATGAGTGCACCTATCCAAAGTAAGCAGATATGTATGTAATATGCAGAATTTATAGATATGCTTAATTCAAATTGCAATACTGAAGGAATTTGTTTATAACAAGAAGACCTAAGGCCTTTTCTAGGTCATGACAGACCGTACGGATCATTTTTAATTTATCTGCACTTAGCAACCACAGATGCCAAAAGATTAGGTGGTCAGTCCATCGCCTCATGTGTCATCTAGTATGAGGCTAAGCTATTACATGAACTTAAAAAGACCTGCAATGTTGTCCAAGGATATTTTTCCAGGTATGGAGTTTTTAACGTGCAATAAATCTATAATTTATTGAGAGATAATTTGAAAGATTTAACTGAATTTATTGTTCATTGTATAATAATTGTATTTAATGCTTGATTGAGATCCAGGATTTAATTCTCTTCCAAAGGACTTGACGTTCGAAAATTTTAGGTCCCAAAAATCCCATCGACTTCGCCGATGATGATGATGATGATGATAATAATAATAATAATAATAATAATAATAATAATATTAATTCAAATAACAATAGTAATAATAATCATATTATTATAAACAGCTGAACTCATTGATATGAAGACAAATTACATTATTTTAAGCAGTAAATTACAAACTTAGAAGTATGAAGTGGGTATTCGAAGAGGCTGCGACATTTCCATCGTTGCCTTGGTATTTCTACGAGATTTAAATTCTACTTAGAATTTTAATCTCATCTGCTTCATCTGCCTCTTTGGTAGAAAGATAACTAAATTCTTCAGAATAATGCAAACATTTAAACTAAATATGATGATGCTAGAAATGCCGGATGTCGATAAAAAAGAGTTAGAGACGATCCTGAACACCCATAAATATAAACTATTTTAAAACTCTGTTAATCTGAACTCTGTCAATAGAAATCCGGTTTAAGAAATAACCACCCAGAGTTTTAAAATGTTCAATAATGCCATTGAAAAGGTGTGTTTGTTTTATAATATGTTGTATATTTAAGAATGCGAATATTCTTCCTCGGCTGTTCTGTTGATAAATAAAAGGCAAGGTATTTCTCTTATAAACATTTACATTTTTTGACAATTTATTAACTTTTTCTTTTCAACATTCTATTTCGCTACTTTTTCAAACTCCTTGTTATATAATTTGGTATTTTTATCTTTTAAAATAACTGTTCATTTATACCCGAAATTGGATGCGCTCTATTTGCAACAGTTAATGCAGATTTTCTTGCAAATTTTCGAAGATATTCAAGATTAAAATGTGGAATGGAAGGTTTATGCTAAGTTTATATTACATAGGGTGTAACAGAAAGGTATGCCTAAACTTTGTGGAATCATTTCTCACATATACGGGATAAAAGCAAATGTAATATGAACATGAGTCCGGAAAGGTTTTATTTCCTTTTAGACCCCTTTTTCTACACCTGTACCACATAGCAGAGTATTAAAAAACACAATTGTGGGAAACAGAAGAGCATATGAAATATGAAATATTCAAAATCTCCTCCGTTAGCACGGATAAATCCATCAACCCTCCGTCGCATAGACTCCCTGATGCACGCTGATGTATCTACAGTGTCTCATATTATCTGACAACCTTGCTGAATACGGGCACGAATACTCTCTACACTCTGATCAATAGATCATATGATCATCTGCCAACACCGCATTTGAATACCTCATTTTACTGTACCTGGAACGAGTTTCATAAATACATAGAACTTACACTAGATGCTTGGCACTTAATCAAGCAATGAAGTGAGTAGCATAACAAGCGGACTACGTGGTACAGAACGACAATAACAACGGTGAATCTAGGAACTAAGAGCAGCAGTATCCCCCACCCCATTTAACCAGAGGTAAAAGCGAATGTTTACCTACAGTACATATTAAGTAAATGTTCTGCGTGGGATTATTGCCACAAGAAAGTAATGCTGGCATTCTAGCTTGCATATCACACGTGTAAGTGGAGTAAGGACTCTAACTACGAAATAAAGCATTTCCGGACCCAGGTTCATATAACATATTTGCACCTTCTAAATGCACGGAATGTTTCCCCGAAATTTTGACATACTTTTTGTTACATTCTGTATAATATTAATAATGGCGACAGTATATTAATTTGTAATTGGGCAATGATTGCAGCGTTTTTTATTTTTGTTGTACTTAACTTATATAGTATGGGTATGAGTAAAATGAAAAAATGTGCATTATTGTTGTAGTACAACAAGTAAAAGTAAATCCTATTTGTTTAAAACATGGATAAAATAGATAAGGGTGTATTGGATGCTGGTACAGCTCAAAAAAGTTAGGTTAAGTTATTTGGTTTAAGCTAGTATTGGTGTAAGTTGTGACGCACCAAGCGGGCTGACACAGGAGGTAATGTATGGGTACAAGAGGAAGAGGGTTCATTTTCTTGGGGCTGGTATATTTCGTGCTTTTCCTTGGTCGCTTGAGCGAATCCTGGAATAGAGTTTTCCTTTCCACGAATCCTCTGCTTTCCCATTTCACCTTTCGCGATGTGGGCCGGTGCTGTGTGTAGTTTTGCGGTGGCTTGAGTTTTGGAAATGTTTCTGCCCCGGTATCTGCTATGAAAGGGACTCTTCTAATGGGCTCAAATTCCTTGGAGAGTGGCTCTGCCAACGTTTTCAGAAAACAACGTTAGGGATCCCATATATGTCCGTGCCTCACCGTCCTTGGATCCTAACCTCACCTCATTTCTGGCATACGCATCTAAGGTGAATTCCTGGAGTATGGCTGAAGTATCGAAAAAATTTCCTCCATACCTATCATTCAAATATGATGATTGCAGTTTCTCTTGAAAAGAGAGCGAAAGACAATAAAAGGGAAAGAAAAAATAGAAAGTACGACCCGAAAAGATATACATAGGGGAAACACTAATCTTAAGCATATTTCTTTTCTAATTCCTCTTCTGATTACTCTTTGGTTTTTAAATATTTTTTCAGTAATCTCACTCACAAAAGTACTGCCTATTCTAAGTGCATTCTACAGCACATTAGATACTGGTTTGGTAATGTTTTTAATTATGTAAATACAATATTTTGATACATTATACGAACACTATATTTAGACTTATCCGCATACATTTCTGTTTCCCATGAAATTATTTTTTCTAAATTAAAGAAGCCCAATGCTAGTCTCCACTCTTCAAACACACAAATGTCAATAAAAGATGCTGAAGTATATTTAGCTACCGCATTTTTAGGTAAGCTTTTAGATCTTTTAACATTGCAATATTAAAATGTCGCGGAAATAAGGATTCCAGTTTTCTGCATTTACTCGTGACTTTTATAATTTACAGATGGTAGCGTTAATTAGAAATGAAAAACAGCAAAAAATAGCCAAAAAGAAGCAAGCCAGCAACCCGAATATATCAAGAAATTTTATATTAAGTTTTAAAATGAAAAGAAGAAAAGCTTGGAGGAACGGTTGAGAATGACTGCGAGAGATGAAGACGGAAATTCGAAAGCAGTAGGAAAGACCCAGGCGGGCTTCTGTTTTAAAGAAGGCAAAGGCGCTCAAGAACCCAAAAACTCATTCAGATAAAATTTAATTAATGCTCTTTAAGCACTTAGAAGTGTAATTAACATACGTCAGTTTCGAGATTAGTCCAGAAACAAGCATCGCACTGAAAATGCAGTTCCTAACGTCAAAGGAAAAGCCAGGTTTGCTTTCTAAATCTAGTATACTGTTGGAAGGTCATAGGTTCAAGTCTCATTGTGAGATGAGTGAAGTTGATGTGATAGGGTCGAAGAATGCTGCTTTCATTATCTAAATTATTTCAGAAAGTGATGGAATGAGAATATTTAAAAAAAAAATAAAACTGAAAGGATTACATGTATTCCAATAACATATAACTAGAACTAAGGATAAGTTTGAAAGTGCGAAAAATAGCAATAATTGTAATTTTCTTAATTGTAACTTAAACGCTGTTTTCGTTTGTAATTCAGACATTCACGCTTGAGGGCCAACTTTTTATCTTGATTACTCTTGAGCTATCAGCCGTAACTGGTAACTCTGTATAGGATTGCTGGTCTAATGTGAAATTTTGTCAAATCACTTAGCAAAGAAAGAAGAAAATTGGCTTTCCAAAACAGAAATTTCCACAAAATAAGTATTTGGCCATCAGATCAGGGCACTTTGAAAGCTGTTGAATTTAACCAGAATATCGAAGATAATGGAATGTTTATTTCGCATTTAAGTCCATATTAATAACTTCCTGCAGTCCAGAATACGATATTGCTCTCGAGAAACCTGCACGGAGCTTCCAGGCTCCTACTGCATCTGTCCATGAAGACACACTTCCTCTCATTTAGATATTTTGCTGAAAAAAAACTTCAGACATTGCAGCCAGGAGCAGGATGAGCACTTTCATAGACAATGGAATGATGGAAGAGAGGTAACAAAAGTCGCTAGGACTATTGCCGGTGCCTCCAGAGAAGTGTTCCTTGCAAAATACACGCTCATGTCCTTGAAAACATTATTTCTTCCACAATAATGTTCTCCATGTGCTACTTCATATATTTGTATAATATTTTTTGCACTTCATGCAAATGTAAGTCAGCTTTGAAAATTTAATACCAAAAGTGTTCGGTAAAGAATAATCTTATTTTTCAAATAGCATACCTTTAATCATCCTCGTAATTTCAATCCTCGTAACTTTAATGAAAATGGTTCCCGTTGGATGCAATTAGCTGTATAAACGTTACTGCCAATCTTCAAAGAAACCATTTTTGTGAAGTCCTTCAGAATCGCATCCGCAGCCTTCTGCTTCTGATGATGTAAATTTGCATTCCCTCAAATTTGGGGGAAAAAAAATACATAGAGGGGTGGGGGCAAAATCTAGACTATAGGGAAGATGAGGTGTATACTTCTCATCGATTTTTGTCAAATATTGAGCAAATATTTGCGATATGAGGCCGTGCATTATCATCGAGCAGCATCCAGCTTGTTAAAATGTGGCTTTTTGCATGTGATATAGCTCTACAGAATTTTCAGAACGTCTCTGAAGTGTTGACCAGTTACAGTTGCTTGTACAGGTACGACATGCTGGTAAATAATATCTTGATAATCGAAAATTGAGAGACCATAAGTTTGTCAGCAAAAGAAACTCCCAGGATCAAAATGAACCAGCCAAAGTTCATCAGCAGTGATTACCGTTGGAAGAAACTACACGTCTTCCTATAACATCATCAGCTTTAACTGCGTATAAACTTGCTCGCGATCAAAATTTTTTTGGAAACTGTGCAGTCTTTTAATCCTTCATGAACAAACACATCTTATGTGCAACTTTTCATTAGGCTAGAGCCTAGTGAAACTTTAAGAATTTCTGAATGTGATCTTAATGTTATTGGATGATGCTCTCTCACAATGACAATATGGATGTTGATGTTTTCTTCTGTTAGAGCACAAACTGGAGTCCTTTGAAATTGATTGCCTCCTCCCTTCTTTTAATATTTTAAATCACCTACGAGCTGTGCTAGAGGGAAAGACAAACTCTCCACAGGCCTCAGGTAAAGAAAGCAGCATTTCAGAGCTGCTCATTGTTCGTCAAGAATCGCCTCTATTTTGCTATCGGTGGAACTGATATCTCAACTTGCACCTTTCTCCAGGCGGGAACCGGAAGTGACAACAATGAAAGTAGTATACTATACATTATGCATTAAGCTACCAAGATATTGTACATTTAAATTTTCATGCTTGAAATTATGCCTGTAAAAATTTACGATCAGCCCTCGTGATAAATTTTCATAACTCGAGTCCAGATTTCTGGCAAAGTGTCTTTTGTTTTTGTTGTGACGTCAAAAGGAAATTCACGAAATTCACGAAAATTCCTGAGATACCAAACATTCTGGGAATATTTTATTTTTGCCATTTTTGAACTTTGCGACCTATTTCTTACTCGTCTGAATATTTTTGCCTCTTTTATAACAATTTTCTTATTTTTGATAAATGTCTGTTATTGTGCTGTAATGTTTCATTGGAGAATAAGGAAGTGATTATTTTAATGCAGCTGTAGTAAGGTAAGTAGCTATAGTTGTCTCGTTTTTATTGTGTGTTTTGTGTGCTTCCCATCTCAGTTTGCATTTGTAAATATAATTACTGCGCTTCCTGGTTGCGATTATAAAGAATTAAGTATCAGCAGTGACTTGACATACAAGAAAAATCTTTTACATGTCCTTAATGAAAATGTGACTACTATACCTGCATTGCCATCGTAATAAATGATTACTGAGTTGAATACTTGCAGCACTATTGCCTTGGAATTTCTAATGGTATCTCTTTCTTATACTCAACAAGAAATAGGCTTTCCTTCAATTTGCATATCGTTAATGCAAAAGTATTTAGGAGAAAAGTCAGTTGTTTAATTAATTAATGTTTTGTGTAGCACTTTATAAATAATATTGATATTTGAAAAGTACGAGTCATTATTTAAATTATTTTCTTTATTACTAAAAGAAGTTACATACTACTTCAAGTAACCAATAATTTAAACAAATTATTAATTTTGTAAATTATATTGTTGTTGTATTTAAAATAATTTTAGTTTTCAATATTTGTGTGTAAAACATTTTAACTAAAATTAATTTAAACACAACATCAATAAATTTGCAACATTTTAGTTTCCAGTAATTGTGTATAAAGTATTTTAACTAAAATTAATTTAAACACAACAATATAATTACAAAATTAATCATTTGTTTAAATTATTGGTTGTTTGAAGTAGTATATAATTCCTTTTAGTAATAAAGAAAAGGTTAAATAAAGACTTATATTTTTAACACCAATATTATTTATAAAGTGTTACTCGAAACATTAATTAACTAAACAACTGGCTTTTCTCCTCAATACTTTACATTAACAATGTGCAAATTGAGCGAAAGCCTATGCAGTACAGTTCCCAGTAATATTACATAGGTTATTTAAGTGGTTTTTTTCTACCTTTTTTTAATCACCTGAACCTCCAATAATGCTTTTTTGTACTGCCTATATTATATATTTTAAATATTTTTCAACATTTTTAATGCCTGAACATGCTGTTTCTATTCATAATAATTACAGCGGAAAAAGAAGAAATCAGCATTGTAAGCTCACCTGTTAATGTTTTTCTTTGTTAAGCCATATGACAGGAGTTTTGAGCTGTTCATATCTGCTTTACCGTTAAACCCTTTTTATTTGACAACTGTCAATGAGAAAGTGTTTCCTACCAAACTTCTCTTATTCAAAAACCCTTTCAGATTTTTCCCCATTGTACTGTAAGAGAAAAATAAGACCAGGAAAACTTCTTCAGATTTGACTTATGGCCGTTTCTCCTAATTACTGACACTTGCATTATGGTTGCCAATGGAGCTTTTAGATTCGTAAACGATGCTAATCTGTTGGTTCCATTCGGACAAAAGGCGAGGAAACAAAGAAGCTGTCAAAGAGTATTGTAGTCCCGACAACACCTTTCAAATGACCTCTGTCTGGGTGGGAGATAGACTGGCGATAAAGCAAAGATGGAAGCTTCTCAGAACCACAGGCACAGGCTGCATGGAGAGTCGCCAGAAGGCTTCCTCTGAATGCATTACACCTGTCAATCACGTCTGACAATTGGACAATGGAGAAATCCCCTGTTTCTACTAACAGCTATCCCTCCCTCCCTCCTAAAAGAAGAGAATCTAACGGTGACTAATGTGACATACTCTGTCTCAGAAAGGGAGAATTTTTACGAAGTGATGAGTATGCAGCAATCTATCGGTTACCGATACATAGACTTAATATTAGTGTTAAGAATTATATGTACTTAAAATCCTAAAAGATTTACTTTCACATGCACCAAAAACCTGATAGTCTGCCAACCTATTCATAGTATCAGATCCCAAGGGAGTAGGGGACTAGCATTATAAAATGTAATATTCAGATTATCAGGTTTAACAATAATTACTGTAATATCTTCTTAATACCAGCAACTTAGTGTATGACAGCTATAAACTTTTCGACTTATTTCCGTTGTCCGTAAAAATATAGAACAATATATAATTTGTTTAGAAATTTGTAATTCTAAATCACAGGAAATTATGGTACAAAACTTATAACCTGGTAACAATTAGAGATTAACGTCCATATAGTTATCATATCTCTGAAGCACTTTACAAATTTCCCTCAGCTCCTTCAGACCATCATTTTTTGCAAGGACATTTGCCCGTTTGTGTTTTATAACTTGACCTTGCCATCCGCATGCTGCATTTTTAATTTAACCTGGTATTTTCCAATGCTGCAATAGACATCGCATAAAATTTCCCTTAAAAATATTCTGTGAAATCGATTTTGATTTTTTAATAGTTGCCGAGAAATGTATGTTTTCTTTTCGTAGATGTTTGTCTTTATAATTATAGCACGTTGAAGTTGACAAAATTCTTAAAAATTTAAATGTAAAACCGAACATTAACCCAACCTAAAGCATAACATTAAGCATTAAAATGGACCAAGGATATATCGTGCCATCAGTTTTGTTTTCCCCTGGAGTAGTTTGCCTATGGGCGAGCCATTAACCGAGTCTCACCACGGGAGAAAGCACTACTGATCGCACTGCATATATATATATATATATATATATATATATATATATATATATATATATATGCAGTGTGTGTATATGTGTGTGTGTATGTATATATATCCGCTTTTTCACAACCGCCTATGGTGCCTCAATAGTAAAAACGTGCGTTTAACGCGACTCGATCTATCGTTTTCGTATAGCTGACAAGAATAAAAGTTAAGATTATATAAACGTTTATTCATTCTTAAATAAAGGAAGTTTTGCTGACATTACAATATTTTTATTATACAACTACCTCCAGCTTAGTACCAATAATACACAACACACAAGCTGCTGGGCTCACACTTCCGCCTTTTTCCAGCTAAAGCACAACGTTGCCAATCTCACTTACGTACCATTAGGCAGGTAAAGATGAGCTATCTTTATGTTGAACATTTTACCTAAGCCATGAAAACTAATACACAGTTTTAGAAATAACAATTACAAATATATTATACGAAATATGTCCTTGGGGTCGAAATATGCACTAATGTACATGATATGCACATAATTATATTTGCGAACATATTTGGCGTCAGCCATCTTAATAAAATATGTAGTATGTAATTATTAAATTTTATTAAAATATACAATTCCATTACAAATAAGTATTTGCATATATTCCTCAACACTACATATTATATATCTCGGTCTTAAAAAGCTGCTAGTTCTTAAATATTTTTATTTATTAACATTAGCATGTAACACTTACTGGGATACAATTAGGCTATTTTTCTTAAGTTCCAACAGTAAAGCTCACAAACATTATTTTTTATTACGCTAACTAATGTACCAGCACACCCCATTCAGTACATTTATGA
Source organism: Metallyticus violacea (assembly GCA_030762175.1). Lineage (NCBI taxonomy): Eukaryota > Metazoa > Arthropoda > Insecta > Mantodea > Metallyticidae > Metallyticus > Metallyticus violacea. The sequence goes on along the minus strand of CM060840.1, from coordinate 36,305,204 downwards.
CCAGCATTTATCTTCAGAAATATCAATAAAGAATTATCATATTTTTACAGGCATAATTTCCCGCGCTAAAATTTAGCTTAATAATATTTTGTTAACTTAATGCATAATATACACATGACATTAATTTTATTTTTGCCACTTAAGTTTCCCGTCTGTGAGAGGTGTGCAAGTTGAGACATGTTCAGTTCTGTCTATAGCAGAATACAGGTAACAAGTGATGAGCAATATACTGTCCTGAAAGTTACTTTCGTCATCAGTTCTTCAATTGAAGTCTACGCAATGTTACAGAAGGCCTATGGAGAGTCTGTTCTTCCCTATATCACAGCTCGTAGATGATTTAAAATGTGTAAAGGCCTAAGGTGTATCTGACACTCCAATTTGTGCTCTAACGGAAGAAAACATTAACATCATGCCTTAATTATGAAACAGCATGTTCCAATAACATTAACAACACTTTCAGAAATTCTAAAGCTTTCACTGGGTGTCACCTGCGAGTTGGTAACTAAAAGTTGTACAACATAAACATTTTTGTGTACGGTGGGTTCCAATACTGTTGATTCCCGAACGAAAGGACGTTCATGTGCAGGTTTGCATGCAGGTGCAGGTGTTACAATAAACTGCGGAGTTTCTTTCAATGGTGATCAGCAGAATGTTTACGTCGTTTCAATCCTGAGAGAAAACAACAAAGATCTGTGCCCCCCCCCCCAAGGGTAACAAAGAAAGAAAAGTGGATACTTCTGCTGGGAAAGTTATGATCATCTCATTTTTCAATAATAACGGAATGGTTTGGCAACATGTAATTCCTGAACACATAACTGTAATTGGGCAATACTACAGAACTGTTCAGAAAACTGTGCAAGGTCATATCACACACAAAAGATCATATTTCCGCGCTACACGAAAATGCACTGCTGCACATCGCGAATGATGATGAATATTTCACAAAAATCAACGTGAAGTATGTATCTTACCCTCCCTATAGTCTACATTTAGCCCCGTGCGACTTTTTCCTTTTCCCCAAATTAAAAAAACACCTTCGTGGGAAGCATTTTCCATTATCAGAAGCAGCTTCGAAGGCTGCGGAGGCGATTCTGAAGGACTTGTCAAAAAATAGTTTCCAGCATTCTTTGAAGACTGGCAGAAAGACTGGGGCAGGTGCCCATCCGGGACTACTTTGAGAAAGATCATCAAAATGATTAAGTTATGTTGTCAACAAAGTATTCTTATTTGAACAGTTCTCGTATCTTTGCCAAAACAAAGTATGTTTTTCAATTTATTCTGGGCAACTGCAGATAAAAATATTCAAGTTATTGTTATGGTTCATTGTTTGATACCTTATAGACCGAAAAGAGGATGATTGACAGTTAAGTCAGTTTCTGAGAAGAAAAGAATGAACCTGGCCTGTTTACAATGTGAACCTGTCAGGATACAAGGAACACTTTTAAACAAGAGCGATGTTTATAAAATGCTTACTTGTTTACGTGATGAATGAAAACATTAGGTTTTTATTCATATAAAAGAAATCATAAATATATGGATATTTCAAAATTGTACTTTATTTCAGAAAAGTGGCATATTTATACTATTAACTTACACATTAGAATAAACATAATTTTCCATTTTTCCATTCATCTTCTATATTTTAAACAAATCACAATTTCTTATCTATTTGTTACAATCTCGAGGATCATTACTATTAGGGTTTTATTTGTTGCAGAGAATTCAGAGAAGCTGCTTTAATTATACGAAATAACATAATTTAAGTTAAAATAACCTTATGACCTTATAACTTATAGAGAAAACTCGACTATTTTAGAATTTATCATCATCAAAACATGATCTCTGTTTCAGTTTCAAAATTCTTATGACGTCTGTGTTCTTTAAGTTTCATTTTTTAAATAAATGAACACTTAATTGACAATTTAACACACTTGTCGATAACTACTGAAATGAATTAGTATAATTACAAGATTGAGATTATGCCTTCCTTTTAACCAGTAACAATTATGGATTTTGCATGGAAAACCTTGTATATATAATTTATATCTTCTTATGAATTTTAGAAAAAATTGTGTTTTATATGGGTATTTCTACAAACAGGGCGAGCAACTGATGTACAAATTTTCTTCTGTTTACCAAGGCCGAGGAATCATACCTGAAAGTGTGTATATAGCTTTTATAATTAAGAATAGTCTGGAACATTTTATCAAAAATTATAGATTAGCTAAGAGAACCAATTAATGCCAATGTTATAAACAGTTGAGATTTCACCTTTGAACTTTCATCTTTTAACTGGACCACTACCTCTGACTTGGACGTCATGTTGCACGTGTACAGGAAAGGTGCTTTTAGCCAGAAAGAAATGCAGCCCTCCTGTGGGAGAGAGCTCTTGGGGAAGGGTGAGGCTATTAGGGCGATTGGATGTACTCTTAAGGAAAATAAAGGTTCGCATCGTCCTTCCGAAAGGGGTGCAGCAAACACCTTCCCATCGTAGGCCGGAATGGTGTCAATAAAAAACTATGCTCGCCTGTTGGGGTGAAGGAGGTGCTCGGGGGGTGGAACTGCTGCGGTAACACACAAACGCACTTGGCGGGCTCAGCACGACGTGCCTAGACCTCCCGCTGCCCATGTTCTTGCATTATACATACATACTCTCTTCTTAATGTGCTGCTGTTAGTGCTGGGGAACCGAGCGCCATTATATACGTAGTGCAAGCCTGATAAAATGATAGAACCATTTTACACTTTTCCAAAAAATAAAAAGGCACACTGTCAACCGTACAGAGAGTACGAAAGAAATGTAAGAGAAAAAGAGAACAGCAAACAGATGTGAGAAAGATGAAATTTTAAACATTGTTAGATGCCTTGGAATTATACTCAGTACTATGAAAATTTTTCTGTTCATTAATAAAAAGTAGGTTGTTACAATTACAAGTATCATAATTACAGCTAATAACTTTGGCAATTTCAAATGTAATAAAAAAATTCTCAATATAAGAAAATTTCGTAGCTGACGTATAGGAGTAGAATTTAATATGTAGATACATATTTGTTTTTCTCATTCGATACAACAAAAGTTTTGTCATATGTTTATGAATAAAAATATGATTTAAAACAAATTTTACTCCCCATATTTGTTCATATATTATTCTATACGCTGTAAGTACATATTTTTACACATTTGAAAATAACTTGCATCTTTACTTAATCCAAAAATTAATTTTAAATATTTTCCATTTTTGTATTTTTAAATGTATTCTTATCAGAATGTAATTTAAAAAATATATTAATATCATCATTATTTGAAAACTGATTTTGATTTTTTCATGAAATGTGGAACACAGGAAATCAACCGCAACTTTACTAGTAATTAAGAGGCAGTAAAATACTATGCAATTAATATTTTGAAATAATGGAGAATGTGTGTAGTGTTTTACACTCTGACAGTGCTTCTTCAATAAAAGCCATAAAGTTCGCTTTTTGTAATAAAATAGTGAACATTATATAGCTTACCTGAGCAAAAGTCTTCATCATAACTACGCTTAACATCCCGAGGAAAGTGTCAGAATATTTCAACTGTTTTAGTGGAAAATTAATAGAAGAGCGAAATTGAAGTCAAACACGGCGCTAGCTAAGGATCCAGGCTACAGTGGGCTGTGCAATATCACTGTCATTTTAAGTGGTGAAATGTGCTCCGAATTTAATTTCACAAGATGTTGCTACATTTAGAGTGGTCCATTATTTCTTGTTATGTTGCGCAGAGTTTAGGTGAATATAAAGTAAGTTTAAGAGACAATAGATAAACCTTTACAATTTGGCATGAATTATGAAAGGGATTTTCTTAAATCAGACGCCTGTAAATCACTTCATAAATTATACCAAATTGTCAAACAGAACTACATGAACTACAGATCTGATGTAGGTAAATGATTTATATCTTCTCAAACTTATTCCGCAGTTGGAAGATATGACATTAATTATTACTTCAACAGGAAGCTTTTCCTCTAATCATGCACACTGCAGTTATTTTTATAAACACACTAGAGTATCCCTTGTTTTAATATTAGAAATATATTGAAGTTTCTTTAAATGTGGCAATGGTCTATAGTACAGTCCTTAAACAACCGGAATTTTAAGATCTTTAAATACTACTACATAAGAGATTATTATTTTTCATAAAAATGTTTTCATAAATTCTCCTCCTACTCCGCTGAATAACTTATATTTTAAAATTATTTGTTTTTAATTATTCAAAATAATAATTGAACCGTGTAATGTGGCATGCAACCAATAGTCACACAATAGAAATTACTTAACTTTGCGAAAAGGCAGGACATTGGATTTAATACACTGAAATTCTTATTAAAAGATGAACATTAAAACGACTTTTTATTTGTCGATAAATATATACAGCAAGCATAAATCAATCTTAAATCTCCCCTTATTTTTTCAGCCAAATCTGGGAAAAATCTTTCACGGCGCTGCACTAAATACAAAGCCTGAAACCATATGTTGTAAATTCAGTAAGCATTTTGGAGTTTGTAACGCTCAATTAAGTCCTTTAAAGCTATATGTAATTTCTATGTATTGTTCCAGAGTAAAAGTTAAACATAAAAGGGGGTTCCTCCCCCCCCCCCCGTTCAGAAGCAAAAGATTATTACAAATTTTGTAATTATCATGGAAAGTTGATTTCAACATAACTTACTATTATTACATTACGTATATTCTATGACATACAAAAAGGAAAAAGCGATGCTCTTTTATTCTTAAGAGAACGACAGCAGTTGCAGGAAAATGGGAAAGTTTCAATAATACGAACAGGATATGGCCTCCTTGAACACATGTCTCCGCTCTTTGAGACAAGCTACTTGTCCGTTTCCACGCTAAGGAAATACGCGTGATTTCACTTGCATTGTAACAACAAAGACCAGGACCGGAGACATGTGCAATTGACAGAAGAAAATAAAAAGAGATGCCAGAAAGATAAACAAAAAAACATTTGGAGAAGCAAAGAGGAGGAATAAAAGGGACAATTCTGAAGCAAATGTCACGCAGCCGGCAAAGTGTCCCTGATGGCAAAAGTTTATCATTTCTATAGAGACTCATCTTAACCCTGTAGGAATAAAACCAAGATGTTCCGGCTTGAAAAGAATGTTCGGCGTTCCTGAGAACGGACGTTCCAACAAACGAAAGAACATGAAGAATAAATTCTACACATGCACCTGAGATAAGCGAGGTCAATTCCAACAGAGCAGCTAGACTAAGAGAGGAACGCAATCTTATCCCTTGATCTGATCGCCCCTTCCTTCCCTTCCTTTCAGAAAAGGAAGAGAAAAGTGGCTTGAGAGGACTGTGAGCTGACAAAGAGACCCAGATTCGGCGGTTTTCCGATCGAACCCTGAGATCGCAGATAATGGAAGCAAAGTGTGCTTGCCCGCCCAAGGCAGCAGGGCTGTCATCAAAACTGCTATCTTTCAGGGACAGGCTCATATTGGTCACCTCCCCAGAGCCGTGAGGTAAGAGAGCTGGTTTTTGAAGGTTTCGCCATGAATCTTGTGCGAGAACTCGAAGCAGCTGTTGGTGGTTGTGGAAAGACACCACTCTAAGGACCCATTTCCAGTCCAGGAGGAAAATATAAGATAACATCATCCACAGTGCACTATATAACAAGAGGCCGAACATCGCTCCTGCAGCCACCAGCCTGTAATCTCTTGCATCTTCACAAGGCCTCTAGGGGTTTTGTTGAGTCCGATAATTGAAGAAGATAGCATTGATTCTGCGGCTGGATGGCTGGTTAGTTTGGTTTCTGCCTGCCTCACCTTGTCTCTCCTTCTCCCGCCCATTCCATTATGGGGACGACTTCGCTTTCAGAAAAATAGGTAAGATTTTTTTTCTTTATTTGTTTGTTACCTTAGACATGAGGTTTAATGGCATGGAACCTACACCGGGCATACCGCACGGATATTCGTATGCAATGTGCTCAACGCAAAGGAGGGGCTCTTGAATTGGAGGGGACAATGACATTCAGGGGACAACACAAAGAACGAGGGTAAACCACAAGGACTCAGGACCCAAGAACAAGGTATAGCCTCCCCCCTTCTGTCACAGCAACACACCTATATCCACCCTATTCCGGTTTAGTTTCACGTCGTGCATTCTCTCCCTCTTTTTCGGCGACATTTCTGCTACTATACATTCTGATAAATATTGGCTGCAAATGGGTGCTTGTGGATATCTTCTCTGTATTTGGCGAGCATTAACAAAATACGACTATTTTTTAGAATTGATTATTAACGACGCGATGACTTTTAGCTTTAAGGGCGAACCATAATATACTATAACAAATATTTACAAATTAACCACAAAAACTTTCTTTTGAAATATCCTGATTCTGAACTGGGTATTACTGCCAGTGTTTCAACGCATTTAGCACTCTTAACCGTGCCCTATGTTTTTAGAAACTTAGTTCCTACAGTTGAAATAACTTTATTTATATTTTCACTTCTCGTCTATTGATATTGAAACACAGTAATTTCAGGGTAATTTCGCATTCAATTTTTATATTAAATAAGGCCTCACTTAAGCTGTCTATGGTATGCTTTAAAAGATATGTTTTTATTTTTAAATGTTGCACAATGTAAACTAATTCTATGCATTATTTGATTTTGGGGGTCAGAGTTGTGCACATGTTTTAGCTTGAATATTCTAAAAGAAGCTCTTTAAGGTGGAGAAAAGAAAATAAAGAAATAATTATTTTACAACACTTTTAACAAGTTCATTGTTTTACTTTAACGATCTGTTTAAATCAAAATATTATAATGTTCTAGTTACATATTTGCTTTCTTTAAATTTGGTTAGTTTTTTAAGTAGTGTAAATGCACTATGTGTGAAAATGGACGTAATAGTCGATAGTGTTGGGTTATTTAAGTTACTAATCCCAGTCAAATCTTTCTTTTCACTGCGGAGAGACTTTATACGCTAATGTTATTTTCCCCCCACATTTACCCGTTCTCTTTTGCAGATAATGTAAAGAAAATGCTGAAGTTCCCTTGTTTATTACTCTAAGACAACAACACTCGGCTTGTTACAATTTGCGTATCGGTCGGTATGCCATTGGCTTACAGCAATTTTGGTCTGTGTAAGAAAAAGATGCAGCAGCGACAATTACAAAACGGCGATGGTATTGAATAAGTGGCTAGGGGCGCGTTCAGTCATTTGATTTCTGTGGGTAGAACATATAGAATCTATAAAAATTCACGGATTAAGTATGTCTGTGTATGGACATGGTGTAATATCCATGAAATAAATGCAAAAAATGTGCTGCGGATTTGCTGAAAAGCATATGAATACAAATAACTTGTTGAGCAACTCTCGTTGGCATTATGTTTTCACCCACACTGACTCAGCTGTTTGGAAAAAATAATCTGCAGTGTAGACGATTTTGACTCTCTCAGAGATGAAGTGATGAAAGGTTCAAGCGCTGCAGTTTCCATTATGTGGGTACGGAACATTTTACTTTATGTCGTGACAAACTAATGGAGTAATAAAGGAGTTGTGTTGAAATAAAATGATTCTTAGTGTTGATCTGTCTTTTACATATAAAAAGATAAATATCAGATGAACCAACTCTTTCACTTTTGCTCCCCCTGAAAATGTGCATCAATTGATACGAATAAAATTCATTTCATCTGCAATCAAATGTGTATATAATATACGGGTATATGTTTTTTCTACCTCTCTTCTTCGTTTTTTTAAATAAACCAGTTACGCGTCCCAGTCATATATTACATATCCACTCTAAAATGAATACTGATACGTTTTCCTTATCACCCTGGCTTGTTTCATCATGTAATCAATTTTTAAACTTAGAGCCAAACTTTACTAGTTCGAATGTTTTTATTATTTTTTGTTTCCTTTTATCATTTATCCATTATCACTTTGGCTCCATTGGTCCTCTCACGATATCTGTAGATTGGGTGCTGAATACTATAGGTGTAAGTCTGTAGGAATGAATGAAATAAATGAATAATGATGGCGCAAATCAGCACGGATTCCTTGGCGCCTTAAAATTATCTAGCGTTCATTGTCTCAGGGTAAGCAGAAATTCCCATAAAAGCTTACCTGACCGAGATTCGAACACAGGACCTCCGGATTAATAGCCGCAAACGCCACCACTAGACTACTGATTTTCAAAATACTTTTTCTTTAGGTATGTAAATTAATTTTACTGCAGCCCAATTTTCATAACGCATCTTACATTCTATTTACACATATCCGGTTATTTTACCGTGGTCAGCGAAATGTGTTCGATGGCCTAACGGAAGTGATGAGTTTGAAAATAATTGCGCTTGATGTTGAAGGTTAATTTTGCTTAGCACTATGATTGCCTTCTTAATTTTATTCATGTACAGCTCAATGTGTGGGCGCCAGAGAGACCAACTTTTCTGTATCCTGTTTATTAAATAGAATTCCTGACGACACATTAAACTCAAAACACGGCATAATAAAAACACCTAAAATTACCACAAGTTCACAAATTACATGCAGTAATGATAGATAATGTGCATATTTTTTCATCAATTAACCGGTAAGTTTAGCTTTTGCTACAATTTGTCCCAAACTACCATGAGGATATACAAAGTTTATATTCGCACAAACTTTTTCAGTAACTAAAGAAAACTCTTGCGAATGGATGAGGATCTCAAGGCCGCAGCTGTCTTATTATTGGATACACCAGCATTATACGTAGAACATTTCTACTCTTTTGCAGTAATGTAGCATTGCTCGATAACATGTTTACACACTGTGTCTATTTATTGGAACAAAACTATATGACATATGTACCAAACTTTATATAGGCGCCAAATGGTAATCTGTATTTTAAACATGTAAAATTTTAGGCACATATAACACTTTCAAAACTTATCTACTAATTTCGCCCTATCCGTTTATTTAGTAATGCTGTGATTAATCTTATGTATTGTTAACTTATAAAATATGTGTTTAGATGTTCAGATAGCGTGCACCCATATAAAATAGTTATTTTTAACCTGCATGCGCAGGTAAGCGCAGCGCGCACTTGAACAAGAATAGCCTGTGGTAATGGGTGCATATGAACAGCCAGTCATAATTTTCTGTTACGAGAGTAAGAACTGTTTCTAAGTGTTGTTATAACTCAGTTTGCGATGATAGATCAATATAATTCATGTCTTTGTTATCAGAAGCTATTGTTGCGGCAGCATTAATAAATACAGCGTGTTACTGTGCTTCTTTTATAGTGCATTCAGTGCAATGTATTGAAATGCTACCACCACAACAGCGAAAAAATGAAGTGCGTGGAAATAACTTTCTAACTTAAAGAAAATATCAGAAATAGGAAGAATTAAGGAAGCAGAACTATTATGAATAAATGCAAGTTGCATTAAAGATATCGAAAAAGTTGATTGTAGAGGGGCACAGCTTCTAACAACTACTATAACATATTATGAAACAAAACTATTATTATGTGCACGCTATTATTGATCAAAGTTGTGCCAATACAATTGTGAAGGGAACTTGTCCATAAAGGAGCCGTGCATGCACTTGGCCCCGCGCGGCAATCGTTCAGCTTCGGACGCAAGTCCATTGTAACTCTAGATACGAGAGGTTAAAAAGAGACTAGATCGACAAAGGAGTCCGATAGGCGTGCAGTGTATCGGAGCTGCTACTATAACATTTCTCCCCAGTATATTCTTTATTTGTTGGACAATTGCCATTAGGACATGTTGTAGAAACCTCCGGCACAGGCTGTAAGTTCTCTTATGACCTCCCTTAGATTTTCTTAGAAGTTTATAAATGTTTTATTATTTTGTTTTATAATAAAATAAATTAAAATATTCACTCCTTTGGTGTAACCTGTTATTTAAGGAAGCTCTCCGTTGGTTGCAAAAGACGATAAAAATAGATTACAGGGAGATGCAGAAAACCCTGGTGCCTCCTCATATTTTATTATAATGATTATGCTTCTTTGTAAACCGTCACTGCTTCGCAGAAGAGAGACAGAGAGGGAGGGAAAGGAGGGAGAGACTTGTGCTAGCCTCTGGTGAGTGTATCGTTCCTTCACATCGATACAGACTGTAATTACGTATCTGATCGCTCTGCATTCCTGTATTTTATCTCCATGTTGAATCGCTTTGTGTCAGGGAGGTGCTAATGAAGCGCAGACAGAAACGAAGAAAAACTTAGGCAAAAGAAACATGGAAACCAAATAAAATTGGCGATGTAAGCATTTAAAAGTTGATGACATAATGACAGGTAACGAAGAGATCTGATGTTAGAGCCAGTTTCTTTACGATTGGAGGGAACACGTATTTTAGCATGCAGCTTGCAATATACGAGGTGAGACATTTAGCTTTACCTTCACCACCGTAAATATGCCCTTCAATTAAAATTGACTGTTCAGTGCATGTCTGGTGGGGAGAGCGAAATTGAAGGCAATAAATATTCTTTAACAAATGCTTTTGTACTTGTTCACCTCTTAGTGGAAACTTCCTATAAGGAATGTAAGTTTAAGAATTATCCTGTGTAAAAATTCAACCACAGAAAATATGAAACAAAAAGAAAATATTAATAGTTGAACTATTTATCTAATCTGCAATTGAAAGCAAATTCGTGCTATTTTCAAATTATTTTAATTTTAGTATCTTGAAATGAATAATTAGCAAGATTTGAATTCTTAGTTTTGTGCCTATTTTGTTGGTTGAAGTGAAAGTAAAACACAATAAAATAAATATAGCAAATTACATGAATTTCATAGAGCTTAAAAGTAGCAATTCGGTGAGTTTTGTGAATTTTTAATTGATGCATATTATAAATTACCTCTTTTTCTCATTAAAATTAGAAAATAGTTGCAAAAACCAAATACAGCTTCATTTATATTTGTTTTGAATAATATCGTAAAAATGTAATTTCTTTATTGAGTCAAGACTTCTGAATCTATTGTAAATATTCTCTATTTCTTCGAAGTGCGAAGTGAAACTGACGTTATAGAACCAACTAAAAGATATTAAACTGTGTACAACAACGAATCCACATAAATGAATGTTTTCCAATGAATGAGAAACCTTATTTAATCAAGGCTGTAAAATAAAGTAGGTCCAATTGGAAAAATAAAATTTATATCGATATCAAATATTGAAACTGTTTGTGATATATATTTAATAAGCGTATTCTTTATTCGTGTAGTTGTATTTATGTACAATGAGGTTATTTGTGTTACGGTCGATAGTGTGTGGCTTCGGCTACCTGGGAGAAGCCAATCGTCAAGGCCATATAATTCTTGTGTTTGCAGTTACTGTCAGCGAACGATCGCGTGTTACTCAGTAATAATTGTGTATAATTTGTTATTTACTTGTTTTTAGTTAGTTAGTCCTGAAGAACTTGTTTTTATACACGATAGCTGTGAAAATAGATTCTTAAAGAGAAGTGGTAAATGGATTCGCAAGAAAATATCCTGACAATCGTGTTTCAGGAAGAGAAAAGTTATTGCAATTTGTTCAAAATTACGAGAAACGAGACCTTTCAATAACAAGAAATGTGTTCCGAACTAGCATTTTTTTTTCAGAAGGAAAGTTAGATGAAATACAAACAATTCCTATGCTAATGCCGGCAATGTATTGCCTCTGAGGGACATCATTTACAACATCCTTTGTAACACAGATAAGTGTTTATGTCATCGGTTTTTTTATTTTGGTGTATTTTATGCTTCCAGTAAAAAATATAAATGCAAACAAAAATTCTAACTTTACGCACGACGAATCCCCAATAAGCACTCAGATGGTCCGCAACCTCACTACACTAAAAGTGTACTTCAATACTTTAGTGCAATAATACAGTGGAAATGTGCGTTCAAGCTGTATATTCATGTTTAATTTTTTGTGTTGTTGTTGTTGTTATTTTTTTATTATTACTAAACGGAGTCAAATTTTGCATGAAAACTGTGACCAATCTTCAGCATTTTAAAACTATTTAAATAGAAAATTTGAGTATGTATTTGATTGTTATAATTATATCGTAGAAATGTTTCTTGAATACCTTTAGTTACATTTTGAGCACTTATTTTTATGAAATTCAACAAATGTAGTTAACTAAAAATACTGAAAGCCTAAAACTAAACTTTTTGAAATGTAGATATGACTCCAAAAATGTGAAATAAAAATGTATGAGTTATTTTAACTAAAATAAAGAGTAAAAGTGCGATTTTGTGATTTAAAAAACAGGGTTCCAAACTTCAGCTTAATAATGGTTGTTGTTCATGTAAGACAGACATTATTGTGAAGTAGTAAACAGCTGATGAACAAGCTAACCCGAGCAAGTAATTTTACTCGTTTTAATTTACTTTACCGACGGCAAACTAACTGACATACTAATACGCCATACTTTGTACAATCGTCGCAGAGAGATCGTTTCATTGGAGCAAGCGCTTGATTACCATTATTTCGCTCATCATATTAAACAACGAACAAAAGTGTGTATTTTTATATATAGTTCCTAACGCATTATAATCGCTATTTAACATAGGTTTGTGCCTATGTGCATATTATTTCCGACTATATGCTGTCTATAACTTCATCACAATATTTTACAATTCTTTCTATCCCGTCTCGCTTCCCACATTTTATCAGCAATTGCACTAGCTGTTCCACGCTCTCCGGATAGTGCAATTTCGAACATACCCAATAATTTATTGTTTGTGGTTTGCTTAATTTCTCTTAGAAGGGGGCAAGAAAAGGGCTAAAATATAATTAACAGTAATTTTAAAAAGCTTTACCCTTTAATGAGGAAAAATGCATTAAAATGCATCTGAAAACTGGTTCTTAACTCTAACTGGAAACTAGTGCTATGCTTTAGAGATGAAGTGCGTGGGCTTCCAAAGCGATAGAATGTCTTCAGGTATCTCGCGTACCTAGAGAATTTTTTGATCCTGTTTGTGTTGAAAAAACGTTGCAGTAATAGCTACAGAATATTTTATGCTTAGGCAATCCTTCATACGGTGTGGCAATTGTTTTAACTTTTTTCTTGTGACTTCTTTCAGTTCCTAATATCAACCAAATTCAACCTTTTCTACATTTATTATTTCTTAAAAATTCTATCACGAACTTTTCTTTGTTTAAGATGTGGAAACAAAATTAATTTAGTATTTCTTAAAATATTAAGTTGTCCGGATATTAATGGCGGTTTTATTAATTTAAACTTCAATACATCATTATTGAATGCAAGATTATTTTTGTTAATAACAGTAATCAACCGCCTCTACGAAAGTTTCTCAATTAGCAGCAAGATGTTCATGTAATTTGGATTAAACAATGTGATTTTTGGAGACGATAAAAGTTCTTAGTATTGATAATTTCGTTCTTCAGGAGGTTGTAGAGTATTTGAAAAATCGATAATCAGGTAAATGTGCTGAATGAGGGCATCGTAGTCATATTTTGTTCTTTTGAAATGCTCTTTGCAAGACGCAGTTATTAAATATAATGATCCTTTGTGTTGACTAGAGCAGCTTTTTTCCCGTATACTAATCTGATGCCTGTGTGAAGTTCTTAAAATGTGCTTATGAGAAGTAATAATTTGACTAAATTCACAAACCATTAGTGAATTAAACCAGCTGAACATCTCCATAGAGCACGTATAACCTTCCTCTGGTGCAAGTTATATTTTGAAAGGTATTTTAGTACTTCATTACGATCAAAATGTTGTGTTTCTGGCTTATAATTGTATTAGAAATTTTTTTTTTATCATGGACACAGTAAAATCCTTAAATGGATTATTTCTGTTCCGTAAACTTCTCATACATGTAGTTCCTTAACCTCACTTAACGTATGTATATAAGTTTGCCACCTTTGCAATTTTTCCAAACGATAACAAATTATTGACAAAGAGTATTTATTTGGAACAATTATTTTTTCAGCTGATCATCAACCACAGTGGAAATTCCTCGATCTTTCTCGTTTTCATGACGAACATTTTCACACCATTGCTGAATTTTGTGTTCGAAAGTGTTTGCTTTTCATTATGTTTCCAATATATATATATGGAGAAATTTTCATAAAATTGTGTGTAAGTTTGATCTATTCAAATAATACGTCAATCCATGCCTCTAACATAATTATAAGATACTTAACATATTTAAAAAAAATTCAATGAGAGTACCTTTATGTAAAATTTGAACTTTAAAATTAAATTAAATATTTTCACATTATATATTGTAAAAGTAATTACATAAAACCGCAATTGATTCCCTAACAGCCTAATATTAAATGCATGCGATAAAGAACGTACCACACTACATATCGCTTGATGTGAGCGATATATAAAAACATAAAATCAACGAGGGATTACTTGTCAATAACATTAAATATTCGGTGCTTGAAACAGTAATGTCTACCATACATAGGGAATTGGACCTATGAATGCACAGTTTGTTGCAACTGTCATCCGAACCTAAACCCGAATGTAATGCAAACGTCAAACCTTTTAATAATTGCCTGCAATCTGTCACTCTGCATTAGCTGAGAAAACAGCAGAGCTGTAACAGTAATATATATTTTTAATCCCAACGCTGTCTAATAATGAGTTAGCTTATGGCATTTTATCTCATATTTAAGCGTTAATAGTTGTCATTTCTAAATACTTAAATGAGATTAAATTAAAGACACGTATGTCAGTAACGGCTATTACTGCTTCGAAATAAATTATATACCTGTGGGACAAACTTCCAACAGCAATCGTTAGATGATCCAGTCAGGGGTATTACAACCTGTACAGCCCCAACAGTAATTTAAAGGTTATCTTTCTCATCTAGGTGTAATGTGACTTGAAAACCTTTTACTGGCTTAAATTGTAGAACGTTTCAAAAGTTATTGCTGTTAAACGCTTTTAAATTCTAAAAAAATGTTAGTTGATTAATAAATGCTGTTAAGTTATTTTTAATGTTACGATGTTTTAATACGCGTTTGTTTTGTAAATAATATGTATATGCGCATTATCTAAGAATTCCACATATAGCATTAAATTTTACAGTTGTAAGCAAAGACGTCATTTAGCTACCCAGAACATGTAACTATAGCCCTTTACATGGTTCTCCAATGTTGCTCACAACAAAAAATTAACATTGAGGAATTTCATTTCGAAACTTTCCAATGTAATATCTACCTATTTAGCATAAATGTAATTTTAACAAAAATGTAAAGCAACAGAGTCACGAACGTTAAAACATGTCCTCGTAAATGTTATAATAGGTGTATAATTCTCTTTTATTCAAGTGGTACGTAAGCAGGTGCCATTTCTCAGGGAGGGAGGAGCTTACCAAGGACTTACTAATTATTCTTTCTTTTATTTATTATTTTTTCTTCCGTAACATTAAACTATTTCACACCTCGAATTTGTTCTCCCCTCAAGACTTTAGGTGACTTTTGAAGGTGAAGGAAAAAACTTTCCCAAATGCTAGCAACCAGACATTAAAATAAATTAGAACGTTAATCAGTTTATCACTTTGAAGGAAAACATGTTACAGCTCGTTATCTACGGAACAAAATTCATCGTGATATATATTTGTGTTTGAAATTCAAAGGATACCGAACTGGTTCCAAATATGCGCCACACTGCATTGGCCCTTGTACCTGACTCACCAAAATAGTGGCAACACCTGCCGGAGAGGTCGAAACGGATCATCCCGCCACCCAAATATTTCGTTAACCTATTGTCTGTATTCCTTGCAACAACACCGTAAATTTCTCCGCGAGGGACATCGGCCAGGCGGCAGCAGGTGAAGTTAAGTAAAGGGACGCCGCCTATGCGAGGTGAGAAAAAATAATGAGCGTTTTGTTTCTTTCTTAGCGTGATGATTGTTATTTACTCAGTGGCCATAATGCACCTGCATCGCATTAAAACAGTTTGTAAGCAAAATACCCTAGCCTTGGGGGAGTGTAACACTTCCAAAGAGCCATCTATCAGCATTTAGTTAACCTTTTCCTATCCCTGTAACAGTCAACAGGAATATCTGTAGACACGATCTTTTATATATTTATCTCTATGCCGTATACATTAAACTTTGACTTCTTTCTATTTGAGAACAGACTCGAATATTTAACTGGATGAATCTCATGTAAACCTTATTCTGTGCAATTCCCTATTTGAGGACACTGGAAAAGTGTTATATTTCCGAAGAATCTCAAATTTCGTTTGTATGATTGTTACACTATTTTGCACGTAATGAATGTAAATACTAAGATAAATTGTTTGAGTGACATAATAATAATAATAATAATAATAATAATAATAATAATATACTACTTCATTAAAAAATATTCTCGTATATTGGCCACAGTTTTCTAAAAAACAATTAAAGATATTTCTGTAATTTACTAAATATTCTTCAGTACTTGAAGATCACAAGGAAAGAACGCTCTATGTCGCAAGAAAATAGTCTCGAGGTATTGGCATTTTTAACTTCAAAAGCAAATGACTTCAAGCACATTAAACATAAGTATAGATGCCAATAATGCAAAACACAGATGAAAAGAGAAACTTCAAATAAGGGAAAAAGATATCAAATATATGTTTTAATATAATGCTTTATTTGTTTTATCTTTATTGGGCGCATTTTTATAGCTAAGCTAATTCTAAGTTACAAATAAACTTAATTATATCTGTGAAGTTTGAACATTTTGTGAGGATTATATAAATCGCATAAGTTACTAATTTGAGGGGTAGTACGTTTAGGTTTTGGCTTTTTTTAAAGATTATTCACTAACTAATTTGCAAAGAACTAGATTACTATTTAAGTTCATAGCATTATAACCTGAAGATAATACGTTAAACTTCTGTATCAATCTGTGTGACAGAAATGTTTCATAATGGTGGAAAATTTGGAAGTTCCAGAATAAGCTGCAAAATTGTTGCAACTGGGAAATATTGCTGAAAGTGGTAACTAGTATAATTGACGCGTTCTTATCAAAATTGCTGATAATACCTCATTGATTCATGTCCATTATTTTAACAGTGTACCAATATGTGTTCTTTCCCTTATATTCCCTCATTTCAAATACAATTCTAGAAAAACTCCAGAGAGTAAGCTCATTTATGGTGATGTTTCTACTGTTCATCTTCAATTACCCATTCTTTGTCAGTAGCTACACCGGCCACGAGAAAACAGGAGGTAAAAAAATTGCCGCTGTCAACAGCGTTGAAGAAAATCTCAAGGCTAGCCGGTTTTTGTATGTGTAACGTATGTGCGCACACGGCGTTTGATCGTTCAGGGTGCACAGGAGGTGAAGGTAGATAAGGAGATAAAGAGAGGAGATCACATGTTATAACTTCATATATTCCTATTTAATTTAGTTTTCTCGCACCGTATGTTTGCTAAGTTAATAACTCCTACATTATTGCTTCAAACATGCCTTATTCGTTAGTATCTGCCGAAAAATCTTGAAAGAAACAGTAAACTGAACTTCAGAAAGAAAATGTAAAAATATTTTACTTATTTCTTCATCGATTTATGCATAAGGAATGCCTGGAAGAGCATTAGCTTCTTCAAATGTTGACAAACGTAATCAAGAGTTGTGCTAACATGATAAGCGAGGAAAGAAAATAGTTGGGTTGCATGAAAAAACTATGAATGTCAAGGTCGTACCATTAGATCACAAAATACGTATGAGAACTTAGCGACACGCGAGCGTTTAACTGAAATGGACAGCTTGAAAACATCAAACTTCTAATCTGAATTGGAAGATTATTTATTAAGAAAGGCAAACACTGTAAGCGACTACATGTTGTGATGGTTCGAATATACCAGATGAAACAATCAGGTACCGCCAAACTTTCAGGAAACATTCCTTACATGTAGAAGAAGAAAACATGTTATATGGACATGGGTCCGGAAATGCTTTATTTCCATGTTAGAACACTTCTCTACCACTCTTCAAGATACATTAATCATGGGAAACACACAGGAACAGAACGTGCCAGCATAACACATGAAACTCTTTCTTACATACACGAAATACCCAAAGTGCTCTCCGCTAGTGCATGCATCAACATTACCTTCGTTCAAATAGAACACAAAATCCTGGTTGTGAATCTAAGAATTACAACTTAACAAGGAGTAACCAAAAGGGCATTTTGAACGTTTCATGTATGAAACAGTTTCGTGTCATATGCTGCTACGTTCTGTTCCTGTGTGTTTCTCACGATTAATGTACCATAAAAAGTTGTAGAAAATGAGTTCTAACATGGAAATAAAGCGTTTCGGGACCCTTTCTTCTTCTACATGTAACCGCCACGGGTGGCCGAGGTCATTAATTCGCGGTCTCGTGAGCGAGAGACCTGGGTTCGAATACCGCTAGGACCGTCATTCCTGACTGAGGCTTTTTCCAGGTTTCCGGTTTTCCTCAGTCCTCATAAATAGCAAATTTCTGGGAGGTACCCTAAATTTAGGCCTGGAACGATTCCTTCCTTAAAAATAAATCCTTTCCCAATATATCATTTCATCTAATCTC
The DNA here is from genome assembly GCA_030762175.1 of Metallyticus violacea. Taxonomy (NCBI): domain Eukaryota; kingdom Metazoa; phylum Arthropoda; class Insecta; order Mantodea; family Metallyticidae; genus Metallyticus; species Metallyticus violacea. Next base: position 36,286,672 of record CM060840.1, on the reverse strand, counting down.
TGTGGTGCCTCTGTAGCAAAACGGGCATTAAACACTATTCATACATTTCTTCTACATGTAAGGAATGCGTCCTGAAAGTTTGGCTATATCTTATTGCTACCCCCTGTGTGTGTGTATATACTATTAATAGAGTAATAAAGACTTCTAAAAAGCATAAAAACTCATAAAAAACACTCAGAGTGCAATATAAAAAGGTTCACATAAAATTTCACACTAAAAACCGTAAAATTGAACACTGAAATCACACTATATTTCGAGCTTGGCTCTTGGTCACGTGATGAAAATGAAAATGAGTTCAATATAGTGTGATTTCAGTGTTCAATTTTACGGTTTTTAGTGTGAAATTTTATGTGAACCTTTTTATATTGCACTCTGAGTGTTTTTTATGAGTTTATATATGTATATACATATATAAATTTATTTATACACAAGAAAAATTTAGAGATATCTAACTGCCATTGCAAACTATATTTTGGGAATGATAGTTTTTGATCGCTTAAGGAAACTAATGTTGTATTTTCCATAAAATCAATATAGCCAATAAGATTAGAGGGAAGAAGAGGACAGTAACACAAAATAATTTATTTACTACGAGACTTAACGAATATTACAAGGTACGTTTAACCATGTACCACTTCTGCATACACCATCAACATTCTTTCACCCAAACGAAATTTCCTTATTCCTCTGAAGCAATGTTTGTTATGTTGATTCATGAATGTTGATTGATGTTTCGCATTATACTGCCTTAACTGATAGCCTTCAGGACGTAAAGTTGTGAATTGTAAAATTGGTCATTGTAATTCCTATGAACTGCATCGAGATGACTTGTTGTGGAAGCAGTTATTTAGTTCAGACTATGCCCCATTGAGGAATGTAAAGAGTGACTGACATTCATCAATATACTAGGGCAAGTCAAATGAAAAACCTTAATTATTTAGAACTTTAATATATTATATAAAAGAGGCACACAGTTCTGTCATTTCCGTTACGTTCAATATCGTAGGCCCAAGACCGCGGGTTTAATCTCGACCAGGACCAATGAATTTTTTCGGGCGTAAAAGTTTTAAGTTTACTTCCCTTTCTTCGGAAGGGAAGTAAAACCGTGGGTCCCATGTTGTAGATTTACGGCAGGTAATAGAATCTCAAGCCTGAAAAAAAGAGGTCTCTTAGCTATTCCATGCTCTGAATTAAATGGAACGCTGATGGCCTGAGATGTCAAAAGAGCGCCAGTAAATAAATAAAGTTAATTCAATGCAAGTCCTCTAGCGCTTATAAAATAAATTGCTTCCTCAAGAAACAATATCGATATCTGAGCAGTCAGTAGTGCACTCTTCCTCTTCATCCGTACAATGTAATGTATTTAGCCATGACTGATGTTCAGAATTTCTGCAATTTCCTCCACCGTCACTCGACAATTTTCCATCACCAAGTCTTCAACTACTGCAATATTCTTTGGCATCACAATTCGATACCCGAGGGAGCGTCACAACATTTCTAAAGTTGCTACTCTAACCATAAACCGGCTGCTGTGACAAACACGCACCGCCGTTCTGAATAGTCATTTGTGGTTGAATTTCAATAAATTTTGCACCTTAAGTATCAAAACCCAAAAATATAACGTTGTTCTTCTTTGGTGAACGCTGATGACCTGAGCTGTTAAAGAGCGTCCATAAATAAATCATTCTTTGGTGCATATATGAAAGAATGTGAAACAATATAGCCAGTTTACAGGATAGTGGCGCGAAATTTCGAATTTGTATGACAATTTTAAGGTTTTCATTTTACTCCCTCCTAGTTTTCAAATAAGTAGCCAGAAAATTGTAATACTTCTTTTGAAGGTGCTTCGCTTTCAAGATTAAATCAATTCTTCGGGAATGTCAACAACTTAAACATATCACAACCACTTTTCAGTTTCAGTATTTTGGGCATATTCTCACAGTAGATTGCTAAACTTCTGTACCAGAGCATCCAAAATGACATCTTCATCCGATAACATATAACTGCGAAAATGCAGACCGGAAAGCTTGTGAGCAGGCCTCTTGAGCTCGAGTTATAGCGTATCGGGGCATAAATTAAGACCTAATACTGAGAAAAATCATGTAAAGCATTTATGGATTCAGACATTGTTTCTCAAAAAATACTAATTAAAAGTCCAGTCGTTAAATAAAAGTAATGTCGACATTAGAAGTCACTAACTACACTTAATGTTTTGAATACATCGCCACATATATTGCCATTAGACTTACGAGTCGCTCTTAAAACCTCGACCCATCCTCCCGAGTTTCGAGTCTCTCTATAGAATAACACACCTCCATTATGCAGGTTATCACTGTTAACTTTCGTACTTCATACATTGAGCAGAAATTGTAAACATTTTATGATTTCCATTTGATCAAGAATATATGAAGGTGCCTTAATTATAAAGTAACAAATAAATTAATGCATTATTTATTTTCATGTTCACCCCGATCTCTGTTAGCACTCACCTTGTTGCAGAGAATGACAACGTTGTTTATTTGATGAACCGCATTCCTCTCATGTATCATATCATCGTAACATAAAGATGCCAGCTGTAATCTTAGTTCAAGGCTTGTCCCGCAGTATATCTGGATTGAAACAAGTTTTGGGGGTACTTAATGCTGCATAAAAAGTTAATTGGAAGCAAAGATAGGAAAGAAATTACAATTTTTATTTAGAAAACATTGCAATTTGTATATGTGCAGCTCAAGTATGTGAGGTTAATGCATTCTGGAAAGATGTAAAAGGTAGGGTTGACGATATTAAAATACAAGCCCATTTAGTAGTTTTAAACACCAAAAATTATAGAGCTGCTATCTAAAAATAAAATGAGGCAGGGTAAAATATGAAGATTTTAGTATTTAATTTAGTTGGAATGGGTATGCATGGATTTGAACAGGTATTCTAAAACATAAGGGATTTCAGAAAAGATAATATTGTGACTGCATATTCATTCTGTAAAGAAATAGCAAATTACTTGCACCGTTGTAGAGCGTATAGAAACGAAGAGATGGAAAGATTAATTAATAAGGTGTAAAATTAGGATGATTTGCGTAAAGGAATATAAGAATTATGTTGAATAAAAGGGGAGATATAGATATTAAGCCACTACAAACATCCTTTAAAAAAGTGAGAGAAAGTGAGAGAAAACTGTTTAATGAAAATAAAGAAAAATTTAGAAAAACCTTTCCTAGAACAAACCAATACTGTCGTTGGTTTTTTTTTAATGGTGTTTAACGGCCGTTTTTACTACTGAGGCACCACAGGCGGTGAACACTGATGATACAGGAAATGAAATGATATATTAGGAAAGGATTTTTTTTTTTTATGGAAGGAAACGTTCCAGGCCTAAGTTTAGGGTACCTCCCCGGCATTTGCCAGTTATGAAGACTGAGGAAAACCTGGAAAACCCCTCAGTCAGGGAGGACGATTCTGGCGGGATTCGAACCCCAGACCTCCCGCTCCCGAGTCCGCACCTTAACGACCTCGGCCACCCGTGGCGTACTGTCGTTGTAAATAGGTCTTAATAAAGCTACTGCCTTCGCAAGGTACAATACAAAAAGAATCAAGTAACTCAAGAATTATGAAGTTATAGATAGCTAGCTGAAAAGAAAAATTCGGTTCGTGGCCGGGATTCGAACCACGGATTTGGCCTTCCGGGTCGACTCTGTGACCAAATGAGCTATCGTGTTCTCCTGCAAGCATGGAAAACCGAAGATCTCCGTGGTTCGAATTCTGGCTATGACCCAAATTTTTCCTCCCTCACCTTCTAATGTCCTACACACGCTATTATGAAAGAACTATTTTTATAAATGAATTATGGATAGGTTGATTTATGATTGATAAGGGAAGATAACGATAGAAAATGTCCTTGGAAATCTTTATCCTTGTAAAAATAGGACTAGTGCCTTCCTGAAGCACCGAATGCCCTAAATCTCTTATATTAGTAGATGTTCATGTTAATTTAATTGCAAGTATTTGATTGTACTCATACGTTACACATATATTCCTTACGTACGCGTGCCAAAAATTAAGCCTATAGTGAATTAATTGTTTGAAAATCACTTCAATAGTTTCGGAATGCTCTTTAAACGTAAGCCATTCTTTCCGTAAATTATTACATCTTTCATTGTAATTTTTACACCATAATAAATGTTTTGATTAATTGATGATAAAATATTATGAAATATACTTTTTTTCTAATTTGGCAGTCTTAAACAGCTTGAAAATATTCTTCTTAGCAGAGTACGCTGCGAATATAACTGCCACCCTAGTAGAAGTGTGTGTGGTGTTTGTTTCCTCCCTTTCATGGGTACCAAGGCAGCAGCTTCGTAATCGGCAGTGTTCAGCTTGCAAGTGTGTATATAGCGTCAAATGTCTCTGCAGTGAATTTTGAAAGATCAAAACTTACACTTTAATGCAAAATAGAAGAAAGTCAATGATCTTTAAACGTCACATAGCCCTATTGGGCTTTCCTCTGCACAGCACGGGAATCAATACTTTATCGAGCTGACAGTAGGTGAATATCCACCCTATATTCATTATTCATAATAATTTAAGAAAATGTATCTGATTATTCAAACTGCATGGAACAACTTTGCATATTCATAATAAAAGCATTTATTATAGAAAATGTACAATGAATTAATTGATAGGAAAACTTTCCAATTTTACTCACATTTCAAAATCTACACTGCAAATGTGATAACCCAGTGTCACAAGACGTAATATGTAAGTGATTGTCAAGTTGTAGCCATACATGGCATCGTCTGTACAACGAGAGTGCCCGTAAATGTGTGTGCATTGCAAGTACTGATATAAATTCGAAGAATTTTTCTATCCATTGGTACTACATGATACGTTTTTATACAATAAATATTTTCTTTATAATTAATACGCAGTGTTTCATACTCATTTATAATAACTCTGTATGCCACAAAAAGTTATTTAAGCAAAAATGCCTTTGTTAGATAACATTCATATTTATATAACTACTTAAAAAGCATCAATTTTGTGCATTTCAAAGTTCATTAAACGCTGTCATATCCTGAACACAAAAGGACGATCGTAGATAGGCAACGTCATCAATTTTCACTGTTACACAACGTTTAATGTGCGTCAGAAAGAGCTGCTTAAACTAAGCGATTCCTCATCTAATAGAGTAGCTACAAAAAGAATGCAAAACCCAAATTATAGCCTTGTTAATTAATTAATGAAATGAAGTAAAGATATGGCCTTACACTTGTGATATTAGGAGAACAAAATTAGAATTCTTGCAGTCTGTCAGTATCACAAAAGAGAATTATTATTATTATTATTATTATTATTATTATTATTGTTATTAAACCACAAAATTAATGGTATACCATTAATTAAATGGCATATATGAACACTGATTGACAAAGCTGTACTGTTTGGGTATTTTTACACATTTTTAAATGTAACCACGTATATGAACTGAGCCCTTGACATCGTCTTTACATTCATTAAAATAGACATAAATAACAAAAAGTTTTGAATTACATTCTGTACTTTAAAATATGTTCATATGTTTCAATAAAAAAAATACATGTTAACATTTAAAAACAATTGCAATCTACTAAGCAAATATGCACAGTTAACAATAAAATTCGAAAGTTACATCGATTTTCAATGAATTTTAACTTTAATTTTAATTTTATTGTAGTATAAGCATGCAATGCAAACGTTTTCTGAATGTTATTACAGAGCGCTCTTATATACAAATGTAATTCTGACACAGATATTTGATTAATATTTCACATTTGCTACCTTCATGACAATGCTTTTGTCAAATATAAAATCTATGCATCGTTATATATACAGTTTATGTGCTGAGTTAATTTTTCTTTTTATTTTAAAATAATAGAAAATTAAACTCTAGAGCTCTTATAAGTTTCAATTTTCAGGTATACTCCTACTCCTAATGAAACGATTTCCCTAACTTTAAGAAACTGTTTTCTTAATTTATTTAAATGATATATTCCGAAATTTGTTGTGAAAAACCAAATATTGGTGCTGATAAAGTTTTTTTTTTTTTAATTTTATATTTTCTCTTTAGATTAACCCCCACACCCAATGGTCCAATTTTTGCTGGTTAAGGAACTCAACGAATCGTTTGTTAATGTGGTTATATGTGGAGATTCTTTGAGAAATAGCAAAAATTGCGACCGCTAGAGCGTTAACAGACATATATTGTTTTATATATTTTTTAAAACTATATGTAATTTTTCATTGACATTTTCGGTGCTTAGTAGCTAAGATCAATGGAGATTTTAAGAAATGTTCGTTTCATGGGTAATAGTCCTTCCGAATTCGCTAAAGCGAAATATGGTTACCAAAGACTAACCACATATTATACATGAACCAGATAGTGTGATAGGAAATACCCCAGGAATGAATCTTTTAGCGTGCGACGAACATCGCAACTAACTGGAATAGGCACAGCAATTGGGCTTATCTTTAAGTTTAATTTAGAAGTGACGATATTCAAGCAATGCAATGCATTCGTACCGAGTCTCAACTATATGCAGAAGTCACGATTACAAAATTACGAACCTAAATGTAAACTTAAAACATTAAAACGCTGCATTTTTCATAATTTCTTCAAAGCTGTGCACATTGTGACAATTATGACAAAGCTGTGAACAAAGCAGTAATATCTATGAAGATGCAGCTTGTTTCCAATGATTTATTAGCAAACTTAGGCTGATGTTTGTGGCGCAGGCGGTATAAGCGCGCGTATGCCACTCGGACTGAAGAACCGATCTCTCTCCCATGTTTTTTTTTTTTTTTTCTTTTTCCCTGCATCTCGGCTCACAATGAGCCATGATGGACGTGGAATGGGGCTCTCCTGCTGCGACCCAGATCGCTGGAAGAATGGCCAGTCAAATTGCCCTGCACAGTCACTCTGCCGCTCTGTTACAACAGTTTGAACTCCGACCCCCGAGCCGTCACAGCCAACATGACGATACATACCTCCGGATGAGCACCGAAAAAGAGAGAAAGAGAGGATCTCCCGCCGAGAAAGAGCACGGTATCTTGTCCGGCACCCAGGGCGCAGAGCATGATCTCTGCTTCCGCAGACAAGACATCCTACCGTCCGTAAATGCCGCTTCTTCTGCAACTTGCTTCTTCCTATGGACGGTTCTGGAAAAGATGGACCTTATAATGATTAATATTAGCTGTGTGGATGAGATCATAAATAGATGGGTGGGACAACCAGTTCAGCTCTCTACGACCGTGCATATATTACGGGCTGTTTATAAATACACATTCATAGTATTGTGTTTACTTTCGCCTTTATCTGATAAAATGCAAATCATTTGGCATTTTTCAAATAGTGCTGGGATTGAAAATGTTAAGGAACGTTTTAAAATTACTTTAACAATTTCAGGTTCTCATTTTAGAATATTTCAATGCTTTTTTAATCCATTGTATTATCTGCAAATCCTTTTTAATTAAAATGTCTCATTATTCTTGGGGGGAAAAGTCCTCTTGATTATTGCTCTTACCTCCTAAAACATTAAAGCTATATTTACTATTGAAGTTCTGAACAAATTTGTTTGAACTGTTTATGAGATTATTAAATATTCTGATAATTATTATGGCTTTCGTTTGTTTCCATGTTATGTAGTCATTTTATAAAAAACATTGTTTGCGGAACATGAACATTTAGAAACAATTTTCAACATAGAGACACAGTTTTTTCGTTTGCATTTAATGTCACTGTTTATCTATTTCATCGCCTTCATTTCATTATGTAAAATAGATGAGAACATTTTATGTACTTGGAACATAAAAGATTTGTGGCACATTAAAGAATTCCATACCTGAAAAAAGAGGTCCTGTACAAAATTATTGACCGTTTTGTGTATTTAACTAATTTTATTTAATAAATTGTTAAGTAATCAATTAATTTAACTAAAATCATTCAGTGTATTTAATGGAATAAAAAAATAGTAGATGATATAGGGATAAATTTTATGTTATAATGATTTCACGACTTCTCAGTTGTTGAAAAAAGCTACATGTCATTGTTAATTACTTATCTAAGATCCAATTGTAAACAGTGAATGTTTCCGGCAACAGAAACGGCCTGCGCAGTGACCCAAACACATAAGGCTCCCACTGTATATAAGACCTAGCACAATGTGTCTCAAACTGCGATTCGTCACAAACTTCCTGCAAAACAAAGGCAAAAAGCTGCTTCTATTAAGCACATATTATCTTTGTTATAAATTCTTCTAACTACCATGTGTTTTTCTTGGGCCAAATAATGGTTTGAATCTCAAAGAGAATAATATTTTCACTTTGCAATGCAACAATAAATTAAACGTGTTAGCACTTTAAAACATGTAGTTATATAAATTATTTTGTTCATACTATGTCAAATTCCTTTATTGTTATTAAAGAGTGCAATGAATTTGTAAAACGTGAGTAGACCTTATGCTCATTACATGGATCATAATGCCATGCATTCGAAAACAGTGAAAGAGGAAAGATCATGGAGAATGATTTAGTTAATTCATAGTGAACTTCCAAAAGATTACATACAAAAATTGAATCTAAAGTAAATAGAAGAAATAATTATTAATAAGAGAATAAATATTTCTGTCCATTAAGCAAGTTAGCATGTTAGATTGTTAAGCAGTTTGATCTGTAGTTTGCAGTTTGAATTGTATTATTTTGTATAATATATCGATATTTATACTGGCAATTTTGTTACAGTCCAAAGCCAAGTGTTACTGCTGTTCTTTGCTTTGGTCAAAGTATTTAATGATTAAGTCAATATTGCAGAAGTTACTTTATTTAGTACTATGCTGCTTTTGCTTGACGATGATCATGATCATGATCATGATGATGATGATAATAATAATAATTTGAACTTATAGACCTGATACACGTTATAGAGCTCACCATCCCCATAATGGTGTAATGAAGACTTCTTTCCCAGTCAGTAATATAGACTCTTTCACCACATGCGCGAGCATGGCAACCTAATAATTTTAAAGCAATTTTTATCCGAATGTATTAGTTTTCTTATAGTTTATTCATAGAAATTGGAGTAAGGAAAATAATTATAATAATGTAAAGTTCCATTTCTCGCATTGGTTTCAAGAACGCAAGGAAGTGATAATCGAAATAGTATGAAACAAACAAAAAGCAAAACAAAAGCGTACTCTCAGCCACATATTGTGTGTTTTAAAAAAGTTAAATGCGTAATCAAATATGTTAGTGGCTACCAAAAATGTAGAATATAATATAAAATGAAGATTTTATTTCTTTATAGTTTAGAAACTCTTAATCTTATAAGAAATTTACTTTAGTATTGGTTGTGTGGTAGCGTTAATGTAAATTAGTTTTTTTTTTTTTTTTTAAGGTAAACTCTTCCTTGATGTTGAAAGGTTCTGTAGAAAATGCTCTTAGAATATTGAAAATAAGTAAATTTAACATATTCATTATTAAAAATCAATGTTACGTTCAACTGCATGAAACATAAAACATTTCTACAAAACTGCGATATTAGTAATTACATGATTGGGGCTAGTATTCTCTGAATAGAATAGTTTTGTACAATTGATTTTCCAATATTCAACGTATGATAGTTCTGCTGAAAATAGCAAACGCAATCTGCCTTCCCTTCCCCAAAATATTGTTGCTTTGTGAATTCTGCTTTATAGCTTTTTTAATTTTTTTTATTAATCTGGTAAACCCTCACAAAGCTTTATATTATCCGCAAATGTTTTACCCTTATTGGTATTTTACAGCACAAGGGAATACATGTGATTTGATCTTTGCTTGATAGTCACTGAATTCTTAAAATAATATAATATATCGATACATTCATTTAATAACTTATCATATAATTTCAGAAAATGTATAGGTACAATTATTATGATTGGTTTTCATAAAAATATTTATTACTCTATAAAGATTCTTTGCAAATGCACATGAAACTCTCTTTATCGTTTTAAAACCCTGTAAAATATTTTATTTTGTTTATGCTTTCATACAGAATAAATGTACTTTAGAGAAAGTGATCTTTTTTTTTTTGAGTTAAGTTAATGTTCCTAGAATATTTTAAAATACTAACATATAGCTGGCAATATAAATTCCAATTAGTACTTAAAAGTTCTTCATTTTCAAAATATTTGTAATTTATGACGAATTCTCTTTTCCGTATTTATATACTCGTATTATGATTGTTTTGCCTCCAAACTCTAGTTTTAAATAGTATTTAAATACAGTTTGCGTTTCCGTTGTTATTAACTGTTTTATTGCGTGAAAAATATCAAATGGATAAAGATGACTGTTATCTTACCAATACAGCAGCTTATTTCAACTGTCACTTTTCTTGGCACATTTATGTCCTTTCATAATCTGTCTGATAGTTCTCTGACAGTACTGTTACACTTCAAATTATCGTATTATGTTAAACGTCCATTAAACCGTTATGTTAGAAACCCTAGTTTGTATTTTGAACTCCTCGCAGTGTTTATATTCAAACCGCTATGTTACGTATCTATAGCGAGAGTAATTGGTTAGTGTTACGCTGCCAATAGTTCCTACCCAATAGTTAAACTTAGTTATATTGCCAAAAAGTCTACCTCCTATTCCGCACCTACAGAGTGGGAGTAAAACCTTCAAGCTTATTCACAACCACATACTTTCCAAGAGTGTGCAAATTTCTTGTCGAACATACTAGCAAGAGTAAAACTTAAAAGAATTTGTGCTGAGTTTTGAAATTGAATTATTAATAAAGTGCAGTGATTTTATTGGTGATATATATTGATAGCTCGTTAACCCCGCTTTTTGTTTCATAGAGTCTATGGTTACTTTAGATGTATACACATCTAGTATAAATTAGAATAATAATTTTTTTTTTTATTTTGAGTGGTGTTTAACGCCCATTTTTACTAAGGCACCGCGAGGGGCCAGGCCGTCAAAGTGCGGACTCGTGAGCGGTAGATCTTGGATTCGATTCCCACCACGACCGTCCTCTCTGACTGAGGTTTTTTTTTTTCTTTTTTTTTTCCAGGTTTTCCTTAGCGCTTCCTTCCTTTAGGAAAAAAAATTCTTTCATTTCATGTATCATCAGTGTTTACCGTCTGTGATGTCTCAGAAGTTAAAGGGCGTTAAACTATTTTAAAAAAATGGACACACTATTTTTAAAAATGATTTTAAAAGAACTGTCAATATTAGCTTAGAAACGTGCAATTCTTGCCGCGGAGTATGCTAGTTGCAAGCTTTGCCTAGAAAATTCTTACGTTACCTTGGTTAAAAAGTTCAACTTCAAAATTATCGATTACAAATGAAACCAAAATGTGAAAGCTAGATTCATAAAAAGTAAAAGCTAAAACATTATGGTAATAAATTTTGTAATTGGATTCCTTAAAATGCACGTGGTTTTACGATATATTCATTTAAATTTCTGTTCTGATGACGCTCGCTTTTGGCAGAAAATATCCATATATCCTTACTAAATTCCAGAAACCCCATTCCTTTATAACGTAAACATTATTATATGGTTTTATTTAAGTATTCAAAGAGTAATAGATAATTTCTTTAATGAAACAGTTAGCTCTAAAAGATACGCACAACACACATGTGTCCCGTTAAGAAAAACAATAATGTGCCTTTTAAAAATATTTCACCATTAATTCAAAAAACGCTTTACGTAAGAACGGCCTGTGAAGATGGGTAATCATTGTTGGATCATGGTACCAATTCTGATGCTACTCCCTGGGGTTTTTAGTTGCGAGGAAGACTAAATGAACGGGTTACAAAAGTGATTCCGCACATTAGAAGTGCAAAAAGATAATATTTAGAGAAAGAAAGAATTTATTTCGTCATGCCCTTTACGAAGCTATCAAGAATGTATATTGACAAGTGGATAGCCTATAAGTGAATGTCAATGTTCATCCATATTTATTTCATTTGTCAGCACGTGAGGTCTCTCTGGAGACCAATCGGCCAATTGTCAGCTGAACATCATGAAAATAGCGCATTGTGCTTAAGTTTCTTGTATAGTTCTTTCTTTCTTTCTTTCTTTCTTTCTTTCTTTCTTTCTTTCTTTCTTTCTTTCTTTCTTTCTTTCCTTCTTTCCTTCCTTCCTTCCTTCCTTCTTTCTTTCTTTCTTTCTTTCTTTCTTTCTTAGTCCTCATACTTTTACTCTAATTAAAATATGCTCACAATGTTGACAGGCCAGTTCAAATAGGCAACTACTCAAAATATATGTTTGGGAAAAATTGCATTTGAAACATTAAAGTTGCTTTTAAAAAGTTTAACTTTTATTACTCTACTTAGAAAATTATAGCATATAATATATTATGTATATTAAATAAAATAAGTTCAATATTTTGGAGTGATTTAAATTGCCACAAAAATTCGCTTGGTTGTTAGATTTTTCCCGCCGATTTTGAATTGCTTTCTTTATGAACTGGCACAAGAGGCAAAATGTCTACAGGTAAAGGAATGGCAAAAAGACAAATTAGAGAGTTGCAATGAGAGACTATGAAAATGACACTCTTATATTCTGAATAAATAATGCAGTACAGAATAATACAAAAGTTACAATAAAACAAAATCGCTAAGCATTAGAATAAATTTAATAGTGTATTATTATTATTGTTGTTGTTCTTGTTGTTGTTGTTGTTGTTGTTCTTCTTCTTCTTCTTCTTGTAGCTCTACGAACCTTATAATTTAATCGTTTTGGAAAAGTTACTTCATTTACCATCTCCTTTCAAATATGCACTCTTATTCCAACTATTTTCTAAATTGTTTATACCATCCATAAAATACTATTTATTCAGCTCTACAAATAAGGTATTAGTTTCGGTGACATCCTATTCATTTAATGGGAATTTCCTTCCTGCTAGCCATTTCTTATGTTAGGGAATAGGAAGTAGTCAAAGGGAACCCAATTCGGAGAATAGATGGTTGAACGAGAAGTTCATTGCTTAAGTTCAACAATTTTGAGGTCGCAATCACAGAATTGTGCGCTGGCGCTCTATCGTGATGGAACAGGATATTTTTCTTCTCCAAATGAGGATAGTTCTTGATCGCATCGTTTAGTTTCCCCTGTAGCAGATCGTAATATTCACCGGTTATGGTTTTTCCCTTACCAAAATACAGTTATGATTTCGCCGTGACATACCCAAAACCCAGTCGCTTTCCTATTGAAGGGGTTGTTTCTGAGCACTTGTCAGTTGCAACCCACTGTTTTGGCTGTCCCTACGTGAAGTGGTGGATCCAGATTTCGTCGACTGTCCCATACCGTCACCAAAAATCACCTGGATGCTATTTAAACAGCTTCAAATTCTGCGCGGAAGTGATAACTTGTTCTCTTTTTTGGTCAAACTTTATTAAACGTACCTTTACATCGTCGATAACTTTTTAATTAGCGAATGATGTGCAATATATTATGTACCCGATCTCCAGAAACTCCTACACCTTCAGCAATCTTCACTCCCCATCGCTTAGCAAACACCGTGTCATGGATTTTTTTTTTTTTTTTCAATAATTTCGGGAGAACAGACATCCGAAATGGTCCGCATCGTTTGTGCTCGTTCAGTCACATCTACACTCATCAAACCATTTATACACCATTCTAAGCATAGTTACAGACTCGCCGCTTGTCCAGCATTGCCATAGTTTCTGCTGGTGTTGCTATTTTATAAAATTATGTTTTATTAACAAGGAAATTCCTGTTTCTCCGTTTTGAGCGCTTATTTACAAATTTAAGAAGGAAAATGGCTGTAAAACACAGACTAAACTTCGTAAATGTTTAACCACGTACACCCTTTGACAAAAATAAATAAATAAAAAATAAATAAATTAAATAAAAACGAGTTCTCTCCTAGACGCAAAATTGTTCTAAGACCTACTCGTTACAGCGCGCGATTCACAAGGTAACCAGCAAAACTGTATAATCACTGCAGCAGTTGTGTTATATGGCAGGTACTAAAGACTCTGTCTAGCATGCGTGTGTTCTATCAGCTCTGTGACAGAGTATACATGGATGTCGTGATGAAGCACTGTTTATAATAAACGTTTGTAAAATATCGTGAAAAATTAGTTTCGTATATTGTTTCCCATAACTTATTATATGTATTTATTATAACGAATATTATCATGTTTTCTTCAGTATTTGTTCTATCTAAATGCAATATGCTGCACATGCAAGAAAGACAAATTCAAGAACCCTGAGTTGATGCAGTGTTTTCGAGCGTCCCCGAAGTTCTCTGATTAACGCAAATTCTGGCGACAGTTTTTTTCTTTGTGTGTGTGCGCACGCGTCATAGGGTTTACCTCATCCCTCAACAAGTCCATGTTGGCAACATAACATTGAAAACAATACAGCACTACCACTTTTTGGCTTGGCACGGACTTATCGAATAGCTTACTTATTGCAATATGAAATTTGAGAAAATTATATATTTTAAATCCCTAATAAACGTTGCAGGCATTAAAAATATTATCCTAAAATAAACTAGTACTTCAAGGATATTGCCGAAGGGAAAGTAGAAAACGTGGAAAAGATGAAACAGTCATTTGATAAATACTTTGAACTATGATCTATGGATAAATATATTTTCTGTCTACAGCAGGAGAAACAAAAAGAGAAAAAGAAAAAAAAAAATACAGATCCAAAACGCCATCGCTGTCGCTGCATTACATTTTATGTTGTTATGTTGGAACTTTGCCGAGACTTTCCGGGACAAGAGCAACAGGATGGAACCTTTAGCAATGTCTCATTTTCCAGAAACCCTAGCAGTAGTGCCAACTTTCTCGACCCGCAATTAGATTATATCAAATGAGTTTCAAAGGAAAATATGCATCATCTGTAATGGACAGGAAATGAAACACCGTGCAAACCCCCGTAATCACGCATTTGGAAGAACCAATAAGAAGCCCTCTTGCTTGCCGGGCGCAATTCGATATTTCAAAGACGTCAGGAAACAATGGGACACCTTCATCGCTTGAATACAAATAGAGCATCATTTACATACAGTAGTAGTAGGCTTGGTGGGGGGGGGGGGGGGTGAGATTCTCCACGACAGCCCATGCCTACGCTTACACGGGAGCGACAAAAATCACCATTGCCTACAGGCGCTGACGTATCTAAGGAAAATCCTGGACGTGACCATTCTCATTTAATTTCTAAAGCGTTACTCTGCGTGGGCAAAGAAAACTAAGCTTATGGAATGTTGTGGTGCGCATGTGTTCGTTACATAGTATTTTAGTGATGCATATATTTCATGGCATAAAACTGGGTGCATCTAGGAGAGGCCTTCCAGATTTGGTGATGAAATAATATATTTTTGGAATAAATTCTAACATTGACCGTTGTTTCCGTTTCGTGACTGGGAAAAACATTCTCTTCTAAATAATTGCGCCCTGTTTGCAGTATTTTCTTCTATCTTTTAATTTTGTTTTGGAAATTAATTATATATATATGCATACTCCTTTTCATTCTGCATTCATGCTATAATTTAGTTTATAGGTTTCCGTCCAGACTCAAAAATTAGTTTTGAATACATCCTTTTATCTTAGCACATTTATACTGGGTATTTTATGGTCTGCCGCCCATTCTACGACAGGCAACAGCTTGGAAGTCAAAGCGATAACTACTTTGTAGATGTAGATGTAGATGTAGATATACAGATTATCTCGACATACAGTGAAATTTCGGTACAATAGCAGGTTCTTCTGTTTTCAGTACCTGTTATTGTACTTCAAAACATGACTACCTAAATGAAACTGTACTTCATCGATAAATTATTCTGTCATTAACGTTTTGTAATATTCAATTTTAGAAAAATATTCGAATATCAGCATCACTTGCCAGCAGTTTGTCGTCAACAGCGACTTTGCATGCACTCAAATTTGAATTTCGGAAAATGACCTGATACACGTGAATAACAATTTTCTAAAAAGGTGCCGAAATGTGTGGATATAACAAGACAACATTTTCAATATCTACTGTCATAAGGTACATATTTATTTTCTTTGTAATTGCGAGAACTTGAATCAGTTGCGCGGATATTACATCCTTTTCGCCTGGAGCTACCGCTCTGAGTGCCGACCCGCCAGTTCGGGTATTTCTTACTTTTTAGTTAGTCAAGAGGAATCAGATATTAGAATCACATTTTATTCTGTAAGCAGTATCTTATTAAATTGTATTTATAATTATTTACAAGAACAGAACACAGACACTTTGATTGGTAATATAGGTGTACGTATAAAAAACCAAACGTATTATTAGAGTCCAGTTTTCTCGAGTCCATTTATCTCAAGGTTGTGTCGTTACGGAGTGCGACCACAGTGAACCGAAATGGGAGCAGAGCGAGTCAGGAAGCGGGTTGTAGAGGCACTGTGCATGTCCATTACGTTAACAGGCATCAGAAACAGTAATTTTAAGGTACACAGTATAAAGAGGCTATGAATAGTATTGTACACAGATGTTGAGCTCAGTCTGTTAATAACTATCAAGCTCTCCTATTAAAAAAAATTGCAAAATGTGACAAGCTATTCTCAAAATGCATTCTTTTCCACAAAAATAATATATTACTCAAAAGTTAGTATTGTTTTTTTCAGTATTTCAGTTAGTTTTTTATATATAATTTAGCGTAGTAAACGTGCAAGTAATTACTTCCAAGAAAAATGAAGTTTTAAGATAAGATTTGCATGATATGAAAAAATATCTATGTTAAAAATGACTACTCACTTGCATTTTACTTTTTCCTGTTTTTCTCGACATTTTGATATTGTAAATATCAAAATTCACGAAGTGTTCCATTAATAAACAAAAATCAGATTAGAACTAAAATTACTGACATAACACCACAAGAAATAGTAGTAACTTTGAGAACACACCACTAACATAGAAATGTTCCCATACAGAAAGAATTTTATACTTCTAAATATTTATCATAAACATTATTGGCAGCCATTTATTAGTTTTCTTCTAGACTCCGCTGCAATTGAATACGATTGTGCGCCAGCGAAAAATTATGAATACAAATAAAATTGAAATGACTGTCGAACCATTGATTGTAATGTATGTAAAGGGAAAATTTAAATATGACAAACAAAACATAGATAAGAAGTAGGTATTGATTTAAACCTTCAGAAAAGCTTCTATAGGTTTGTACAAGGAGGTTACAGACCGAAACTGCGTAATGGGAGAAGTCAGTCAAGATCGTATAATAATATTCACAGGTAGCAGGGAGGTTTTATTAATGTATTTATCAGGGCTTTCATTGTGTTTAAATTGTGTGCTAATTGTTCCTTGTTAGTTAGGCGCTTTATAAATATAATCTTAAAGAATTTGTTTTTATGTACGATATATGTGTGAAAACGACTCCTTATACAGAAGTCGTAAATCGATTCGCAAGAAAACATTCCATCAATCATGTTTTAGGTGGAGAAACTGTTCGCAAACTTGTTAAAAAGTTACAAGAGACAGGATCTTTCAATGACAAGAAACTTGTTCCGAACCGTTGTGTTCTTACGAAGAAAAACTAAATGAAATGCAGGAATTTCTTACGCAGATATCAGCAATACATTGCTGCGGAGGGATATAATTTCAATATCTGATATAACACAGGACAGCGCTTATTTATCAGTTTTAAATAGCATAATGTTATGCTTTCAGGAAATACGAGATAGAAATATAACTTTACGCGAGGGATCCTATCTCTAATTTTTTTTTCCAGGTTGTGGCGGCGGCACTTTCCCAGTATTTAGCCACACTCAGACGGCTCTTAACTGAAATAACCTTACTGTAATTTGTTAAAATAAGATTAATATTTGGTAATGTAACATACGACATTTTGTTATCCCCCAAAGTTGCGGCGGCGGCACTTCCCCAGTATTCAATCAGGCTCAGGCGGTCCTTAACTGAAATAATCTTGCTGTAATATTTTTTTAAAAATAAGACCAATGCTTTGTTAATGTAGCATACGACATTATGTTATCTGTACACTTAAATCAAAAAGCAATTGTACGTTTGTTTATTATAATTAATGAATATTTCTTATACACAAGGAGTAATAAGAATAATACAGAGGTAAAACGATCAACTCATAAACCACTATTCAAATAATTGGAATTTTATTATTAGTTTGAGAGTACATTGTAGCTGTACTTTTATTTGTAGTAGACAACTCAGAAGTATTCACAAAAAAACTCAGATATACACAGCAAAGAAACCAGACATAGGCAGGACTTACACAGACAAGTAACTGTCAGTGTAAGCCTCTCCAAAAAGTGTTTACTATAGTATGGTATTAGTTATCATCTATTAAAGAAACTGCATACTAATAAAAATGATATATCATTCACACCTTCTCTAGAGAGGAGGATTTCATACAGTCAAAAAATAAGTGTACTAACATTCCATTGAGTTAAATTAGTTTTATAAATATACTATGTAAATACTTTAAGCTATTATTATGTAAATGTTCTAATAATAAATAGTTTTACTTACCATTAATATATATATATATATTTTTTTTCTAAAATGACATTTAAATATAAACTATAGTAAAATGAACATGTCTGACAAATTCTGCACCAGAATTAAAATTTGTAAATAGGAAGAGTGTGACAACTTACTCAACTGTACGAAATCTACATATGCTTCTACATCCTAGAATTAATCACAGTTTGCTCCGGGCATATGGATTGGAAAAATTTAAACCAAGTCTACTAAACTGATTGAAGTTAACCAAGAATGATTGAGGATTATTACAAGTTTTCACACTTTGAAGTGAAAAGTGAACAGAATGGTTGTAAACCACAAAAGTTGATCATTTACCTGTAGTTTACAATTAGTTCATGAATACCGTGATAAATCTGGACAATTCTAGGAAGTGATGCACTGAAGAGAAAATCTCTGATCCTGTAAATCAATTTAATTAAATAAAAAATTTAATTTAATTTTAATGTGTTTTATTAGTTATCTTAAGAAAATTATTAAAATTTTACTAAAACAATATAAATATAATTTCAATTTTTTTGTACAATACTTAGTATTCTCACTTATTTTACATGTTTTATATTTATTTTTTATCAATAACAATATGAATAAAATACGACAAACAGCTGTTTCACTTTACAAATAGGCTATGTCTGTATCAGCTTGTTTATATTAGTTCTAATATTCCCACGATCATCCCTGGCTTATCTTGCCGTTAGATTTATATGACATTTGATTTAAATCAGTAATGCTCATGGGATCTGCCCTGAAAACTACCTTAGGTCCTGTGGGTGCAGGTTGGACGAACAGGAGAGTGCAAAACTCTGTATTCAGATAAGATTACAACGCTTCAAAGATTACAACGTTTTTTACTTTTCATAATTTAATTACTGTAATAAAAATAGGTAATTAAGTTGCTAACTTTAAAGAAACTTAAATCGCTCTTTTATAAAAGTAAAAATATAAATCAACATAAAGGCTTAAATAGAAAATAAACGCTTTTCTTTGAAATATAGTTAATTTTATATTGCACTTAACATCATATATGTGTTTGTGCTCACAAACATGTAATAAATCTTTACTCATGTACTTACACTAATTTAGGTGAATCACAGGTGTTAAATGGTTGTCGCTTATCTGTCTGTGACTCTTTTAGAATAGAAATATATGGTACCAAATATATTTTGCTGCGTGCTTGTTCAGACGCGTTAAACAATCTTGTGAGATATAATAGAATTTATTAGCTATATCATTAGTTTGAATATCTCTTCAAGCAAACTGTCACATTTGAGACCTATTAATTCCATCGGTACATCAACAGAGAATGGGAACATCAGCATTTGAAAAATCCAACTGAAGAGATTCATTTCACTGAATCTTTCCTGAAATGCCTATTGTAAGATATTTAAAAAACGTCACAAATTAAGTAAATTGAGAATCAGTTATTTGTACTCTGTCAAAGAGGCGGCCTGTAATGCATACTACAATTCTTTATGAAATAATCGTTTCCTACTCCCTCTCCTCCAATTTTTCAGTAAGAGCTGATTTGTTGCAACTCAACCAGCAAAAGGTCTGCTGAACTGTTGAGTCGTTTAACACTTTGATAAAAGATATATATTAGAACTAGTGTTTAAATTGTATGGATTTCTCATATGCGTATTTCAAAATAATATTCAGCTCTTTGAATTAAAAGTAAAATACCTAAAATGTAATATAGCGGGTGTAAAAAAATATATGTTACAAGGCTCGGTGTGGTAGATAGATGGATACCATGTGATCACATGTTGTTGATAAACACATATCCAGAAACGCTTTTTTACGTGCTAGCGTCTCTGAAATGTGGAGGAGGACGCAGGCAGTAAGGATCACAAAATTGAAATACTGTAAGTAAATCGCATTTTAATCAACTATAGAAAGTGCTCAATATGGCTATCATGAACGTCGATATGTTTTGTGCATCGCATGGTTATGTCACGTCGAGCTCTTGGAAAGATTCCCGGCATCTCGGATGACTTCAAACTGCTACTTGCAGTGGTGCCACAAGATCTTGTCGTGTCTCTACTGGAGTCTTGTACACCAGAGTTTGCATGTACCCCCAGAAAAGAAATTCAATAGTGTCAGGTCAAGTACGCGAAAGGGCACATACCTCACAATCGAAGAGTGCTGGAGCGCCATCATGCTGGGACTATATCGTGCAACAGCTTTCTAAAGAAAACTCTTCCAGATACTCTGGTGGCTGTGGGATATAATGAAGGACTGCTGTGCATCACGTAACAGCTGAAGCAGTACCCGGTAAACAACCCTTAACTAATGAATGCGACTTCTGCTGCTTGTCGCGGCGTCTAATGTTTGTTTACCTACAATCATTCCCCTCCCGTTTCGGAGGCTCTAGCGAGTAAACACAGCATTCTGGACATTGGTTTATGAACAACACATGAGCACATGGTAACCCTTTACCTACCACCGAACCCTATAACATATTTTTTTACATTCGGTATAATAACAGAAATTTAGAAAAGTCCACGAAAGAGGGATAATTGCTAAATAAATATAACAGATTTTTAATGATATTTGCTTTAGAAATAACAATATGCGTAAAATACGTAAATATTTTCAACTTTCCCGTTGTATATTTTTTAAATGTTTTATATTGAAAGCAGAGGGAAAATTTCTAAACAGGAACACCTGATACGCAGTCTCCAACAATTTTTATGACAGCGATATCGCCTTAGGTGGTCTCGATCCATTTATTTGCCCGACACAGAGTCTACAACATGAATATTGATGCGTGTCAATATCATACAAATGTCTCGCTCAACAGTCATGACCAGTGGCCAACTGCCTCGCCCAGATTCAGTTCCATGCATTCGCAATTCTTTCTTTCTCTCCACACCTCAGGAAACATCACACACCAGCTGCTGTGTGACTCATGGGTTTATTTCTCTCTTTTGCACTCTCTGTGAAGCACCTATGGACTCCTTACGTTTATCTTCACTCCCACAAAGAGCTTTAGTCAGGCCTTTGACATTCAAAAGTTTGGTACTGAATACTCTCAAGGAATAACCTAAAACGTTTACAGCTCAAATGAAATTAAGGAGATAATAGTCTTCATATATTGTTAAAAGAATGTTTATATTCTTAAAATAGGGGGGAAGCTAATTCTATGTTCAGAATTCCATTATCAATCACTTTATTTTGTTTTATAACAAACTGAATAATATATATATATATATATTTATTTATTGCGAGCTTCAAATAAATGGTTTTAGGGAGCAAACTATTTAGCTAATGATTAGTTTTTATTCATGCTAATATAATTTCATATTATGCTTCATTTAAAATTGTCATATCTTAAGAATCATTTAAGAAGCTATAATTATCCAAATGAAATATACTCTATCTAAATGTAATATTTTTTAAATTATTAATTTTTAGCTCTTATCAGAAAGACCCTTAGTTAAAGAACAAGTAACTTTAATAATACAATATGTTTTAATTCCACTCATCTTATTATTACTTTTTCTTGTGTTTTGTACGAAATTTCAACCTGGATATTTGACAGTAGGCTTCATTTAATTTCTTGCATGTTTATAATTTATTTTATTCATTCATATTTTGTTGCAAAATAAAGTGCATCTTAATATAAAGCAAAAAGAGCATTTCAAGAATACAAATAAAGAAGAAGAGGTAGAAGAAAGAATATTAAATTCCTTATATTCAACTTAAATAAGGGTTGGGAAAACATAGTGGCATCAAATCTATCTGATAAACCGCTCAATAATTATCACTCTGTGCCATACTTCTGAAGGGGGTTGGATAGTACTAGCACAACTGTTTTTGTTGATGTCAACAAATGCGCGCCTTACTTTTTTTGATTGATTTATTTATGGACGCTCTTTAACATTTCAGGTCATCAGCGTCCCATTCAACGCAGGGCGTGAAACGGCCGACAAATTTTGCTCAGAGGCCTCTCTTTCAGGCTTGAGGTTCTTTATCGTGCCGTAAATGTACGACACGGACCCACGGCTTTACTTCCCTTCCAAAGGAAGCCATACTTAGGATTTTTACACCCGAAAAAATCCATCGGTCCTGGCCGGGTTCGAACCCGCGTTTTGGGTTTAGGAGGCAAGTATGGTAACCGCTACACCACCAGGACCGACGTGCATCTTACTTCTCAAAGCTCAAAGGATTGCTTCGCTTGTATGGAAACGCTTTCTTCTGAGTTTGGAAGGTAATCGAAGTCTCGGGTATTCAAGTCTGGTAAATATGGAGGGTGTTGATATGCCTCCCACCCTCACCGCACCAGCAAAGCTTTCATAGTAGTAGAAGTGTGATACCAGACAGTATCATGCAGGACATTGGGCGCATAGATTTGAAATATTCTCCATTTTCTCAGCAAAAGACCAATAGACAATGTTCCAGAAATGCCGCATTAAAATTCAGGCCCCAAAGATCTGCGTGATTATCACATCTTGCACATCGTATATTACTAGCATCACGTTCATATTTTTGGACCATTTGTCTTTTTTATGAGCCGGAGTGCCGTCATTCATTGGTCTGGCGTTTTAATTTTGACTAGTAAGATAGCGCCTACGTTTCATTCGGTGCAATGATCTGGCCAATGAACATGCAACCCATCTTCGTGCATCAATTGGTCGCCTGAAAGGGCATAACGGTGCCATATGTGAACATCCAGAAAGTGGTGAGGTAGCTTTGCTAAACCCAAGCAGTCATGCAGCACTTGGATATTGTCGGACGGGCTATTTCAATATTTGAAAGCAATTCGCTTACTGTACATCATCTGCCCATCTCATTGAATAAACTCTATTTAGTGTGCCGCAGAGCCAGGGCAATATATATGTCACACATCCTTCACACTATCAGATCCTTGTCGAAAAACGAACACCCAAAGCGCCACCGCCTAATATAGCAAGCTATCATTGACACATATATCTTGTAGACCTTCATGACTTTCTTTAGTATTTCTTATATATGGCATCTTAATTTTTTTTCCATTGCTCTGACACAAACTTAGAAAATATATCTTTTGTCGGTGCTATTTAACCCAACTACTTCATACCTTTGTTCGTATGTTCGTAAACTCTACAATTATCGACAATGGCTGTCTGGAAAAAGTCGGCCTTTCCTCTATTAATACTCAACATTAGTCTCACTGCAATGTGGCGCATTGTTATCATTGATTTGGGTGGGCAGCTACCCTCACGTAATGTTTAAAACGAGAAAACAAAATTGATGCCAAACAAATTATACGTTTCTGCAGATATTTACAAGTAAGTTAATGAGAAAGGCCCAGTATTCATGAAAATACTCCAATTGGCCCTTTCAGTTGAAATTGAAAGAATCTAACCCAAAACTAACATTTGAAGTACCTTTGTTATACGTTACAACATTTGAAAATCTGGACACTACAAGTTTGTTTGCTTAAGACATTGATATTAAAAAAAGAATCAGCCATATAAATATCGATCTTCCGATTGATATTTTTGGCACGGGAGATAGATTTATGCTCACTGAATGTTTTGAAATATAAAGGTAGGTCAACAAGATAAAGATTATCGTCTTCACAAAAGCCTTATCAGATGTTATACACTATCTGTCAAGTAAATAATAGCAGCTATAACTTCCGCTCCGCTGTATTTAGTGGTTCATATATAGTTACATAAAGAAGACTATGTGTAGAAGATTGTGACATGTTCAAAATGGAGTATCGAGTTTTTATTAAGTTCTTCACAAAAGGATTTACTCCAAATGAAATTAAACAGTGATTGGACGGTGTATATGGGGAAGCGTTCCCCTCATATTCTACCGTAAAAGAATCGGCCAAACTTTTTCGAATGGGTCGAGAAAGCATTGAAGATGAAGACCGCGCAGGTCGGTCGGCTTAGAGGTGCTCACTCCTGAAAACATTGCTCTTGTAGAAGGAGAAAATATGAAGGACCGGTGGCTTTAAGTTACAGAAATAAGCAAGGTTGGTCCTTTCTAAAACAGCAGTCTTTCAAATTATTCATGAACATTTAAACATGAATAAGGTTAGTGCCTAGACTTGTTTCCTCAGTCCAAAAGTAGCAACGAGTCATCTGTTGTCAGACATTTATGAGTTTCTGCCTTGGCAACGAGAGAGAAGTTCTGCAAACTATTGTTTCAGGAGATGAAACTATGGTCCACTACAATGATCCCATATCCAAATGAATATCAATTGAGTGGCGTAAACCTGGCGAAGCATCGCCTCTAAAGGCCAAGATAACCAAGAAGATCATGGTCATAATCTTTTGGGACTGTGAAGGAATACTTTTCATTGACTTCAAGGAGAGGAACCACAGTAAATGCTGGCCTACTGCACAGACTATATGCTTCTATCAAAGAGAAAAGGCAAGTAAAACTGACTGGTGGTGTGTGACCTCTTCACAACAATGCGCATGTGCACACAGCTTTGTTGCAATGGAAGCTGTGGAGAAATGTGGCTTCAAGGAGACCGAACTTATAATCCAGATCTAGCTCCCAGTGTTTATTTCCTCTTCTCAAAACTCAAGAAGGGTGTGACAAAGAAGTGATGGATGCTGTTTGTGCCTATTTCGCAGACAAGACTTCTGACTATTGGTGGGGGGGGGGGGGGTGAAATGTTAATTCAAAGAGGTGAGAACTGTATTATAATAAATGGTAACTATATTACAAAGTGAAATATAAATTTTGTCTTTATCATACCTAGAAAGTGATTAGGCCAGAAACTTGTGGATCTACCCTCGTAAGTCGTGTCAGTACAACTAGATGCCTGCTGTGTAAGTAAATAAAGTATCTCACACATCACCAAATGTGTGCTTTTTTCATTCCTTTGCAAGAATTCTATCTATTATCCATGTACTGATAGAGACTGTGTATCCTGTTTGAATACACTTTTGTACAAAACAGATTCATACTTTCTGGAAGAGTTAAAACTTACTTTCGGTCAACACAATAACATTGTTGTTCAACGCGAACAACAGTGAATGAATGTCAGAGAATTTGGCAAACATAATCAACAATTTCAATATCTATCTTTTTTTTTTTCCTTCCTAAAAGCTAATTTGTTGAAGTTCTTTTATGAATTGACATTGAAGCATAAATACTAAAGCCTGTAACCGTAAACAGCCGCGTGCTGTTCTAGAAGTTGTTTATGTAAATACTAATGTTCCAAAAAATATACCCCAAGGCTACAAAAACAGAAATGTATTAGAAAGTTGTTTTTTTAAAATTGAATTCTCTCAGAGCACCTAATATTCAAACATTAAAAACAAACAAGTAAATAAAGAATTTTAAAAGGCAGGTTACGTGTTTGATCCACAATGGAGTTCAAGCCTGGAGAGTCGATGGAACTGCGGTATATCTTGGGTCGCTCAGCAATCGCAGAACTACAGCATTGTATTTAACTCTTAAAATCAAAATTATGTATAGACGCATATTTGGAAGTAGAGATGTAAGTACACATTGGACATGGAAAGCAGAAGAATGCAGTCTACAAATTGTTTTTAGTAACTACCGCTGTAATTTACAATAGATACACGCCTTGCGTTTTGGGATGGAATGCTCCAGCAAAACAATAACATCTAGACAGGAGTCTCAAAGCAGGGGAAGAGAGCATGGCATCTTCCTACCAATACCCTAGGGTTCACGAATTACATCGCCTCGCACGGTGATAGCATCTTTCCTAAGGAACCCAAATCCCAACAAGAAGGGGAAATCACACGTAGAATATTCAATAAGGAGGAGAATTGAGTTATGTAAGCAAGAGTGCGATGGGTCCAGGCAGATAGCCACACAGGGATAAAGCACTATGTGATTTATTATAGTCAGCCAAAGGAAATCATTTCTGGCATTAAATATCGATGAAAGATACTTGATGACCGATTCAGAAAATTTACTCCATCTCTGTCTTTGAGAGCAATACACGTACCTACAAAGGGGGGAGGGGACGTTTGTTCAACATCGTTAATGACGTTATCACGTTTTGGTTACTGAAATGAATTCAAATAATTTTATATGCAAATACGAGCCGGTTTAGAATGTTAATTAGTGTCTGATTATAATAGAGTTAATAAAGTAACTAATGGGCGAGGCCTATACTATAATATCCAGGGTTTATTGTGGTACAAATCGCCACATTGTCCCTGGGTCTGGTAGTTGATGAGTTGGCTTATCCCGTAGTGTGTGCCAAGAATTTGGATGACATTAATTCGCGTACTAAATAAAAATGATTAATAAATGAGTAATTAATTACAAAAAATTAATTCAAAGACTGACATTATGTGCTTAGATAATAGACTCGGTGTTAAATAGAATTAGTTCATTCCATATTCTTTCATATATCGAAATTTATACATGTTTTTAATATCCTTTTGCAAGATATTTGTATAATTGGTTTAAGGTATGGTATTACATATGATGCACATTTTTCTGGATTCACTTATGTGTATTTACGTTTTTCTAAATATTCTTTCATTTTGAATTGGTTACTTACATATAGCACTGTTCTTTTAAATGCTAAAAATCTTTATTTAAAAATCAGTTAAGTTTTTCATTTCAGTTCAATTCAGACCCCTTAGGTAAAGAATATATTAGTTCTTAAAAATAATATACCAATAAATGAGACTTTAACCATACTTTTTGTAGACTTAAGTTCATTTTAATATTATATTATTCTTTTGCCAGATTAGTAATTCAAACAAATCAGAATATCTATCTATCTATCTATCTATCTATCTATCTATCTATCTATCTATCTATCTATCTATCTATCTATCTATCTATCTATCTATCTATCTATCTATCTATCTATCTATCTATCTATCTATCTATCTATCTATCTATCTATCTATCTATCTATCTATCTATCTATCTATCTATCTATCTATCTATCTATCTGTCTGTCTGTCTGTCTGTCTGTCTGTCTGTCTGTCTGTCTGTCTGTCTGTCTGCCTGCCTGCCTGCCTGCCTGCCTGCCTGCCTGCCTGCCTGCCTAACCACCAATCCTACCATTCATACATCTATATCTGCTGGAAATCTGGAAAGTAAAATGATAAGAAGGTTTCTTGAATTATTAAAGGAGTAATGGAAATAACTCATGAGGAATGTAAAATACGAAGAAACATTGCGCTCTAAAATACAAAATAATCTACATGTGCTAGGAAAATTGGATTGTTATGGACTTAAGAAAGAACATAACAAGGTTTCTTGTAATAATAACACAAAACTATTCTGTTAGTATTAGAAATACCGATTATTATATACTTTATAACAAGAGGAAATAAGCAGGAATTACTAGAAACTGATATTATTTATTTTTTTAAGGTTCAACAACGCTCATGATCTAAGATCTTTTAGTCTCTTCGGAAGTAATGCGATAACAGACTAACAAATACTGGGGCCCCAATATGAAAAGCCTCCACACTTGTGGATATACCTTCTTCAAACCCTCTTCTCCTTGCAAAGTCGGACTGTCTTCTGACTTAGTGACTATAAAGGCAATGTCGGGAATAGCATGACCGCATTTCCACATCCCCACATTCCACACGTCCTTTCATTATGTCCGAAGATTAAGCCATGATTACAGTTGTCTGTGCAATGCTGCATTTGCGCGGCAGCTGCCGTCATCGTTGCATGTTTACCAACTATACATACTTTGTGACGATCAGGGGTGAGTTAAATGTTTTATGGCATAAGACGAGATTGTTTTATTAACTTGATACAACAATGTACTAATATTTGCTTTTATTAGTTGCAAACTTCAAACAAATCTACGTCTCAAATGTCAGTGATAAATTCATATTTTAAAATTTGCATATATATCTAGATTCAATTTCCACCGACTTTTTGCTTGCTTAGTTTGATTTGTATTTGTCTTTTATTTGCCTGATTCTTGTTTTTAAAATACCAGAACTTCATTCCAAATATACACATTCTAGGTTGTAAATGACTATCTATTCTTATGTATTATTGTTATTATTATTATTATTATTATTATTATTATTATTATTATTAACCTAAAAGATTTAAGCATAAGATATTTGAAAAAAAAAATGTATCTGGATTCTGTGATTAAACCATGATAGCAAGATAAGTGTTTATGTTATTCCATTTGTGGTTTTTCTTATAGAGCTCAAATAAATTTGAGTTTAAAAATAATGTGCAGAAATATGTATTGTTAAATAAACAGTCGAAATAAAAGTTTTCATTAAGTATATTGTTTAAATATTAGAAAAATTCAAGCATATTGCGAATACAATTCTAAATTCTAATTATTTATTGGTGTTACGTAAAGCTTTGGTCGCAAGTGAGCTAAAAGAGTAGATAGGAACATTGTATGCTGCATGTTCATTTAGACTGTTTGCGGATGACTAATTAGTACTGGAAGAATGTTCACATGAAATATTTTAAAAGCAATTAAGGAACGTTTTACATTACATTTCAATTGCTCAGGGAGTTTCTGCAAAAAGAGTAATTAAAACAATTAAAAACCTGAATTAACTTAATGTGACAAAGTTTGCTGTGTTAACAAATCAATACCTTTTACATTTAAAGTAACAAGATTTACATTAGTTTGTCTATAGAGTTTCAATATATTCTATTCGTTTATTCTATTCGTTTCTTGCACTATTAGATTTGTTTTTGCAAACGAATACAAAGAATTTAGAAACAAAAGTCCTCCAAAATGTTTAATTTAAAACGTTAATTATAGTGAAAAAAATTGTTGGAATAAATTTTGTAGTTAAACTAGCATTATACTACATCAGTTTGTATTAGTATTATAAATTACATATGGATTAAAGAATGATTTTAAACAAATAAATATCCCTTATTGTCGTCT
Source organism: Metallyticus violacea (assembly GCA_030762175.1). NCBI lineage: Eukaryota > Metazoa > Arthropoda > Insecta > Mantodea > Metallyticidae > Metallyticus > Metallyticus violacea. The sequence continues at coordinate 36,257,288 of CM060840.1, read as the reverse complement.
GAAGCTTTTAAAACACAGGATACATTTAAGCCAAGTGTAAGCTGAATTCAAAATATTTCAATTCTGAACAGTGCATTCTAAACGTTGGCCCACGTGAATGTTACTGTTTTATACATAGGTAGGTTTTCACATTAAATTCTCGAAATACTGCTTAGATTTTTTATAAAATTATTAAAATAATGAAAATGCTTAATTGCTGTGTGCGATGCAATATATACGAATATTACCAAAAATTTAACCAAACTTTAACTTTGAATATCTTATACTAAACTTGCTTAACCAGATCGTGTCTTTTTTTCCTTACCTCTATTAGAATTGTTTTCATTTTATTGTACAAGTTATCATAAGTTCCGAACAGCCTTACCTTAAGAATTAAGAAGTGCTGGGTGGCCTATGAAACACCGGCCCCATCTCGAGCGTGCCACGGCAAGCCAAATAATGAAGGAATACTGCTGAAGAGGGGAAAGAGAATTTATGTTATTGAAATTCCATTTCAACGTGCTTCGGAACGAAGAAGCGGTTTGTTCCGAGGGAAAGTGCAACAAAGACTTTAAAACAAACAAACAAAAACTACATCTGTGCGGCCGCGAATGTTCTAGCACTCTGTACAGGTGTATATCGGGCACTTTGCTGCGTCCCTTTTACAAATAATGTAATAATATTTGTAATCTCCTGTCATATGACAATCTTGAAATAGTGAACCAGATGGATGTTAATGTAAAATGGAAGTGCAAAAGCAGCCTCGAACGGTAACTAAGCAAATAACACATTTAAAGTATATTATGTCATTTATTTCTTTGGGCTTTGCTTTACGTAACGGTGACATATACAGTCGGCAGCCGAGCGCACACCTTAGTACTTTTGGCTTGAAATGTAAGTTACGACACTTATCGACAATGGCACACACAAAATAGAGTACACATATTTTTCAGAATTCAAAAATCGCGAGATAAATTTTAGCAGTAACACATAAATATACCTAAAATTATTATCTTTAAAAAATCTTTTAAAATTTCCTTTATTAACCCTTATTAGCTACAGACGTTGTTGAGTTCAAACAAGTTAATTGCTTCCCAGATACGCTGTGATCAAATGGAAAACCACATAGGTACTAGAAGAAGTTGTCAACGTTTTGGACGCCCAAAAGAATAGAAAGCACATTACTTATATTAGAGAAAGCATTGTATTATTAAATAGTTTAAGCAAGTGTTTTCCATCTCAATAACTTCAAGGAAAGTATTTCATTTTCATAATTGAACCTACGGCAGTTTAGGGATCATTTGGAGATGGAAGAGTACAAAATATTGACCTTTTTTGGCCAACTGCGCATAAATAGCTATACATCTGAAGAGACACGTAGAAGAGAATGAAATGACAAAAATTGAAAGTACAAGAGGATCAGTTCTAAATCATCTAGTTCTTTGTAGTTTTGTCTCACCTTGTGTTATAATTAAATCACGAGGGCAATAAATTAAATTATTTTACTAGGTATACTTGGTATGCGCATCTGTTTTCCTCAGAGACTTCGTGACATGTCTCGTTATACATGGAATGAGTTATTTCTGTGTTGTGCGGCACGTTATGCAAGCCGCCGGTTTCTTTTGCGCTCGCTTTGTGGGCTGTATTTATAACCAGAAGACTCTTCATCTGTTGACCCTCGAGTATCAGCGTCCTCTTTTATAGCCGTTCCTGCTTCTCTGCTCTTTATAATATTAAATATGTGTTTGCTTTCTTGCAGGAGATTAGGCAATTCTTTCCAGACTCAAGCCAGTACAAATAATGATAAATAACACAAAAAAGAAAAGGGCCCTCGAGATCCTTTGTACGTCAAAGACAAGAATTCAGACCAGCTCCTCTACAAGCATAAACACAGGAAAGGGAAATGTCATTCCAATTATTGAAGCACGGCAGTGACTTGAAATATCTCACCAAACACTTCAAAGCCCAGAAAATCACCATTAATTTAGACGGTGAAACAGAACCACTTCAAAGCAGTTTTCCTGTCCCTTTCTCCCGTTCTCTCTATCTCTGTTTTAGGAACATGTTCTCACACACTCAAAAGAAGTACAACTCAAGCAAAACGACGCGCTGAACGTACCCACGTAGAAAAACCATCAACAGTCTCTCTTTCCCTCGTACTTGACAAACGTTTAGTCTATCACAAGCACCTAGGTACTACATTTATGATGCAGAGCTCTCGAAACCAAGATCATAATACTCAAGTCGTTTCATTAAATGCCGCTTGCACATTTGATTAAGAACCAACAGCATTCCTCTCTCTTAAAGCACTATTGCTTAATATTCCGGCTTCAGTTTACTAATTGCATGTCGCCTATACGTCTCTTCTCATTCTCTTATTCTCGTTTGTCTCCTCTTATTTCTCTTTTCTTCTTTCTATTTCATTGTCCCTTCAAATCTTTTTCACATTATCTTCTTTTAGTCATTTTCTTCCTTAATCTTCACATTCCAATTTGAGATTTTCCCCGTTCTATTCATCACCTTCATCTCCTCGACTTTTCTCCTATTTCCTCTTCTTCTTGTTCTTCTATTTCTATTTTCATCCTTTTCTTTGTGTTTTTCCTAGTATTTCTGGATTTCAGCTTTCCTCTTAAAATCGTTTTAATGTTATTTTCTTATACTTTTCTTAAGGTCTTCTTTCATTTGTTATTTGTTTATAACGTACATCATTATTAGATTTCAATTTCAAAGGTAACTGCATCACTTCTAGCGAGCGGAAGAAAATAAAAAAGTGTGGTATAGTACAGTTTTAACATACATAATTTGGTGTATTTTTTAATAAGCTGATTGAGAAAATAAACCCAATGATAGCTGCTCGTGATTTTAAAACAATATTAAATGTCCTCGTTAACAATTTTAAATGCAATGGATTTATAACAAGATCGATTAATTAATTTAAGCTTGGGTTATTTTTTCCCCCACCATCTTCTGTAGAATCAAAATGTTGAAAATTACGAGATTTTATCTTTTAATAATATTAACAATACAAGACTAATATTTTAAAATGCATTTACCTTAATGCAGTTCCGAAATGAGATTTGTACAAATTCAAAAAATACGTTAATTCAAAAGAAGTCAACAACACTAAGTTTATGAATCTAAAAATCTGACATAAATGCAAGGAAGGATTGGTGGTTAAAGTAATTTGTTCATGGTGGTATTAACTTCCTCTGAGCTACCCGTTTGTTGAGTGCGCTTTGTTTTGACACGAAAGGAAAAGAAGGAAAGAAAGAGGCTGTTGTTAGACTAGGCTTACATGGGGGGAAAATGGGAAGGAAAGGGGGGAAAAAAAAGCATCGTAAATCACGGGAAAAGGACGTAAGTCATTGGGAGGGGTTGAAATTTATCTTTTTCCTGCACATACCGACAGACACAACGTCGCAACAGTTTAACATCGTACATATAAACGCTGGACAGTTTGCTACGGGGTCTTGTAACATTAAGTGTTTAGACAATTCCAGGGAATGTTAGTAGACTTCTACCTTATCTTCTGTCATCTCCTTCGACCAGCATCGCATAGGGTGCTGGGAGTGTTGCTATTTTTATTAGCACTGAAGATTATCGCGATTTACGAAATCAAGGCAAATGTCAGCAGTTAGCTTGGGATGCCTTTCTTCTTATTTTCCCGCGATAACTTAAGTCTGATAATTGCATATTTCTTTATTTTTATCTTTCTTTTGAAGTATTTTACGGTATCGTTTAGTTTATCGAAACCTTGCGTGGCGATGTCTGTGGTGATTAAAAAATATGAAAAGAAAAATGTTGCATCGTTCACTTGGAATTTACAAAAGAAAATTCTTGGTAAACCTTTGCTGAGCAGCGATAATTCAGGTTAAGCTGTTTGCCATGCCATGCCATGGTTGAAAATCGATCGCTAGATAGTGGCTGATTGTTGAATTGCAGCTGGAAGAAAGTTTTGAAATTTAAAACCGAGAGAATAACATCAGCTTTAGCTCTTGTTATTTCTTTATTTTTATCTTCCCATTGCTTTTCCCATCTTCAAACTCGTCTATGAGTTTTATTGTGCTCATTTATCTGCATCGTTTATTTTCTCTTTTATTTTTTCTCTTACACAGAAAAAAAAAAAGAACGTGGTATGTTTTCATTTCTTTTCCCTTTCTTTTTCTTTGCTTTGATCTTAATTCCACAATGCAAATATTATTTGTTGTTGTACTGATTTTTGCGTCATTTATTGATATTGAAAATATTATAACTCCTCCGTCACCCTTGTTTTGGGGGCTGGCTATAAATTTGTTACCCAAACTTGTACCTACGCTCCCAGTTGAGAAAATTTTGGGAGTAAGGGATGAAGCGAGGGAGACATCGAGAGGCCAGAATAAAGAACGGTAAGACCCGAACAGTTTCTAGATTGGACGCAGCACTTCCCCCTCCAAGAAGTTCGAGTGCATTAGAAGAACCGCTTTACATATCAGATGCCGGGGAAGACACCTTTCTGAAGCACCACTTACATCATCAGCCCATCTCGCCTGACACTTTCGACCAGGCAACAGAGCCAACCAAATGGGAAAACGGAAGATTTGTGGAAAGCAAAGACCCATTTCAGCACTCGCCTAAGCAATCGAGGGAAATGGAAAACACCCAAGGACAGTATGAACAGTTCCCAAGAGATTTGAGCCTGGAACCTCCCAAATGCGAATCCCAAGCATTACCCCCTAAGCCAGACCGCTTGGTATTCCTAATTGAACATCAACTTTTCTTCTTAAGTGTTTAGGAATTTATATAAATATAGGATGCCAGAACGCAGAGTTTAAACAAGCATTTTGTATGTAAACCATAGAAATAACATAAATAAAATCTCTTGCATCGTTGTAAGTTGGTGTGTTATTTCAAGAGGACTGAGGCTAACATTTGAGTCAACAATGGTGTAAGTAATAACAGAAGAGTAAGAAACCATAGCATTAAGACATCTTACTTCCCCAATTGACATTTAAATGATATTACTGTTGTAACTAAAAAAAGGTAATAAACAAAGTCACAAAACCACAAGTTTCTGTAATAACTCATTTAGCCTGACGCAAACAGAATACCCTAATTGGTAATGCGAAGGTAAATAGAAGAATCTGGTGAAAGATGATACAGGTAACAATAATATTTAGAAAGTTTTACTGAGAGGCCTCAGGCTTCATGTTCATTCTGCTGTGAGTATTTGGAAGTAAGGAAGTAAGTTTGGGTAAGTGTAAGTGTATATATTTTAATAATGGCTTCCGGCTACATAAAGTAAATACTACGGGTTCAGTTATACCGTTCGTGATCCTATTTACACAAAGGAAATGTTGGGAGAAAAAACAGAAATCCATAGATTTACATACATAAAAACACTGGTCATTTAGAAAATAACCCTTCCGCTAATCATGATGGAAAGAACCGCCACGGGTGGCCAGGGTCGTTAAGGCACGGACCTGTGAGCGGGAGGTCTGGGGTTTGATTTCATCTAGGACTATTACAGTCATAGGGGAAATCGAATCCCAAGGGATTACCCCTTTTTTCTATGTTTTCCCCAGTTCTCATAATGGTAAATGGAATGGAGGTACCCTAAATTTAGACCTGGAACCTTTCTTTCCTTAAAAAATAAAAACGCCTTTCTCGTTTATTATTTCATCTCATGTATCACCAGTGTCCACTGCATGTGATCCCCCTGTAGTTAAAACGGGCGTTAAACACTATTTAAACAAACAAACAAAAATGACAGGATTAAAATTATTCCATTAATAAGCATTTTACATTTGTCATTACATGACATTAAACAAGAGCAATACGCAATTCAACACACACATACACACACACATATGTATATAAACCAATATAAGTACATTGAAATATATAGATACATTATATGTTATGTCTTCTCTAGCCAAAGGCATTCTGTTGTTCTTCTTATCTTCCTAATACATTTACATAGCCCCTACCAATTATTCTTACCCAATTCCAAATTGAGACATGCTACCCTACTCCTTCTCGACCTCTCAAAGTTTTCGGAGGGAATATGCAACCTCCAGCACTCTTTAGCTTCACATTCTGCAAGAACACTTACCCAAATTCCCTTTTACCACACATAGGACACATTTCTTCGCCTGTTTCGTCCGTAATTTTTTGAGCTTTCCTCTAGCGAGGCTCATCCAGGCCTTAGCCGTTCTGTCTTCTCCTGTCATTGCATTTACATATGCTTCCTTCTCCCATACCCCTTTTATTTCTGATTGTAATTCCTAAAAGGTTACTGTTCCTTTGGTATAAACAGCATTCGTAAGTAAGGGCGCGGTGTACTACCTTGTACTAACTGCGAATGCGACGAAGAGACTCAAGGTTTTCACAGGGCCGCCTTATGGGATTTATAAAAATGTCTTTCGCCCCGCCCTTGTGGCCGCACCCCGTTCACGTGCTTCCAAATACACACAATCTAATTCAATAATTGGATTATAATGACGAATATCTGGAACACCCGCTGTTCTGCCTGCACGGCCATCAATTAGCCGAACCTACCTGTCCTCTGCCTTCTGCACTTGAATCCCTCAACGGATCTGGGGACAAGTGGGGTTTATGTGGGTTAACGTGCTAGGATCGATATATCAATAGGCCTGGCAACAGGATGCAGCCATATGTCATGCACTTACTTCCTCTCACTCCCCACACAGGTTTTAGGAACGTCACGGGTCCAAGGATAATGGTTCATCAAGCGTCATATTGTGATCTTATCTATCAAGAAGGCTTTTGAGTCAAGGATAACGAAATAGATGCTGTTAAAGCTATACATTATAATTGCTGACATCCAGAAAGCGGTTACTGCCATTGTTAGCTCAGTTAAATGCGTATGATGTAATTTTGAGCAAATACTGAATTTATACCAACGTCTATTAAAAGCTGGCGTCAAAAACATAAACAGAGGCTGAGTTATTAACTTTTAAATTCAAGAACTCTACGACCACCAACAGGATGTTCTAGAAATTCTTGATGAAAAACGTTAAAAGTTGCAATCTTTAACTGAAAACGTTTTATTTTCACCTCAACAGTGCCACTTTACGCATATGCTTAAGTAATGATAAGGAAGCTAAACCATTTCAACTTTTATTTCATTTTACCAGGAAATTTGTGTAGCAAAAACTTCTGATGGTACTTCTTTAAAACACATCTTCCGAATTTGAGTATGTGCACAGAGGAGGATGATCTTTATGCTTTATTGCTTCTCAGAAATTCTTTTGTCTAATTTTTCATAACATAAAGAATTTTATGAGGAATTGTTCTATAAAAAGCACTCAAAGTTTTACTATACGTAAAAAGGATTGTGTCACAGCAGTCACTTATACTCTATGCCTTTCTCTAATTGTTTTTCGATCATAGTCTTGATTTTACAAGTGTTTGAGACTGCATTTGTTATTAAGAAAATAAAAATAAAACCCTGGTCAGAATGCCTATACCGGAAACGAAACTTATGATCTGATGTCTCTGCCGGGATGTTTTCGTTGCACAAATAAAACAGGAGAGACATAAAAAAAAATAACTAATTTTATCACCAAGAGGTTTGGTGAATCTTGATTTACAAATGTACATACTTTGTCTATACTGTACTGTAATTCCTTTTTTCTTTTCTCTTCCATCCTTATTCCCTGTAAGCCGACAATATTTATAAACTTCAGTTCTCGTCCTATTACATATCAACTGGACATAATTCATAAGTGAATTGTTCAAAAATATTCTTCATCTGGTGAGTATTGCTGAAAGTTAGAAAACCATTTTTGAACCAAGTTCGCCGACAGTCAACGATAAATAATTTGGAAATAGGATTGCTTCTGATAATTCTTAAATTTATTTAGGTATGCTTTAGTATGATTTTGATTTAAAGATATATCTGTGTATTCAGGCATAGTCTATTATCGTCATCATCAATGTTTATATGAGAATGTTTCTTACTGAAAGTATTCAGTTTACAGAAAAGCTCGTTAGCATGTTATTAAACAAGGTAACTATTATTAACAGTCACAAAAGTTCACACCTTCATTATAGCGCTCAAAGAGCATATAACAGAAAAGTTACTGATAAAAGTTCCTGAAAGATGCACACAGTCATTTTTAGTCAAGGATATAATATAGTGCCTGCTTGTAATTGAACTATGAAATAAATCACATTGATCTTGGAAAGCACACATTTTTTTTTGTTATTCTGCCAACTTAGCAGTTGCACAATTATCAAAAGTGGGGTTAGTCGTCTTAGCTTCTAAGTACTTCAATTAGTAAGTCTCTGAACACAAATACACCTTATCGGTACGAAAGCTAAACAGAACTGACTTCGGCCATCGTGGGATCCAACACGAAGAAAATGATTAATTGTTTTTCAAGCTTGGTGTAATCTGATGTTCCTTTTCTTTTTGGTGCTAAGACATTGATTTCGACCAACCTACTCGGCACTGTTGCGTCATGATACAAGGTCAACCAGAGACCATCAACAGAAGAAAACCATCCATCGCTTTCACGGTTCCAGAAAGGTAAATGAACTTGCTTCTATTAATTGAATTGGCAGAGGGGGGGGGGACCATTTTAGCGTGAAATAGAATTCGAGCAAGCAAAGTCTGCAGCAGGATTCCATGTAATCTTTTTGTTTTTCATGGATAATACCCATTAGCAAAAGATGTGTCAGTCTTATAAATTGGATGAACAACCTTTTTTAACTCAATGGCTCATTGAGCTAAAAAAGGTTGACTGTAATATCATTCAAAGCATCCACAAAGCTGTAAAAAAAAAAAAAAAAGTATTATTTACAGCTTATTTTTCTTGTGGAGTATTAATACTGTTTTTGTTGCGATATATAAATATTTATTTCTGTATCAAGATGTTCATATCCAGTTAATGTAATGAAACATTAAAGATTACGAAAAAATATTAGACGCAAGAATGTGCAATTAAATTATTTTGGCTTTTTGAAATCTAACTGGGATCTCAACTTTTCGAACTCAAAAAATATTTCATTTGTGCTCACAGCAGTTCACATTCTAACAGCAAAGATAGGAGAACGTTTTAGGAAACAGGTTGTTGCATTTCATCGCTTTTCCTGCGTTTTATTGCCTGTCTTTGTATTAAACAAGAATGTCTAAATTGAAAAGCATAAATAGATGTTTTATTATAGCAACAACAACAACAACAATAATAATAATAATAATAATAATAAATATAATTTATTTATAGCTTTACACTATTCAGAAATTAAACAAAAAGAGGAGGGAATTGCAATATAAATCGTAGACAATACAAATTTGAAATAAGCAACAATCTACGTTTTAAATACAAATAAAAGACATTTATTAAACGTAGGCTTTCCTTACTCTCAGTGGGCCTTCTGTAATTATTTTTCTGTGAAGATAGTGGACCAATTTGACTTTAATTTCACTTTTGCAATATTTTTTTTCTATAATAATTTTAAGGCGTTTAAAGTTTAACAATACAATTTTCTGCGGTGTTTTTAAACACTCAAGTAATTTTTTTCCCCGACTTTAGGGCTATTTTTAATTTGTAAAGCTATAATTCTTGTTAAAAACCTTACTTTCGGCAGAATCAAAAACTTTTTTAGAGCTTTGGATTGCTGTTACACAAAATATTGAACCAGTTTGATATACATTTCACTTTTAGAGTATATCTTTTTCTATAATATTTCATAGTCGTTTAAAGTTTAACAATAACACTTTTAGCAATGTTTTTATATACTCTAGTAAGACAATTTTGTGCACTTTAGGGCTATTTTAATTTGTAAAGTTATAATTCTTATTAAAGGCCTTACTTTTGGCAGAATTAATTTTTAAAAGCGTTTAAACTTATATAGCATCATTGGAAGTTTCTACTATATCCTAATGATACAGATCTTAGGAACTAGCAAACGTAATAGCGGTTGCTATGCGCACTATCGCCTAATATCTAGGATAGAAACTTTTTGGAGAGTAGTAAGAAAGATTGAAATTGTTAACATCAAGAATTTATATGTAATTAATTTCGCAAATATTTACTTAATACGGAGAGATCATATTATATTCCCGCTGCTAAACCACGACTTAGTTCTTAACTCTTGGTGGACTATTTCCAGTTGCTTTATCTCCTGAGACTACGTGCTTTTTGTCTGTTTTTTGTTTAAGTGAAAGTTCATATATGAGTAGTAGCGTTGTAATGTTCGAACATTTTTGAAATTACTTACTTGATACGTAAATATTGCACATTGAGTGTATAAGTGCTCATAATTATATGATGTGTTATATTGTAACAATTTTGAAGATGAATTCACAAAAATTACAACAAATATTAACGTTTATATTAGTCCAGTTTCTTTTAATAAACTGTTAAAACACAGCATGGCTTTGTGCTCCATTTTGTTCTGGAGAATGACGGAGAGTTTGTGGGAGTTTTCAGAAGGCGTTTGAATGCTACGGACGGAGGATATATTTCGGTACTTAGGCTTTGCTTAAGGGCTGGGCCTTTCTGCCTACGAAGAGGAAGAGATGAGGTGAGGGAAACATTGAGCCACAGTATCCAGGAGCGTTGAGACCAGACTCAGATATGATCCCTAAATTGTTTGCAGATAGAACACCTCGATACCAGTGGAGGCCCCTCCCATTTTCAAGGAGTTTCAGCCTCTCAGAAGGTTCGCTTCCTTACCAGACACTAGGCAGAAAAATGTCCTAAGCGCAAGTGTAGTCATTCCGTACAAGTACCAGCCCATCTCGCTGAAACAGTTGATTATTCCACCAGCAATTGTTATGTACATTTATACACAGAAATAAATTATTTATTTCACACCAATATACAATGTTTCGGAGACAATTATTCAATGTGTATGCCTGTGTTTGTGTGTATATAAAAATTGTGTGTGTAAGATAAAAATTGACACAAAATATATATGCTCCCCCAACCGCGTGTCAATTTTTATCTTACAAGGTATTAAAGTCTGTGATGTTTAAGTTGGCACTTCTTTCTGCTGCACTTTTCTGGCAGCAGCTTTCTGTCATCCACTGGTTACTATTACATTCTCTCCAGGTATTGTTTACTGTGTTTCTTATTGTTACAAGTGTTGATATCGTGTTATCTGTGTAATAAATGTTCCTTTTTCTGTCTAAAAGGCCAGTGCCAACTAAAACCTTACATATTATAATATAAGGTAGTCTACAAAGATAATATAAGTATCTTAAAAAGCTACATCCCGAGAAACGTGTCTTCATTTCTCAGGGAGTGTTACCGTAACTTAAGTAGTTATCAAAAAAATTTAGGTAAAAAAATGTGTTTCAGCCTCTCTTTTCGTAACATAGCTAAGCACATTACGTTTTCATTTATTATATATTTAATAATTAAAATAATTCAGCATATATTTTATTGAAACCCAAAATATCTTAAGTGTTGTTAGTTTTAGAAGATCTTACTTTTTTTTTTTTTTTTTAATAGTGTTGAACGCCGTTTTTACTACTAAGTCACTACAGGCGGTGAACAGTGATGATACATAAAATGAAATGATATATTGGTAAAGGATTTTTTAAGGAAGGAAACATTCAAGGCCTAGGTTTAAGGTGTCTCCCTAACATTTACCATTTATTAGCGCTGAGGAAAACTGGAAAAACCTCAATCAGGATGGACAGTGCTGGTGGGATTGGAATTCCAGACCTCCCGCTCACGAGTCCATACCTTAAAGAGCTCGGCCACCCTTAGCTGTAGAAGAGGAGAGCTAACGTGCAGTCACCTTGTAACAATTTCATATATTTTGTGTCTTTCAGATATTACTCTAAACTCGTGGAGTCAAGGATGTCAAATGAGCTGCAAAGCTCTTGAAGTCATGTCTGCTATTTTTTCCGAGGATGCAGGACAAGCAAGGTACGACTGAAACTCAGAAACTCTTCAGTAATTTTCTCCTTTTTAATAACTTTATTAAGTTGGTGTAGTGACATTAAGTTTTTTTTTCTTCCCCCTTTCGTTATTAGCGTCCCATTCAACTCAGGGCTCACAAGTTTCTTCTTTCAGACTTGAGGTTCTTCTGTCATGTAAATCTACGACAAGGGATCAATAGCTTTACTTCTCTTCCCTTTCTCTATTTTTAACAATCAATTTAGTTGAGCTGAATTCAGTACTTCATTAGATGTTTGAAAACTAATCATAACGAATAATAGTGATTACTAAGCTTTACAGCTTGATTTGTGAGACGAGTTTATACGTTTCTAAAACTGAAGGAGAGAATGGATATTTTACTATTTACTAGTTGCATTAAATTTGAACAAAAATAGAATACTTGATAACAGTAGTGAGTAATTTTCTGTTAACAATTTAAAACTTTTAAGTATCTTTTCGAGTACTGAACATTATGTTTTCCTATGAGAGGCAAACTAGGAAGAGAACACTGACCATAATGAATGATTAATGATTTTTCAGCTTTTTTACACCTATATTACGTAACAACTACGTTGTTAAAAGACCCAGTAGTTTTCAAGATAAAAAGTAATATCATGAAGATTTTCTTATTGATTATTATTATTATTATTATTATTATTATTATTATTATTATTATTATTAAATGTATCAGGAAATAGCAAAAGTTTGCTTCAACTTTATGTGAAATAATTTTAGAAAAATTATCCGTCAGTTAGGACTTCGAAATAACAATCTCTGCCTGCTCGAGCAAACACATTTTGTAGATATGCTGCGTTGAAATCCAAATACCATCCGAACACAGAACAAATAGCAATAATGTGTAATATCCTGAGCCCGGAAGTTCTGACATCTATTTTGGGCAAACGAAAAGGCACTTAAGATACTGAAAATATGCACTAATATAATTAAAATAACTTTTTCATAAAAGTGAAAGCGTAGAGGAATATCATCCATTATTAATGAAAGTAGTTTAACATACTTAATCGTTTCTTTATCACATAATTAGAGTGCTTAAGTTTAATTTTCTTGGTTAAAAGCCACAACAAGGTGTATTTTTAAGATAGCGTCAGCCTCTTGGCAGAGAGAACATGTTGTTATCATGGAGAAAGAACTTTCTACTTCCACTAAAGTGAGTGGAGTGTATTTAAAACAAGCTATTTCGGAAGAACTCGTACCAATTACAACAGAACATTCACCCTTCAGGACATAATGTTGATAAAAATCAAGTAAAGTAGTTTTGAATAGTCCTGGTGAATGAACAAATGCGCAGTGGTTTCTGGTCGAGTTCATTTTCTGTTGATGTGTTTATATGGGAATCTTATTTACTTCTGTACTGAACACATTGTAGGAACGGTTAACCCCTCTCTTCTTTCTCGCTTACAATAGTTTGTTACATTCATGCAGCTGAAAAGTTACCCCCACCACAAATTTCCTTGAAATGTCTCGCGCAGGTCATTCGCCAGCACTATTCAAAACAATATACTTCTCTCATTCTCTCTGTTTCCTGGTATCCGTATGCCCGAGTTAGCCGTGCGTTCCTTTCACTAATACGATCTGTATTCAAAGAGTTTAATTGAATGGATTGAGGAGAAATATTTTTTAATATTTTACTATAAATTTATAACAAGATTCTCAATAGATATTTTTGTGAGGCGAAAACGCCACTTAATTTTTATAATTCTTTATTTTGAATTATTGAAATTCTTTGTGTTTTTAAAATGCGTAAATAATTGCAGAAAAAAATTAGTACTTATTCAAAACAGGCAAAAAAAATGTTTTAAACATTAAAATAGAAAACAGAAAAATAAAATGAAAACTGGCCCTGCCGACCCCAAACGTACGGAAATATGTTCATTTCTATCTGACTCTTAAATATATTCACCCAGGTAGAAATGGCATTTTGCCTAACTTCCGTGTTTGGTAATAATTAATTTGTTTGTAGCATAAGATACTAATGTTAAAACGTATAGAAATAATGCACTGTAATGTATTGACTTAGAAAAAAGATAATTATTGATTTTACACTCTTAAAAGTTTAACTTAGTTTCCTCAAATTCTATCCCAGGAAAATATATTGTACAATTCATTTTTAACATAGGGAGTCTACAAAATCTTTGCAATTTTCTTATATACTTTTTAATGGATAATGAACAATACGCACTTTATTCTGCATTATTATGTTAATGACATTTAATTGTGTTTTGATGTCATTAAATTTAAAATGGTCTTCGCCTGTTTCACGACAGCTTGTCAAAACGGCAACTCCTGGAGAAGTGGGTGTAATATCTTTGCAACAGACACAAGTTCTCGCAATTACAACTTCAAATACAATGAAAATAAGCACGTATCTTATTACAGGAGATGCTGGAAATGCTCTGTTATATACAAATTTGTGGTATCTCATCACAGCTCATCAGCTCATTTTCTTAAATTAAGTAAATTTCTCGCCCGATATTTTCCTTCAGTTTTTCTAAATGTGTTTCTTTTTCATACATTTTATTTTTCAATTTCACCCATATTTAAAACCACATATCAGAAGAGGTAACCGTACGGGCCATAGTACTCTACTAACCACCTGTACTATCTTCAAAATGTCCTGAATTAAATTTAATGACTTGTTATATATAGGTAAGCGCGGTGATAAAGTTTGCTGGAAATTCTCAGATCGGCATTCAGTATCAGTCACTTGTCAAAAAAAAGGGTGAGTATATCATTTCTGGGCCTTATTATTCCGTATGCATTTACTGCGCACCATTGGACTAATTTTCTCGTCATGCAAGGCATTTTTCTGTAGTTTTGCGTCGTAAATTAGGAAAATGCTTCATCAGTAAAGAATATTAAGCGTGGATCAATTACTCTATCATTAACGTTCCGTAATACCCAATTACCTGAATATCAGAATAACCTACCTGCAATTTGTGAACAGCTTTGACCTTTTATGCTTTCATTTAAACATCTCCTATGTTAAGGTATGTGCTTATTTTCATTGTAATTATAATTTAATTACGAGAGTTTGAATCTTTTGTACGGATATTACATCGTTTCACCAGGAATTTCTGCCTGTTTCCTTGACATATCAGCTAGTTTAAATATTTATATGCATCTAGTATTACTTATAATAAATAAAAATTAATATCATTTCATATATAAAAATTGAATTATTTTCAGTCCTACCTATAAATTATTAGAACTTATGTTAGCAAGAAGTTTTTTTGTGTGTGCTTATTCCCCATATTGTGCAATCAGTAATGGATTATTACAGTAGTATTAAGGCACATAGAGAAACTGGCAAATAATTTATCCCAGATAGGCAAAATATTTTAAGTTTTCCATGAGTTTCTGCTACAACTTTAAAAAGTCAACTTTAATTGTTTCTTCTAGTACTCCTTGTCGTTTTCCTTGCAAACAAAGGAGTTACACCCAACATTTTAAAGTTATTGACAGGATATCTTTTTTTTTTTTTTTTCCGATTGGAGAGATGTGTTGCGCTGGAGCGTGAAATATTAGAACCGTCACCTTTATTTGCACCACGCCCTTGCATAGAGAGCAATTTACGGTTTCTGGTTACAGGACCTGCACCCACCTTAACTTATAGCATGATGGAATTACAACAAGGAGACAAAGATTTGTAAATTTGAGTCACATGCTTCATGGAACATAAAAGGCATGTCATAAAGTGCAATAATAAAAAGCTAAAAGTCATCGTCATACATTTTAAACTCTGTAATGAAGGAGAAAATGTTCGCATGCAATGATAATTCATGTCTAACGCGCTTTTATTCGGAACTACATTCTCCGTTTGATATTATTGATTCTTTTGAGAAATTCGCATGCAGGAAATGCTCTCTGGGTTCTCTCATTAGCACTCTTAACTATATAACAGAAGATCTTATTATGTATCACAGGACCTTTTATGAATACAGTATCATATATCCCTTTGTTTTTAAATATTAATTAACAACAGGCTGTATATTTATTTTAATTATATGTATACTATTTTGTATCTATCAAAGGTTATATATTAAACTATTTAAAATAATTCGGGTAAAATATATAGATATAATTATTTGTTCTAATATTACAAGTAAAACCAGTTTCCGATACTGCAGTTACATATTACCTGGAAGTCTTAACAGTTCTTGCACTTCCACAATGAATCAATGTACTAAGCGGATTGCAATTTTGAACTGATAAAATCACAATACGTTATAAATGCAGGGCTTTCGATTAATTAGAAATTTTGTCCTTCTAGAACCTACTCTCATCATGGACAAATATGAAAGAAATGTTGTTTTTTATGTGAATAAATTCACTCTTTGGTTCTTTTGACTCATATATTCTTAACGCAAATTCATACAAATTTCAATTTACAATTGAACCAATTTACCTTTCTACCGCAATAGCACAGCAATTATACCGGTTACAGCAGCGCATCGTGAGCTACTTTTTATTATTAAAGACGTAGAATTTTCCCTTGCCAAATCTTGTAACAGTTTCTTCTTTCTATTTGCTCATCAGAGCATTAAAATATTTTCTGGATATTTTGTGCTTAGTTCATTACCAAAATATTCATATTTGTTTTAATTTATTTCACTGCTATACATCTTATGGTACTGTTTTATTCGTCTTACTTACACTTTTTTATCACTTATACTTCATATCTTCCAATATACATATACACATATAGTGTAATCTGGAAATACATGGAACAACAAATTTACCTCCCTGCAAATTCAGGTGTCGAGTCAGTTGGCATTACTTTATAAAATCCTTTATCGAATGGAAAACTTAAACCCTCTTGCTTTGTTTACAACTCACGGATGCACCGGGAGAACTCGAAATAACAACAAACAATTAACAAACGTTTCTATTAAGAAATTGTTGGCATGTGGAGTGGTAATTTTTTGGGTGTTGCGCGGCGTAGATATTGATGGTCTATTAGGCTATATGATTATTGAAGTTCATTGTTTCAATGCCCTACGTTAGGAAGCCAATTTGGAGTGACAATTTGAAGCCGGATATTATGATGGAGTGGCAGTTGGTGTGTACGGGGAATGCGGTTGAATGTTGATTATTTGCTTCATTGTTTCCCATTGCTGCTCCGTTAGATGGGTTTTTTGTTGTGCATGTAAGGATCTCAGGGTTTACATACTGGATGTTTTGTGACCCGTGAAGGCCCTTTAATATGTACTGTACTATTTCATATTTGTCATCTTCGATACATTCTCAGAAATCTTATTTCCTACATGTGGTGCTCCTTTGCTCCGTTAGGTAAACAATACAGCTAACTTTTGCTCTGAAAGTGGAAATGACTCTTTTCCAATGACAGATAAAAATAATCACTCTCCCCTCAACTCTGCCTTCTTTTTACCTGCCTCAGCTAAGTCTCGCGTAGACAGATCTTCTGTTACATGCAATAAAGACCCTTAAACATACAATAGTTCTTGCAAACAAGTTTTCAAACAGGTCTCTTTCAGCCATCACAATAATAATAATAGACCCTGAATACAATACTTTCACCTTGCTCCGATATGCACAAAATATTCTTATCTGCACAAGTGTTTGCATGTACAAAATATTAATTTTCATAATAATTCCAATGTGAACTTCATATTAAGGAGCTCCGATTTTCGTTTACACGTGTCAGATGTTCCCTTCGTTTTAATGCAAATTTTTGTCATTTGTTACAATTTGCATTTTCTGAAATATGAAACTGTGGAATGGTAAATGTAAAAGATAGATAGAGGTAGAACATAATAAATCCTCGCAACCGTGAAATTAAAAATGCACATTCGTAACGACAGAGAAACATTTGTGAAGGAAATTGCAATTCATAATTCATAATATCAACTACAGATGACAAAAATGATTAGAAACTGTTTCGTATTTCTCAACATTAGTCCCTCTGTCTTAATTTCTAATGCCCGCTTGTGCTTGTGGTCTCTGATGACTTATTAAATGAATTTTGCTCCTGTTTTATACTTTGATTATCTATTTGACGTCATCCCTCTTTTCACTAGACTAATCAATTTGCATTTTTTTAAATAGTTTGTCACGTTTTTAGTAAAGTTTGTTTTTTATTTTTATATTTTGCAGCGATTATTGTTAGACATTTTATAAGTGTCAAATCAATCTTGGCGATATATCAAGTAACTCAGTTTTTCTTTTGGTCTATTTCAATTATAATGCCAGTTGTTCAGAGAGCTTAGAATTATTAATTTTTTGAATAATAGTGATCATGTTACGGAAATAAGCTGGAGTTCTTTCGTGCGCAAAGCTCTATCTGAATGTGCTTATTACTGAGACAGACATCAATAAAGGTGATAAATGTGTCAATAACCACCAGATGCTACATTCCGAAGGTGAAACTGACAGTGAAGTAAAAGAATCAAACGTATTAATGGCGTATATTTACATACAGTCAGTTTGGTTTAAGTTGAAGCATGGCTATTTTGCTGCTACCTGACCTGTCTAGGGGGAGGGTTAGCTAATGACGGTCAAAGGAGCTGAGAAGCACTGTCACCGTCATCCTACACTGCATAGTTTGTTATTGGCAATTGTACTTATAATACATATTGGAACCAGTTGCACTATGGAAATTTGGTAAGTATCCTGATAGGTTTAGCCGTGCCTATTACCGGAATAGTAAGTCGTGTTATCTTTTTCTAAAGTCCATGTTTGAACTTAACCTTTACTTTAAATTGAAAGTTTCAATGGTAATGTTTTTAAGATCAGGTTGTTACGAATTACTCACTGCCGTGCGGAATAAAGTGGTATATTTTTCTACTTTCCATGTTTCAACTAAAAGCAACTGCGCTTGTAGGAATATTATTACAAATCTATCATAACCTATAAGTAACACTAAGGGCAACCTCAGTCAGTGACTTTTGAAGTTGGACAGGGAAGGAAATGTGGTAACTGCACCTCTTTTGTCTACTCTCACATGCGTGTCTCCGACACGTACATACAACTAGCCCGACTTCCAGAAACAAAAGACGTGTTTTGCGAAGTGGATGGCTAAAGGCGTACGTTTTGCTATTCGTGATATGTTTCTGTTTCTCCTTGTGAGGAGTCGAAAAACCGCTGTCATACTTGCTACACGTTCTACTTGTTTTTTTCTTTTTGTTTTTTAAACTTGTTCTTTGCCTTTACTAAATTGCTTTGTTGTTCTAGGAAAGTCTGACTATATCTACAAAACCGCGCCTGCTTCTTAGTTAAACATAATTTTAAACATTTTATTTTACAGATTTCTTGCTCCAGCTGAGCAAGACACTTGATATATACGTACGTAAAGAATTTGAAATGATAAATTTCTAGGTGTACACTGTCACGTATCAAACCACACTCAGTCGTGCTGCTAAGCTAAATTATTTTGATATTTGCTTTATCTTAAACTTAGCCAAAACATTTTATTACCAGTCGTGGTTATGTTGGAATTTAGAGCTTATATGGAGTTTATTTATTTATGAAATCGCCATGATTAATTGGGTAACATAAAAAAATCGGAGGTCGGTTTTATGGGCTAACAAATATTTCGAAGCATTGCTAAATCCAAATATCCAAATAATAACATATTTATTTTAAAAATTAATAACAAACAATTTAGTGCAACATCTAAAATTATGAATAGTAAATATAATAATTTGACATTTGAAATATTTCAATATAGGATTATAATTTATTGACACTGAAGCTTAAATATTAAAGACGATTGCCATTTGACAATAACATTATTAAGCTACGCCAATAAGGACCACGATGAATAAGCCACATTGTTTTTGTTCATTTATTCTAACATTTTGGAGACATGCTGGAATATTATGGAGTCGCTCTAAAAAGCTGTTCATTTTTCCCTCCAGCATATTTAATAGGAATATTAACTTTAGAAATAAAATTGTTGGAAAATTGATTTTTTCCAATTTAATCTAAACATGGAAACAATTTCATAATATAAAACTACAATTGGGGACATGGGCTTTCACCAAAAAACGCACTTTTTAAATATAGTGCACATGTGGGTAAAATAAAAGTTTACAAAGAGCATAAGATTTTAGATGTATTTTTAAGATGTAAGATTTTAGGTATTTTTCCTACTTGGTGGACAAGAAAACAAAAATAACGTTAAACGTTTTTTTACGAACTTTAATTTTCTTTTTTTTAAAGTTTCGATAGATACCGAGAAAAAAAAAGTATTTTAAATATAAAATAAATTATAATTTTTAATAAAAGGCAAAAATATCGAGTGGCAAAAAAGGGAAAGAGAAGTAAAATTACATCTTTTTTTCTATTTAGTACAAAATCTAGAATAAAAATTGTATAATACGATAGCTGTTCAATACTTTTTGGGAACGTACCTTTACTTATCCTCATAATTTTTAAGACTTCCCTCCAATTTCCTGTTGGATGCAAAACATGTGTCCCAGTGTTTCTGCCAGTCTTCAAAGATATATCAGAAATCATTTTTTGACAGATTCTTCAGAATTTTCTCCGCAACCTTCATCACTGCTTCTGATTATGAAAAATGCTTCCCATGAAGGTGTTTTTCAATTTGGTGAAAATTAAAATACCACAAAGGAACAAATCTGAAAAACACACACACACACACACACACACACACACACACACACACACACACACACACTTTGCATTTATTTGTGTGAGATATTCAACATTTGTAATGTGGGGTCGTGCATTATCACTACAGCATCCCACTTCTGGACGGAAATGTGGTCTTTTGCGTGTGATATGGCCTTACAGAGTTTTCAGGACACGTTAGTGTTTTACCCAGTTAAGTTGTGTGTGCAGAAAGTTTCTAATAAATAATTTCTTGAATATTGAAAAATGAAATGACCATACCTTTCCCAGCGAAAGAAATCACCTTTGCTTTTATTAGCATTGGCAATGATAGAGATTTCCACAAAGAGCTTTACTGTTTGCTGTCAAAATCGAAATGATGTAACCAAGATTCATCATAAGTAGTTACCTTTGAAAGAAACTGCATCTTCCTGTAATTTCATCTTCAACTGCATGCAAACCTGCAGGCGAATCCTTTAGTCGGTAATCAGCAGTCTTGTAAGCCCCCGGGCACAAACACGTCTCATTTGCAAGCATTTCAGTTACCAACTTGTGCATAGCACCCAGTAGAATTTTCAGAATTTCTGAAAGTATTTTATAATGTTGTTCAAAAATCCACTCTCACATTGGCAGCAGCGATTCCAATGTTTACTTCTGTTAGAGCACAATCTACAACGCCACGTACACCTTCCTTTGGAATTGATTGACTCCTCTTTTTAAACCGTTTTAGAGCTGTAGGAAAGCACAAACTGTCCATAAGCCTTCTGTAAAACTGCACATATCTAAGCTGGAGATTTGTTGAGGCTAAAGCAGAATTTCAGAGAAGCATATTGTGTCAACTCCATTTTGTTGTAGACGGAACTGAACATCACTCAACTTGCAAACTTCATAGAGTCGGGAACCGGAAGTGACAACAATGAAGCTAATGCAACACGCATTAAGCTAACAAAACATTGTACAGTTAAATTTAAGCTCTAGAAAATATGCTTATTAAAAAGCATGCTCATTCTTCATTGTATATTTTAAATAAAAAGTATTAAAAGTATATCAAATGCTGCAGATTTAATAAGAAATCTAATCCAACATACTACCTTATTACTAGAATGATATTCGTGGCCAATTAAATTATTAACGACAAGTGAATTTTATTGACAAAATAGTCGATATGCCACAATAAATAAAAAATAATATTTAATGCGTGATTAATTGTATTTTATTCGTACAACAAGAACAGCAATAAATTTGCTTTTCCTTCAGTGATCTATACAGCATCTGAATCTGTTTTGAGATACTAAAAGTTGTTTCCTTCCTGTACTTAGGCTATCCAAATTTTCAAATGGTATATTAGGATACTTAATTACATAAATAATTCTGCGTCATTATATATAAGAAGCATTGACCTTTCAAAATGAAAGTTAATCCTAAAATGTTATAGGAGTCATATTGACTTGTAGTAAGAATGCTCTAATAGCTTGCCCTCATTCCGCTAGCAATCGAAACGAAAAGATGTTGATATTTAGAAAATTGGAGTTAAGTTCTCCTGACGCTGGCAATTAAACTTGCTTAGTTCATCATGCCAGCTGTTTCAATTTCATTTCTGCTGAAAGAGCGTGCTAGACTTTATGCGGCGTATTTATATATTTTGGAGTATACAAGGATCGAAATGAGCTAAAAATAGTTATTTACGGATGTTATGTGCAAAGAAGTCCTACAGATACTGTAAGACTTAATTCTCAGGCTAAATATTCAGAAACACATCACCATAGGGCAATGCAGTTTGCAGATAAGCATATAAAGTTCGAACCCATGCAGTTTTGAATGAAAAGAAGTTGAAACCATGAAACCAAGTTTTAACACCTGTAAATCTTGATGAACTAGGATATCGATTAGAAAATTCTTCTCATAAGTTTTTAACATGACTATCCCAAAAAATTGGTGTATCTGTTGGCTGTGCGTATAAAGCCCTCAGTCCCTACATCTTGATTTGTATAAAATTACTCGTGCACCTGAAATAAAACTCGCAGATGCGCTAAAATAACAATATTATACAAGGGACAATTTAGAATATTCGGAAGGATGAACTACGGTGAATGGGTCAAAATATTTTCAGAAGAATTCAAACATATATCTCAGTGGAGAACAGTTAGTTCGAAGTTTTATATTATGGTGAGTACAATGTTAATCAATATTTACAAGTAATGCGTTTACAGCGAAAGAAACCAAATATGCGCGGTATGAGTTCGGATCACATGGCATGTTATTCTTCGAAAGTTGGGAAGAAGAAATTGGTATGCACTAATTTACTGTCGTCAAATTAAAATTCTGATAGCGTAAAGTGTTGAGGACCCTGTATAATATTACAATATTAACTTAAATGAGACTTTGTACTAAAATAAACTAAAACGCCATTTTTTGTACACCCGATATAGGTTTTTGAGTTAGGAATACTAAACATTTATGCACACAAAATATAGCACTGCTGGAGACAAGTTCCCATTGAAAAGAATGGAGATGTCTAAATCACAGGATTATTATGCGCAATATCCTCAGGTATTAAAAAACGCAGGGTGTATAAAATTATTATGGCAATAATAGCGCTAAGACTGAATTGTGAAAGTTACCTGGTTATGATCATTGCTCAATAAAACGCAAGCCCGCTATTGAATTGCCCTCCTATTTAAACTACCTGATGGTGAAAACACGCGACTTAATCTTTGCCGAGTTAGTTTTTCCATTCGTTTGTTTATATTTACTTGAAGTGTGCGTAAAGTTATGTATCGCATTTTGATATTTATCACATAAAAGAAAGTACATAGGGCCATTTAAAAATATGTTTTTTTTTATTTAAGCTCTTAATGATTAATGATCTTTGTACTTATTGGAAAAGCGAGATTTGAACATTAATAAATTTAGGTTTAAAATTAGTATGTTAATATAATTTACTAAATTAATTGCTAACTACATTTATTTTGTGTTTAGAGTTAGCGACGTGCAAAAGCCTTCAACTTGAAATTTAAAAAAGGAAGAATCTTGTTTTTTTAAGATCTTACTCCTTTTATACTGATGATATTAATTTTTAAAAATATTTTGTATTTTGTTTTTGTTGTTGTAATTTGTTTTCTATACTAATAATTGTAAAAAATGAAATACCACTTTCATCCTAAAATATATTGTATAATATAATCAAGCAACGTTTCTATTAAAAGTAATCTTATAGTATATTATGAAAAATTATTTATGTTTTAACATAGCCAAACAAAAAAAAAATAATTTTAAGAATCTGATAGTCAGTGATTCTTAGTGTCGCAAATAATTTATTTACATAATGCATTTTATTGAATAACTCATATTCAACAGAATTTAGTGCAGAGTCGCTTCATTTAATAAATAGTGGTTCTTGAAAATAACAATTACATGTTAAAAGCTCATTCTGTTTAGCATTTTTTCCCCTTATTTAGTTTTTATATCGCTCCATTATTAATCATCTAGTGTATTTATAACTATCTCTAAGTAAAATCATTTTAATTATGTTATATTAAAATTGTTTATATGCGAGGAGAAAGATTTGCATTGTTCATGCTTTTGTATTTGATAAGTTGCTGCTAAGAATGCATTAGTTCCTTTATTTTGACTTGTTTTATGAATTTGTCTACCTTTCACTGACATACACACCTTTTCAGAGTTATAAAAGAAAAATTAACGATATTTATTAGTTTCTTGCCTTACGTACACCATGTGGGTATGCTTCTCATTTGCAAATGATCCAATTAGGTACCCATTTAAACGGGCAGTTCAATATAATGTTTTTTTCTCTCATACAGCTACGCTAGATGATCTTGCTTGGCGTTGACATGTGGTGGTGTGGGTAAATGTTACATTTACTGCCATTTGTCACGCCATTCCTGAACTCAATCCACTCACACTGCAGTCTAAAAGGTTCAATACCTCATTTGTGCCTATTTATGCTTAATAATATTTCTTAGATTATGTGTGACGGAGTTATCTAGAATTGATTGCCAAACAAAGATCTAATCAGTATTAAAGACTTGTAAATATTGGCCTCTCCATCAGATAACATTAATTTCTGGCACTAAAAACACTTTCCAAATGCACGCATGTACACAAATAGCGCAGTCTTAAAACCACGTTCATATACAGTGTGTGCAAAGGTGACGTTCTAATCCAGGCAGCTGTACTCAGAATCTTTCTTGAAGTCAAAAGAAAAACGTTAAAAAGAATAAACAATATATGAATACTTTATTCGTAAGCATACTGACGAAGAAATGGAACTATGTATAAATTAAACACGTAGAAAAAACTCTAATCCTTATTAACTGCTCTTCTACTCCAAATTTCTTTTGTGGAAGGAGTGCGCAATTTTAAAGAATTTACTAATATATTTTATTATAACTATTATAAAACATTAGTAGTATAGAAAACTTCACAAGTCCCCTTTATAAGTACCTCTGGTGTCTATAGTTGCTTATCATTGTCTGTTCGGGATGCGCGTGCCTGTTTTTGGCTCCCCTTTTCGCTTTATTTCAGTTAGATTTGCCTATCCGCTCTCTAATCTGTTATTGGAATCTTTTGTACCTTTATGTTTCCTTGTTTTAACTTACCCAATCTATTCTATTAATTGTTTGACTTTCCTTTACCAATATTATAGTACTAAATTTATGCAATATGTTCCAATTTGCACGTATATAAGCATACTTATTTTTCTTTTTAATCGCTGCATTCGCATAGTTTTCTTATTCTGTTAACTTATTTAATTTAACAACGCTAGAAAAACACGGTCTTGCATTTTGGGCCCCTTCTAGGCTATCTGACTTATGTGGCTTTTTTTTTTTTGGTATTTCTTGGCCCTTTATTTTAGTACATTGCTAAATTTTGAGTTTATAGGTGTCTAATTTAATTTATTCAAATCCTACCTTATTCAAAATATATATCCTTTGTTAAACTTTGTATTTATTGTTTATATATATTATATATAATTAAATTAAAAATAAAGTAACTCTAGGAACAATTTAACTGAAATAATAAGAACTAGTGAAGCGGAGCCCTTGAGTCACATAATTTTCGCCAGTAGCATACGTAAGCCTGGCGTTTCAAAGCTGGTAGGCAACGAACGTCTATAGCATGGGTGTGACTTCAAGCAATATAAAGGTACGTTTTTGATTGTTATTGCCTACTGCAAGTAAAAGCGTTGAGTTAGGAATAAGTAGCTGCTTATTCTTTTGCTCGAATGTACCTGTACTAAATGTACATACAGGGCATTCATATCAGTTCAGCCCGTCTCATTTTCACTGAAACGTGTGGCTAAACAAGAATATCACAAATAAATATATACAGATAAATGTTATAATATAAACAACTTGTATAAAAGAAGAGGGAGAAGGAAGGAAAGAAAAAAAAAAAAGGAAAGGAAAGAAAAGTAACTTTGTTCCCAGATTTTAAGTCTATAGTTCAAGTTCAGTACTGATATGGCATACATCCTTATTGTATATTTGCACACTGAGAAAGCAAGACCCAAAAGTTAACAAAAAATTCAGGTTAGATACGAACTTTACCAAAAAATTTTTCAGAGGTTTTTCACAGATGTAGGCGGAGTGTTCTAATAACCATGTTCTTCGACATGAAGCAATTTGATGTAGAGTGTTAGATATGTATTATGTAATAAATGCACTGTGATATTACATAAAATATAAGTTAGTCACTCGTGCCTCCCGACTTCATTAATAACAAAACAATACTAGGGTACAAATAATCGGCAAATTAAGAAACATTACAATAAAAAAGCCCTAGGACAACAGTAAGTATAGTCTGCCAATCAAAAGAAGGCAAGCAAGGGGAATGAGCTACGTAAACATTAATAGTGTTGTCAGATACTCGCCCATGGTTAAAAGTCCAGCGGGCGTGAAGATCTGAACTTGATCGCTTAACATGTGGCAACATGGGTGTCCCAGAGTCATGTGCAGATAAACAGTTCAAGCTCCCTCGCACTTCAGCCCCAACGCTGAATTTTCTGATCGCCAGATACACTATGTACATGTTTGTTACCTACGTACTGTTTCTTTAAAGTAAACTGAGCTCTTCATAAGTCCTCAGACTTGTTCTTCGGCTTCAGATCCGGTGATTGAGCTAACCATGAAACCACAACTAACGCTTTTTGATCAAACTATGTATCATAGATACCCTAATATTATCTTCATAGTTTGGGGCTTAAAAATCTTAAGTATGGCTTCCTTCGGAAGGGAAGTATAGCCGTGGGTCCCGTGTCGTACATTTACGGCATAAAGAAGAACCTCATAAAGAACCTCAAGCCTGAAAGAGAGGCCTCTGAGCAAAATTAGTCGGCCGTTTCACGCCCTGAGTTGAATGGGACGCTGATGACCTGAGATGTTAAAGAGCGTCCATAAATAAATCAATCAATAAAAAACAAAATCTTCATAGTTTTAAATATGTTTAACACCTTTATTACTGCTGAGGCAACAGGCGGTAGACTTAGTGATACATGAGATGAAAGATACATTATGAATGGATTTTTTAAGGAAGGAAACGTTTTATACGTAATTTTAAGGTACCTCTTCGGTATTTGTCGTTTATGAAGAATAAAAGCCCTCAAGTAATGGAAGACGGTCCTGGCAGGAATCGAACCCCAGAACTCCAGCTCACGAGTCCGCTCCTTAACAACCTCGGCCACCTGTGGCGATAATTGCACAGTGTGCCGATGTCCGATTGGAATCACATGCGCCCCGGAATTACCAGAGGTGCATCTAGGAAAGACATGTTCTACTTCACACTGTAAACAATAACATTTACGTCGAAAAAGGGGGAGAAGAAAGAAAAAGTTCCTTACATAAAAACAAATTAAAATATTGTAAAATATATTCATCATTACCATCGTTCCCAAAGACTGGGTCCAAATTATCCTTTCCGGTTGCAAAATTCTCTTGGTTTTATCCCATTATTGCGTGTCTGCATATCGTCTGCTTCTATAGAAGAATTCATGAAGAGTAAACCTCATTTATCTTAAAATGTTTCAGCATGTCACAAGGAGACTTAGGTGAAAAATGTTTTGAACATTTTTAGTAATATGAAAATAGCAAACGAATGAAAAAGGAGTTGCGTCAACAAATGTTTAAAATATTCATGTTTATGGCTTTTGTAAAATCTAGAACTAAGCATAAACTAAGAAATATGCCTTCCTACTTAGAGGGCTTTTCTCTAAAATTTATAATGTTTTGTGCAAAAAGATAATATTTTGGCTCTACAAATTCTCTGCTCGCAATATTCAGCTACAATTAAAATCTCAGAATAAATGCCATGAGTATGCGAATGGCGGACATGGCTATTGTTATCTTTTGCAATATATACAAAGAATGCGTTGCAGTTATCCCCTAGGCCATTAAGGGATTGTGTAGATCCGAGGCAGCGGTTTCTGTAGCCTCATTAAATCTGGGCTCCAGCAAATATTCTGTGTTGTGGTCACATTCACACAAATTCATTGGGTGGGTGAGTGAGGAGCAGTGCTGGCTGGCATGGGAGATAGGGAAAAAGTTGCCGTGTTACAACGCGGTCTAGTGGTAACTCCTGTAATTATCCAACATCTGTTGGAAAAACAGAGAGACGTGTGTGTATCTGCAGGCACGTGTGTGCGCTTCTAGTTTCCATCAGCGGTTGTGTAACCAGGGAATGGCATGAGGGAGTGAGGGAGAAAAAGTGTAAGCATACATAATGACACATCGGTAGTATAACGAATGCCCGCATTAGTGAACCTAATTTGTCGCCCGCTGGACTTTTTGAACTCAGACCAAAGCGGTCAATGTGCAGTCAACAAACGTCAATTTAGAGTCGACCACAGTCAAGCCAAAGCCTCCATTCCCTTGGTGCTTCGTTCGGGTGGAGCCATGGCCGGATGAACGAGCGCCATATTTCATACAACTACTGCACCCATGAGTATTAGAGTGAGTCATGTCCATTTATATCGAATCTGATGACAAAGAGAACAAGGCTTATACATGCCTTTTCACTCTGTCATGGACCATTGGGAATGAAACGTTAAAGCCAAAATACTGTGTGCTCTTGAGGAAGACTGAGAAAGCTACCTATATAACCTCTAAATACTATAGATGTCTCAGTAGTAGAAGCTTGCTATCTAGATGAATTCTTAAAATTAAACCTTGAATTAGAAAGAATTTAAATGTAACGTTTTTAAAAAGCCTTGAAATGGGATTACCAAATGGACGTACATATGTCGAGTAACCCACTATTGAGCACCTCCGTTCTGCACTCTCACACAACTTTCTGGTCCACTAAAATTTCATTCATCGCTGCTCCGTTCTATAGTGTATCGCGTTGTCTAGCACTACTTACATGGGCGCTCGCAAATTATTTGTAAGGGTATGCATAGAATAATTTTGAGAATTTGTTGGCTATGAGCTGTTTGCTATTATTGCTAGATTGATTTCTTTCTAAACAATTCAGGTTCAAATACGGTTACAAATTTTATATGCATATTAGGAACGCGGGATATTAGGAATAACAATAAGGGACAAAATATCCAACTATGATCTAGCCCAAATAGTAACAACCGACATCGCAGAAAGAGCCGCCAGATTTAAGTAGAAATGGGGAGACCACATAGCGAGGATGCTGGACGACATATGGACGTATAAGATCACCATGTGGGACAGGCGTTTAGGCAATCTATACAGATCCCTCTGTATAGGAGAGACGGAGATGGGAAGACTTCTACGTGGTACAGGCAGAATAGTAAGAAGCAGAAATACATGGAAAACCATAGAACACCAACTTCGAAACAAGATCTGATGGACAAAAGTGTAGCAAAGCGTAGCATACACTCTAATGGCCCATCGTATAAGCGAATAAGAGCTACCCTCTTGCAGGAGGCCTATGCCTTTCTTAGGGACATTTGGACTTTTTTTATTATTATTATTATTATTGTTGTTATTATTATTATTATTATTATTATTGATAAAGAATATAGAAAAATGAAAATATATGTGACATATCAAGTGCATCAAAATCATGCTGTTAAAATCAATTAATATAAACGATTACTGTACAATATTATAAATCATGTGTTTTGTTCTCTATAACTCCATAATTCTTGACAGTTGCGTTTTCCTATCTTTATTCTATTACACAATGATATCTACTTTGTAAATATTTTAGAACCTAGTTACAACAATTTTGTTTTATTTTTGGAAAAGATTTTCTAATCTATTCTAGCCCCATCCTTATTTTTCTTAACCATTTCTCTCCCTTATCTTCATAAAGAGTCTACTTAGTCACTTAATATCTATTAATTCTGTTTTATTGGATATAATACTTAATATAATTTTATATAAAGTATCTCTTTTTTGCACCATATTGTATTTCTCCATGTTTTCTTTTTTCTTTTTCTTCTTTTTTAACATTCTAATACTCAAATACGCTATTTCTTATTTCTCCACAAATTGGACATACATCCACATTAGCATCTTTTCTTAATCCCTTAAATTTTAGAACTCTTGTTCTAATCTGTACATATCCATTACGACAAGATCTGTCACTAAATTCTACATGTTTTTCTCTGCCTCATTATTTATAGATCTGTATACCAGAGCAGTTAACTTTTATATTTAAAACTACTAAATGTTTCTTGCTTTTCAATATATTTAACCCTAATGTATTATTTCTTTACAAACTCTTTTATGATTATACCTCCGTGAGCTTCACTCTTTTGTAATCATATGTGCATTTGCCATACTTGCGTGGTATTTAAACCATTCTAATTATACATCCCAATATCTAAATTATTTCTTCTTGGTTTGTTTTCACTCGAAGGCTTCCTCTCAGAGTAATGTATCGCTAATTTCTGACATAATACAGCTACACTACTTATTTCAATATAAGTGTTATATGCAAATGAAATGCAGCACTTAATAAGTAATACTCAGTAATTAAAATTACAATACGTGAATGACAGCAATGTATCGTATAGTCGCCATGTTTTCATCGTTAACAACTGGAGTGCCTTAAGTGTTAACAAAATTAACATTAATTGTATCGGTTTGTATTTTTAAAGTATACTGAAAGTAGTTTTATTTTAAAACCCACTATTAATCAAATGGGGATTTTATATATATGTTAAATTAAGCATTAAGAGGTTGCAAAAGCCAAAATAGATAAATTAAATGAATATATGCCATATATTTTTGTAATGCCTATTATAAGTTTTATTGAGTACATTTATTACTTTATAGAACTTACTATAGGCTCAAAAATCGTTGTTTTAATGCCTAATAATAGGTGCACATTTTCATGACTGTTTTAAAAGGGCTAAAATAACATGAATAATTAGGTAATTTTTTGACCGAGCAATATACCAGCACCTTTTAAGAAGGAATTGTAAGTGAATAGGAAATCGAACTTCTTTACTTAAACAAGTACCAGACATTTGAAACTGTCGTTATCCCTTAAGTAGGCCTCTATCTTGTAATGATATTATGCCGCATCAAGTGGTTCTTGTCTACTCCCTGTAAGGGGCAGTATGTTAACAGTAGACTCCTGTACCGTGCAAATGCAGTTGGGTCCGGTACAAAACCCTAAATATGCAACATCTTCGCTCTTCAGCCAATTGCAAATGTTGGTGTAGATGGCCATCCACTTTTTCTTTTTTATTGTTTCCTTGAAATTGAATGTGCAATATATAAGATGAATTATGCGCGCAGCAATTATTCTCTTTATCTAAAACTTAATATGCATATGCGCGCGCGCGTGTGTGTGAGGTTAGTTTAGCTTAAAAATGCCCCGTCTCTGTCTTAAGTATTTTAGAAATATTGCTTGATGAAGAAAAATCAAAAAGTGACATAACTTAAATAAAAATGACTAAACAAGTTAGATTGCCTAAGTGTATAGCTTTAAGGAACCTAATGCAAAACTAATATAAAAGTGATTGAAACATTCTAATAAGGACATAAATTGGGGATGTAAGGCACTACATTTTGAGGAAAAGAAGAAAGGAGAATGTGAGAGAAAAATAAAAATAAAAGAAATATGTTACTTATAAATACACAGAATGTTAATAAACAACACTGAACACTTTGTCCTGTATAAGAGGATTCTTAAGCAAGTAATTTTAGCCAACACCAAAAGTATTTGCCTTCCTTACGGATTTTTAAAATTATTACAATTGAAAAGTGCAGTATTGAAATTGAAACAAGATAGCCTAATTTGTTTCTCTTTCATCTGCCTCTAATAACATTTTTGTTATGTAAACAAGACCGAATTGCACCAGAAGCAGATAAGATTCTTGTAATGAAGGCATGTCGTTGAAGATGAACATTCCCAATGAAGCGAAGCGTTCTAAAATGGAACTAGTCAGTAAACAACGAAAAATAGAAGATGAAAGAAAATGTAAAAATTCAAGTTTATTAAATAGATTTTCCAACAGCATTGGACGTTATAAATTTTCAGAATATTCCCCTTTTTGCACTAAACAGATTTTAAACAAAATTAAGAATAAAAAATTAAGTAATATAGTTGTTTATTTTTAAGTAGCTGTGGTGTTTACGTAACTCTACTTTCTTCTTATTTGGCACTTCAGCCCGGGGTGAGCCTGCCGCGGCGACCTCTGCATCCTCTACCTCTGTCTTAGAACTTCATTGATGGAAAGCAGTATTGCAGGAGGGGCAGCTCGCCAGTCGCTTATCATGCAACTTTCGTGATCGGAGAACGCCACCTCTCCATCAGGCAGCTTCCCAATTGCTCCCAGGAGGCTAGGTGGACCCCATTCCGTACCTCACTAACTTAGAAAAATTCCTAAGTAGATACTGGGAATAGAACCCGAACATCCCGGCAAGCAGTCAGCAACGCTAACCACTAGACCAAGGAGGTGGCATTACTTAAATAATACTTGGGGGGAGGTACATATTTTCAATGGCTTTAATGACTGTTTCGTTAGCAGTAAATTAATCATTGTCGTATATTTCTTGCCTGAATATTCTGGAGTTGATATGTCTATGGATGCTTATGAAATGAACATGATGTTCCATTGGTATTATTGGGAACATTTTCCCAATATTATTGGCTTTGGCAATCTTTTTTGTTTCTAAATACCAATCAAAGTCTACCTAGTCTATGAAATGCAAAGGAATTACTAATTAGTCTGTTGCATTGAGAATAAATGATATTTTCACACATTTTGACTCAGCTGGAAGACTGGATGATTTATAAGGTGTAGCTGCCAATTTCTGCCAGTTAAGAGTAAGTAATTTTTTAAAACAAGAATCGACGAAATGCTTTACATATTCAAAAAGCACATTTTGACAATACATTTAAGCACTGTCCTCTTCAAGTTAAGTATTAAGATAACGGTACAGTTTTACTGTGTTCCAATTGGCATTATTTCAAACATATTCGCAATATATTTTTTTGACAAGTTTCATTTTGATATATGATTTTGGCCTAATGATAGTGAAATTCTTTTTATGTAACGATTTATTGGTTGGAATATATGAACATACAGGAAGGTAAGAGCGATACATGGGTGACATATCATCTACACATGGTATGACGTCTGTTCTGTTCAAGCAAGTGTTCCAACGCGTCACAAAGATATGGATACCTTGGGCGAAGAAGTCCGTGGTTGACTACGGAACCAATGTTCAAAGAAACGAACCTCTGTTTGGTAACGCAACAGATAGTACTCCATGCAAGTACCCATTTGTTGAGCCTCCTGCTCCTCAGAATGATCCTTGGGACATGTGAACAAACCTTGTGGTATCCCAACCGTCGATGGAGAATGTTGTGCAGTTTCCTTGCTCATGGACAATGTTTCTGCAATCTCTGGGGTGGTGATTGGACGATTCTCCCTTAAAAGGTCATCTACGGCTGCAATGATTCCTCGGTGATGGTGTAGATTGACCAAGTCTAGTGCGCATACATCCGTCAAGAAATTCACCACACCATCTGAACACTGTGCTGTGTAACTGACACGCATTCCCATACAAATTGTTCATACTAGGATATCATTTTGACTACATTAACACTTTCTACCTTCAAACTTTGAATTACTGCTCGCTGGGTTCGTTTAGAAAAATTCTTGTTGTGAATGTGTTCAGTTCAACTTGCTTCTGTACTGCCCTTTAGGTCATACCAGTCTGCTTTCTTACGTACAACGCCACCTATCAGAGCAAACACAAAGCTCTGTTCATTTGGACAACACAAAATTGATTTACAATAGTCATACCACCCTTAACTTAATATCGTAAAAATGTTGAAAAGTCCCCCTTTAAATTCTTTGAACTCTGGAACTTCCTATATCCCCTTTGGGGATTTTATGAAAGATTGAGACTATAGACACTGGTTCTGTATGTGTAAGACCTCTTAGTACAGAGTGAAAGCCTTTCGGTATTGCTCATTAATATTCTAATAGGCAATAATCAATAACTATTGCTTATTTTCTTTACTCTTGTTTAATACATTTTTAAAAATTGGATATAACTGTATCAGTGTAAAATGTTACGTAACTCTGCCATAAGGAGAAAGGCCATATCAGGAGTAAAACACGTAGTAAGGCAACACATGAAGGTCCTTAAGTAGCAAGTAGAGACTCTTAACATTCGACTAACCACATGTGCGGCACAGACGTAATGATGAAAAGTGGCTGCCACCAGAATGAGAGTGAAGAGGACACGAAAATTATAAGCTACAACCCATAGCGAGTGATGGATCGGAGCAAACATTTTACGTAAGTAAATATTGTTAGCGCTCCACGATATCCTGTCCTATGTAATTTTATCCCTCGTTAATTCCAAAACCCTTGTTGTTTATTTATGGTTTGGTAAGGAACAATTTTTCGGTAAGCTGCGGCAGCCCAGGATGTGTCTGGATCCCGCCCACTTCAATGAGTATAATGTCGCAGGCAGATGTTCCCCAACTGACTTCAGTCGTTTGGGTGGAAATATGCTAAGAGGCTTTCCAGACAAACTACTTGCCTCTGACCAACATATAACAGAAGCGGACCGCCATTTGTTATGCTGACTCGTCAATAATTTGGATGTTCTACCCAGAACTAGCATTATTGCGATTATTAGAGAACGCATGCGCTAGCCTAATTTACGTAATTCGTTATAGTTTTGAGTTCCATTGGCAAAGTGAAATCCTGAAAGTCCAAAGAGTCTGTCTTACCAGAAAAGCAAGAATCGTCGTATTTAGGTTAGGATATTATCTTAGGGCTCTTGGAGCAGCCTAAGCCAAAAGAAATAAGTGCAATGTACTTGACATATTTTTTACTCTTTACTGCAATTAATGATTAATAAGCATAACAAATCATGCAGGCATAACAATTACACACGGAAAAAAGCCAGGCATGGTTTTATAAGCACATGATCAATAGGGAGCAAGAAAATAAGACATGATATTGTTTAGCCGTATGAAAACTGAAGGCCTGTAGAAAGCGGCTGGGGAAAAATGTGTGTCCAAGGACTGAAGTAGATATCGAAATTCTTAAGCACTTATCATCAAGTTAGATACACTCAAACACAGGCTATGAACCATAGCCCGGTAGATGAACAAGAATTTATAAGAGACAGGCGTAAGAGGAGAGGGTGATTTGTAATCCGTAATCTATTGTATCACCACACCTACTCTACAGTATAATACCAACATAACTTCATACCGGGCTTAGTACTTAGAAATTTCTATGCCTAATCATGAGGATACATTCATTTTCTGTTTATTTGTCGCAATACTTGGAGTGGATATAAGTGATAAATGAAAATGATTTATAAATTCATATTTCATATAAATTCAATATTTATTATTAATTGACCGTAATCTCCCTATTTCTTGTTTTAACGGACCTCTTAGCTTTAACTAAAAATTTAAAATAATAAAATCAGTAATAATAATAATAATAATAATAATAATAATATATTAAAAGTATACATAATGCATAAATCGTAAAAAAGAGGAACGTTGCCGATATTGCACTGCCTTCTAAATCACACCATCTTTAGTTTACAGAAGGAGATAACTGCGGACTATTCTGCGGCATCATTGTAAACTAAAATATTTTCCGCCACAGTCCATGAACTTCACAGCTTTCGGTTGGGTGCTTTTGTTATTCTCGCATGAAAGAAAGTGTCTGTATGGATGTTAACTTTCCATAGATTTTCGTAATACACATGTTTCTTGGTAAGTGGTTATTAAACATTTTTATTAATTTTTTTAAAAGGAAATACCTATTCACTTTCATTTCATATGAGTAGCTGGTTGTCAAGTTGTAGAGTCGATATTATTGGAAAATTGTCAATAGCCCCTTTCTGAAACGGCCAAATCGCACTAGGGGCATTTGGGGAACTTGCATAACCTAATTATTTTTTTCCCAGAGAAGATCATGACAAAAAGGACGTTTGGTGTTTGTAAACCTCAAGATATGATCAATGCTACCGAGCATTTCAAAAGCAAGAAAATCGGTTTAAATGAATGTTGCAGAAAATGTATTATTCCCAAGAAAAGATTCTTGAGGCAACATTAATAGCATTTGACAACATATAATAGCACAACATTATTCATTGCTTTTAGAGATTGTGTGCATTTTACTTACAAGCCAAGATATAACAGAAGATATTTTATACTCTGAGTTCTGATTCTAAGTTTTTAAAATGATTTCTATACTTTCTCTATTAAATAAATGAGCAAAAAGAGTTGTTTTTCACCTAAATTGCTTTTCGGAACTGGGAAAATGTTTTTGCCTGTTTTCGTTCGCCATCAAGATTCATATGGATGTTTAATGGATTCTTATATATCTTCATAAGAACTGTTGAACAAATCAGAACTTTTATATTTGGAGATGACTAATTATCATAAATTACAAAAGTAAATGCTAATTGTCTGAACAAAATTCTTTTTACTTTCAGTAACATATAGGTACATCTTATAAACATTGTCAAGTTTCTTTTTATATTCCGTTTCTATCAATCGCCAGTTAATTTTACCCGTAGAACAACATTGGGAGGTAGGATAAAGCGGTAGAGTTCATACGTGCTAAAATTAGGTGTAGTAACTACACAAAATAACGATTTGAGTGTTTGACAAACTGGAAATCCCGTTTTTTCGGATCAAATTCAAAATAATTTTAAATTTTTTACATAAACATGTTATTTTCTTTTATTGCCATCAGTATAGTAAATTACTTCATAATTAATATGAGAAATGTAGCCATCCATATCGACTGCAGATATTAGGTTTAAGGTCGGATCCGGATGCTATGAACTATGAACCATTACTCCATGCTCCTATGATAGTTCTCCTTCCCTTGAAGATACAAATAAACATTCCAAAATAGAGCAGAACTAACAGCAGTGGGGGTTAATAAAAACTGCAGGTTTAATATTAGTTCCATAAGGTGAGTAAACACGTGTAGAAGGAGGCCGGAACGAAAGCTGTAATTAAACAAGCAGAAGAAAAATAAAACTTCCATAAAAGCATTCTAAAGCGATCATGGTAAGGAACACAATAAGATAACAATGTAACGAGTTTTCAACAGCTAAACTAATAACAAAAACTTAGTTTAAGTGAATCTAGTTCAAAAGAGGAAGAACATAACACACTAAAATCATAATCTGGACCGCCAAAAAGACTCCTAGTTATGAAGTTCGCCTAGCTGGGCGCCACCATTGAATGTTAAACAGAAGAAAATTATCGCTCTATTGTTGGTCATGGGAAAAATAATAAACAAAATATCTGCATCTATTTAAGTTGCAGTTTAGTTAATATGTATATTAGTTAACATATATTATATAGTGACTTCACTTGTCTTCTTCCTTTGAGGAACACAAGCTGTTCGAAAGCGAAATTTTGACTTTAAGTGTTAAAATCCATTTCTGCTTCTCTAGTTCTTGTTATTATAGTTACATTATTCCAGGAGTGACATTATTTTTCATTTTGATATATATATTATTATTATTATTATTATTATTATTATTATTATTATATAATAAAGTTGTTGTTGAGATGTATTAAACACGATACGCAAAACTAAATATCCCACATTGGCATCCTAAGAGAGGAAAATTAAGTTCAAAACAATAACTTGAAGAAATAAAAAATTCAAAGTGTTTTAAGTTTGGAGAAACCGATATGTTTTCAAAATTAGTGCATTATTTTTTATACATGTAAATGGAAGAGTTTAGAAAAAAAATCATGTCATGTTTTATTTATTAAAATGATTAATTTTATAAATGTGAAACCTTCCCATAGTTATTGATGTATAAGCTATAACGTCATCACAGAGACTTTTAAATTAGAATCTATGATTTTTTTTTTTTCAAATTTTCTGAAAGAGCGTCTTCGTTTGTTTTATTCAGAAGCTTCATTTGTTTTATACAGGCGTTTAGGTTACAATAACGGCAACAGTAACATACCCTGTTTAAAAGTAATTATTCTTTGAGTGTGGAAAGCAGTTAATTGAAAAATCAATTAAGATTCTGTATAAAACAAATAAAGGCGCAGAGTTTAAAAAAATGCAAAGGTCTCACATTAATAAAGTTAACCCTTTAATGAAATAACATTTCACTTTTTTTTTTCGTTTTTTTTTTTTTTATTCTCCCCAGAATCTTCCATCTACCAATTATGCATTACTTTTGAAAAACTCCGTATATAACAAAAGAGACACTAAAATAACGAAAACAATTAAAACTAATACATTTTAAAATTTATATTGTGAAAACTAAATATTGATTAGGAAGCACAGAAGAAACATTAGAGTAGAAATGAAAAAAACTTAAGGGTCAGGTGGCAATGCAATTCTCTTGTTATAAAAGGAATCCGACAACAAGGAAAGTATAGGTAGTGTGAACGAACACATTAAAAAAAGAAAATAAAACTGGTACAACCGCAATTTAAGAGTGAAAAGAGATCTACCTAAAGTAATTCTACACTGTACATATCCAAGCCCGAAAACCAGATGGCGGGATAAATTCTTATGAACGGATGGAATAGGTGAAGAGTCATAATCCTCAAAGTTAATGATGATTATGATAAAGTATACCCGAAATGGGCTTAAAGAAATTTGGTTAAGTGAGGTAGGGAGTAGCGATAAAATAAACATAATTTTAGACAAAATAAAAAATATCTGTACACTTTCAAATCTCCTTTGTCTAATAATTGCGTTGTGAAACTATTTTCATTATATTTGATCTGAACATCTTTTAATAACTACGTACTTTTTTTCTCTCTTTTGCGGATCTTGAACCAAATATACGCATTCTGACTATATGGGCAATTTCATTAAAAATCGGATGAAAATTAAAATAATTGATTTCACATTTTATAAAATTTAGTATATTTGTATACTATTACAACGTATAAATATTTTTTTGTGAAATACGATGTCCCCAGGTCTATTAGCTTTCATTTGAACATTTGTCAAAGTTGTAGTATTTCATTGTGTCTTATTCAAAGAGAAAAAAACTCTTGAATTTTTAGTTCAACAGTAGCTCATTTTAAAGCTCCTATCTTGCCAAAAATAACTTTCATAAAACATAGTCATTAATTTACAAGCTTTATATTTGAACGATTTCCCACCAAAGGTAATAATAAAAAAATGGGCAAAGTTACAAATTATTCAGACAAATAAATATAGCCTTCATATTTACGCTCCTAGAAAACGAGCAGTGTAAAAATAATTTCATACATAGAAGTAGAATGCCTTTCACCCTGATCTATCACTAGGACTCAGATTTTTAGTGCTAAAATACTTGAAATATATGACAAAAACGCCAAAATTTTTAAGTTTAAATTATTTTATATTAACAAATAGTACTTAGTGCTCATATATATATATATATATATATATATATATATATATATAATTAATGCTATGTCTCCCCAACTGCTGAAGAATTTGCAGTACACAATGAGACTCATAATTGACGCTTATCACGGAACATTGATTGTGCTGCGAAAAAGAATGCTCCACTTCGTAAGAAGTCAACTAATTTATATATGGGCATGTCACTCACACTTAAACAATATCCTTTTCTTGCTGGCCGTCCAATACATGTAAACATTTTCACACAGTGTTAAATCCATTATTTTTTCAAACACTTCTCTTTATGATATAAAAAAAATGTGTTGTAGATTCACTAAATCTTTATATGTAATATCCTTTACATATTGCCGCTAACGATAATTTCTGGTAGCTTTTGTTTTGAGTATCGTTAAACACACTAAAGAAGGATTGCTGTTAACTTTCACGTCACATCATGAAATATTAACTGCAACTGAATGGGCTCAGCTCAGAGCCCTGCCACTGTTAACAGAACATAACAGCTCTCTCTCTCTCATTATACCAAACTATTGCACCACATCTTAGATATGAGTCGACGGTGTGAAGCTGCAGATACAACAATGATCAGATATCTAAATAAAGACATGTTCTCTTAACGTAGGTTTAGCATCAAGCTCATACATATTTCTCTATCATGGAAGGCATAGAAGAAGAATTGTGAGCCCAAGCATCAGTTAGGGATTCGCATTAAGCCAAAAAACTGAGAAACAATATGTCAAACTGCATACTCACACGTTCTCTTCGTCACATTTTGTAGTCCACACTTTTTTTGTCTGGCAAGGAGAAAAACAGTGATGTATCTTGAAAGCATATACAGAGCAGACCATGATATACCTATTAGTGCAATGCTAATAATTAAAATAGAATTTATTCGAATGTTTATATCGACGTTACATTAAGCCACTCACACGACATGAAATACGAGGCAAAAGTTAATGCTGTTCCTGCAGTAAACCGCCACGAGGGCCGAGGTCGTTAAGGCGCGGACTCGTGAGCGGGGGCTCTGGGGTTCGAATCCGTCCTCCCTGACTGAGATTTTTTCTAGTCCTCATAACTGGCAAATGCCGGGGAGGTACCCTAAACTTGGGTCTGGAACGCTTCCTTCCTTAAACAAATCCTTTCCCAATTTGTCATTTCATCTCATGTATCATCAGAGTCCACCGCCTGTGGTGCCTCAGTAGTAAAAACGGGCGTTAAACGCTATTAAAAAATGTTCCCGCAGTATTAAGTCTAAAATTGGGTTTTTGTTAAACATCATTTAATTAAAACTATGTGTTTTGTGCACATTTTTGGAATAAGTTATTTACACATATTTTATGTACTAGAACTATAAATATATATAAGCTATTTACAACATCTGAAGTTTTAAGGAAATAAAATGTTTCTTTACCCAAGAATCGGACCCCATCACATAGCCAGCACTCACAGCTGACTTCTAATAAGACCCGTATATAATTTAACGAAATTTTTTTTATTGGAGCTTGTTGGAACATAAAAGTGACTTTGACACGTTCTTGTTCGAAGAGGGGAAAATAATCAGTTATTATTTTTGTTTTCGCTGTTATCCTAGGAAGTTCGTCAAACATGAATTCATTGCTCTATGTTCTGTCCAAATGTATAGTAAATTTGGCACATACACGCTTATAAAACATCTGCTACATTAACATTTTTTAAATGCTTAGTATTAATATTTTCGGGTTTATGTCCTTCGAAAGTGTTGATTTTCACAAACATGCAAGAAAACTAACGGGATTGGATTGACCCTATACAAAAATTAAGCTCATGTTTTAATTGGTCATTATGCAAATTTGCTTCATTTTTGTAGATTCGTGTATTATTATAGTTGCCCACAGAGAGTATAGCTATCTACTTAGACTTAGAATTTCTACACAAATATATGTAAGAGTGTTAGGAACAAATTGGGGCACCAAATGTGCGTTCTAATGACTGATATATTGCATTGGTAGACAAGGTTAAAATTATTGTGTTGAAGAAGGCACTGCATTTCCACTGTGTTGGATGGAACAGCAATTTTATGTAGCAATTACATATCTGCTAATCATACCCTAACTAGGTGAAGAAAGAAATGGATGTATTTAACCGGTTTGGTGAGATCTTGAAAGCTGTAAGAATGTATGCATTCAAACTTGTCTGGAAATATGAAATAGTACTTCTGCATGTCCAGGCATTGAAAGCCATCATATAGAAATTATAGGATATTACCATTGTTTTATATTTAACATGAAGTCACACAACTGCTTTAGTAATATAGGTAGGTATATTACTCAGCGATGTATGAATGAATGTATTTATTCAACACTCAATATAGAAATAAAAAGTAGAAAATGTGTACCATTTAAATTACTCAGTTTAAATACATAGAATAGAAGGGAACACCATTTTATAATATCATTTTAGCCGTTGACGTTTTGTTTGACCGTAAATAATTAATTTTTGCATTATCTTTCATGCTTCGGAATTCATTAAATTATTCACATAAAACGTTTCAGGGTATTTACGTAAAAACGCTTCGAATTATGAAAAAATAGGAATGAAAATGTTCTTTTATTTGTAATTATCTAGAGAATGCATGAATTCCGAAGGTTTAGCATTTTACGGCACATGGAAAATAAATCAGAAATTGACGGAACCTTCTCCTGCGGATTTCCAGAATATCCAACATCCAACCTTATTCCCCTTATAACTACAAAGTTTTCTACTAATTGTGTCTCAGTCAGTTGCTAGTTTTCTCATTGGTTGTTTATACAATACTGTAGTTGTCAGGATATTGGAGTCATCCACACAATCAAAAATCGCTCTCTCTTATTTTCCGCACATTTTACTTCTTCCACTTGTTTATTGATCTTCCTCAAATTTTCTTCCCCACTTTCCCTAAACTACTTTCCATTTTGGTTTCCTATATTTTTCCACTGAATTTAATTTCAGCTACTTCATTTGGTTCATATGTTGCATCTTAATTATATTTTTCTCTTCCGCATATATTTTTCATGCATCTGTATAAATGTTGAAATATTTTTCATTTTAGTGATTTAATACTCTTAAACATCAATAGTTTTAATTCTTAACTTAATTTGCTACTAAAGACTTTTCTGTTTTAATTCCTTGTCCTCCATGTTTCTCCCATACCAGTCCTTTCCAAATTTTCCTTAACCATTACTAGTCCCAAATGTTTTATTTTTTTATTTTTATAAAATTAAGCATCTCTTCAATATATTTAATTCTTCTAGTTTATTTAAATCTATTCTGTACGTATTTTACATTATTTTCTCCTTATCTATTCCCTCTAATTCTGTTTGAGTTAATAAGCAAATACATCGCTAGACCTAAAATTACTAGTTTTATAATATAAGGAACAAGTTTCGTATAAGATAATAATGTAATTGGATATGATTGTGACTAATGCAGAACTAAGCACAGTCCCAACGTCTATTTGCTAGTTCACGATAAGTATGACTTTTACAAAATGCATGCCACATTTTATTCTAAGTGTACAAT
The DNA here is from genome assembly GCA_030762175.1 of Metallyticus violacea. Taxonomy (NCBI): domain Eukaryota; kingdom Metazoa; phylum Arthropoda; class Insecta; order Mantodea; family Metallyticidae; genus Metallyticus; species Metallyticus violacea. The sequence continues at coordinate 36,214,415 of CM060840.1, read as the reverse complement.
TCGCAAAATAGAAACGCGTACTCCTCAGTTTGTCTAAATGGATAGCTTCACGTATTATAGCTTTGAATGACATGCTCTATTTTCGATTCTTTTTGGAGATTATGGTCGCTTGTGATACTTAATCTAGTATTTTAAAGTTTATTATATTTTACTCCATTCTTGATGCTTGTATTTATAATATTTGGAGATATATTCATACCTTATGGTCCTTTACAGGCTATCGTTGCATAATTTTAAGTTTTGTATTTTATCGTGTATCATTTAAATTCGTCAAACACAAGGGGACTGTTAATATATAAGAAAAATATTCTAGAACCATTGTAACAGACAAAAATGGAAGCAATTACTTTAAAAACGTTATCAGATTCAATATTGTGAATATATTCAAAGAAATCGTGTCATAAAAACATTATGGTAAAATTTAGTATCGGTCAGTGATATGCCTATTGATGAAAAGATTTTGGGTTAAGGATATGGTATATTTAATGCGGGAATATTTTTTTCGTATGTGAGCACAGTCAATTTACTTTAGGGGAGTTTAAAAGAGGAAGAAGAAATCAAAGCTGAACACCGTTTTGGAAGCCCTATTTCTGTAACCACTTCAGGAAAAGTATTGCTATGCGTAATATAATTTTGGAGGATTGACGAATTGACATCTAAAGTATCCTAAACACACGATTTGGATATGGAAAAATTATCTGTTAAATGGATCTCTGACTGCCTGAAAGTTGATCCAAGACCCAGAATGGCAATTATTTCATTACTTTTTTGAACAGAATTCTTTTAAAATTTCGGATCGTATACTGTAACTGTTGAGGATATGGAGATATATACAAATCAGAGAAAATAGTTAATAGATTACTTGTATTCAAAAGTCGCCAGGAAAAGACTTCGTTTTTTCTTAACATAAGGACGGAACAGATTAATTGCGAATCTTCCAAATTTGCCTATCTCTAGCTTCTGTAGATCAACGTCAATTGTCCAACCACCGATGTTTCGGGACATTCTGTTCCTCTTTTACCTATCCGTGGATCCCATACCATTGCTGCTTATATCCATCCTTTTAGGTTCATCCTCACCACGTGTCCTCCCCACTTCCATTTAAAGTTAAATGTGACGAAGTTTCATGGAGGTTCCCTTCCTTATTTCGGCGTCCTTAATTCCGTCCTTCATTGTTAAACTTTCTATTTTTCTGTGGGGATTCATATCATCCTTATTTCTTTTGCTGTCATAGATCATATTTGATACGGACAGACGACTCGATTGTTCATGGATATTTCTGGGATTTATCTAGCAAGATGAACTGCAGGCTCCAGAAATTCTTCCAATTCAAACTTCTTTTCATTCTTTTCTGATTACATTTCTTGTTCACTTCTATTTTTATTTCTTGTTTATTCGTCATTAATTTGATCTTTCTGTCGTCCTTTTCGAGTCCTATAAATCTGCTGACTCTGCTGAATTCCAATATCATTCTCTCTAGTTCTTTCTAATATTCTGCAAAGAGGATTACGTCGTCTGCAAATCTCAGACTTGAAAAGCGTCTGCCATTTATGCTGAGAGCGATATTGTGACCCCAGTTAAGTTTGCGGAATAAAAGTCAATAAAACCGCATATCATTCGGTCAGGACGCGGTACATGAACAAAATATCAATCCTTGCGCTTCACTAGCCCATTTGGCGAGCTTGAAGGAACTGTGAGTAGAGCATTTATGGAACAACAGAGTGTCAGAAAACGGGAGGTGGAAGACAAACCTTTTCCCATATAAGACTACTAGCATTATGCGCCCGGTAGCTGGTCACAGCTGGCAACTGAAGCAGAAACAATGGTGAGGACAGAATTGGAGAAGGACGTGGGTTTCAAATTTCTGATCAAATCATTTCGCGTCAGTGGGTCATGACAATGTCTTTGTCGGCTCCACCAGCATGTAGGCATGCGAGAAAGAACCAATTTTTTTTAAATGAAGGAATTATTCCGCTCGGTAGCCGCATGCACATGAAGAACTCGGACAAAGAGGCCATGAAGTAAATAAAGCTAATTCAGAATGAAACTTACATTAACCGAGCCAAGCCCACTTAAATTACCATATTAAATAAAGTGAAGGTTTCTCCGAAATACCCCCAGGAGCCCTGGAAGTTTTGGGACGCGCCATGTCAGCAGGCTTCTTGTGTAGGGATAGGATATCGCCCTGCCTTTCAAGGGAGAGCCGAACTTACGAATTTAAGATAACCATGCGCTAAGACTCGTTCGCTTCTAGATGAAATTTCAGAAATCACAACCGGTTTGGTTTAGAGAAATCGTTTCCCTTTTGGTCTAATTATTCAACAGTTTTTAATTCTTCTATTTTCATTTTGTTACTTATAACCAGGATCAAGATTTTTAATGGTATATATTTTTACCCTTGATGTGGTACGCCTTGCTTTTGAGTACTAAAATGCTGAATACATAATACTGGTTATAAAAACGTGAGTTTTATTTTGTATTCAGTCAGATTTAATAATCGGCATCCTCATTTTGATTTCGGTAGCAATGAAAACAATACATTGGCCACGTGTCTGTAAGAATAAAGGAATTTGCCGCTCAACAATGGAAGTCTGCTTCTTGCTATTGTCGCCGCAAGGTTTTCATTGTTAGTGAAGGATTTTAGAGAAGAAAGTTAGGTTTTCTGTTCTTATAGTTTCATTCAGCCTTGCCTCAAACAAAAGTCATCAAAATCATGTCATTTGATAAAGAATTTATCTGAAATCGCAGATAAATGTTTTCTCTCTGGACCGTTTTTTTTTAATGATGTTTAACGCCCGTTTTTACTACTGTGGCATCACAGGCGGTCTCTGGACCTTTGAGGTATCATTTTGTAATATGTGCGAAACGATGGCATCGACCGAATAATGATTGACAATATAGCAACACATGGGTCGCGATAAGCATATATGGGCAGTTCATCTCTCCAGTAAGAAAAAAACCAAACAAATTTTATTAATACAAAATGTATTCGTGAAGAGCATAAATAATCAGATTTTAACAGAAACTTTCGTGAAGCTCTAGTTTATACATACATTCCGTTTTGATAACAGAACAATACTAAATTTAAGAGTTTTCTGGTACTGCATTTAGAACGTTCTATTCCAATAGAATCAGCACTTTGGAGGGATTACCTCTCACAATATTATCAATAATACACGTGGAAAGAAGATATTTGATGAAACTAATGATGTTGAAAATCATTACGTGACTAACATTTACTGAAATGGACAAGGATAATCATTTCTAGATCCTAGAGAGTTCAGAGATGCTTGAAGATTTAGCATCCTACTCATAAACTAAAATCTGTCCGACTTTGCTGATTATTTAACAGCAAATTTCAATGTATCTTGTGCATTATTTCTTTCTTACATTCAGGCTTGCAAATATATTTACTTGCGAAAGAATTGGCAGATTTATTTGAGCGGTTTCATGGGCTTTTCTCTCTTAAACTTAATAGTTATCATTCACATACACTAGAGCGTGTTATTTAAAATATGGGAAATCTCAGGGAACTGATACACAATTTGAAAAAAAGCTAATATAAACATTTTAACTTTCCCTTAGTTCCTAAAGTTATAGTAATTTTTAACTATCCATTTTTATTAAAAATACTGACAATACTGATAAGAACCTATGTATACACACAAATTGTAAAAATTTAAGTGCACAAAAATCTTTGGTAATTCCTTTCTAACAATTACTTTTCACTTAAACCGAGATATTTTAATTTTCCTCAACACACATGCTTTCCACATATTACTAGGGCATATTGAATACTTAGTATTTCCAATTCAGAAAATGTATAATTTTAGATAATTTGTCTCTATTCTCATAATGTGTAATAATTTAATTTGTGTTATTAATATTTAATTTTAAATAAAATAAAAGAGTTTGAGTCTTCCTGTTGTTAACTATACATAAACCTGTTTATAAATTTTAAATTAATTCCAAAATCTTAACAGGACCATATTGGGTACAGCTATTAAAAACGACAGGTAAGGCTCCTAGGCACAATAAATACAAATATTTCTGAATATAGGTGCACATTCTAGTCATAAATTACACATTATGAAGAAAATCTATTACTTTTATGAGCATTTTAAATACGTGACCTGTACCAAGAACTAAACAATCTGAAACACTTTGCCAATTATCACGTACTTATGAACAATTTCAATCCCTTCACAAATGTTCTACTATGGCTATAAGTATGACGACAACAACTGGTTATTACCGACTTGGAAAATCATTTGCAAATTCTTTTGTAAATAGCTACATGTCACTTCTAATAATAATAATAATAATAATAATAATAATAATAATAATAATAATAATAATAATAATAATAATAATAATAATTTCATTGCTCAATAACATCGGGTTCATGTACATTTAGAATATAAATAGATAACTAGAAAAATATAATTTACATAGATAAACTATATAAAAAGTAACATTCTGATTATAAAAAGATGTAAGAATATAAAAGTTGCTATAAATGGTTTTAAAGAGTAAAAAGAGCCAAGTTTAAAGGTATTTCTTTAACCAGAATACATTTACTAGTTACGCTTTCCAATCTTAAAACATGGGAGTTAGATATTGCAGCGGTTTTAAATAATAAAAGAGGGTGGTTAATTAAATTAAACATGTAGATCGGAGGGAAATAATTTGGAAAGGATTCAATTTGAATAGTTATATGGAATCTCAAGGATAATGTGATATTCTCTCTCTCCGACGAGTTTTTTCGCTGACTTATATTTTGGCATGTTGTTGAGAGTGCTGCTGGATATTTTTATGATCCTGTGACCATAGGGGGAGAAGTATATGGAGACTGATAAGATTTCTCGTTATGGGAGATGAAACAGAATTTATTGTTCATAAACTATTCCTCATAAAATGTAGTACCATTATTTTCTTGAGAATATGTGCCACTCTCCCACTAACTGTAGTGATCACTCTCACATTTCTTAATTTGATAAAGACTGATCCTGAAAACAACTAATCCTGAGACGCAACTGAACTCAACTGATAAAGCTCTTCCACTTAATACTCTTTCACTGAACGGAACTGAACTAACCGTGCCTATCTTCCACACTGATAATGCCCCACACTGAATACCGTTACTAACTACAGCTACTGAACTAAGAATGAATGAGGATCGACTTCCTATTCTTCCCACCAACTAATAATGATAGTATCTGTATCGACTGCCCCTGGGCCGCAAAGTGGCAAGACTAAATAAACATGGCAGTCGGCCGGCCTCACAAAGCTATCTTTCTTTATTCTTTCAAACATGTTTTTAGAAAGATCTAGAATATCTCCTCCCATCCTCGCATCTCTATTGGATAATCTCTTCCCTCCATTTTTTTCTCTGCGATAGTATTTGTCAGATGGCGTACGTGACTTCTTACATGTAATCCACATATGTATTACACGGAACCGTTCGGATCTCCCTTCGAGAGGTAATCAGCCTGTCTTTTCACCCCCGTATGTTTATTGCTTTATTACGTCTTCCTTGCTTTACAATTCCCTAACAGAATACAAATAAATATCTTACTCAAAGGATTCTCCTTTAGCAATTTCTCCAGAAAATATCAGTTTTGCTTAGGTCATCTTTACAAATATTGTAACAATAGGCAACAGATTTTATGGCCGGGGTAGCTTTCTGCGCCCTCGTAAGAAAATAGCATCACAAACAATAATTCAACACTCTTACAGGACATAGAAATGAAATGACTAAACTCACGCTTAAAATAAGGAAATTACATGAAATTACTTGCTAAAAATTACTCTTAATAAATTTGGGGATGGCAGATTGTAAATACTGTCTCAATATGAGTCCAAAGATAAAGAAATACCGGGTACAGATACTGACTGCTGTGACAGAAAACGAATATAACATGGATAGAAACAGCATCCTAACAGAATACCCATGTTATTCATTAGCTTTAAATCGCTTGGAAAATGATATTTAAGCGGAACTGGGTTAAGATGAAGTAACTTTAAACACGTTTTAGGTTCAGGCCTTCATTTTTATATTAAAGAAGAGTAATTAATTACTCCTGCTGTTATTAGTTTCATTTTTCAGCTAAGTATTCATAAGCTGGCCCAGATGAAAGTCCTATGTAGGGAAGATTTTAAGGGAGATTTGCACTGAATTTCTTCAGCTACCTCGATCACAGCTTCCTTCTGAGGAATGTCAATAACGTTGTCAAAGCAATTACAGAAAATGGTTGCGTCGTCAACAAGTTGAATGGAGTCCATAAGCACACACTACATATTCTAATTTATGGAGAGAGAAATTTCTTCATAATTTCATTAGCATAATGTTATAATTTATATAGAGACTTAGTGTGTTTTCATATTAGTATTAGCTAATACAACAACAATAACAATATTTTGTGCCTGTACAGTGCAGTTTTACATGTTTAATAAAAATGTACAGCTGGCTTGGATTGAACTGCGCAATAATCATCACTTATAAAATGTGAAATTACCACCTAAAAACAGTAAATAACACAAAATGATTCTAAATTAAACAAGAGTTGAACAATGAAATGATCAACATTTTTTATACAAAGGAGGCTAACTCATACTTCAACAAATAGTGCAGGCTGTAGATGGAGCCCTATTACAACTGCGCAGCATCATCAAAGCAAAGTAGGTATTGGTTGAGAGAAAAAGAGGTACTAGCAATTTACCTTATCTCTAAAGATCCTTCTACACGAATATGTAGAAAACTGACAAAGCGGTGCTACTGTCTACAACAGGTAGCTCTACCATAATAATAAAAAATTACAACTATTGTAATAAAAACCAAATAAAATATAACAGGTATAATATTAGTAAAAATGTTAAATATTTTACCTAACTATTATTTTAGGCCATACATTTTTTGCTGAATACATATTTGAAACAGAAACGAAAGTAGAATATAATAACTATTAATTTTTTATTATTTTTCTTAACTTTTGCATAAGAACACATCCAAATTTGTTAAAATTATATTCTCCATTCTCATGCAACGTAATATTACTCGGAATAAATCGGTTCACTTAGCGGGAATATGAAAGCCAACATTACGTGTTTCACTAATTAGTTTATTTTAAAAAGTACAGTTTTCCCCAAAACATATTCAACAATGTTTACATAGGTTTTCTTTATCCTCTTTTCATACATTGCATATTAAGTTAGACTTCTGATTAATTTCTCTTTCTTTCAATTAAAAAAAACCAAATTCTTACTGGATACATTCGTGAAATGTAATTTTGCTTCTAAATGATTCAGGTATAGAGCGAGTGTTTTTTATATAAAATGGCACGCCTTCTGCTATGGTGAAGTAATAAAATGACACATAAAGTGAAAACTTGAACTGGAGTATTTATCTATAAAAATACTATAGGCCGAAATGAGAACAGACAGGTATTCCCCAGTGCTCATAAATGACGAATGCCGGGAAAGTATTCTAAACTTACACTTTGAATGCTTCCGTCCTTAAAAAATCCTTGTCCAATGTTTTATTTTATCTTATGTACCATGTGTCCATGGTTGTTAAAACGCTATTCATGAAAAAAGGCTGAGGTGGCAATGTTTCTCTGAATGTATTTCTGTAAGAAATGTTGAAGAGTTGTGAATTGAAACTTCAGCGAGTAATTGTATAACTGTAGAAATGACTTGCTAAGAATAAAATATAAAAGATAAACTAAGAAGCCTGCATCATATTGTACAACATCTGAAAAGAACGGCACCATTGTCCTAAACTATGTATGGTAAAGAACTAGAGTTCTGAGTCACATTGATGATTTTAAACTTATCTGCGTATATGAATTATCTTTTGCCAACCTCCCGAAATTGCCCTGGATGATGCAAGTTTCTGGGACCAAAAGCGGGACTCTGCGGGTATAAACCACTGATGTTGCCACTAGAGCTTGCTCCGATCAGGAGCGTTTTATAGAGCTGTGTATTTCGGAAAGGTAAAGAAATTATTAATTACGCTATAGTGTTGCCATGACCGCATCCCCTTGTCCGCTGTGACACTCCCCTGGGTAAACCGCTTGCAGACGGATTGAAGAGGGGGAGAAAGCCTTCCCCCAATTAATGTTATTATTAACGCCAGGGGTGAAACAATGAGGCTAATAGAATGGTCAGGCGCCAGTCCTACTCCGAAGTGACAACTTGACTGTTGGGTTCCACTTGAAGGAAACTTCTCATTAGATTTATTGCTCCACAGAAAGATACAATTATTATTTGTCCCATGTTCCGCACCTGTCTACAGCGTGAAACTTTCCGTGTACACTTTCAAAGCACATTAATTATTTACAATTTCTGCTTTGTTGTATATTGCATTAACAACTTTATCAGGTGTTAATGCAATATACAACAAATGTGATATAGCTTTCCCAGATCTTCAAGAATATAGCTAAATTGATGAGTACAAAAAAGTTTAAAATGTAGCATACATTATTCTAAGTCACAATGCTATTAGGTATATATGTACTTTAGGCTGAAAAACATATTAAGATTCTTACCAATGAGATAGATCTAATCAACAAGTTCAGCAGCTGGTCAACCAGAATTCCAAGCAATTTTTGTTGATTTTTTTTATTTACGGACGCTCTTTAACATCTCAGGTCATCAGCGTCCCATTCAATCCAAGACGTGAAACGGCCGATTAATTTTGCTCAGAGGCCTCTTCTTTCAGGCTTTAAGGTTCTTTCTCGTGCCACAAATCTACCACACGGGACCATGGCTTATTGCCCTTCCGAAGGAGGTCATTACTTAGGATTTTATACCCTTGAACCCGCGATCTTGGGTTTACGAGACAAGTATGATGGTTACCAATACACCAACAGGACCGACTCCAAGTAATCTGCAACAATGTGGCTGAGTACAATGGGATGTTACCTGATTGGATAAATGTAAGAAAGTGCCTATCTCTATTACCTGATTCTTAAGCTCGTTCACTTCACTTCATTTCACTTTACTACATGTCTATGAGGCATTTAAACACAAATAGCTTAAAATTGAGTCAATGGGTAAGACAGCGAAAACATTCCAAATGTTCAGAGGCCAAAGAACCTCTTCAGTAGGAATGAAGAATACATTTTTGTAAACTAAAATGGGATATTGTACACCGTCATGATTTTCAGCTTAACTTTTACGTTTCAAAAGTGTTATTTGTTATAATATTTTTCTTATTTATGCTGTAGAAAATATACAAATACTTGCCTAATGTGTTATTAATTTCATTAAAACAATGTTCCGCATGAATACAGTTGCTATTATTCATTTACTGTTGATTTGGATTGGAATAGAGTTAGGCGAAGAATTTCAGACACGAAACGTAACGAGGGTAGGACGCAGGCGAGGTCCCTAAAGTGTTAACATTAACACCCCGATATCGGAGACCGAACCTTAGGAAGGTCCGCTTCCACATCAAATGCTAGGGCAGAAACCTTACAGTGAGCGAAGTCCACCCCCGCACGCAGCAAACCGCCTGATTCTGCAACCTTGAAACAATGAATATCAAATTGAAAGGAAAGGAAATTCATAATAAGTGATTGCTCAACCCAGAATTTGACTACATAGTTGGCATGAAAAAAACCCATGGCTAGGATTCGAAAATCGAGACCTTCCGAATGCGATACTCAAGCATTACCACTCGGCTTTCATTTACTATATCCGCAATATAAAAACTTGAGTTGTTTTGATTAGCCGTTAGTTGCATGCAAAGCGAGGAGAGTATTAGCAATGCTCGTTTACGTTCAATGTGACCTAATGTTGGAATCAACTGGCTTGAAGTTAACGTCAAATAATGGCTCTTTTGGCTGTAATCTTTTAGAACCAATTGGAAAATCGGAGAGCGTAACTCCCTCCCTCCCTCCCTCCTTTTTTTTTTTTTTTTTTTTTTAAGGCGTGATTGCCAAGTAGTAAGCGCCGAAAGTTTCGAGCATGTTCGCTCATTAACAGAGTTCATTAATCGGAATAAAAGTTTTAATGTGTCATTGTATTTATCTCAAAGAACAAAACGAAATATCTACATTTATTTAGTATCGTAACAAGGAAAGTTGGGGTCGAAGTTTGGAGTTCATCAGCTTACATGGAAATTTATTGTATCTCTATACAGAGTTAGTTCATTGAAATGAAACTCGATAGCCATATACTAAGAGTTCAAAAATGACAGTACCTAGTGCTATTTTGCCACTACCGTTTGATCGAAAGTGACGATGTCTCCATTTTAAATAGGACACTTAATATATTTCTACATTTTTTAATAAAACCCAAGAGTTTTTCAAAAATTACCCACGTTATGTACTTCTTTACAAATTAGGGTTGCTACACCCCAAAAAGTGCACCCAATAATAAAACGCTCCTTCCGGTTACTGTTTTTCGTCGGTAATAACTAAAACGTCTAACCTCTGTTTCCATGCGAACATATTTGTTGATACAGAAGAAACGTATTCAAATGGTAATATCTGACATTACGTTTGTTAAATAATTCTGGTCTCCAATGTTGAGAGAAAAGGAAAGAATTCTAATTTTAATTCCTGGGGACTATGGAGACAGGTAGCGATTTCATTGAGAGGTAATTAATTCATTTTACGAAATCCCTCCAGAGTGCATTCCAATTCCACATAGAACGACGACAAAAAGCATAAGGAAATTTACTCAAACTGGAAATGTAAACGATATGCGAATTTCGGACCATCGGAAAAATACAACTGATGGGAATAAAATTGGATGTTTCCGTGTGCAAGAAAATCTAAAAGTTTTTATTACAAATATAAGCTAAAGCTCCAAAACGAAAATCCTTAAAAGTGTCAATCAACATTCATATAAATTTAAACTTTTGCAGGAACTTTAGATAACAATTCCGGTAGAAGAATACAACAAGCGTGGAGCACATCTAAAATACTTAAGTTTTTCTTGAAGGAATTTTATTCTCAGGTGAAGCTACATTCTGCCTAAATGGATTTGTCAACAGACACAAATGATCAAACGTAAATCCAAAATGAATGGAACAGTAAACCCAAAAACACAATGTTTAGGTTGGTATTGCTGGAAATAATAATTATCACCTAGATCTTTTCTTCCTCAGAGCAACACCAAACGCAAATAGGTGTTTGGATTTCCTTCAAAATCACTTACCAATGACTATCACAGTATTATTTTCATATCCAGTAACCCAAGGATTACCCTGAATTTACCTTTTTGGCAACAACAAGATGGAGCCCTAGCCTATTATGGACAGAATACATGTCAGTACTTAGGCCAGGTTTTTATACAACAATGGATTGGTAGAAGAGGTCGCCTACAAGATCACCAGATATTTTGTGGTCAATTTGAAGCTGGCAGCATATCTAGGTAAAACTTAGAGAAGATCTGAAGTATCGAATAATGGAATTGAAGCAGTGCATTCCTAAAACCTGGTTAAGTCATCCTTAAATATTTTCTGTGCCGAGGACTATTGTTTTGAACATATACGTCTATATTATGTCAAAATAAATAATTTGTTTTAAGTATTGGTTCCCATAGTTACCAAGGGAATGTCTTTTTGATTGGGCGGTTCTCATTGCGACCATCACCTGGTTAGTAATATTTTATAGGGAATGATCTTTTTATTATTTTATTGGTGAAGCAACTTTAAATTTCTAAAGAAGCATTTAGTGTGAGTACGTTTTGAAAAGCTTTTAATGAACATTATTCGAAAATGTGAAAATATGTTGGATGTTCCATTTGAAATTAGAGATTTGGGGTTTACTTCTGGTTAAAACGGAAGTATAAAAATTGGTAATATAATTTTTGACTTCCTATATATGCCATCTCAGCACATTGATTTTCACGTCAATTAATGACATGCTTCAAGTTATTTAGGTGGTGCAGGATTTTTCACTTACTCTGTATATGAGGATAAATGAACCCTAAGGCACAACAAACTCCATTTATCAATCATCCGCAGACACACCAAGAACAGATATTTGCTGCTTCAGATACAAAACGAGGAAAGGAATGGCTCTTACTCAGAATCGTGAGCAACTAGTGATCAAGGATTTCATATAAAATAGTTGATGAATGTCTACTAAGTTGACAGAAGTCAAGATTAAAGTTGATGAAATTAACGTACAGAGCTTAAAGAGAAGCGAAAAGGAAAGTGCTAGGGGAATGAATTAGAGTAAAGGAAAAGTCCCTCAAAAGTTTGGACTTTATCCACCAAATGTCACTTCGAGAATATAAATCCCAAATCTGGTTGCAGTCAATATTGTAGTCAGAAAGGAGTTTTCAAAGTAACGCATAATTTGATTCATAATCAAATGAGGGGATTTTAGAAAACGTTTACTCACTTAAAATTCTACATTTTAAAATGAATTTTTAATTAAAACGTAGCATTTACATTAACAGGACTTTGCAAGCAAAAACAGCATGGATAATCTTTCCAAGTTTGCTGAAACTGTAGCAGCCAAGAATAAAAGACGCTCATACATGGGAATTAGTATATAATACATTGTAAGCAACCAGTTGGCAACACCGTTATAAAAGAGGGAATTTAAAAAAGTTCGCATTCAATTGTTCAACTTTTGCAATTAATGTAGAAACCTCTTAAGCTGCTAATTTATTTTCGCTTCTTGATTTTTTTCTTTTTTTAACACCAAGAGAGAGACAGAGAATTACTTTCCCAGCAATTTACCAAGTCATATAGTCTAGCTCGTAAATCAAAACACCAATTGTGACTTTTAATTTCATGAATAAATCTCACGCAGTACTGGTGATTTACAGCTTTCTACTAGCAAATACTGTACCGTAAACAGTTATCTCGGAAAGAGTTGCAGAAGATATTTACTGGAGAATAAAACCTTTAATAAGCGCAGAGTTTATGCATATATTTTGCTAAAATTGAAAACAGAATGTACTTACATGGCTTATTCTGCGTGATTTCTATTTGTGTATCAAGCTCACGGAACTGTCATACCTTATATTTAAAAGTAAATATTTTTCTGAGATTTAACTTATTTAATGCTTCAAAGAGAACATCCATACAGTGCAAAGCTATTGTGATAGTGACATCCAACGTTCTCCGTAATGACAACTTCAAGGATAGGTTAACCCATCATTTTAAGATACTTAGCAAATCTTCTCAATCTGCGGATTGCCTACGTCGTATCTATTGCAGTTGAATTCGCTAATGCAATATAATTTATAACACAACATTAAAAAATTGGCGTGTGCACTATACGCGCTCTGGACTTAGTGGTGAAGGTTCAAGGAAGCCCCATAAAAGTATACATTTTGTTTTCTGGTACGGAAGAGAGAAACAATGCGTATTCTGTGATATCTATTAATATAAAACTAATTATGTAAATATTAATTAAACCACAAATTACTATAAGAATCTGCTTTATTGAATGAAATGAATGAATAGTGTTTAACGCCCGTTTTTGCTACGGGCACCACAGGCGATGGACACTGATAATACATTGGGAAAGGATTTATTTTTAAAGAAGGAATCATTGCAGGCCTAAGTTTTAGGGTACCTCCACGGCATTTGCCATTTATGAGGACTGAGGAAAACCTGGAAAAAAACTCAGTCAGGGAGGACGGGATTCGAACCCCAGACCTCCCGCTCACGAGTCCGTGTCTTAACGACCTCGGCCACCCGTGGCGGTGCTGTATTGAACATAATAAGCATATGCCTTATATTAATGTGAAATGACAAACATAAGGCATTGAATGATATTTTATTCTTTGTGGATTTTCTTACATAACAAAGAAAGAAAGAGTAGAAGTATTTCTGAAGCAACATGTACGCAATAGATAAAGGTAAACTCCCTTAAAGGGCAGTCTGGTGAATGTGTCGGGTCACTTGATAGCACCTGCATTTCCCATCGACTATAAAACGCTTTACCCTAGCTACCAATGAGCACAATGAGAATACTCGCGCGGTATATGTGTCAGGTATTGAATATAATTACTTAAGTTTCCATATTAAGCGAGGATTATCTTTAAGACTTGTATCTAAAAACTAAATAGAGAGTTAAATTTATGCTATATGCTATTACATTTCGCTTTGACAAGCCATCTTTGGCTTTCAGTTGAGGTAAATGCGAAACTATTACCTACAAACTAGCAGAAGAAGCAAAATGTGCATGTCTATAAACCCTTCCAAATATTTGTACACCTCTCATAGTATATTATCAGTGTCTATTTCTAATTAATAAACGCAATTATTAAACTTTTGTGAGCCCGCCATTTTAAAGCTCGGTTACTGCGTTTGTCGCAGCATGCAGCGCCCTTTCTTCAACTCTGCTTCCTAAAACGTGTATATTTAATTCATAAACCCTACGTATACTAATTCCAGGAGTGATTTTGTCGGCAAAATTTCCGGATTCACGTAAGTTTCGTTTAGCTCTTCCTTCGTGTTTTGTTTTAGTTTTGCGATAAAGCAGTAGATGTGCATAATGTGTTAAACACAGTTATAAAAAGAGGCAGTTGATCAAGAAAGTTCATAATAATTTTCGCACGCACATGATAACCTAATTCATATACCCTGTGTTTAGTTTAAAACGAAATTCCTTTTTTAAATTATCAGTAGCGAGTTCTAACCCTCGAGACACAGATAAACGACGTAGGCTGTGCCTTTTTGACATTGAATACTGTTCTTTATCTTCCTCCTAGCCAGAAGTAAAGGTTATAGGTGTTTTTTTTTTTAAATAAAACTTCTTTAAATGGCTAAAAATATTTTTAGGGTGTCATCCCAGGTCGCCTATCACGGCTTTCGAGATCAAAGGAAGCCACCTCCTTATCAGGCTACTCCCCAATTTTCCTCACGAGGCTGGGTGAACCCCTTTTAGACCTCCCTAACTTATAAAATTGCTAAGCTGTTAGGATCTAACTTGCGACCTCCCGAGCAGCAACGCTAATCCCTAGACTAAGGAGACGGTCGCAAAACTCTTATTAGATACGTTCATTTCAGAAAAAATAAAGTTAAATTATTCTTTTCTTTAATCCTAATTATTTGGTTTAAATTCGATATTTTCAGTAATAAATGCATAAAGCCCTTGCTTAGTTTTTAAACAAAAGAAAGATTATTGGTTAACTAAAACGCTTTGGTCATACTCGGCAAACATAAATGTGTTGTGAACTGACGTAAGATCCATATAAATTTGAACACAGAATAGTGTTACACGCAAAAAGTGGTTTCTATAGCATAAAAGTGTAATATTCTCGAATTAATGTATATTGCTGTGGGACCAGCAGAGAACAAGTTAAAAAGCTACGTTTAAGAGTATGAAAAAGGAGACAGTATCGACACCTAGCAGCCGAGACGTAAAACACAGCGGGAGGGAATGAAAATTTACTACTTTAATATTTGACATTTTGGACTTCAATTTTCAAATCTCATAGAAATACATATTAAAATACAATATTGAAATGAATTTAATTCAAAATGTATAATTAATTAGACAAATATAGAATTCCCTAATTCATTAATTTATATTGTTCTGCCCGAGGGCAAGTCCTTCAATAACGTCATCATTCCGTGTTTACAATTTTTCTGGGGGGGGGCACTGTGGTAGCCTTACCACAGTGATGAAAATGAGATGGTGATAGGTCATTGTTGTAATGGGTGGCAGGGGAAACCGGAGTTTTGGAGGAAAACCTTTCCAGTCTTTACTTCATCCGCCACAAATCCCACTTACTGCAGCTGGGATTAAACCCGGGCCGCCTCGATGGGAGGCGAACAGTCTAACCACTCGACCAAGGAGCTACGTAAAAAAAATAGAGTACTATCTAAATGGTGGCAATTTGCACAAAAATGGGCTAAAAGACTTTTTTAATTTAAAAGTTAATGGAAATGTAAAAACTCACGTAACCGAATATTTTTTATGCATTTTCTAATGTTGGTTATTTTATAAATGTTATACTTCTAGCTGTATTTGCTTTAACTTTTTTCCGTTCCACGAACCAGGCAGTTTTCAGCAAATAGCTTTTAATACAACTCAAAACTAAATTATTTCTTTATACATAAGGCGCTGGAACTGGTAACTATTTTCTGCAACACTAAGTGCCATATAATGTTCATAAAACTCTTAGATTTAATAGGCGATGTGATCATTATAAATGTATTTCTCCAGATACAAATACATTTTATAATGTATTTCATATTATACTTTTCATTTTCCATTCCACACGCCGATTTCGAAATCAAGCTATAGTGCATTTGTTTATACCATTTATTGCATAAATAGTTATTTTGTAATGACTCATGAACGCATGCGTCCAATTCCTTACTATACTTTCTTTCAGCGCGAAATAGGTGCAATTTTAAACTATTTTAATATAATAAATAAATAATTGTAATAATAATGATAAAAACAGATTTTTAATACTTTAAAAAGCAACAATTGCCATCGCTATGATATTGGTAACATCCAGAGGTTTAAGTAACATTTTTTATGCTTCTCCTAGGTAGAAAATGAGAACTATTACTTTGAAACATTATTGATTATTACTTTGTTTATTTATAAACATTAGGGCTTTGTAAAAAGGTTGTATGATACAGGCGTTAAAAATTATTTTAAAATGTCTCTTTTAGTACAATAGCATGCTTCCCTTCTCGTTCTTTGATCCTCTATAAATTGCACAGATCCTTCTGAGTTTTCGATGTCTTCCAAAGTAATGTATATCGACTTTTACATCACTCTTAATAAATTTTAATCAAAGATTAACAGAAAGATATTCAGAAGTGCTGACATGTTCCAACGTGCAGCGAGGGATAATTAACATCTGCTAAAGGTACTTCCACTTTAAATCGGAACAATCGATTTTAACTAATAGCTCAAAGTGAATAACTTAGCTGTCAATATTAGCCCATCTCTTTCCATATCGGATTTCGATCGATTATGTGTCAACTCCTAACAACCAGCAGATTTCCAGAACCACTCTTTAGCTGCTCCATCAAGTCAACCAGAAGACAGGGGGCAGCACAAAGGGGTAACGGAAGGAAGGAGGGAGGGAGGGAGAAACTAATGAGTGGTCAAATCTAGATAAGGCATCTCTTTCCTTATATTTTAACATCGTCCGCTTCGTCATCAACATCTCCGGCCGTCATGTGACGCTGTCTTTATTAAAGCTGGTATCTGCACCGTCACCGTCCTCAGCGATCGATATAACGTCATGTTGATTAGTTAACAGAGAGTAAAAATAATTGAACGTTTATGAAGTGGCTCTCTCATGCTGAACGATTTCAGAGGCCGGAGCTTTTGTAGGTCTCTGAGGTTAATATGCTCTGTCAAATCTCGAATTAAATTAAGCGGCAAGACTTTCTCGAGGAGAGTGTGAGAGAGTTTGGGAGGGGAGGTGAGCGGGGGAAAAAGATGGAGGAATGAGTCATCTCTTACTGCATTATGTAATCATCGTTTAATTATCTGACATTACTGCCATAGCATCTCTGCGAGGAGAAGTAAAAGAAGAAAAAAGGTGAAAAAAGAAGTGGTCTTTAAGATAAAGGAGACAAGTTGAAAAGTGAGAACAGGATAGCCGAAGATAGCTAACATTCAGTGTTTACATCTGGAGAGGTGAAAAGATGAACAAGTTATCGTTCGTTCTATGAAGGGAACAGGAAGGAAATTCGTGGATTGTCAACTTTGTATCATGAAATAAAAGCATAAAAATATACTTCGTTTATCAGACGAGTCCTCCCCTGCTCCCAAAATAAAGTCAAAAATATTTATTTATAATAAACGGTCTCGTTTCGCAAATATCCTACTCACAAAATATAATCGCATCATATACTGTTTTAAAATTGCCTTCAACCTTTGTAGATACATAAGGATTAAAATTTGTAAATATTGCAGCCATTCCTTGTTTCAAAGAAATTATTGACATATTTCTCACTAGAAGGAGCTTAGGAGAAATGCTACCTGAACCTGTGAAGGGTTGTACCTTATCATAGTGGCGGCAATTAGTGTTATTGTTATTGTTATTATTACATTGTATTTATATATACACTAAACCTCTCTTTAAAATTGTATTTTTCTCGTGGTGAAAAGTCACAATACGCAATAGATCATGCGCAATAATGGAATCAATGTTACTCATTTTCTTCCAGACTGATATGTTTCCAAGGCTACCAACATTGTGACTTATTCAAATAAAACATATTAGAAACAGTTTATGTAATATCATTAATTGCACTTTGGCCTGACTTCGAAACCAAAAATTAAAAAAAAACGTGTAATACATTACAAAATATTTCATTGTATCCATTTAAATACATTAATATTACTAGTAGTATCGTTGTTGTTGTTGTTTTTGGTAGTGGTATATTTTATTCTAGTGGCACCGGGATAATAAACCCTTAACAGGCGATCATGTACCTGCTTTTATAAGCACCAAGTCTGTTTCGTTTAATACAAGATTTAAGATAAGACATTACATCATAAATGTAAAATAAAGTGCACATGAAACAATAAAACAAGTATAAATAAAATAAAATAAAATTAGCTGAGGTTTTTAAGATTTTCCTCGGTGCTCATAAGTGGCTAATGCCCGGGAAGTACCCTAAACTTAGGCCTGAAACGCAAAAAAAAAAAAAAATAATTTCTCAATTTATCATTTCATCTCACGTATCGTCAGATTTCATTGTCTTTGATGCCTCAGCAGTAAAAACGGGCGTTAAACACTATTTAAAACTACTGGATTCACATATTTGGTTTTCCTCACCCTTTCCCAGGTCTTCACAGACCTGAACTGTCTCACTTAATAATCATCACTTTCCGTATTAAATACTGTATCGTTAGTTTCATCTATAGAAATGTGTTCGCGTAATCACCTTATAACTATTTTAACATATTAATTTTGGAAATAATTTATTCTTTAAAGGTGATATCACAAGTTTTATGTTTATATCTTATTTGCTTTATAGCTATTAGTGCTAATCCAGTCAAGAACTCAAATATTAATAGTTGTGCTTATTCTGTTTTTCTTTATCTCTTTATTTTGTAGTTTCAGGTGCATATAAGCTGTCCCATAATATAATAGGATCTTAACTGAGTAGTTCGCTCTTTAGTAATTTTCTTTCATAAATTAGCATTGTATAAATATTTAGATTTATATTCTTAATTATAGCTTATTTAGGGAAATTAAACATATCTTTACTTCTAACTTTTAACTTTAGTTCCAGAACTGATTCCGAAAGTGTTACCAAGTACCGTGAACTTACAGTGAGTCCTAATTGTTCGGATTTTGCAGCTTTGTAAAATTACACGAGTACGTATTACATTATATTATTTGCCTTACTGAAAGAGCTCTCTCGGAATGTAGTCTGTATATCAAACATATCCAGCACAAATAAACATCCTTTAGACGTCGCTGTGAAAGAGAATTCTTTGGAATGCGTTATCTCACCTGAGATGAGTAGCTGATAAAACACAGGTCATCGTTTTATTTGCTCAACCTGAATAAACATATCGCGTCCTGTGACAAATGTCGTAGTCAGCAATGTGACGACATCGAAAAATAGTGTGTCAGTGACAGTTTCATTGTGCATTGTCAGCAGCTAGCTACATACCTGTGTGTTTGATTTATGAGTACTATAAAGTTTCTTTTGTGATCGGTCTACTGAGAATAATAATTTCTTTTCTTTCTTTTCTGCATGCGTTGGTTATGCAGAAGGATGAACTACGCGTAGCTGTCCTCCATATGTTGGAGCAATATCTGTGCTCAAGAATTCTCGTGATCGGTCAGTAGCGTTGTAACTAAGCCGTTGCTTTATTATTAAATTAATTCAAGTACACATATTTTAATAATAATATTTGGTCTGTATGGCCATCATTGATTTTACAATGCCATTGTTGGATATGACTTCCCAAGTGATCAGTCGTGTCAAAATAATAAAAGTTCGTTTTTCCGCCATCTGCAGCTCTGTGGCTATCAGCGCGAGTCCAACATCAGTTTTTTCGTTACCATTTATGTATTAAAAGATGCAAGGAACCATTCTGTAAAATATACAAGGATTTGCAAAACAAAGTTTCATAGAGCCTCATGTTAGAATGAGTTCAGTTCAGTATAAAAGGGGGGGGGGGCATACTGTTCAACAATCAAAAGACATTTATCTATCATTTTGTTTACTAAACATATTCTTAGTTACCATATAAACATTCATTATTTCAAAAGTTTAATTAGCTAATATTGCTTCATTGTCATCTTATATAAGGCGAAAGGAAAGCTCCTAAAAACAACGTATATCTAATTTATGTGGTTCTATATAAACCTTCCATTTGCGATGAAGTCCTTGCAGCAATGGTTTTCAAATTGTGATTCTCCGATCTGATTTTTTTTTTTTTTTCCGTTAACATCGAATCTCCTTGAGTCCAAGAAACATTAGATAAACATGAATTGTAAGAAGTGTAAAATGGTCGTAAATAAAATGTTTCGTTTTTTGACCTAAAAGTCTTCGTTTCTTTGCGAACAATTTGATATATTGCTTGTTGCAAACAGTTATATTCTAGGCCTCCAAACGGGTATTTAAATATAAAGGATTCGCTTAGTGGGCCTTTAAACACCACATCGCCTTTCATACCTCCCTCCTTAATTGTTTTTCTGTTCAAAAACTGCGTAGAGAAATTTTCTTTTCTTTTATGATAATGTTTATTTCGTAGCGGTGGCTAACCTGCTTATCGCTTACTGTTATTCTGCTGCTACAAGCTTCAGTTTGTTTGTGTTTATCAGTTTACTTTCTTTGTGCTTCAAAGTTTGTAAAAATGAAAAGAAAAGTTAGAGTTTACAAGAATTGTAAATTCCATGTCAATAGATATATACAGTAAATACTAAAAGTAAAGCAGATACTGTTGTGAATGTGCAAAATGTGACGTGAATAATAATTTAACCTCGATTTCTAACCTAACCTAACCGAACATGGTCAACACAGGAATAAAGAATAAGCAACCAGTGCTTCAAAAAATAAACTTTTTGTAAATGAGAGTAGTCTGCTGAGGCCATTACGAAGGAAGCCATAACTGATAGAACACTGCAGAAGAAGAGGAAAAAGACAGATGAAGATGCACAGGATATTTGCTGCCCAGGAATGTATTAAGGTTAGATTACACCACTAATTTTACTTTATTTCTTATTTCCCACTGACTTAAATGGCTGGTATAAATGTGCATTTTTCTCATGACTGGCCAGATCAATCTTGTTGGAAATTTACACACACACACACACACATTATATATATATATATATATATATATGCAAGTGTGGGTTATGCTAACTAGAACTACTTCATATCACTGTTATATGATAAAAAGCTATATCAATAAGGAGAGAGAATTATATATTTTTATATATTCCTAAAATTTGAAAATTAATTTCTTTTCAAGCACCTAACATAGATACATTGTAAAAATTTCCAGGATAGCATGTTGTCTGTGGTTTATGTAAAAATATTTCATTTCACCAATAGTTTATAAGAAAATTGCATGATTATATCACAGTGTTTTCATTTCTTTTTAACCAGATTTTATTTTTATTTAAAATTTTTGAAGAAAAAAATCTTTCTATATGCATTATAGAATTAAAATTTACTGACCATCTTTACTGAATTTTACTTAAAATCTCACAAAAGTTTCATATTGACAGCTTTAAAATTTTGTAGATAAAGAGCAAAATGTATTCTGCTGCATTATTTGCTAGGTTTACACTTCCTGGTTACCTTAGTAATTGCATATTGATGAAACAAATTAATTTCAAAACAATCCCTTAGGATGAAATAATATTTATATAGAGCTATTCTAAGCAAAGAGATTATCAGGAGTTTTCACTCAATATTAATTTTCTTTATATATTACGAAATATTTTACAGTTTTTATTTCGAAATTTAAAAATTACCCTAAATTCATACATTCTAGTATAGAAAATGTTAGCTGTAGATTGCCCATAATTTGTACTTACTCTTTCCTGTCTCTGTAAGTTCATAAAGTTGATAAAATATAAACATGGAATTTTGCTGTGGGTTAGCCCGTATAGGGTTTAATTTTAGGATTTTAAATTTGAGTTAATTCTTAGTGAGAGATCTTTGAAGATGGTCCCTGGCTAATAAAATTTTGAGAAATTTAGTGTAAATGCTATTTTTTTTATATTTTGTTTGGGAGGGGTGTTGCACAGTATTTCTATCCTTATTTGCTGAAAAGAATATTTGTAATTATACGACAACGGTGTAGATTTTAATTTGTTTTTTGTTGTTGTACAGATCGTTGTAATTTATTCTGTTTATGTAATTTTGTACATTTATCTGACCTATCTCAATTTAATTTTTTCTTAGATAATATCCATTTCTCTTTGGATTCTGAAAAGAGGAAAAACGACTTTGCGAGAAAACGACGAAAATAAGAGATTCTGACCCCCCTACCCTTTTTCCTCTGGAATCCCATACGCTGCAGACCCATTAACGTTCAAAATTGGAGTTCTTATCAGACGAGCTTTGGGCGGCGTGCATGCCGTCCCCAATGAAAGTTGTAAAAGTGGAGTCGTAGTAGGTTGAATGGAGTTTAGGGTGACTGGATTTGTGAGATCTTCTGGCCCCGGACTCTGTGAACTAAGCATGGGTGGCGCAAGGAAAGAGAGGGGAAATATCCTGCTGGTGTGTGTAACAAATTGCGTTGGAGAATACGATAAGACGATGTGCCGTACTAATGGTGCTAGGGTGAAATATGGCTTACGTACCTATACTGCGATTCTTTCCTAGCCAGGAATTACCCATATTGCGATCTGGAAAGTAAGGTAATTTAATCTTCCTAATGGCGATTCACAGAGTCCAGAGAACTCTGTTTCTATCGCTTCTCTACGATGAACATATAAATGTCTTTAACAGATTAAACAGAAACCAGGATTCATGTCTTGCATTTAGTACGATTGGAATTAGCATGTGAATGAAGAACATCTTGTATAGCAAAGGAACTATCTTTACATCTGGGAAAAGTGCATCATATGCTCTTATAAATTAAGAACATTCTTTAACTTCTTTGGTCATTATTGTATATGAGACACAATAAAC
The DNA here is from genome assembly GCA_030762175.1 of Metallyticus violacea. Classification (NCBI taxonomy): domain Eukaryota; kingdom Metazoa; phylum Arthropoda; class Insecta; order Mantodea; family Metallyticidae; genus Metallyticus; species Metallyticus violacea. The sequence continues at coordinate 36,191,344 of CM060840.1, read as the reverse complement.
AGCATATATATAAATTGTTGCATAATCTGAAGAAGAAAGACAATTTAACTTTTTGTTGGAACAGAGGTTGGTGGTTTTAACATTTGAAGAATTAGAATTATTAAAACGCTCAAAAAATAAAACCAGCTAACTCAGATTAAATTAATGGTGGGACACACTTTAAAAAGCTTAGATTTTTACATGTATTGAAACATTGTTGGAAACAAGGAACGATTCCACATAACATTGTTTAGGCTTTCATTGCCGGAGTTGTTATTATTAAAATGGATCTTTACTGCCGTAGTTTGGTATAAATTAAATTTTAAACCAAAGATTTCGCTTACTCTGTGATCAACATCAATGTAACGAAAGCGTCTGGAGAGGAAGAAAGACATACCTTCAAAGTGGGAGAGAATAGTGGTGGTAGAGTTGTGTTGCAGACGTTATTTGTTGAACAGTAACGGAATCCACGACTTGCTCATTTGAAAACCTATTTCTTTTTTATATTATTTGGACGCTGTTCTACTTCTAAGGTTTCTCTCCCACTCATTTGAAATATCCGGTTATTTTTGCAACTAGTTCGTTATTTTCAAATTGTCATAGAATAAAATAGGGGAGGGAACACCCGCACAATTGCGTAAAAGTCTCCTTTCCCACTTCATTAAATCGCTGTAGGCCTTCCTCATGAGCAATATGCACACCGACGCTGTGTTCTGCAAGATTTTTAGTAACGTTGTCATAGCTATCGTAGATCCATGAGACACTCGCTTTTGCTATAGACCGCTTTATCTACTTGGAGTAAACGGCTCTTAGCAGAAAGGTATCGAACACAAGATGGTTATAAGAGTATAATCAAAAAATTCATCCTTGGCACCAAGAAGAGCACGTTGTAGTGGTAGCGCCGTAGTGGTAGCGGTAAAGAGACATGAAAGAATCAAATAACGCAACTCCATTCTTATGTGAGTTATATGACATTATGAGTTCTGGGACAGGAAGTTATTTTTGAACATTTGATTCGCTGAACTTCGAGTTTAGAGTTCGATAAAGTCGGTTATAATCGTTAAATATTTATTATCACTCCACGCACAGTACTAATTTTTTTTTTTTTTTTGTTGTGTTGTTTGTGTCAAAATATTAGTCAATTGTTCCTTTCTCATTCTTCCTCATGCTGAAAGACAGCTCAAGGCGAAATTTTTCACTTTTATTTCCTCGAACAGTTCTTGTCGTAAAAAAATATTTTTAATTATTGAAGATTATATAAAATTATGAAAAATAAACATTATTTGACATTTGAAGTTTCAATTATGACTGTTTAAATAATAATACATTTAAAATATTACATTTACATCAGAAAATAAAGAATGATGATATTCGCCTTGAAGATTCTTCATAATGAATAGACAACTTCAATTAGAGAGTTCTACTTGGTAATTTCTTGTCAGGGTGTGCGTTCATAAGCTCTCAAAGATGTAGATAAATTCTTTCAAAATTCCCACCGCGGTTACTAGAAGCACCCCTAGGTTTTTTGTGCACGTGTTCGATATCCTTCTTTGGGACTCCGAGTTTCTGATTGTCGTTCATTTTCAATGTTTCCTTTGTTGAGGTTAAGAACAGTTACTTTTTCATTACCATGCTCCCTATTGTCTTCCCTATCCGTGTTGATCAAAAAGTGACGTCTTTACGGTACTTCCCGTATGTCTTGACTACCGATTAGTTTCAAAACAAAATGAAATGACTTAGGTTGTGTAGCGCAGTGAAATAAGTTTCTAGTTTGCGAACAATGAGCTGCACTGTATTACCAATGTTACAAACATATACACAATTTCGGTTTCAAAACTTGCCAGTCTGAACAACTATCTGTCTAAAATAAGTATAATTTAAACTAAAAAATGCATCTACTTTGATATTAAGGGGAAATTTGAATATTAAAATTTATGTTTAATCTCCTCGCACCAGCCATCCCTACCTTACAAGTTTAACATTTCAAAATGATTACATTTTTATCATACAGTTTTGTTTTTGTCGTTGCCTGCCAAGCTGGATTAATAATAATAATAATAATAATAATAATAATAATAATAATTTGGTATTTGTAATTTTATTCTGTCCAAATGTGAGAACATAATAATAATAATAATAATAATAATAATAATAATATTAACAACAATAATAATAATTATAATAATTATATTATTATTATTATTATTATTATTATTATTATTATTATTATTACCAGCCTAACACTTACACTACACACTTGCTGATGTAAATAGATTAAGATCATTAATTGTCTCTGAAAATAACCCATGTTTCGGTGCAGTGACCTTGACCTACGCTTGATCCCCGTAAAATCGCCTTGGACGGAGATAGAATTAAATCTTAGGATTGTCTGCACCTAGCCCCGCGATTAGGTTACCGGTCCTCCTCTAATTACGATATTTCAACGTTCCACACAACACACTACTGAACGTTATGAAATACTGATTTATCTAAATGAACGAACCATCATGTGGTTCATCCGTAGACCGAATTGAAAATACAGTATACGTGAACCGCAAATATTAATTACATCGAATAAATGGGTGTTGAAATTATATGAGCTGCCTCTTTATATACTCTCCTGAAAAATCACTTCCACATGGTTTTCTGACGCCGATGGAGTTCATAAATATATGTGTACGCTGTCCGCGATACTTTAAAGGTTCAAAATATACAGAAAGATTTGACTCGATCAAAACTAAGTTATATCATAAGGGGCGAAAAATTACCCTCCGCTCGCAGCATGACCATTAAAAATATATAAAGCTTGTCTTTCGTGTTCATCTTTTGTTCCATTTTACTATTTCACCATCTTGAAACTCTTTCCTGTTAGCATTGAGAGCTATGCAATAGCATTGTCATATGAAAACTTACTATCCTAGCATTTGAATGTATACGTAATATTAACTATATTAATTAAACGTATAATGTGTAATAAAATATATAAAATATATTATACCATATATAATATTAATAACACCACTGAGTTATGCGATAAGTATTGCTTCAAAACAGATTAGTCAGGAGTTCCAAAATAGGTAGTATCACATTAATATTGACAATTCTAATGCTATCCAAGGTAAATTTTTTCATCCTACAACTGATTTTTATTTTTACTCAAGTTGATACAACAATAATCTAAGCTGCCAACGTAATGATACGAAATTTAAAAGCCTAAAACAGTTGAATCCTCTTTTAAATTTAGTTATCAAGAGGTAGAGTGCCATTTGAATTTTGAAGTGGGAATGACTGGTTGTGATAGGATAAAATCTATACATATATAATTAACATTTTTTAAACATCCTTCTACATATCTAAATTTATGTATTTTTAAAAATTCAATTTACGTTAAATGTCAAGTTTTGAAAGAAAACTCCTTATATATAGCCATCATACACGATACTATGTGTTATTAAGTTTAATTATACATACCATTACCGCTAAATTAAATGGTTTCTTATCCCGAAGAATAACCATAAATTTAATGCCTATAGGAAATTAAAATAAAATTAACTGTTAAAATAACATTTTACATTCAAATAAAATCAGTTGCCATAGAAATACGTAGTAAGGCCTCAAAAACTTGAACGCTATCTACAAGAAGCACACTGTTAAGATTATGAAAGTGACATTTTCATTTTTAAAAAAGCATATCTCTCATGGGATAACCTCATCGCATTGAAAATACCTATACTCCTTCGTATTCCGATTTCATACATATCCCCCGTGTCTGTTGCAGCCTCTTCTGGAAATGAGCATGCAGAATTTTTATAAATATTCAGAAGCCACTGAGGAATGTTGAGATTCTTTTCACGAAAGCATCTAGTCACAAATAATTTGCATTAGTTTCAAGCAGGATAATTCTCTCGAGATTTCCATTTTCCACAATAGTCATCTTAAATTAAGCGAATATAATTAATTAGTTGATATTTACAGCTCTCTTGATTCACATTTCCATTAAGAAGTCTCCTAAAACGCACTGGCATGCGAATCTAATAAAATATATTCCTCTTATTTCTCTTCTATATGGCATTTATTTCTCGCATGATCTTATACTTAAGGGTAATTTGTAATTTTAGTCAAGTTGAGAAAATGTAAGTTTGATGACATTTCAAGCAGATATGCCATCGAAGCATGAAAAAGCTGTTGCGAACAAAAGCATACACTTTCATCTTATCCCATTATTTTTCAGTGAGTCTACATAGAAATTATGAAAATATTTAAGTGCTTGTAATTCGTTAGATATAAATGCTCTAACTAAATTATCTACTAGGTAAATGTTCATCTGTTCTGTAATATTGATCAGAAGGTTTATACACATGTATATCATTAAAAAACGCAAACGTTACATAAATAGTCTTACAGCAAAACAAATATCTTCTCTTGTAATGCTTTTACGAATAGCCATTTGAAGCTTAAATAGTTTCTTTTTTCTTCATTAAGCACAGTTTCACTAACTGAAGTTTGCCCCTTTCTAAAAGTTTCTTTCATTCCATTCGATATCTTGGAACTTTCATCCAGTTTTTATTGAAAATTTTAAACGTTTTGCTTAACCGTTTGTTTTTCGGTTTTTCAATATTTTTGCTTCGAGAGGTTTGCATGTGTATACATTTTAAAGTTTTCTTTTATCAGACATGCTACATACATTTTACTCTCTGAAATGTAATGAAATTTGATATTACTACTTTTACTTTATTATACAATTCTTCATTCCTCTTATTCCTTCATTATCCCTTCTTATCTTTAATTCGTTAAAACATTCGTCTTAAGATATTTTTCTCAGACATAGGAAATTTTAGCATTTGTGAGTTTTTATACACACAAGTCTTATATTCATATATTACTATTGGCCCTATAATTTATTTGCATTTCTGAAATTCGGACCCATTAAAATTAATGCACTCTGAAATACGATGTTTTTGGCATTATATGTTTTATTTATATGAATTATTCCTTAAATTCTTTTACTCTCAAGGTATTTAAATGGTTTTACAGCTTTAATAGGATTAAAATGTATAATTAAACGTTTCAGTTCATTTTGATATTTTAATACATATCAGATGTCTTTGTCATGTTTGTTAATGCGTCAGATTGTAAGGACTCGTCTTTAATTGCTGGTACGTTTCTATAATGACATTTTTATCTCGCACGCGCGGTATAGTTTTTACGTGAAAGCCCTGTATAAGTATGTTATCTGCGTGCTGCGTATTGTTTTAAATATTACCTCTGAAATCTAATATCGCATTCCTATACTGAACAAAGTTGCAAATATAGAATCGCCTTGTTTTAACTCCGAAATGAACTTTGAAAGTTTCACTTAAGTCACTAATTATTTTTACTCTAATTGTATTACTGTTAATGTTATTAATTTAATCAATTTAGATGGAGTTCCATACCATTTTAGGCATTCTGAACCTTATTTCTGAAAACCTTACCAAATGCTTGCACACAATGCACTTAGATATTAAACACAGTAATATTAAACTCAATCAATTTTAAAACTTTTACTTATATAAAGATGTAGTCAGACTAGTAAGCATTTAATTTATTTTCAATAATTACTGATAGTCTATTGTGCAACACAATATAAATTATTTTATACCTATATTCTGTAGGATGAATTGGTACATTTCAGCTTGTGATTTCTTTTATATTTCCGGAAAATAATTCACATTTAGTTTATTTAGTATTTTTGTCACTCCAAATTTTGATTAGTACACCAGGTAAACATTTTTCCAAGTTTCGGCCTCCGTTTTGTACTATTTGAGATGGTGTGTTCAGAGCCAGCAGCTTTGTTAATTTTTGTAAATTATTTATTAAACTGGTTACTTTACTTACGTAAATTTGGATGTTGCAGTTGTTTATTATATCTTAATATCTTTCTTCTTACAAGTTATTCCTCATGTAGATTATAATTATGTTGTTTAGTTTAAAAATCAACACCTCAGATGAAAGGTTAATATTCATAAATTTATGTTCGAGATGATTAGTAATATTTTAAGCATTTATGTTTCATTTTTCTACAGCCAGTAAAGCAATAATATTTTTTAAATTTTGTAAATTGTGAGCGTTTTTTTTATCACCTATTAAAATTGAAATTTGCATATGAGACATTGTTTTCAAAATAAAGTTATTTGAGCTATGAAATAAATGTGAAACTCTACACAGGTTTCCTTTGCTTTGATTTGTTAATTTTCCCATTTTAAACATTTTCTATCGTTGAGTTCAGTGCCTCTAACATGGAATGTCTCTCCAATTTAAAGCATGCGCATTGCTCGTTTTGAAACTAACAATGGGGTTCTGGAAAGAAAATGGCAAATGCATTTGTGTTTTTAAATTGAAGATAAAAATAAAGAAAAAATAGGACAAAATGATACTATAAGAAACTAAATGAATTATATGTTCCTTAAAAAATTAAAGGACAAATGAATGAGTGTAAGATAAAGTGAGCACAAAACTATATAAAAAGGTGACGAGGGTTCTGAAGACCACTCCCGGCTTGATATGTAACAGCCTTATTATACGCATGTTGACTGCATGCTCTTAAGCGACATTTTATATGCATGAAGTGTATATGACCTCACTTGCCCCTGGACAGGAGCACCGACCGTCAGATGTTTTTCCGTCCAAGGACAATTACTGATTGAATTCTTTGAACCGTGAATAGTGCTGCATTAGTCGAACAATGCAAGAGTTGCATAAAGTGATCAAGAGCAAACGTACCTATTTGTTTAATAACAGCACTACATATATCCAACAAATGTATCTCATAAATGTTTCACTGAATAATTCAAACAACTCTGAAGGGCCAGCGATTAACACTGAACGAAAGGTATCTTTCACAATTGGAGGACATACATTGGCTTCAGAAATGGTGAAACCTATGACTTCTGGTCCATGGCTTATTAACAGGTACCAAGGTATTCATCATACCTTTGCTGTAGTCAAAGATGTAATTGTTTACAGAGCAAACGTCTGGCATTTGGAATATATTATACTGAAATAAGAGCTTGTTTCATAAAAAAGCATTTTTGCAAATATTTGTGATATAAATAACATTATGAATGCAATAGTTTAGAAAGGAAAAATTATTTGATTTACTTTTAGATTTTATGAAAATAAATACATGACCAATACGTAGACATATAGCAGGTCTTTGAGTAATATTTTGGATAAAGAAGGAGAGAAAAAGTCTAAAAGAATTCCTTGGATTTAAAGTATAACACATTTATAAAACAGAAAGAATGGCAAAAATCCACTTCGCAAGACAGAAAAATAAGAGAAGACATTTATAAAATGGATAAAATGGATGAAGTTAAGATTTGATAATAAGATAAATACAAGCATTATTATTATTATTATTATTATTATTATTTATTTTTTTTTCGTACCTTTCATATCAAATTGGAATATTGCTGTTCATTTGAATGTTGTCATTTTCTCCTCGGCGAATTAGCTTGATACATATTATGCTCGTTGTGAAGGTTTAAGTACATTTTCCCATAATTTAATCTCTTAATACTTTAGTGTTAAATTTATTTATTATTTCACTTCTTCAAATTATTAATGAATAGGAATTTCTAAGTACTAAAAGCAGAATAGAACGGAATGAAGCATGTTGGTGTTGAACTACAGACAACATGTGAGGGTACAACAGATCATGAGCTACATACTCTCTCTCCACTAACGCTTCTTACTCAGGTCTTGTTTACTTGCCGAGGAGGTCATAGTCTGTGTTTGATTATACCTAGTTTGATGTTAAGGGCTCAAGAACCGATTCCTACATATAATATTTTCAACTGGTTTGAGTAATTTCATTGCTGCTGCTTCAACATGGTTTCTGTCTTGGCTCTGAGAGAGTGATAAATGCAGTTTGTTTTAAATCCTTTGATAAAATTCTTCCACTTTTTTATTATTAATGCGTTTGTGTTGTAATACGTTTGTATAATTTATGCCTGGTCTTAAGTGCTTATATTACATTCAAATTATTTAAATGGTTCATGTTGCATTCTTTCAAAATACTTCTAAGTTTGATTATATTGTGCTAAAGATCCCAGTAAAAGATTATAACCATATCGCATTATTTTGGATATTAAAATGCTCTTTCCTGCATTTTTAGTAATTTTAAGGCATTAATTTAACTTGTAGAACGTTACTTTCTAAAATAATAACTTCTAATTTGAACTTGTTCAGGCTGTCGTATGCTTTCAAATATTTGAATAAACATTTTAAAAGAGACATGAAATAATACAAAAGTATTCAAAAACTAAAAATTAGATTTTTATCCTCTTTTTTTTAAAGCCTAACTCTTAATTTTACATTATTTAAGTCCCATTTTTTGCCCACAAAGTTTATAATCACGTCGTTGTTAATTTAAACAACCACGTACTGGTGTGCATGGCTTTAAAATATACGTAGTGCATAGTTACAATTGGTTTAACAACATCAACAAAACCGTAACGTGTGGCCAAGGTCGTTAAGGCGCGGTCTGGTGAGTGGGAGGTCTGGGGTTCGAATTCCGCCTGGGTCGTCCTCCGTGGCTGAGTTTTTTTCCAGGTTTTCCTTAGTCCTCATAAATGGGAAATGGCGGGGAGGTACCCTAAACTTTGCCTGGAACGTTTCCTTCCTTTAAAAAGAAATGGATATACCATTTCATTTTATGTATTACCAGTGTCCATCGCCTGTGGTGCCTCAATAGTAAAGACGGGCGTTAATCAGCATTAAAAAAATAAATAATCACAATTAGAGGAGCATGTATGTATTTCTTCCCTTTTCGGTATAAGAATTATGTCAGAGGAAAGAACTACACATTTAAATGTAAACTAACATAGTACGATAATAGGTAATAGACTTTATTTTAATATTTCTTAAAGGGAACTCGATTGGGTTTTGAAAATTTGAGTCATGGCGATTGCGACGATAAACGATTGAGGAGCACTGTTGGGAGAAATTAGTTGTAGTTTTAGGTGATTTAGAGAGAAAAGCTGATTGGGAAAGAAATGTTTATAGGCCGTGTTCAGTGCAATAATCAAGTCATCTAACAGAATTCATAATAACCTAGAAGACATTTCAAACGAAAGACACTGTGACAAAAGAACACAGATTTTTTTTTTTTTTTTTTTTATAGCTGAAAGCACATTATTTGAGTTGAGCAACACTCTAAAGTAGATTTGCTGGCAGATAAGAATGTGCACATTTTTCAGAGCTACAAAGTTTGAAAAATTTACTGCGCCAAATAAGAAATGAACAGAGAAAATAAATTAGTGTCTTTACAATCAATGTGTATTTTCTTGAACTTGCACCTTTCTCTAAAATACTTCAGAAAGGATATAAGAATGTTATTTAAAAATTCTGTGTTCTTTAGAGCTCAAACTATTATTACACTTTTCACATTGGAGGGCTTTAGGTAGGTTTTTCTCCCCCCCCCCCTCCCCCCAGCATCGCATATATCTACCGAGTTTTCGCGTAAAATCTATCCCGCATGCCCGGTGTTTTGAGTCCCGTCGGCAGCGAACAGCGCATGCGGGATACATTTTATGTGAAAGTTTTGCATACATGAAAGTATTAATGTGTTCGTTGGGAGGTGTAATTAGTGTAAAGTGGAAAACTGAAACTAAAAGTAAACAAAATGTTTATTAATTTTTACTACGTAATCTGCGCGCATTCCCAAGGTCGCTACCTACCTCTTTCCCCCTTCTGCCCACCTGGCCACGTAAGCAGTTTCACCAAGTAGACCTTGATTGCCATTGGTTAGAGCGCCTAGAATGTTTGGGAAATCGGTGTCATAATGAAATCTGACTGGCGTGCTCTCGATTTCTTTCTTGACACACTTAGAGACAAGACTCCGGAACGAATTGGCGTTTTCGACTATTGTTTCTAAATTGTTCGGTTCGGAGCCTTCTTCGCCAAACACACCCGCTGACCCGGGTATATTTTTACTTTAGAACATTTCACGGTAAAGTTATTAATTATATTGATTTTTAAAGTTTCTTTTTAAATTATTTTAGATTAGAAAGGAGTGAGTGTTTTAAAGTCAATGTGCTGACTTCTTTGTTACTATAGGGCAACATTCAATGTCTTTTTTATTTTTTAATTGGAAGATTTTATATACAACATGCTTGTGCCCTAGTATTTATTCAGCAAGAATTTTATTAATTATTGTACAGTAAATGTGACAAAGATTCAGAGTTTCAAGAATTTAAAGGTTCAAAGTTTCAATATTTAAAATTTCAAGTAAAATATTATTAGAACCAAATAATGCCACTGTAGGCTTAGGGACAACATCAGCTTCTTTGAAGAACTCTTGTTTTACCTAGACTGTACTTGACTTGCAACTCATCCTTTCTCAAACGCTGTTCTTTAATTTATTATGTTAAACCACTTTAGGTATGTTTTGTAATAAGTGACAGATGGACGTCTTTGCGCGGTTTGTGCGTGGCAAGCCACAAAAGAAAACCTGGTTAGAGTTACCCCTGTCCTCACGGTTACGACGATTGTGGTTTTCGGTTGGTGATAAATCCTCGCCTTTGCCTCCGCTACATAGTTGTTTATGACAGGCTGGTTAAGTGGAGCCCTAGCCTGGCCTGCCTGCCACCCACTCACCCGGCAGGCAGCATTTCGTATTACGGATATGAATATGAAGATATACTGTATTCGGCCCCACGAGCATTATACCCACTGCCATAACACTCCACTAAAATCTTCTTATGTAAAATAACTTAGCACAGTAAGAGCAAAGAGAGGAAGGTTTGAGCAAGACAGACACACTCCACAGGAGGCCTATTCCTTTCTCTTTTCCTCTCATCCTTCTATCCTATTTCCAAAGGTCGCGACTTCTGCATTCCATTTCATTCCATACGCGGTGCGCCCGCTTAAGGAGGACAGACGAGGCTGGTTGAAAATCCCTCATATATAGCTTTGTCCTTTTCCCTTATCTTCTTGATGCATCCCACATCTTCCACCCTCTTTTCTTTCACCTTATGGGCTGAGCTTCTGATCTCCCTTATACTTTCACACTAGGTTTTAAATGAATTCCAGTAACCCAGAGAGTCCTGCATAACCTATACCTTCTCAGCTGTGTAATCTTAAGCCTTCATCACACTTTCCTTGGTCAAATTGACTCATGGCGCTACTCTCTAGAAGGTTGCGCTACCCCCCAAAAGTTCAACGCTTAACCTTCTATAACTATTGCTTAATGCGTTTAATACGTAAAACTGAACAATAGCAATAAATGTAGGGAATTCTATCTTATGCCTGATATTTATAATTGAGGTTGTTATCTGCCTTGTAAACCAATGTCTCGGTCAGTTTGTGGAGTATTTTGACCAAGGGAATGAGAGGAAGGGATAGGAGGAGCTCTCGCCCATAAGAGATTCTGTGGCATGCACCACTAGATACGTCACGTAAGGTGCCGTGCGATCTCAAGAAAGCCGTCGGTTTCATAGATTGAGTTCTGTTGCGTTACAAAGTTCAGTGAAACATTTTTAAAGATTATTGGATAAGCATATTAATGGCAATACAGTTTTATATATGTATATATACATATAAACATACATACATATATTATGGTTCAAATGGCAGCTGGTGAAGTCACGTGAGAATTAGTGAAGCAGTACGTTGTTTAGTTTTGTGCTAACTGAATGTAAAGAAAACGAACAGTGTACAAACCTTACATTCTAAGCCATTTTCTTTACGATCATTTAACAGAAAGCATAATTTAAATAAACTGAGTAGACCAATTGCAAGTATTATATGATTTCAAAAAATAGTATACAATGTTTTCTGTAGAGACAGACTTCATTCTGTAGATTCAAGACAAAGGGTCACCGATTAGTTTGTTATATGAAACAACAAGTAAATCCATTATTTTAATAAATGCATAAATAGGATTTTTGTATTAAATTCTCTTTTTCTGCTGTTTATGTTCAGTATGTTCAGAGCATTAATTCTAATTATAAAGACTGCAGAAACTTGTAATTTATATTAAGCAGAGCAGTGGTAAAATTATGCACCTCAGATTTATGTTACGGTAAGCCGCATTTGTTGTCCCCATATTCTCGTTTCTTTATTTCAGAACATTCAATAAATGCGCGGATAAATGAATAATGCTAAAAATTCCATAAGAGAAACCATTATCTACGATTACAAAATGATTAATTATTGGTAAACGCTTTGTCTACATATTATTATTATTATTATTATTATTATTATTATTATTCTAATGGCGCTACAATCCGAGATAGAACCATAGCCTGCCAGAGCTACCTCTACTTCCTCTAACTGCGTCTTACGCTTTCATTGATAGAGGGCAGTATTGCAGCGGGGCTTGTGATCACCCCATCAGTCGCCAATCATGATGCTTTCAAAATCAAAGAATGATACCTTTCCATTGGGTAGCTTCCCAGTTGTCCTCCCACGGGAATAGGTGGATCCCGTTCCAGAAAAATTCCTAAGCAGGTACTGGGAACCGAAATCTGATCCTCCCGGCCAGCAATCAGCAATGCTAACCACTAGACTAAGGAAACAGTCCTTAATATTCAGTATACAGTAATTCCCTATATAGGGTGCTAATGAATTATACCACAATAATTTCATAGATTGTACAGCGATTTAGATAAACAATTTGAGATGGGAAATCTATGGTCTTCCAGTTAAAATTGCAAGGTTAGGGCATTTAGTTTCTAAAAGACCAATAAGCCAGTGACTAATTCACATTTCACTCAAAATAATACAACACATTAACATAATTTATATAACATGTCGCAGCCGGTCTGGCGTCGAGTAAATTTGAATCGTTGTTGTCTAGTTAATGTCTTGTTGATTGCTTATTTTAATCTATTTTCATCTCATGTATGAGAATTCTTTATCATAAAATAAATAAATTTTCGAAACCATAGTCTGCCAGCTTATTCATTAAGTCACACAATCAGGTGGATAGCTCGCTCTAGACTAAGTTATAAAATAGTCATTCAGTTACCCGTTGTTTTGTGTCGTGTTTTATATAATTAATCGGAGATTTTAGAGATTTTACAGTACTAAATCTAAAAAAATACTGATAAGTTATTGAAAATTGAGATTTTCTTGCTAGAAAAATAGGTTTCACCACATTGCAAGGCAAATCTATACTAATTTATCTTTAACACCGACTTATCAGCAACTAATTTCAACTCTTTTATCACCATATAATTATGTTATTTTTGTCGTAGATCACAGATTCCCCTTCTCAAATTGCTCTATAATCTGTGAAATTGTTGCTATGTAATTAACATCCGGTATACAGTAAATCAACCGAATGAATATAAAATTAATTATATCTAAAAATAAGTGATTGAGGCATTGTGTCCAGTCTGATACAGTAGTGAAATTGATTTAATATCCTCTATTCTTGGCATGTTGTTCACAGAGGTCCTATTCCTAAATGTTGGTAGCCTATCTCCCATCGCTAAGCATAGCAATTTTCTTATTTATCCTTTAGAAAACTTGTAGTGTCTTCACTTTCTTAGTAGTGAGACCCCATTTAGGCGATTCTTCTTCGTCCATCAGAATTAACATTATGCTCAAAAGTTTTCTTACCAAACTAATTTGTCTCATTCTTCCAAATATAAAGGCTTAAATAGTTCATTCTTACACAAAAATACTAAATATCCCTTTTCCCCAAATCCTTTACATTCCTAATAATGAGAGATCAGACTATTGAATGATCTCTTTTGATTTTGGGAAGCTTCGGTTATTTTAACAGTTTATCTATGCGACATGGAATTTACTTTGAACATTTATTCCTTTTAGGAAGGTTTATGACTATTAGTTCCTGTTTATAATTGTAAAAGCAGTAATTTTTAAAACTTTTGTAGACATTTAGTAAACTATTAGTGTATTATAATCTAAACTATCCTTTCATAAAATTAATCATAAAAATTCAAACCGTTACGGATAGAAATAAAATTACGAAAGGCTAGTGAACGTTTTGCTAATGCCAAAGTTTAGGGAAAGTAACTCGAAGATAACATACCAATAATTGCAAATAATTTTATTTTTATGTCTGTCATTTGCTTAAAAATGAGCACACAGCATGCTGAGTGAATCTCAATTACTGATGTAATGAGAACAAAACATAGCACAATTTAAACCCCACTCTATTGTGCCATCGTTCGTTTTCTGAAAAGTGCATATACAGTAAGGTTGTTTGAGTTAGGGCGTGACTGCTTACCTAGTGTCGTGCAGTCTTCACAAGGGGAAAATCAGAGTCGCGCGTAAAATTAGCATTTTATTTTGTATTTGCATTTTACTGAAATTTAATACTGATATTGAATTGCTGATTATGATAATTATAATAATCTCTGTACATTGTTTTAAGAGATATTTAAATAGTTGCTCCTCAGTGGCAATACATTGTCGTCATCTGGTAGGAAATTCATGTATTTCATCTTACTTTTCTTCGGAAAGAGCACGGTGGTTCGAAACGTGTTTTTTCATTGAGAGATCCTGTCCATCGTAACAACTCTGTTATTTAAGACTATATTTTTGTAATGGTATAACTAACGAAGGAAACAAAGTCTTCCTCAAATAACCCGCATATGCACATACAGCATTGACAAATGACTTCCCCCAGTACTCGGCCGTGCTCTGCCAGCCCGTAACTCAAATAAGCTCACTGTATTATCCAACATCGGAAGATGAACCTTTTTGTGTGTGTGTGTGTGTGTGTGTGTGTAAAAATGTGCTTACTTTCTATAGAAAAAGTCTGCTACCGAGATCACATGTAACCCGCATCTTGCTTCCTATCTTAACTTGTCCGAAGATCAACCATTCTTTCACAGTTTCGCAATTAAATAAATTGTGTTATGTCATTCATATTACTCTATTTATATTACCATTTTCTGTAATTAATGTTCTACTCTGTATCAAAACTAAGACTGGTAACTTTTCAAGTTTTCAGCACGATTAGCTAAAAGAGGAATGAAGAAATATATCAAAGGGATATTATCGCTGTTTTTATATATTTCACATTATCTTTTATTGGGGAGTAGCGCAACTAAAAACTGCAAGTATTTCATTAACAAATTTTATTCACATTTAGCAGAAGAGGGCATTCAAAGCAGTAACAGCATTTTAACTTAATGATAGATGATGTTGGTGTACAAAAGCAGTAGAAGCATTTGTAATAGATAAAACTTACAAAGCGTGCTATATTTAGTCACCTTTACGCTTTGTATGACCCATCTCCTGACTTGTGTACTAGACATAACGGTACTTGATTTAATTATTCTTACCTAGGTCAAACAGGGTGAATCAGCCCTAGAAGCTGGTAAAATAATTGTAATTTTCACAAATTCTAAAATTGGTATCTGTATGAGAACATATTAGTTGATTCTTTCCTAATTTTGTTCGTTATTTTAACGTAGCGTACAGCTAAATTGTATTCATAAATGTAATATAATTATTTTTGGAGTACATGCAGGTTTATTTCTCGAGAAAAACATTTCCCCCCCTCCCTCGTATAAGTTGTATGGACCCAAAATTATATGTAAGAGTAAAAGGGAGCTCAGTGACATAAATTTTAGGGGCGATTTCGTGCTATAAATGGAACAAAATGTTCTAATAATAATAATAATAATAATAATAATAATGATAATGATAATGATAATAATAATAATAATAATAATAATAATAATAATAAATGCTGTAGTAATTTCTATGTTATATTCCATGTGCTGTAATACTTTCATATGTTAAAAGTCATATATTCCGATTATAATAATGAACAGGCAAACAGAAATAAAACCAATGCTCTTTGCTATTTTTCATAACTCACTTGAAAAACTGTCAATCATTTTAATTTGCAAAACTAAATTTGGCACCACTGAGTCTGACGTTCGTAACGTTTATGTAGATAAAAATTTAAAAATATTGAACAATGCTAGTCGTGAACTTGTTTTTGCTATAAGGCTATAGAAACAAACACAAACTGAGTGTCTGCAATTTTTAACTTATAAGATAGCCACTACAAAACATTAAGCAGCGTTACCATGTGTTTCGAAATACAATATTAAAGTTCTTAAATGCTCTTAAGATGCGGAGAAAAAAGTATTTAAACCTTTTTCCCCCTTATTAAGCTCTATTACTAGTTCTATTTATGGCTATTAGTTTCCCCTCATCCTGCATGATGTATAAAAAAGAAGAGAGAACATTATTACGGAACTGCGTTAATTAAATGAACTGTTGCTTAGATGGAAAACATATGTTAAGAGTTCAGCGTTCTTTTTATAGTAGTTTGCGGAGAATTCCATCTTCAGTTCTACTTCAGCATTTTCAGTTAATGAGCATAATTAACAAGGAAACGAATTTTATAGCTCAATGATGGGACCAAACTTATTTTGTGTCATAGGCGAAAATGAGTTCACCCCCCATAAATTCCTGCAAGTGTACATGCATTTGCGATTTTTTTATAAATATTTAGTAGCCTTGGAATCAACTTTCTTAATTTCGTTATAATATAAACTTTTATGAGTTTACCTATGTTCTGTCCAGGGCACGTTTTTAACTTAAGGAAATTCTTTTGTTTACTAAATTATGTGGCAGTACTATCGATTGCTAAATAGTTTGACTGGATCTGGAGCAACGAGAAATAAAAGGTTGTCTTACCATGATATTAGTGCTATTTATATGCATGTCTGTTACTGAACATCTGTGTTTAAGTACAAAATCTTTGATGAATTTTATTTTTACAAGAATCCTAATTTGCTTAAAATAAGCCACATGGCGACATTAAAATTATTTGCAAAAGGATAATAAATACAATAAACTAAATAGGTATAAATCAAATTATGAAGTAAAAAGAAAACAGTCGTCTGTAAGTGGGGATTAAGAACAATAGGATAGCAATTCTCTGTTTTAACGAAAACGGAGAACAAATGTACATATTGACATAGTACAAACGACGTGTTTTCCTTCCTTTGTAAGCATTTCACAAAATATCCGCTCAGCTCAGATTTTTATTTAGGTTATTAATCAATAAAAGATAAATATATAGCCATAAGAGCGATTTTTTCAAGCAATAGTCGTGTACGATACTGATAAGACACTGTGGATATTTTGGGACCAATAGAGAGATATTTGTTCCAATGTACGCATCTTACTCCCTCCACCTTTGTACATATCCAGCCATAGTGCCTTATCTCTGCCTCTTCCCCTCCTTTTCATCCCAGCATGAGCGCTGAGGGGTATAGTGTTTGTTGCTTAGTCTGGACTTGATCTTGTTCCCCGCTCAGTGTGAGGAAGCCTTTAACTCGTGCTACGGCAAATAGGAGAGAGAGAGGTGGGATTTAGTGAATGAGTGCGACACTAGAGGAGAAGTGAGCGAGATGAGTATACCTAAGGAGAAAATGCTGAGAATGAATGAGGGGTTGAGGTGGAAGAAGAGAACGCTGGAAATATACATAGGAATTCTAATGGAGGTTCCCCTTTCTAGCCCTTTTTGGCTCTAACGTGCAGCCAATTTAAAGGTCTTGAAGAGGAGCGAGAAGAAAACAAAAGTGGAGAAGGAAAGAAAGAGGCATTCCTGTGAAACTGCAAGGAGAGGTGCTCGTATGGAACATTCACCATATGCGATCGTAAAATGAAGCGATTCAATCACCTACTGATTTCAATGTAACTCCTCACATGTGCTATTACAATTTGAATGCATTTATTTTAAAAAAAGTACCAAGTATTTGATTTATTTACAATATTAGGGAAAATAGCTCAATTATAGTAGGATAAATGCAATTAATTAAATGACTAATTTAAGATGTGTGAATTAATTAACATATAGAAGAGTCATGCAATGGGGAAAATCTCTTTAAATTTTAATGCCATAGTAATTATAGTTTACGCAGGAAAATAAGATTACTAAGAATATGTATATAATGTGTCAATTTTACATTTAAATTAAGGTTTTGTCAGTTATATTTTGAGTATTTATATTTGATATTTTTAAGTTATACAATCCAGATATTGTCTATATTTTTTTTATAACGCGTCATCTTTTTTCTCGAAAGGCTGTGTAGATATGTTAAACAGGTATCAATAAACTAACTTAATCATGAAAAGATCAGTTTAATTTGATTTAAACGATAATTAGTTTTAAATTACTTTCCTTGATGCTTATTAATTAATTTATAAAAAGGATGTGGTGAGTTAAAGAAGATTTAACTCTGACTACATCCCCTAATGTAGCGTTATTGGTTACTGTTGAGTTTAGCGAGTGCTCTTAAATTAATTTGGTTTTAGTCGACCGGCAGTTATTTAGTAATGCGACATATTTATAGTAAGTAACAGGACCTCAGCGATAAGCGTTAAGTAATGATATCATACAGAGAGGTTACTTTTGTGTTAAAGCACATACGTTTGTCGACATCTCCCTCGTGAATTATGCATCGGTTTTTAGAAACACATAAGCCCTTATCCATTCTGTTTTTACAGCTGTAGTAGTTTGTTGTTATTCTCTATCACACTGTTATTAAGGTTTACCGTTCTATGTAATGCGCATTCAGTCGTACATAGGCTTGTTCTGTATTAATGCAGAAAATACTTTCGGATCTGATCGATGATGTACCACCAACATGTGGTTCCAGCATGATGGAGCCCCAACTCACTGATGCGCGCGCACTTTGAATTGCAAAATTGGGGAAACATTGGATAGAGAGACCGGGACTTGTTGCGTGGTCAGAGAGATGAATCTATTTAACGTGACTTGGTTTTTTCTTTGGCAGATGATACAAATATCGTGCACGGCACCACAATTGACCACATAGCAAAACTGGTTAATCAAGTAAACGGCCATTGTAAATATTAAATTAGGGGAAAACAATGTCTATAGTAAATTGCCAGAAAATGTTAACGAGTGTCGGAAGATACATGCTTTCTAAACATAAAATTACATATAATTTCTCATAGTTAGGTCTTAATATTAAATAGTTTAAAATGAACTATGCACATTTACTTTATTTTAACAATTAATTCATTGTAATAATGTGTAACTTCAAATATTTTTTTTCTCATTCAAATCAACAATAATAGTGTCATTTGAAAGAGATTCTCATTTCTGTTCATAGTAATACTTCTTTACAATATCATTCATTATGTTCGTCACTTTTGAAGTCACTTCAATTTTAGAAAAAACTGTTTTTGTTCCAAGTGAAGACTCAACTGTTGTAATCCGAGCAGGTGTTTTGTTTTGATTGATTTTTGTTTGTTTATGGACGCTATTTATCATCTCAGGTCATCAGCGTCCCAATTAATTCAGGGCGTGAAACAGCCGATCAATTTTGATCAGAGGCCTCTTCTTTCAGGCTTGAGGTTCTTTTTCGTGCCGTAAATCTACGACACGGGACCCATGGCTTTATTTCGACCCGCTGCTTTACTTCCCTTCCGAAGGAAGCCATACTTATGATTTTTACGCCCGAAAAACATTCATCGATTGGCCGGGATTGAACCCGCGATCTTGGGTTTAGGAGGCAAGTATGGTTACCACTACATCACCAGGACCGACCCGAGCAGGTGTGATGAAGTGATGCATTTTTACGTAATGCTCCCAAGAGTGAGCAATGGATCATGAAAACTCTTGTCTAAAGTTATCGGAATAATTTTAAATGACTTAAGTCATGGCATTTTAAGTTTAAGCACCTTCTTCGCCAAAGTTTACACGTTTACAAGTTTTGGGGAAGTCAATTCCGCACATTTAGAGAAGAGTAAGTGTTAGATTTTTCCTTCCCATTTTGCTCAGACATGAAACTGGCAGATCTATTTGAAACGGTGTGTAACAACCTCTTTCCTTCCTTTTACATGCAATTATTTTGATATATATCACATAATATTGAATTAAATACTATTATCTTATACGTGCAAAACGTATATATTTGTAAAACTTAAGTAAGGATATTGCAATGCACAGTAACTCGTGGAAGATACCAAGGCATGACAAATTGTACAAATATAAGAAAGGACTAAATCAATGGGTAAGCCATTATTTCTTTTTAATGACCATGTGAGTACTCGTTGTGAGTGGAATGTAATTAGAAAATGAACTATGATTGCGTGGTGACGTTTCAGAATTCACGCTATATGATGTAATATATTCAGAGAAGAGAACTACTCGATCCTGGAAAGTTTAAGTTTTTAAGTTATCGCGGTTCAAAAATAGCGTATAAAATGTCACGTGTTGCCCAGCTTTGATCGGATGTGCGTGCGTGCGCTCGCGCAGAAAAATGAAATAATCATCATTTTAGAAATTTAAATCACTTGATCACAATAAACAGATTTCTCAACACTTTTAAAAGGAAACACAAACTTGCGAAACGTACTAAAATGTTTTATATTTCGAGCCGAAGCTCTTAATCTAGAAGAAGCGACAAAACAAATAACTCGGAGGTAAAATTGTAGCAATTAGTTTATTTATATCGCTGAGATTACATCCGCCTAAATGTAACAAGACCAACATTGTACTAACAGTAACAAAGCACCTCTGACCAAAATGATTCCATATAATGAGAAATAATGAACGATTTATACTGATTCTCCCTTAGTTTTTTTAAAAAACGTTCATTATCATTTATGGACTTGAATTTTAGGCAAAAGCAATGTTCCATTCTGCGAACACTGCCCTCTATACATCTCCTTATCATTTCTTCTGAAAGCTGTTACCCCCTCATTGCCACACTCCAGTACCGAGTTAATCTATGGCAGGAGAATTCCTGATAGTAACGAATTTCCCTCTCTCAATTCGAAAATCTTCTTTCGTTAGCACGAGAATTTTTAAGGCAATGTTTCACATAGAATTAATTGTTACCCGGAGTGATGTTTCACACTGCTATTTATTTATATTTCTAGCAAAGTACGTTATTTTCCTGCCTGTTTAAATTGGGTTATCTAACGTAAAATGCGTGACACTTAAACGTATGATTTATAAATAGGTTTTCAACGTATGTAATTTTTTAGAGCTGGAGTCTTATTGACCCAAGTTGAGATTGACTCATTAATGCCTCTAAAAACTGACTCGGGCTGCTCAAGCTCTGGTCGCCAAAATGTATATTTCACAAATTTTCCATATAATAACTTACAATTTTAGTATAGAAGTGTCCATATTAATCCCCGGACAGAATGCGTTCTGAAGACAAGCCAGTTTGGAAACGTTTCAACACCACAGTCAGAATTCGAAGCACAAATCTTGGGCTTATCTTGCCGTTGCTTTGCCACTGAACTTACGTATTGTTTTTTACTCTTCTCCTTTCACATTGGAATTTTCAAGTAGTTTCTACGATCAGATATATCATGAAGATAAACTTCGAAGTTTCCAGGATATGTTCGTTGGAAGAAGTTAGCGCCTGTGGCCGATGAGTATAATGCACAAGTAATTTCTTATGTATGTTAAAGTGGATAACCTCTCCAACTTTTGGAGTAAAAAATAATGTATCATTTTTTTCACTTGAATTATTTAATCATTCGGTTACAAGATGTTTGAGTACATTTGTTAGCACCAAGGAAGCAAGTATAAAGAGAAAGGGAGAGCAAATAAAATGTATGGAGGCAATGATCTGTGTTATTTTCCTGTCACTCCAATCTTGGTGACAGCTGACGCCAGAGGTGACAATAGAGCATTAGGTGATTTGGTCCATATTTCCGCGCATTCATTAACAGTATACTGCAATTCGTGTTTCATTAAAGACTGAACATAAATCACTGAGCTCAGATATATCAAAACCAACAAAACGGCATACACTTGCAGCTAACGACCCTCATTGCGTGCAACTTCCTTTGTGTGTGCTATGAGACTCGGTGACAAATAGAGCTAGAAAGGCAAATCGTGAGATGCCTTATAGAAGCTATGTACTTTTCATCTTCTTGTTATTACAACTTAAAAGGGCACTAACGTAGCTAGGGATGAAGTTCGATGTCATAATTTAAACCATTAGTGCAGTTAGTTTGTGATATAATATAAAGAAACGTTAGACATTCTGTCAGAAACAGGAGCTATGGGTTTGCTTGGATTAAAAGTTCAAAAAGTATATATTTGTTCAATTTTTCTTGTTCTTGGAAGTTTTAATATTTATCTGAATATTATTTGTTGCATTTTTCTTCTCTAAATAATATTTTATGTACAATGAAAGTTTTAGACCTTTCCAACTTTATATTAACTTTTTTAAAAAAAAAAATTTTTGTCGCTGTGACTGTATTGGCATTTTCGCGATGTCTATAGGCTGTGGACTGATACTATAGGTATGGAAGTGTAGTGTTATTAAGGTTAATGTTATTAAAGGGATAATAAATAGTATTATTTTATTAGAATATAAAAATATTTCATTTGGGATAAGTATTGTAACATATACAAATAATACTAATATTCCACCTAAGAAAATGAGAATTAAAATATATGAAAATCAAAATCTGGTTGATAAAGCTCCTGTAATAAAACAAATAAAAAAGCAAATGGTACAAATGAGCTCTTGAGTCCCTGGCGCGATAAAGTTGTCTGGGTTCACCTTCTTAGCGTAAGGAAAAACTCCGACAAAATCCTTACCCAGACAGCTTCACCTGATCGGGATTCGAAACTAGGACCAGATTAGTAGTTGCAAACGCTACCACTAGACCACGGAGGCAGTCCAATATCTTATACCTGTTGCATATCTATGCACTGCTAATGGAGAGATGGTTAGCGACGTATGCCGGAAGAGTGCGTTATCTGCCAAGTAAAACATTACGCACTGCATGTGTATCAACATCAGAGTCGATCCATCTTTTTGGGTTAAAATGTAGAATATTAATAGTGAACAGATGGACGTTATCAACACATTCCTCTGACAAGCCATCTCTCCAGCTCCCAGCTTCTCTTTTACCCATAGGTGATAGAAAAGCATATGTAGATAGCATTATGTTCAGTTGCATTAATGGTTTTGTCTATATGTGCATGCGCGGGTTTTCTTGAATTAAAAACTTTTTGAAGGTATTTTACATCCATAGTTTGTGCAGTGATTTTTCTCCTACCATTCTTTACTGCAAGGGAATGTCTCGTGTTGGTAAGTGAATAAAAATCGTATTCATGAAATGGGCATCCCTTGCAAGAATTGAAATATTGTGCAGCTTCAATGACTGTGATTCTGTTTCTCCTGTAAAATAGAGAAGACCTTTGCATACAGAGTTAATGGAACCAAAAGTACAGAAGTCATATTTGTTTATGTGAAGATATTTTAAGCAATTCATGGTATTACTGAAAACAAACTTGAATACTTGAAGCGCTTAAGACTAACTGGCAATGCACCTGTTTTTAAAAATAATAAACATTGAAAACTTGACGCTTTAACAGAATTTTGATATGTAGCCACATAAAAGAGGTCGTCAAAGTCACTTATAACCTTGAAGACTCAACGAAGACACATTGCCCCAAATGTGAAGAAAGCTGGTCAGCTTTTTAAATAATTGCATCTTACCAAATTTTATGACAAATACAATCATTTTAAAGCTAAATTCAATATTTCTTTAGGATACCTACATATGAGCTGTATGTGATACTTTTTATAGCCAGTATAAAATGCTAATCCTTTGACAAAAATGAGGAGAAAATTGAAAATCCATGCCACAAGGTCCCCCAAATGCACAGTGTTATTGATTATTTTAACAATGATAAAAATATTGGTACAAAGTTCGATTAGAGCTTGTTCTATTTCTTGCCTGTCTCAGATGACTTACCGGTTTTACCCGAGAAATGTATAATCTCATCTTTCTCCTTTCCTTCCAAGTGGGAGTTATACTACTGGCCTTCAAATAAAGTTTCATTTGATATAATATATTTTAAAATTTAATTATACAAGATACATAGATTTTTATATTTTAATTTATTCATTACTTACGTTTTGAAATTAAAATTCTCGTTTTGTAAATTTCAATGAAAGTTGACTTACCTGATTATTTCCATTGACAATTCATATGTTCTAAGCAAGTTTTGTATTAGCTACAAATGTAACAAAGATTGAACGGATGGTTAACGCACCTTCTTTTAGTAATGATGTTTATTAAATTACGCAATTAAGTGTTCATGCACACCCAAAAAAGGAACAAATACTTTACTGTTAATATATATTAACTTTATAACCTATATTGTGTAATGCAAATACATTATCTTCAACGTCACGGCATTAAAGTGTCAATAAAACCGTAAATATTGTCTTTAATGTTTAATTACCTGACAGTATTATAAAAAAAAGGAAACGATTTATTAATCACTAGTATGTTATTTTTTTGTATTGTGTTGATAGCACATTAAAGTATTTCCTTCAGCAGAAATAAATAATCAAAATGTGTAATGGAACACAGGTTTGTCACTACAGTGCATTCCTTTTGTTGATTTGGTTTATTTACGGACGCTCTTTAACATCTCAGGTCATCAGCGTCCCATTCTATTCAGGGCGTGAAACGGCCGACAAATTTTGCTCAGAAGCTTCTTCTTTCAGGCTTGAGGTTCTTTTTCGTGCCGTAAATGTACGACAGGGACCCCACAGCTTTACTTCCCTTTGGAAGGAAGCCACACTTAGGATTTTCACGCCCGAAAAAATCCATCGATCCTGGCCGGGTTTGAACCCGCGAACTTGGGTTTAGAAGGCAAGTATGTTTACCACTACACCACCGGAACCGACCTGCATTCCTTGATCATTAACAGTGAGAAAGGTAATTAATTTACCAGTCAGTCATTAGTAATATTATTAATGATACAAACGGAAGCTTAAAATAACACTACTGCAAAAATAAAATTTTGAAGTTGTTACATGATAGATAAATTTACTTCAGATTTGTAATCAGCATACTTAGTTTGAGTTGATACACTTGCTTTTTCTTTAGTAGCAAAATCAACGTAGAGCAATGTCATTTCTAATATAATAACTACCTTAATGCACACTAGACACAAAGAATGCACTACCTTTCTCCATGTAGGAGTAGAGAAAAAGGGCTAAGGTTGAAATGAAATAATGTTCTCGTTCTTTGTCGTGATCCGATTTACTGCGTTTGCAGTAGCAATTATATAAAACTCAGATAGCAAATTATATGTGCCAAAAAATGAGTACCTCTAAAGTTCTGAACGGAAGGGAGTATTTCAAAGGACAAATAAATAAGAAAGAGTTTCCGTTGTAATTAAATTATGCTGCTGGGATCTCTTCATGCGGTTTAACTGTTGCGTACGCCATCATTAAAGTCGTAATATTAGTATGACATTTTCAACATGTTCATTAAGGAAACTTCTTTAATGTTCAAGGGGCGGTAGCAAGCTAAATAGTATAATGGCTAACGCTCTTTTTGTTGCATTCAGAATGGCACATAATAACAGGTATACACTGTCGTTACTGTGTTGGTTCTAATGCTGTAAAACTTTGGCTTAGGTTTTGTAGAACAATTCCACTGAACATTAGCGGCACTGGTTTTGAACTCATGTTCCAGGAAGATGCGGCGGCACGAGCGTTATGCTCTGCTGTTTTATCTCAAGTCATGAAAAAAATCTCAGAATGCCTGTAGCAACAAAAGAAAGGTTTTTACGAGAGAAAGAAAAAGAATAAAATAGCTATTTCCTTTATGAACACACTTTTGATTACTCCAAGTCAACAACCTTTTGGCCTAAAATAATTTATAGCTTCATGTTAAGTGATTCAGTCTGAGATATTATGTGGGCTTTAAGGTTTGAATTTTTTGCAGGATAAATGGCAATGAAATAGCTAATAAAAGCCATTATATCATTTCCTTAATCTACACAATACAATTAATCAAATCCTTTGAAAATATTAATTTATAACATAATTAAGAGAGAAAAATATCGTTCTATGCCTCATGTTTGAATCGTGACATATTTTTAAGAGTGCTAATTTTTTAAGTTTACATTTTATTATACTTACTAAATCATAACACAGCTATAATATTTTTTTAATTCTTTCTCTGTTTAACTCGTTTACTGCTATTGAATTTCATAAGTATGTGGTCCTTTAATTCTATGCAAAACAGCCATGTAATATGATATTTAAAAATAGCAATGTTGTTAAGTGTTCAGTTAGTTAATCATGGTAGATTTGACTATATTCGCCGTGTGTCCTAACAAAAGAGCATTCGTAGACCATACGCACCCTAAGTTTGCAATTGGAGTTCGTTATTGTGAAAAAGAAAATGTTTCTCAGTGAGCGTCTGCGCACTTTCTTTTTCTGCAGCAGTCTTTTTTCTAAGAAAACATTAATTATGTACTTGAGTGAGAAAAACACGCACTTGACAACCAGTGAAAGGGCTGCATGGTATCTTTAATTTATGTAATTAGTTGTCTTTAATAAAATAGACATCCAAATAATTCACTAGAATGCAATATGATGTTCCGGTAGTTGTAAAAAAGGTCATTTTCCTCAAAGCAAATGGTATAAAAGGCACTTCCGGCTATGTAGGCTGGATTCAGAGATATCGTACGTTAGCTCTACTTTGCCTGTAATCAAATGATAGAGCTCAATTAGACGATTACAAGATGTACATATAACTCATACAGTTCCAGAAAGTGAACTTGTGCTGTTATGGAATTCAGGCTTCAATTATAACACAGGGTTATATTCTAAACCCATGTTTCATGCTATATTTCAAATAAATACTAATAAATAAAGAAACTATGATTGCGAGAAGAAAAGGAGCTTATATGGAAATGGAGAGACTAATAAGTAGCAATTGTATGGTATTTCGAAAATGTTAACTCCCCTGTTTTCACACTGCCAGAGCAATTGGTTTGGAATTCATATCTGAGCATATCCTCTGAATCTTTGAATAGATATTATAAATGCATTATTACCGAGCGGTATTTCTGTAATCTGCTGAAACGGGTCCTTTGATATCGGCTTCATTCGAATTAATTGCAGCCATAAGCAGCACATATTCATATTGCTAAGCATAATTCAACAGGACTTAACATCCCATATGCGATGCATTGATCCGGTACTGCGTACGTTATGATTCAGCAAGGTTTTCAACGTGCTAAGCCGTATATAATGTAAATGATATTTTGATGTACATTCTTTAGCATTCGTGATTACGTACTTTCATGTTTTCATTACCGTGCTACAAAGATTGTACAGGATCAAAGAAACTCACTACCGGAACACACTAATTAATACAGAATGATTCAGTTAGAATCAAACTTTTGACAAATCATTGCCGAAACAGTAGTAAACTGTCAAGCTCTTCTTAACGGTAGTGCTTGAATAGTAGCGCATGAAGTGTAACAAAGAAAAGAGTTTTAAGCTTTGGAAGATGCTATATTCATTACACACAGTGGTGGAGTTATTGTTGGGTGCCTCCACACCGTTGTTGCTCGTAGGTGATGTAATCTCAGCGATGTAAATGAAACTATGACGAGAATATCTCAGGGTTGTTTGTTTTATTGCCGAGTCTTTCTCAGTGACTGGTGGAGTGTTTTAGAGAAGAACACATGCATAGCACAAAAATTCACTATTTTATTATATACAAGTGAACGAGCGCTTTACAATCGAAATTTGAATCGCTAAGAATGAGCAAACTGGACAGAAATTTATCCTTCGGTTTAGCTTCCGTTCTCCAAATTTAGAACTTTGCCTTTGTTAAGCCTGATTTATTCACTAATACCTACACCTCACACTCGCTAAGATTGGTGTTGATATTTGTATTAACACCGTTTGTAAGTATTAGCTGGGGTGATGTTCTGAAGCAACGTGCCCACGGGTGAGAAGTTTATATGTGCCTGAATAGCTGAAAAGGATCTAAGAGTGCCTTAAGAGGGCTAGAACATTACCAATGAACCTTATATATATTTGATCACTACCTTTGCCCCACGATAATTCAAAATTGTAAAATTTTGTGGTGTGAATTCTTAGCGTCACCGGGCGATCATGGTTCACCTTCTAAGTGCCTTCCACTCTCAACAGGCAGTTAGCAGGGCCATTAAAAAGAGATAGTGGTTTTCCCTTTGCTCTCGTCGTTTCTTATATTTGCACAATTTTTTTTCTGCCTTTATAATTAAAGGAAAGGAGATAGGTTACTACATACCGTCGTATCATCAATTAGGTGACTAGCCATTTTTTTCAACATTTGTTGAGCGATCAGTTTCGTCAACATTCGAATTGGAACAGAAACGAGAGAGAATAGCGTCCCTTCTCGATGAAAGAGCCAAACAATTGAAACAGTACTCACCCTTGTAGAGATGATTACAGGGAAAAAGTTATTCCAAATATTGCCCATGTACTCGTAAACTGACTTCGGTATATCAGCTGTTAAAACCAGATGAGGAGAAGAAGTTACTCTCTCTAGTTTGAATTTGTACATAGGTATGTTTACATAAAGATCACTAATCTCCAGAATTTGTTTGACACACACATTTCATGAACAGCCACTGTGGTTATCCAATCGGAAGATCATCGCTCTCATTTCCACAGAGAAACATGGTTGCACATTTGAATATTTTCACACAATGTATTTTAATAACATAAGTTCCAGCAACATGTCACACTTAAGAGGCAATTCAGAAATTTGCGGTATCGTTTCCTGGAATTTGTAGCTACCACGCTTGATTCAAGGAAACATTTCGCCTTAACAGCAATCGACTTAGAACATCAGAGGTGAAATATTAGTTGTGTTAGCGATAACAAACTACATGTGCCTGAAGGAGGACGTTGGTCACTTTGAGCACTTATTGTGAAACATGAAGCAAGACAAGTTTCCAAATAACGGATCCCTTTCATTAATCGTTGGGTATAAGCATTTGGGCTTATGTCTATATGAATAATTTTATATAATTATTAATTATATTATTACCTTAAGATTTACTTCGCTTTCCAAGTTTGTTAAAAGCATATATTTGGACGATCTAATTTCTTTCTACCGTATCATTTGTGAGAACAATCTTTCCATAAGCACTGCATTGTTCTCATCTTAGAGGTATCCTCTTTCTATTGTATCCACTTATTGATTATCTTTTAATATGCAGCACTTCGGCCTGAGAAATTTCAGTATTATGTAGATTCTGTTTAATAAAATTTATTTATTGCAAGCTACAAAGTTTCTCGATCTTAAGAAATTTTCTATTTCAAATAAAACGTAGTTTATTGTATATTGTCTTACTATTCAAAACTTTGAGAAATGCGTTCATTTTATTTAACAAAAAGTGTAACTATTGTTCCAGTGTTTTACCATTTATCATAAAAGATTAATACTGCATACATTAAAATATAAAGTATTCTGTTTTTTTTAATGGTATTCTCGGGGGCACTTGTCTGGTTTATTTCAGAATGCCGACTATGAAAAATAAAAGTCAAAGATACTTTGAAAATGTTAGTAAAATGGTCCGCAGTTTTCATAAATCAGTTTGTGAGTTCGGAATGAAATAATGCGTTGCAATAAGCACTTCACGAAGTTTAATTTTAAATCAGAGTCAAATGCGATTCTTTAAGGTTTGATCAACTATATTAAAATTGTAACACATTGGCTTTATATGAATTAAATAAACGTAAGACACAATTAAAATTAAGTCAGTGAAACTTTAAAAATAATGCATGTACTGTGCTTGGTAATCAATTATTCAAATAAACTACATTATGCCCATATCTTTTAAAGATACGGAGCTGAATATAGAATACAGAGAATATCATAAATAATGGCACAATAAAACGAAAATAAAATTAGATATCATTCAACATTTTATTGTTAGAGGAAGTAAAATATAAAATCGCAACTATTTTATTATAATAATTGAATCCTAATGAATTTGGTATGCTGTATTTAGTCCCAAAATTTTGCATATTGTTATGACACTAAATTATGTTAGTCAGTTAATGGGTTATTTATTAACGATAAGCTTCTTTCGATCATTAAATAAACGTGAAGTCATTCTAATATAATGTTTATAGTATTATTCTCTACCGTCAATTTCAGAGTTTAAAATGGATATTCTTTCAGTGCTTTTACCTGACAGCTTAGTGACATGGTTCTCTATCTCAAACTAGTTTTTAAGATACGTCTATACAGAGTGAAAATAGTTCTGTGCAGTTCATTGACATCCTGTATGCAGTGCTAACGGAGTGGGAAGAAATATTAGAAACTTATAAAAAAGCGTCCTTTCTTTAAATCTCCCAGTAGATTCACACATATTCAGGCTAGTCGGAATACTTTCATATTCTGTATTCTCATATTGTAAGAATCATTTCCTACGTCTTCCAGGTTAAGCTAAATTAACTAAATCTGTTCTTTCCCCTAAACTTTACATCATTTTATGCATTAAAAGTAAGTTTTAGTTATAATATATATAATTTTTCTTTGCACAATATGTCCATTTTTTAAAACTTACACGTATATTTTATTGTTTTGATTTTCTCGTTTTATCGAGCTCTTGATGACTACTTCTGCTACCCAAAGTATTAAGATGGAATTTGCTGACTTGTGACTGTAGTATGTATCACAAAGTATAGGTTGATTTAGCTGCATTAATTTCGATGTATACACTGCTCTTATACTGCAATAAATTGTATTTTCATAGTGAATAACCTATCAGATTAAATTGTTCTGATATTAATTAAGAACTCTCTCAGAAACTTAGTTCATTTATTTAGTTTTGTAGCTCACTACAAGTATCATATTTTGCAACATGTAACAGAGTAGAGCCAACCATAAACACATTCGGTTTTCTAATGCAATCTGCTGGTAGAACGCATTTAATTATTGCATTATTATAATGAATGCGCTTTTTGCTTAAGAATTAGTAATGCTTAAATGGTTATTTTGCTTTTCATTCTACTAACTTCTACTTAACATAAAATGTTAATAATGTATACTACTGTACACTACAGAGCCATTTCCCGATTTTAGCAGAGTCAGAGGTATTTTAAATTACATTTCTTCACTTGATTCAGTTTACAAATAGTTCGGCCAATCTATGTTATTCTTATATATTGATGCCTTTCTGCCATCGATATTTATTAAAAGTATACTAATTAAATCACACGTATATATTAATGACAAGTAATGAAATCATGTAAATATATACGTATATATAGATAAGTTACTATATTATTTTCTATTTAGTATAAATTATTTAATTTACAACTTAAAAATCGGCATTAAAATTACAATTAATAGTTCCTAATATTGATATCGTGCATGTTTATCAACATTAAAATATGTATGAAACATGAATGTACCAAAGTTGTATACCTCTCGTGGCCCAACGTTACGTTAATATTACACATACTTTGTGTGTAGAAGCTGAGAGGTGTGTAACTTAAGCCACAAGTTTTGGTTTATTGCTATAGGGGCGATCGAAAGATATTCTCGCTGCATGAATTGCAACTTATTGACCTGCTGGCCGACACACATCGTAACCTCGGCGATATTACGGGTCAATAGGTCGAGTGGTTAGACTGCTTGTCTTCCACCAAAGAGATCCGGGTTCTGTTCAAACAGCCGAAAGTAAGTTAGGTGTTAGACCAATGAGGCACCTGGACAGGTTTATTCTGAGTACTCTGGTTTTCCTTGTCACTCATTCTACATCATCATCATCATCATCATCATCATCATCATCATCATCATCATCTCACTCTAGATTCTTCCCATTCAGTGTAATGTACTTCTCCGATTCTTGGTGAGTACATTTCAAATGGACTATACTGCTACCCCTGATGCCCGTGTGCGGAATTCCAATGTCTGGCCGGCAAGTGAATTAGCATTAACCCCCCCCCCCAACACACACACACAGATGAATAGCCAATATTAACATAAAATAACATCACTTGTAAATAGTTAAAATGTTGCCTTTACTGAACTATAAGTTAAGACAGTCTTCCATTTTATCCTAAGTTAATATTTTTAGCAAACCCTTGAAAAATTATGGCTGTTTTCCCGGGTGCAATATTTTTTCAATTCTTCCAGGGTACATGAAAAACTTTTGTAGGCTCTCTCCAAGGGAATTTTTTTTGGTTTTTAAGCATTTAAAGTCACACCAAGTGCCAAGGCCTTTCGAGAAAATATGAAATGGATAAAGTGATGACACGTTGGAATCCAAAGTTTTTGTCTCGTCTAATGTTACATAGTATTCATTTTTTCAGGGTAAGGGAAAACTCTGTAAAAAAAAAAAAAAAAAAAAAAAAAAAAACTTAACAGGGAAACATGCCCGACTGGAGCTCGAAACCAGATATGCCACTTGGCAAGCGACGCACTACCATCTGAGACATGACGATGAATACAGAGTGTTTAACACATTCATACTAATAAAGTATACTCTATTCTGTTATAGTCAATTGACTAGTTATCTAGATACATGTACTGTTGCCGGAACAAAGGAATATCTCTCCATGATTTCATCCTCACAAAAAAAAAAAAAAAAAAAAAAAAAAAAATGTAAGCTTAATATTTCAGCATCTATCCTGAAATCGTGCGCTAATTTCATAAATAGACTTTGACAGCACAGGTTTTGTTGATAAACAAACTCTGTTCATTAGTTTTACTGCTGTATTTGAGATATATACGAACGTTAAAAGGCAAATATTTTATTTTGAATCTGAATTCAGATTGAAAACGTGTGCGACTTCGGGCGACGAAGTGACTGGCCTTAGCTCATCGTTAGCGGATAGCAGAGTTGCCGGTGTGCGGTGGGAGTTACTCTGATCTCCTCATATAACTTTTATTATCTTGTCATGTATTAGTCTATTGGATGAGTAAAGACATGAAAGAGCTACATACACATTAATAAATGGAGCAGTTAGATGGATCTACTGGAAAATGTACAGGGAACCTCAAAGCCAGAAGACTTAACTCAGAGATTTACAAGGTATGCAAATGGCTAATATTAGTTATCCCTTCCTTATTCACAAACACTATTAAAAAACACATTTACTCTAATGCGACTAGAACAAAGAGAAAAGTAAATTACCTGCAGCTCCAGGCTTCAGGGGTGCAGGCTTGTTAAAAACTCGATCATCGATCTCCCAGCTTGCTGAAGCCGGTCCTGCAGTCAGACAAACGATGTAATTACACGGGCCATGCACTAAATAACAATTACTTCTTTAAGGTAAATACAAAAGGGCTGCTAGCTCAATCCCACCACTTCTCTTTCCCCAGCCTCTTTTTTGTTTGCAATTCAGCACTGTCATGGTTTGAGGTTGACATGTCAGTTTTTAGCTACATGACTCTGAAGTGCCTAAGAGTTCCGCTTTGAACGTTTGGAATTTCACAAAGTAAGTTGAAAATTAAATTCTTTGTTAATCCTGTTGGTTCTAATCTGATTGTAATGGATAACACTGACCTCCGAAGACTTTGCTGTCTTGGTGAAAATAAACAATTTAAATGGAAAATGGCCCGCTGATTTCGAAAATGATATCAGTTTTTTCATAACATGTACAAGTTTTTCGTAATCTGGCGTTCTATTCATTATACTGCTATGTTGCGGAGATAGCAAAACATAAATAACTTTACACACACAAATTGTATATAAATACTTATATAGAATATAATGCAAAACGCAAAGCATAAGCAAAGCAAGGTTTATTCACTTTCTTATCAGTTCCTCTGCCATATGTTTAAATTTTCTAAGTGATTGGAGTTTATCAACGCGTGCCAGGAAGTAAGGGGAAGTGAGTGCGTTCGTAGTATAAAACCCAAAGACGTCAGTTAAAATTCAGTAGCCGTGGTTGTCGGTAGTGTATTTGTTGTTTAGTGCTATATTTCAGTTTTTATTTGTGTTGTGTATAAAGTGTCAGGGAACTAATAAGATAACTTCAAGCTGTGGAATACCAAAACGTAAATGTGTGAACAATCCAAATAATTTCTGCGCTTGTTAAAAAACCAAAGAATAATTACTTCATACTTCATTTATTAAGAAAGTATATCTTGCATGTTTTAAAATTAAGCTTGGAAATCCATTTTAGAAAAAACCAAATACCCGGAACGTTAATGACTGCTGTGTGGAGATCTAAAAGTGTGTGGTATGTTACGGGGTGAGCAGAGTGTGGTATACAAAATTTCCTTGCTTTTTGCGAATGGGACAGTAGATGTAGGGACAAACGTGGTCAACGAAAGAATGGCCTAAGAGAAAAGTTTAACGCGGGAGAAAAAAATGTAATAAGTGTCAATCTAATTGACCCTAAAGAGATGCTATTGCCTCCCCTTCATATTAAACTAGATATCATGAAGCAAATTCGTCAAAGCAATAGACAAGAATGACTTGTGCTTCAAGCATTATACCGTAAATTTCCATTTTTGTCTGAGGTTAAAATAAAAGAAGGTTTATTTGACGGACTTCAGATCAGAGAACTAATGAAGGATACTGACTTTTTGAACACTATGAATGATATAGAACTTCAGGCATGATGTGCTTTCAAGGATGTTATCAATAAGCTCCTTGGAAACGTAAAAGACTTGCAATATGAAGAAATTGTAAGAAATGTATTACGTAGACTGCAAGTTCGGGTCCAGTAGGAGTTTGAAACTTCACTTCTCCAGCTCTCGCCTTGACTACTTTCCATCTAATTTGGGACTCATAAGAGATAAGCAAGGTGAAAGGTTTCATCAAGAAATTAAGGAGTTGGAAAGACGATATCAGGGACGTGGAACGAAGCAATGCTGGCAGACTGCTGCCAGTGCTTGAAAAGAGAAGATACACAACCAAAACATAAAAATATAAAAGTATATCATTCCTTCCAAGCAAATAAAAGATGCTGATCTCCAGACAGCGAACTTTTTTAAAGGTATGTAAATACCCAGTTTTGTGGGTATAGGAATATGGCATTTTAGTATTGATTATATGATACTCTTTATTAACGACTACTTTTAAAATTCTTTTGCATTTGTTTAAAAAAAACTTACATTGTAGGGGGAAAAAAAGGATTTCAGCATTTAATTTAGCATGCTTAAATTATTTAAAAGCGCCATTTACATTTGAGACAGCAGTTGTTGTTTTTGTTAGGTTTTTTTCTTTGTCTTTATTCCGCATACCAGTGTAATCTGCAACGCAATTGATACACTGTAACTTAGTATTCATCCCAAAATTCTTACTGCTGATAGTATAAATATGACAACCTGGTCGGTGCTGTTGAGTTCTTTGAACCGTAAAGAAGGTATCTATGCGGTACTAATAAAAAGCAAAGAAAGGTATGACTTTAGCGGAAGAAATCTGTGACTAAACCCATCAGACCACCTCTGCAGTGAAGCATGTGAAAATATTGCGGTCTCATAGCACGATCAAGCAGTAGCTACAAGTCAGGCCTGAAGAAAAGCCAGAACGCACGTTGTCCAGAAGCCGTGATACATGGATTACCTGCAAATGTTGCCGCTCATAGGGTGTCTACAAGACCGTGATCTTTTTCAACATCTCCCATCATGGGATTAAAACGGCGACAAGGAAATAAGATCAACTTGCTCAATAACAGAAGTAATACAGCTAAGAATTAGAGTTCACCACATTTGGAAGTATGAACAATTAGCAGATAATGCGTTATTTTACACCAGAATTTTTTCATTACTTAACAGTGGGATGTTGAATTTTTATACGAACGTTTTACATTGCAGCAAACGCTATGAATAGAGTGGTATATTGAAATTGCCTACATACAATCTCCAGGTGCGAGTATCTCTTATTTTCCTTTGACACTTCACCGAAACTCCAAGAAATAAAAAGACGATTTGTGTGTGCTTTTTAGAGGTTGGCTGGTGTTGAGAATTTTGATGGTTCCCATGAGTAGAAACTCAACACGTTCCTGCAAAGGGCAGTAGAAATGTTCAACCTCCTGAAATATATATAAGACTTCAAACATATTTAATAATATCCTCAAATATGCTTAAACAAATCGGAGAACAATGATGAAGAGCCGGATCCAATCCAAATCTCTTGATCGAATTCCGCCGATTTTGGAAAATCGACATGCAATATAGCGCAAAATTGTGTTCAGTTATTATTAAAACAATATAATTTTTTTTTCAAATAAGTTAAAATTCATTCTCGTGCATAGAGATCAAATATTCGAAAATTTGACCATATATTACAGTTGTTTAGAAAAATAAAGAATAAACTTTCGTTGGTTTCTAGTGTTTTTGGTGCTATAAAAGCATGTTTCAGAACAAATAACCACCACGGGTGGCCGAGGTCGTTAAGGCGCGAACTCGTGAGCGGGAGGTCTGGGGTTCGAATCCCGCTAGGACCCTCCTCCCTGACTGGGGTTTTTCCAGGTTTTCCTCAGTCCTCATAACTGGCAATCCCCGGGGAGGTACCTAAACTTGGGCCTGGAAAGCTTCCTTTCATAAAAAAAAATCCTTTCACAATATATCATTTCATCTCATATATCATCAGTGTCTACCGCTTGTGGTGCCTCAGTAGTAAAAATGGGTGTTAAACACTACTCAAAAAAAAAAAGAACAAATAACAGCGTTTTGAATTGTCTAAACGTTTATAGTAAGTTTTAATTTAAGTATATTTTCCATGGAAATTACATTTGAAGCACCGTTAAACATTGCGTGCGTCCAGGAAAGTTTTCGCTTTAACTTGTCGAGGCGATTCTGTTCTGGAATCAGAATCAGGTAGGAAGAAATTCAAGGTCACGGGTGGCTCTTTGGCTTACCGTGCCAATGCCCCTGTCATCTGAGCTACCATGCCCTATCCGACCGCAACCGGGAATCTCCTCCATGTCTTATAGACCTGTAAGAAGTGATTGGAGTAATTCGTGGTAATGGTCGGTTGTTGTTGATTTGGTTTGTTTATGGACGCTCTTTAACATCTCAGGTCATCAGCGTCCCATTCGATGGTCGATCAATTTTACTTAGACGTCTCTTCTTTCAGGCTTGATGTTCTTTTACGTGCCGTAAATCTACAACACTGAACCCACGCCTTTACTTCCCTTCTGATGGAAGTCATACTTAGGATTTTAAGCCCGAAAAATCCATCGATCCTGGCTGGGATTGTACCCGCGATTGGTAATAATCGGATAGGATACGTTAGCATAGATGACAAAAACACGGTAAGTCGAAGATCCGCTGTCCGAATCCCAGCCGTGAACTCAAAATTTTTATATGTGACTTTGGTTCTAAACCAGCCTAGCACATGATTTTTGTGAAAATAATATGGTTAGCTATGAAACCTGGACTACCAGGTTTCGAGTCGAGGGGGATTTTTATAAATACAGTCGGACAGGAGATAGTAAGAGCATATGCACAGTAATACGAAGATTCATGGTAGGAATTCCGCCGTGGCCTATCTCACTCTGATTTCAGAACTTCTGCGTAAAGTTAAACATTTTCTGGGCGCAAGCCGTCTTTAGTTGCGCTTTTAATGGTAAAA
Source organism: Metallyticus violacea (assembly GCA_030762175.1). Lineage (NCBI taxonomy): Eukaryota > Metazoa > Arthropoda > Insecta > Mantodea > Metallyticidae > Metallyticus > Metallyticus violacea. The sequence continues at coordinate 36,154,002 of CM060840.1, read as the reverse complement.
TATATTTTAATTGAAATCTTAAAACCTACAGAAATTTTATAACCTATTTATGAGACCCAAAATGTTTTTGTATGTTCTGTAACATAACTTTACACCATCGAAAGACGATAATTGAACAAAAACAGTTTTCTTTGTTTTAAGTGACATTTTTGGTCATAATTTTGAAAATTTAACTTCATATCTGGGGGTCAAGTGTCAAGTTTAATTTTAAAATCAGTTTGTTTATAGTTAAGGCAATAGATACGCACTATCAGAAATAATTTACAGAACTCTATCTTCCCTATTGTATAGTGCAATTTTGAAAATGTCAAAAGTGACAATGGGACAAAATGTGCCCATTGTAAATACTAATTTTTATATCTGATCGTATTAGTATAAGTGCAACATTATAGATTCACTATTCATGGGAATCGCAAGGTCTGCTTACCAATGTTAAATGATCGAACTTGGAAGAATCATTAGGGCTGTGTGATTCAAAATTTGGCAGTTTATTTTGATAATTGTATTTATTTACTAAATCAGAATTAATATAATTTAAGCATTGGAACACGAATTATGTTTTATTTAAAGCCGAATTTTTGTTTTAAAAGTCATACAACTTTCATAATCCCTCGGTATTGACATTTCTCTTAATAATTCTTTTTCAGTAGCTTTATTTTCATGTGCAGAAATACCACGAAATTTTCATGGCAATTTATACAATAGTTTTTTTTTCTCTGCAAGCACATATATGTAGGAAAATGTAGTTTTGAAAAAATTCAAGTAAAAAATTAAAAATTCACTCATAATTCCAAAAAGAAACATAATGCATGTCTAAGACTTGGTTAGAACTTGCTCTAATTATTTATGCCAGAATAGTCAACAGTGTTTCTTGAGGGAAAGGTAAAACTTTTCAGTTGAACTTTCTAGTTCAATTGGTTCGAAAGCTATATAATTTTGAAATGAATGGTTTGAAAACCAGAAGTATTTTAAATAGTAAAAATAGCTACTAGTATAATTCATATCACAATAAAAAGTATATCACATAATTCAGAAAAAAACTGAAATTTTATTTTTTTGAGAAATATATTAAAAAATATCCTACCAACCAATAAATTTGTTATTGTTATATTTCAGCATATCTTGTGCTACTTTTCGAATCTTGTACAACTATATTATAGGCAGGTCTTCTTCATTTGCATGAAATTTAATGAGTAGTAACTTTTCATTTCACTTTATCGGTTTTGATAGTTTGTTGCTGGGAATTCCAATCTTACCTTTCTAAAGGAACACTAAATTGTTGGGGAAAAAAAAAAAAAAAAAAAAAAAAACGGACCATCTGTCATCTCTAAACGTAAATTTACAAAATGACTTTCCATTCATATAAGGTCAGTTTATTACGGCATTTGATCTTTGTTGTAGCCAAAAGTTTCTCTTTCTAAATCCCAGCGATTAATGCATTGTGGAAAGTATAATGTTTGTCATCTGTTTCTTTTGTTGGGATCAGGAATGGCGGACTTTGATAGTACGTTGTTATTAGTCTAGACATATGCGGTTAGTAGAGAAGGTTGAAATCTTGTCAGAGCAGAAAGAGGCTTAAACGCCTTCGTACTTCCCTTTGAAGTGTTTTGCATGTAATCTTTCAAAGTCAGTCATGATGTTCTCACTACAAAGTAGTAATAGCAGTCTTAAGTATATGGTAACACAAGTAGATACAATAAACTAATCTTTGTGTGTCTCCTTTTAGGTGGTTGAAATGATATTTAACTTGTTTGCTTGTGCACCACCCTTTTATGTTATAAGCTTCTAGTACACACGGTTTACTTTTAAAATTTTGTAGCGGCAGCTGTAGCAATGCTTACACCCTTAAACAGAATCACCATAGTTGATTTTCCCCTACTTAACCAATTAAATCAACATATAATACCTAGCAAAAAGTACGTTTTTATGTTCCATTTTATATGTTTATTTATTTTTAAGAATAAAGTCAAGTGTAAGTACACTCTCTTCCCAATTGAGATGTTTTAGCCGTTTTACGCACATTCAGGCGTTTTTCCTCACCCAGACCTATACCTCATTATATCATCCGTATAAGATCGTTCTGACCCAGGAGTTATGATCTCAAAGCGTATGTTTTATTTATTTATTTTCGGCGTCTCTGTGTACTTGGGGATTATACAGCTAGAACAAGTATAAGTCGGTTCTGGTGGTGTAGTGCTAACCATACTTGCCTTCTAAACCCAAGATCGCGGGTTCAAACCCGGCCAGGATCGATGGATTTTTTTCGGGCGTAAAAATACTAAGGTATGGATGGCTTCCTTCGAAAGGGAAGTAAAGCCATGGGTCCCGTGTCGTACATTTACGGCACGATAAAGAACCTAAAGCCTGAAAGAAGAGGCCTCTTGAGCAAAATTTGTCGGCCTTTTCACGCTCTGAATTAAATGGGATGCTGGGAAGTTAAAGAGCTTCCGTAAATAAAACTAATAATAATAATAATAATAATAATAATAATAATAATAAAAAATAACAAGTATGGAATATTGCTTATAAATTTTTAATTTCTATGTTCGTCAAACAGTTAAGCGCTTAATGTATTAGACGTGTATAACCTAATTTTGCACATCATTTAGAAAATTTATATGACATATTCAGTGTGTGTCAGTTTTTTTGTTTATTTATTTTTTTAACTACTGTCTCTTTTTAATATCTCAGGTCATTAGCGTTTCATTCAATTCAGGAGGTGAAACGGCGACAAATTTTGCTCAGAGGCCTCTTCTTTCAGGTTTGAGGTTCTTTTTCATGCCGTAAATATACGACAAGGGACTCATGGCTCTACTTTCCTTCCCAAGGAAGCCATACTTAGGAATTTTACCGATCCTGACCGGAATGAACCGGCGATCTTGGGTGGGTGTATAAAAAACATATTTTTGCTAAATAGCAGCCTGTACTAATTTTGGAAATGTTCTCTCGTTTCGGTGTGCAGATGGGTTAATTTACTCTTTATTGTATGACTTATCTTATTTTTAATACTGTAGCCTAATGCAGTGGAGGCAAATTAATTTAAATTAGATATTAAACTGTTGGAGGAATTATAGAATGCCATGAATACTATTTTAAAAATTAAAATTTTAGTTTAGAATATTGCTTACCATGGCAAATATTACGAATACAAGTGTTGGATATGGTGATGGGATGAGAATTCAGCAAGAGTTGTGCGATTTGTTTAAGCAAGTGAATCCAAACATAAGACGGCTCATAGTGTCAATAATTGTAAAAAAATTTTAATGCATCGGAAGCGTGAAGAAGACAAAATTCGGAAGCCTCTAAATGATGAAAGTGCCTTAATGTGTTCCTGTCTATCGAAGAAAATCCACCCAGGAAAACATGCCTAACAGCAAGGGATTACAGTGCCGGTCAAATATTTATTTGTAATTTAATAATTGTGCTATCTGCAAAATACAGCTTATATATTAACTGAGTGATAATTTTGACTAAAATATTGAATTATGTGAAACTTTGACAAACCTAAATCCAGAGTTTATATTTTCATATAACCGTTTATCTAAATGGTACTACTGACAGTACAACCCCCTTATCTAGTTGTTAGCGTCCCTGAGGTTCGGACAGGGCAAATAACTCCAACCACATTTTATATCTCGTAGCATAATTTCTTTCTGATTTATATGTATTGTTAAAAACAAAAGTAGTAAATTAAACTAATTTTTCGTGAAAATTATTTTGCCTTATGTCATTGGCTGACAAGTTCATGAATTGTTTCTCTATTCGTAACCATATTAATAAGTTTAGGCAGACCTAAAAAATTTAAGCACCCAATTTACCAAAAAATAACACACCAAGCCAATACCATAATTAATTTAATATAGAAAATTCTAATATTTTAAAATAAATAATACAATATAAATTAAATTTTCTTATAAAACATTTCAGTTTTACTGTATACTTTAATTTTTATTTTAATAAATAACATCTCCTTTTGATATGCTTTCGCAGTGGTGAAAAACACAAAACAAAATAAAATAACCGTTTGCAGATAGTTTAGTTCTAAAGTGGTCTCGTAATTTTAAACGGAGTTATCGGTGCAATCTGTTAACTAAAAGTATGAAAATATTTATAAACCTAATGACCTGCAGGTATTTCTGTCTCAAAAAAGATTTTCTAGTTGCATCCTTCCTCTCCTTTCTTCTCTTCTTTTCCCCTTCCCACCACCAAATGAAGAAAATTGAGCTTGCAAAAGCATCCATGCCCGAGGGGAACTCAAACCCACGCCCTCTTATTCGCGAGAGGGGGCAAATGTCACAAGAGGGCGCAGCAGAACATAACAACTATTAGAGGTCGAGAAATTTAGGGTTTTGTCGGGAAGTGGACAATAGCAGAGGAGATGGTGTAGGGAGTGGGTTGAGGATGTTAATGACTATGTGCACGAAACGTCCATCTTCCCTGTCGACGCCTCAGTGCACGCTAGTAATGCCCACGCGCGTGCAGAAAATGCTATGAATTATTGGTTCAAATATATTGTTAGACTTGTACTTCTAATAAGTCATTCATTCATAAAATAGCTGGTTTCTTGTTTGTTTGAATAGTGCAGACACTTAAGAAATATCCTGTCAGACTTTCCGGTAATTGGTTGTCATTGTTACTGCTGGGGTGGTTGTGCACGCATGTACAAAAGACCAGAGTATACCTATGTTAGTTTTTTTTTAACTCGAAGCTCGAAGAGGCCTGGTTTAACAACTGTGCTTGAAGGTTTATACTGGCATTATGTTCATGCACAGAAAAATAACACAAAAATGCAATACAGTCTGTCTTTCATTTTGTACATTTATTGATTTTTTTGTTGTCATGAGCATCATAAGTAACCATAGAGACAGAGAATGAAAAATAAAAGCGTGAGTGTTAAAAGAAATGCAAATATAAATTTACAAACATTGACGTTACAGGATAAAAATGAAATAATATAACTAATTAAATTAGAAAATGCAATTTATATAAAAAATTACAAAAATATATACCAGACGATTTTAATAATTGAATTAAGTAATTAAACATTTATAACAATAAACTTTAACAAAAATTACATTTTAATTAATTGCATATTTATAACATAAAAACTAACTAAAGATATTTATACGTGTTAAAAGTCTTTAAGGCGTATAAAAATGGTTCTTTATTAGCTAACAATGCAACATGATCTTTAAGTGTCAATCAAAATCTTATTGATAGGGATCCGGTAATAAGGCAAATTAAAATTGTTTGAATGAGGAGGTTAATGATCAAAAAAGCGTTGGTTAATCGGAAGAAAATTTATTCTTTGGATTTTAAAATTTTTTAGTAATTTAATTTATATATTTGCTGTGGCAACTTATTGCTTTGATTTAATTAATCTAACTTGTGTTTTTGGAGATATTCTCCTGGAATGATTTAGAATACTTGTTTACTTTTACCTGAATAATTTATTTATTTATTCTGACAAGAGTTAAGGCCATGAGGCTCTGTCCTCCACTCAACAGGCGGAAAAAACCAGCAAAACACAAAGTGCAAAATACGTAGTTATAACATATAGAAAAAAAAAAAAAAGCCAAACATAAGGTATACATTGAGTGTAAATATTACATATTTTAATGTAGTTAGGCAGATAAAGAATTTTCTTCAATAATTTTTTCCCATTATAAGGGGGAGGGGGAGATATGGAGAAGAAGACTAAGAGAGAGACTAACTCTTGTGATTCTTAGATTTGAGGTGACAATTTAATGTACCTTGAAATTGGTTTATTGTCCGACAATCTTTGACTTCCGAAGGCCGGAAGTTCCAGATTCAGGAAACTGCCAGGCTGAATGAGGTTGAGTAGAAATGTGTTTGGTGACGAGAGATAAACAATAAAGTCATATTCCGGGTTCGAGTTAGGGACAGATGTACGTGCCAGAAACGACATACTCAGGGATGGGGTTACGGAGAATTTTGAACAGGAGCGTAAGGAAATGGAACATCCACGTTCTTTTATAGGTAGCCATGATTAATAAGCAGTTAAACGTTTATAGATTAAAAGATAATTAACATTTCTTAACTAATAACTAAATTTTTTACAATAGGAAACCTGTGAAAATACATATGACTTTTATTTTTAGAAGGAGAATATTTTATATAACACTTCTATTATCCCACATAGTAATACCATTAAGGGTGTCTTCTGTTCATTATGATACCATTCTTTTCTGCCAGATAACGCCTCAACTTGTTTCTTAATACAGGCTCTCCATTGTTCAAGTTTCCTGATATTATTTTTCATTGAACTTATTGATTCCTGTATCGAAAGTTGATATCTGTGCTCCACTCCTGAAGTATTTATATTTAATCTAAGAACTTTATTTTTATCTATTTTTCTCCTTGAAGACCGATAAGCTTTCCCCAGCGATATTCTAACATTTCTACAGACTCCTGAAGGAAGGATTGTCCAGCTTAAGGAAACCTCAGTTTATAGCCTCCATGACATCATAATCTGGTGCAAATTTCCTCTCCCATATGTTTGCTTTCAGTTTTAGGGCAGCCTGCAGTCGCTTTGAGCTAGATCTGGGTAGTAAGTAGGGTGTTTCTTCAGTTGAAACATTCTTCATCAATTGCGCCATTGCAATACAGAACTTGTGGCTTGAAGCACTGTCCTGAAGAAAGAGTACACTTTGTCTCAGCTTTCCATGAAGTTTCTCAGTGTTTAAACCTCGTAATTTTGAAATTATATATTTTTAATAATGGTCTGCTGTTATAGCTTCTCCCAGCAACGAATAAAACAGAAAAACTTCTTGTACTTTAAAAAAAATGTGATTTGGCCTGCCAATGGCTAACAACTGAAGTATGCATACTTACGGCATGGAGACCTGTGTGTTTTCAAGTCACAAAACGTTCAACAAATTTCGTTTTTCCACCATAAGATGTTTTAAAATATTGTTCACAAATGTTGACTATCAACAAATTTTTGCAGATGTCAATATTTTGAAGCATCGAAGATACCACATTCTCCTAAAGTATCTTGAATAATTTCAGGAGAAATTCCCTTTATTTACAGTTATAGTCACAGTTCATTGCTCCATGCGTTCCATTTTCCTAGGGAATCAGCACTTTTTGTCATTATAACAGCTGCCATGGCGAAATTCAATAATGTATGAAACTGAACTACGTATGCAAGGTTTAAACAATATAGTGGACAGCTAAACAATGAGCAAAACACTTGGTTGCGCAGCAACATGTTTGGAGTTGGAAGATGATGGGGGTGCCACATGACGTGATTGGCGTATTCGGAAAAACAATTATCGATTTGAAATAAGGTTAGCCTAGCTTTTCAAATGAAATATGGAGGAAGAGCAGTATTTTTGAAATATTAAGAGTTACTGTAACTGTTGTTCCAACAAATGCTTTTTACATGTAGTATAGCTTCCCTTTCCCCTTCTCTTCGGCGGGTGTTGCGAATATTTTGCTCGCGTCTTACCTGCCCACTATACATTTCAGATATTCTAGAACCATGAAATAAATACGTTAAATGAACTAAAATGGATAAGGAGGAAATATAATGATCAACCCATATACCCCTGAAATTATACCCTGACAAATTTATTTGATTTATAAAAAGTATATAATACTAGTACTAACAATAATAAGTGTAATAATACAATAGTTAAACTATTTGAAAAAAATCTATTTTCGGGACTTAAACTTTATTGAAGTTTAAAAGTGACTTCATTAATCAGAGTGGCTAACATAAGAACTACATACATGTTTTTGCCAATTAGTAGCAAGTTTAGTTTAGTAGTCAGACAAAAGATCGCTTTAAATGCTGGATTAGTTTGTTTCGCAGTTCAATTCAGTGGGCTTCCGGAACGTTTTTCTTTGTAGGGAACATGATTAAACATTGCAGCTGTTTATTTTGCAGCTTCTCATGGAAGTAATTGTTTCTCCAGGATTAGAATATTGTAGTAGATTAAACGTTAGCAGACTACCGCACTGTCGCCACAACATTCATCTGGCAAAAACAGCAAAGAACATTTGAGGTTCAATGTATCAGACATTTTCACTTGTTTCACATTCTCGTAGCGAAAAATAAACAAATTTGAATCCCTCAGTTATCTCTTCATACTACGTGTAAAGTATTCAAAAGAACAAGTGATTCAGCATATGAACTTAAACCAGAAAGTTCAGCTAGTGATATACGTTTTGCTCAAAAACATACTTATATACATGCATAATATTGTATGAACATTTAGAATATTCTATGTCTCAAGGAGCTCCGATGTTCCAAAGCTCAACCATCTACTCTCTTCCAAATTACCCTTTCACCCAAGGATTAAATTCCCAAATGCAGTGCCCAGAAATGGAAAGGCAGCTCAGCCGCTGTTACATTATTGGAACACATTTGCAAGCTCAGGTGCATGCGTGAAGGGAGAAGAAAAGGTGGGTGAATTAGCGTGGAATGAAGTGCATTAAGTGCCCCAGAAGAGCTGCTTCTGTAGAGAAAGCTTAGGGAGTGTGCCTTAACACGTGTATGGCATATGCATATTAACAACATATTAGTGCGCTGTTTAAGCTTAAGATATGAACGGGTGAATCGGCTTTAAAGGAAGAAAACTGTCTCTTAAACTTCCCATGCCGCACAAAAGAATGGCGACGTGAGCTTTTATGTTTTACACGTATCAAATCCAATGCGTTATAAATAACTGTTCATATTTTATACTGCTTTACCGAAGTAACATCCATCTGCATGTTTTAACTACTGGAAATATCCTAAACACCATTCACTTGACGTTTATTTTCACGGAAGTCAACGTATATGTTTTAAATTTTGTATTATTTCACACATAAGCTATTCAGGAATAGGCAAGCTACTAAAAGTATATGCGAGAAAGAAAAAGGCTAGCTGAAGTAGAAACATTTCTGAAAACTTACCCAAGACCGCAATAGCAGATTTTCTTGCCCACTTGTTCCAACTCTTTGTTGCTATAACAAATTTAATTGCTTAGGTAGGTTAAAATAGAAAAAAATACAATAATTATCATAATAATATTTACTGACAGACAGTTGTGTGCAAACTGTCTTTAAATAAATTTAGAAGGATCATAAAGAGGTGCATACCTTTTATTCTTATTCTCTACTCGTCCCATTTCGTGTTAGATCTTCTTTGCATATTTTAAATATATAATTTCCCTTTGCAGCCCTTATATCTCTTTGGACAAATTATACATGTATAATTTTAATTAAGTAAATTTGCCTGCAAGAAGAGTGAAAAAACTATTAGGTGTGAAATCATTAATCAGTTTTTTATGCATCGCTTAGTTATTATTAAATTTAAAATATCTTCCATTGTAGTACTAGAAATTTTTTGCCGATTATTGCTGATGTTTGTGAACAACATAACTATATTATTTCAAGAGCAGATTAGGTCATTTTAACATTTTAGAAAAGTTATAGGATTTTTTTTCAGTTTTTATAGCTCTCTAAAACTTTTTTAATTAATGGCCATGTCCGCTCCAAGCAGCAATCAAACCTGCAATGATGGAACATCATTTGATGTTCCATCCTAATTAGGAACGATCAGCAAAACATCCAAATAACTTGCTTTCCATTTTGAAATAACTGGTGGATTGTGAACACAGTTATGCATCAGGTAATAGTTTCAAAAACTTCCACAACTCAAAACAAGATATTGTAGTTTCTGATTTTGATGTCTTCAGTCCATAAAAGATAAGAACCTCAAGAGGGGATACTGTATAATCAAAAAATTTAAAAATAATTAAGTATATTTTAAACTGAAATATAGGAAACCATGAAAGAGAAAGAAAAAATATTACCTTACATTAAGTATTCCCTTTGTACTTTCATGTGCTTTTTAAGCTTTAAGGTGTCAAATATATGTTTGGACAGTTACGGAATTCAGTAGAATAAAAAAATAGTTCTCAGGGACATAAAATTTCTGGCCATAGTGGGGGAAAACTAATGAAGTGATTTGGGCTATTAATAAATCTAAATTTGATCCAGTGGAAGATGATATGTAATGCTTATGTGATTTGGAGTGCAGATAGATTTTTTCAGCGTAAATTAATGTTACTAAGAAGCACAATTCTTTGCACAGAACATTGAAAAATTTATTTGTTATTTACTGCTAAAGTGGTTGAATTGATTAAGCAACCTAACTTCTACATTATTAGCATTATACTTATATTGCATTTTGTAAACAAAATCTTTATTTAAGGTTTAATGTACTATATAAAATATAAACGAGACATTATTGTACCAAAATCATTGATTTCACTATATAATTTCTTACTTCATTTTACTGACACTATTTATGAAAAGATATTTCATTTTCAATACAGAGCATCTAATGCCAAGTTTTAACATAATCTAATATAAAAATGCGCTAAATACACCGAACATTAAGTTGTGTAATCATCCACATTAAAAATATAATAAAATTAATAAATAATAAATAAAAATATAATAAAAATTAAAAAATAGCTCAAATTTTGCGACGATGTTTTGAAACGCAATTATTGACGCAAACTTAGAAACGCTCCAGAACACTTTACCAGCAATATGATTTTCTAGTAACAGTTCATATAATAGCACGAAAAAAGAAGTTTTTAAAAACAGAGAATGTCCTAAGTAGGAAAAGTATCCGGATGTTACAACACAAGAAAGTGATGCTGAACTTATCCTAGAAGCATTCCTATATTACCTAGGGAATCTGTGAGATTAGCTGCAAGAGAATCAAATTTGCCAGTTTCGACACTGATACGGTAAAAACTGTGGGTGCATATTTATAAGGTTCAGCTTCTGCAAACACTTAAATCAGCTGATAGATCTAAAATATTCCATTTTTCAGTGCGTATAGAGAACGAAGAAGAGTTTTAGATGCATTTTGTCCTTTAATGAAGCTTAGCTTCTACGTTTCAAGAACAACGAATCGCCATAATGTGCACATTTGTTGACCAGAAAACCTAACCATTCCCCGAAAGTGAATGTATGATGTATAATGTAATCTTATGCCAGAATAAAAAATCGCGATAGCCACTGTGGTTGCCAAAATGTATACCCGCAAATGGCAAGAAGTCAAATTTAGTCATATTCTTTGTGTGAAAAAGGGAATGCATGTACAAATGTACTAAAAAAAGAAAAACTTTTATTAAGTATATCAAGCTTTGCAAGCAGATTATGTGTACTGCCGAGCACATGTGAACAAGCAGTTTAATTGGGCATAAACTAGGTAAGAAAACCCGTACATAGCCTGTGAACTATTCTTGTATGGTTGATTTAAAATACAAAGTATGAAGGAGAAATTTAAATACTATATATAATGTCAATAGAATCAAACAATCACAAATTATAAAACAATTTAATCTTCAGTTTAAAGATATATCAGGTAAGGAGGTAAGAATAAAATATTTGTTCCAAAATATGGACTTGGATATTACATTCTTTCTTTAAATTGCAAATGAAGTAAGTATTAATTTAATTTTACTTACATTAGAGTGATAAAAGCAAATCAAAGTAATTCTTGTCTTAAGAACGAGTATTTAACATACAAAATTCTCTTACAAATCTTCCCCCTATAACCAAACCATTGTTATGAAAACAGGTATAATGTAAAACGTAATAAGAATAACTGGAGCACATCGTCGCCGAACGAGTTACACGAATTCTCTCTTGTCTCGAGCAACTACAAGCCCAGCATCCAAATATTATATAGCAAAACGCTATATAATATGCTATGTGCTGAAAAATAAGGCGATAAACGACAGGAGTAAGAAACCATGCCGCTACTTAGCGGTAGGATTTCAAAGATTTGAGCAAAGGGAAGACTGAGCAAGAGTGTACACAAACTTAGCCGAGACCGCTGCAGTATCTTCAATATGTTATGCTTTATTAAAGATTGAAATGTGTCAGACTTTTTGTAAACAATTTGTATAATCATTAATGTCTGCATACAACTTAGAAATTCCTAAATTCAGATTAACATAATAATATAGTATTTTATTTTGCTCCTTAAACCGAGACCAAATAAATTCTTTACGTTTTTAAATTCAGTATTGAATAGCACAGTTTCCCAGTTGGTCACCCTACCTCTATCTAGATATATGTTATGAATCTTGCCTTGCTTTATTGTGTTACTAACGGATGAACGCGTAACTCGACTAAGAAGTAACGGAGTAGTGCACTTGAGACTGGTGTAGCGGAACTCGTAAACAGTACGCCATGTGAGCCATGGTAGCTGTGTGCGCTACCTTGCCCGCACCTGCCTTAGTGGGCATCCGCGTGTTCCAAACGATCGCCCCGAACAAATATGTGCTATGTGCATGCACTGTTTGTTGTCATTCGGCGGAACCATCACAGGGGTAACATATATACACGGAATGTCTCTCCTGCAAAGAATGCATTGCATGCGTGTCCTCTGGTCGGTCTGCAATGCTCCATCGTAATGGCTAATAAAAGGAACGGCTGGCAGGCGGTTGGCAATTATTTCTTTACAAAAGTCTCATTCAAGCTTAATTCAGTCCGAGAAACTCCTATTCTTCTGTCTTATACAAACATAAATAGAAATGCAGAACACATCCGGCCGCATTTGTTTAAAAAAAAAAGTTCATATGTATGATTGCAGCGAGGTCTTTTCGCAATTTTCTTCAAAAGCTCATTATTAGCATTAGGAACGCTACGACAGCTGGCGACTGGGTTCGCTTCCCACAGTGCGTCGAACTCGTGAAAGAAAACACGTCTCGCAAAGAACACCTAGCTGCATATTTCCGTTGCGAGGATGAAGCAAATTGCCCGTGATTTAATTAGGATACCAAGAAAGTTACAGTGTGTATGTGTGTAAAATTCCTTCCTCTTTGAAGTTAATGGTGTGACAAAAAAAGTCAAAAGTCACAGAGCCCCCGCTTGTTTCTTCTAACGAGAGCCATCTGTTCGTATATGCGTCTGCTCCGGTGATTTCTTCGCGCGACTGTCAAATACAGACCAGGGTACACATAGGTTAAGTTAGAAAAATCGACCATGACGTAGCGTGTTCAAATTAACGGCGTAATGGTCTGTTGACGAAGGTAGCGGGAATCCTTTAGAGAGGAATTAATGCCTTGGGTTATTTATTTTCCTTCCAAGTATATTTTATGCAAGTATTCAGTAGCTGTATTTCACTGCATGTGGGTTTAGCTTGGTCACTTCAAAGAAACCCCTCAACTAGCTATTCCTCCTTCCTTTTCTTTTCTCCTCAATGCCTCTAATCAGGCTTCATGAAATTAACCAAAAAGAGAAAGACTATTAGATTGCTAGATCTATGTGAAATCTATCAGTGTTGCCAAATTTCTTTATCGCAATGCACCCACGATAAAAACTTAAATTAAGAATTAATAACAATGCAGGTGGTCCATTTAAAATACGGATATACTGGAGAATTGTTTTTACTTGAGCGAACATTTATATTATTTTCAAATAAAGTTAAGATGTTTAAATTGCTTCCATCTAGTGCCTAAGCACTGTTCATGCTAATATCCAATGCCAGAATAATTTTAAGGAATAAAATAAATTCTTCTCCCACGTTTAATTAATTTTATCGGTCTATTAATGCCCCAAAAGAAAATAATGAATATACATTTTTGAAAGTTAATAAAAATATTTCAGTATATAGTAATGCTTATGTCAGAGAGGGCCTTCAAAATTGTTTCAGCTATATTACAGAATGATCTCGTAACATGTTGTCCTTATTGTAAAATATTCTGAAAAAATAGATGAATCCGTTCTTCTCAAGTAGCCCTCAGTAGATACATTTGTTTCTATTTGACGAATATATATATATATATATATATATATATAAAATTATGAATCCTTTTTTGTGTGCTTTAAGAAAGTATACCAAATCAAACATACAAATAGTGTAAACTGGCTGTCATTATGGAAAGATGTTATTCTTCAACTCCTTTTCCCTAGTTACTGCAACCGGATTGCCTGTACATAGTATTCTAATAATTTAAGAGACTGTGGTTATACGCTCTATCAGAACAAATTACTAAAATATCTGCACGTCGAGAAAATAAAAGTTTCGGGATAAATAACTATGATTGGATGTCACTAACCGCTTTCTCATACGGAATGGACTCAGTGATGCATAAGGGAAACACACTAAAACTATACGTACACTAAAATATTACCTAACAAATAACTCCATTTTATTATTAAATATTACTAGGCAAAATAAGACGCAAAAATACAACAGAATTTTGTAAACGGGGAGTGCAAGGATATATATAAAACAAATCAAATCAGATAATTGTAAAAAATATATTACATAGATAACAGTCTTTATTTATCCACAATCAACAGGACATCGTCAAAATAGTATGAATCATTAATTAATACCTATTTAAATATAACATGCAAATTGACTAAATTAATAAATTTCTGGAGCTGTTAATCATTTTTACATGCTCTTCTTAAAACGGATATTTTATTACAAAAGCCATCCCTTTGTAAATATATATATTTCTTTGGTAAAGGCAAGTCAACAAATGCTTACATTTAATCTGTAATTGTCTATAATATCTTATCTTATACCATATCGACCAAAATGAGTAAATACACAACTTATTGTATAACAGGAAGTTATACAATATAAACAGGAAGTGTTTTAAATTATGTGAATAGTGGTTGACAGCGTTTTCTGGCATGCAATGCTTCGGTTGAACAGTAAAAACAAAGAAAAATTCAGAAACTTCACCGAGAACAAATTAAATAAGGCGACACTATGACCGAGTGGTCAGACTGCTTGCCTCACACCAAGGCCACCCGGGTTCGATCCCAGAGGTCGCAAATGGGATTGTGGTAGACGAAGCGGCAGCTGGGTAGATTTACTCCGGGTACTCCGGTTTCCCTTGTCTCTCATGCTGTAGTTGTTCCATCATCATCTCATTCCCATCTTCACCATATTCAGCCTAATGCAACAGCCAATTTCGGTACACGCGTTACAAAATGGACTAGGCTACTGCCCTCTAACGCCCATACGGAACTCAGAACGGATTAAATTTAATCCAAATATTTTGGTATTTAGTTCTTCAATTACAATATTTTTAATAAATCATAGTACTTATGTCTAAATGGACCATACCGAATTTGAGAGTAAGGCAAAACTATGATTCTAAATTGAATATTTTGTTTTTGAAGTTTGAAACGTTTAAAAATGTGTCTTATAACAAAAGTTAGCTGAAACTGCTTTAACAAACTACCTTAAGGCTTTAATTTATTATCAGCTTCTATAAATTTCTGCAGCACATAAAGAGTTCTACAGTAACGATTTTCATTATTGAAATAACTCAAAATGTTACTATCGTATAAAAGTTATAATAATAGCTCTGACTTTGGTTTTTCTTATACAAACAATATGTAAAAATGCAAAAATGTAAGTGTTATAATAATAATAATAATAATAATAATAATAATATATTAGTAATAAATTTGCATAATCAGATAAAGCCATAAAATCGTTTGCATTATAGAACAACTTATATATTCTCAGTCTTGATGTTCAGTAATAACGAATATTATTTTTTCCATTATGAAGGGCAATATTAATTTAAATTTTATCTAAATTTTCAGTATATATACTTTAGAGTGACAAATATGCAAATTTCAGTACAGCTTGTTAAATAAAATTAAATTTGATTTAATATTAAAACGATAATATTAGCAAAATTCCCAAATTACTAGGTTGATATTTAATAATAATAATTAAAAATATCCAAAAAGGTAAAAGCTAAAAGATGATGGAAGGAAGTAGAGGGCGAATTAACAAAAACCCCCTTTATAGCATGTAAATAACTTATATGAATGTGAATGCATCTTTATCAAGTATTGGAAAATGTTTTTATTCATTTGCACACGAAGTTTATTACAACAAAACTATTTCGATAATGAACTCAAGTTTGCAAATATAAATATGCTTATTGTAAAATAAATACACAAATAAAAAGTTTGTACTAAGAAAGGCATTGTTATTTATTATAGTATTTTGAATTTGAGTACCAGCATGCACACGCAAATGTACCTTCACAAACACATAGAGAATTTCTCACTCTCTCGCCCTCTCTCTTGAAATCTGAGCAGCTTAACTGTTCTCCAAGCATTTTGCAGTTAATCCAGGAAACCAGTACTTAGCTCCTCTTCCGCTAAACGGAAGTTCTTGGCTTTAGAAGTTCACTTGCATGTATGCTAATATCCGTAGACTTTAGACGTATTAATTCAGCATTATGCAAATGGTTGTAAAAAAAGGGACTATTATTATTAATTATCATAATCATTGCCCTCTATAATTTGATCGACTTAAGGAGTTAATAGTTTTCATGGTATTTGCAAATAGGCCTAGATCAAGAGTCGTTATCTGTCTTTTCGGAAGGTGGAAAGCTCGACTTCCCTCAACCAGCTTTTTGGGATATAGATTAAATTCTCATATTTAAATCAAACCGTCGTGGACCTGTTCTCCCTGTTGTGAATTATGGTTCAAAGCTGAGCATCCATTTTCTTAGTTTTGAAGTAATTTTGTCCACAGATGTGTTTGTGATTTATGGTTTGCTTAAAACGACCTTTAACCAGAATATTATTTTCAACAACTAAAAGCAGAAAGCACTTGAATAACAATGTACTCAATTTGTGATTCTGCATATAATTATGTTGTGTATAAGCAGCTGTTACAAAGAAAATATTTAATATGCCTAATTTTGAACACCATCTCCTTCGAAAAGTCTCCTTGAGCAACAATAACCAGTCCCAGCGTTTCTGCCACTTTTGGAATGCGGTCTCGATGTAATTTTTTGTAAGTGTAGAGCCTTTATGGTGCATCTCGTTCAACGTGTTGAAACGGCAACCTTTGCCCGCACTGATGCAAACGACACACCAAGATATCAGCAATGTCGTTGCGTTGATTATTCCCCTATGCTCCTTATGAAAAAATTCTCGGAATTTTTGAATTTTTCGTGGTTATTGCTCGTCATCTTGCAGGGATGTCCTTCCACTTTTGAAGCGCCCGTACCACTGGAAACATTGCATCATCGCCGCAAGCTTCCTAGAGCATGTTTAATGTCTCTGTAGCCGATTTCCCTAGTATAAGACAATTTTACGGTAGGTCTTGTTCATGATGTAATTGCAGACCAGTACACGCGCGATGACAAAAATAGTAATTGCATTACTCCCAATGTAAATGTAGTCATGTCGCTTGGCACACTGCTAGTTTAAAATTACAGCTCCCCAGCGCTCCGCCCGCAACCCTTTACCACCATCTCCGCTATAGAACAAGTCCGGAAACCTTTTGATACCAACTTGTATTTTGATTTTAATTTATACACATTTAAAATATTTATGAATTATTACCTATTTTATTGCTTACCTGACTCGTATTTATATACAAATAATTGCATTTTTTCCAATATAGAATAATTTACATGGGCAGGTTCAAGTCACCTTATAATATATTCCTTACACACCCTGAACAAAATCTTTTATATCTTAACAGTAAGTTATTGCAATATGTATCTAAGTGTACTAAGCTATAAATCTCAGAATCTCTTTTTACGAACTCTCATATCATTTTTATATATTCTTATTCAGCACGTATCTTTTGACTAGTTCTATAATGAAGTACTGTCCTCAGAAACATATCTCTTATATTTATTTATAAAACTTGCATGGAACCGAAAACATTTCTAGGAAATGGTAAAAGAGAATCATAACCTAACTTCGTGCCCATATGGCGGATTTATAGTTGAGTGCAGAAATATCTTCATTTCGTGATATCTACTTCCGAGGGAGGGGAAAAAAACAACAAAATACACACACATTCCCTGGGCTTTATCGTTAGCTCAAAGCTTGAGAAAAAATTCATTGTTGTTCATTAACGCGCAACAGCATTCTTTGCAAACTTTAATTCGTTTCACAGTTTTTCTAATGATTAGACCCCTCCCCCCATTGAACTGAAGTTCTTTCTACATGACATGAAATTTGTGTTTACATTCAGTTACATTTTCTTTCGCAAACGAGCAGCATTAAATTTATTTCATTGGGGCTATTTTTATAGCTTTATAGTTTGCATTGTAAAAGAGTCATGAGGGTAAAATTATATAAATCTTTTTAATAAATTTATTTTAAGCAAACGCAAAACAGTTAATTACTAAAAAACAATTACTTCGTTAAGTCATCTCATTCCCCTTCGCTTGTGGGCTAGAGTGTAATGTATTTATAGAATCCCTGATTCTCTTTAAGTATACAAAGAAATAATATAATAATGTCATTTATTTAGTTGCTTTCACTGGATTTTTTCTGCTGGAAAAACAGCCGGATTTGAACATTCAAATTGAGAAAGCTGGAGTATGATGTTATTATACTATCGTTTTACTATACTATGGTTTTACTATACTATACTATAAATAAAATTATTTATATATATGAAATGTAATTATTATACATATGTAATTTATTTGCATTTTAAATTTGTTATATATCATCTGCAATCTGATCCTGTAGTTTTAGGTGATATAAACGTTTCCTTTTAATCAACATGTTCTCGCCCTTTTAGCTTCACTATTTTTGTAACCTTCTCTTCCATGATTACAAAACAGTTGTTGCTACGTACACGTTTTCTAGCTAACCGAACTAACAAACCTTTGTGATTGCTGATCTGGTGCGTCACTAGTTGTCGACGGTAATAATATAGGTGCTATAAAATGAACTGTTTCGTTAATAGTTTATGAAATGAAAGTAATTCAAATGCATACTTAACCATTTCAGGAAAGAGATATTTAAACAACCCCTTTCGTGTTTACATTTTTAAAATATTCATTCGTTATAGCTACTGTAACCAGGGGCCCATATACTCTATTATGCTCAAAATGTCCTAATTTCACTCTTGCAAGCTTTGGCCGTATGGCTTATAACAGAACCCCATTTAGATAAAGGTATTTATTACGCTCTCTAAATGTCAGGTAATACGTACTGCTGGAGAGATGGCTAGTCAGAGGAATGTGTTGATAACTCCAACTGTTCACTATTAATGTTAGAACTTTTGTTAACGCAAAGAGACGGATGGACTCAGATGATGATGTACATTCAGTGCGTAATGTTTCGCTTGGCAGATAAAGCCTTCTCCCTGCTTACTCGCTAGTCATCTCTCCAGCTCTTAGCACTACGTACCTACAGGCATTAGCTGCTAAATTTTAAAAAAAGATGATTCTATCACTCCAATTTTCTCAACATAAAATTACAACTTATGAAATTTTCACCACTTGTGAATTGTAATTATCATGGAGAAGAAACTTAGATTTATGTGTGTTTCACAATCCACTAACAAAACTGCACCAAGTTTTCATTCATCCAGCTACAATTCTTTCGCTACAGTAGTTTTCGTCTCTATATTTAACAATTTTGAGCATGTTTCACTATGGATTGAAACTTTTTTATTTGTTTTATAAGACACCGAAGGGATTTTAAGACAACTTTCCAAGCTGCGGCCAATGTCAATTAAAGCTTTTTCCATGTCAATCCTAAGATAATTGTCCGGCAATCGTCTTAAAGCTTTACAATGTGACTGTATGAATACATATAAATCATAAAATAAAATGACAAAAGCACCTTTACACAACAAACAAAAGAAATGCAACTATAAACATTTGAAGGAAAAGCTGATCTTTCAAGTCTACTAATATTTACCACACTGCATTGGTAAATGTGAGCAATTTATAGGAAAATGCAATGATTTTTTTCTAATATCTACATTACTAATCAACAAGACAATTTTTTACAATAACCGGTAATTGTGAGCGTAGTATATATAATAAAAATTTAAAGCTTTGAGTTTTAGAAGGTATAATTTGCTGTAGCTGCTGAGGCGCAAGTGAAATAAGCCGAACAGTCCGCAATGCAGGTGAGCGACCGAAGTGGTGCTTCGCAATAAAGCTGAAAGGAATGTGGAAGAGGAACAGAAAAGAGACATGGCCACAAAGCGCACATGTTGAGAGAATGGAGCGCGTGTTCCCAGGAGCTGTTATATATGAAGACGTTCTCTGAGGTTATCTGATAAATTAGTGGCAGCATAAGCTTGTGTTGTACCACAGAAAACTGCTCTGTGTGTGTGTCGCAACTCATGGGATGAGCCAAGTCCCTACGGGGGGCATCACGGTAGCTGTATCATTGCACATGGCTGGTCCGGTTGTCACAGCCGGATTGATATTCGTCACAACGCAGAACCATTTGTCTGCTGGAGCAACTCACTTACATCAGGCGTTCTCTTTCTTTTCATTTCTCTTTTTACTGCGGCTGGTTTTCCTACCTGCCACCATTGCTAACGTTCTCATCTTGAGATGCAAGCGGTGATGGGACTTGGTTGCAGTTCTTTATACATTTGTAGCTGTTGACGTTATTATTGTGTCATAAATTTAAGAGGAAGCTTTGATAAGCACCAATGAATCACTTCATGCACTTCATTCTTCTTGGGTGGGACTCTACAAAGAAAGAGCCTGCAGAAATAAAATGCTTATGCAAAGGTTTTATAAAGGGCAAAAAAGTGGAGAAAAGCTATGGTACATATCAGCAATATCGTCTAAACACTAAGAAAGTTCTACATTTTCAAACATATATATACAAATACATGCTCAACAGAAGGTCATATAAAAACCATACATGTCTAAATATCAGAATTTTAAGCCAATTCAAAAATGATCAGCTTCCAGGAAGAAACAGTTCTTAATTTTTCTGAAAGCTACTTTATATCAACAAAACGTCGACATTTTATTACTTCACTGCAATTAGAGTACATTTAATTCCGTCACTGCACATGGCATTTTCAATTAGCGTTAACCAGTATGAGGCTAAAAAATTGAAGGGCTTTCTTGTAGGAGGCATATCCAAAAGTATCTGACATTGAGTTTCAGAGAGCTTAATTGCTAATCCTCTTTATGGTAGGCCCTTTACAACTTCACACACTTAGCTGTATTTTCATATTATTACTGAAAGTATTTCCGGAATACCGTGGTATTCCGCAAGATACTTTTCTTTGCCTTTGTTTTGTAGTAGTACCATATTCCCACATCACACCCCTTCATGATCCTCGACGCACTTCAGCATGCCTTGCCCGACTTCGAGGCGAAGTTGCTTTTGCTCCTGGGAACGCAGCTTGAACACACATTCCGCTGTCAGTCTGCGCATGTCCAAATTCTCCGTCATAATAGAGAGCGCATAGGCCGTGATGCAGCAATTTTTCAGATGTCCCAACGATGGACCTTCATAATCAAAAGCGCAATTTCTTAACTATATCTACAATTATGTTTGTTGATAGTCTGTAGGAACATAACCATTCTTTAATATGTGTAAATCCCAATTAGTATAAGGATTCCAAAATGTGATGAACTCAAACGTGTGAGCGTGCAGTTTTACATACTTAATGCGAAACCACAACTGATGCTCGGACATACGCTTGTTTCTCTATGTCTCTGTAATAGAAAAGGTGTATGGACCCCATGCTAGTACTACATTAAAGAACCCTTTTTACTTAAGTGTCAGTAGCTTGACACCGTCGACGCATCTCAAAGATGTGCAAATATTTTTTTTCAAGTTTAACGTTCTTTAAAACTGTAGAATATTTTGAAAGGTGCTTCTGGGTGTAAAAGACAATAGATGAAAAGTTATATTCAAGATTGAAAATTAACTTGTAAATGAGGCGTTAATTCGTTGATAATTGTAAAAGTTCTGAACGGAAGAGAACAGTTTTTTTTTAATGTTTTTAATTTTGGCCGAAAGTCAGTTGAATCTTTAAAATTGTGCAGTACTGCAGTTCATTCATTTCTTCATCTCGAACCAAATGAAAATATGATAAAAACTTATTATACAACCAGGCACTGGGCCTTCTGGAAGTGAATTACGTACCCAATGATACCACAAAATACGAGCTGCTCTTGAAGATCTGCACTATCACTATGCTCCCTTAAAGGTATTGGTTTGTCAGTAAAAAATAAAAGTATTCTATTTTATAAACGTAATTATATTTTCAATTTCGAGCACTGGTTCCAAGTAATTTTCATAAATGTTTGGGATGAACATATTTTAAACAATACTATTTAAAGAGCTTTGTGAACATATGCTACCCCCAAAATCTATTTCAGAGAGCTCAGATTGGATGTTACTGACAGAAACATTCTGAGATGATGTCATGAGGTTATAAGTCTGGTGTTCTGTATCTTTATCGAGAGAGTAAAACATTAACATATTTAATAAAGTTCACAGCAAAACAGAATAATTAAGAACAAGATAGGAGAAAATACAAAATAAATGTATCGATGAAAATTAACTGGAATGCAGCGAGATGACTTTATGGCTTTAGATATCTTAAAGTCTTATGATTTTAGATATCTTAAATTATTTTAAAACTTTTTAAAATCAGTTTTATTCATCAACACATCCTCTATTTAATAAGATTACAATTTTTTCATCCCCTAGGAAAAAAAAAACTTTTCTTAAAATTTTAAAAATATTTTCGGCTGCGTTAATGGCATTCGAACACTTTTTCTCACAACCGAGTCAAGTTTTTAAGTTCCGAAGCAGCAGAAGGTCTCTGTGAACTAAATCAGGAAATAAGGTGGATAAGGAATCGCTTCAAAACTCTCTCAATGTGTGCAGTTTAACCATATAACAGTCGGTGTGTGAGAAAACTGCGTGAAAAATTTTTGTTCGACAGTATTGATAGTTTTTCCTTCAGTTCATCTTTCAAACAGTCACAATGCTGTATAATAGGTTTCTGTTGTTTTTTTATATTCCAAATAGTCTAATAAGATTATTTCTTGAGAATTATCAGAAAATAGCGAGCGGCTTTCACCTTACGTGTCGACAAAACAGCATTCGCATTTGGTAAACTTCATCAGTATCTGAAAAAGAAAAAAAAATAAAACAAGATTAAGTAAATTAAAAAAACAATATCTGGAAGAAATTATTAAACTTAAATATAACAGAAAAAGCGAATCGGCAGGAACCACACATATATGTGCGCACTTGTGAAAATTAAACGGAACTAGCTAGAAATATTAATCTGTCATTAAATGAATAAGAGACCTTCATGAAACCTAGGAAAAATTCAGTAACAAAATTGATTTCTATCCATTGTTAGTCATATTTTGTAAACAAGAAAAAATTTTAGCATATAAATAATATTTTTTTTATAAAATGTTTTCAAAATAGAAAATGTATATAGAAGTAAGGATTATTTATTATAGTTGATTACATGATTTGATAAAAAATTAGATACTGCATGTATTTGCATATAAACTCCAGCCCTAATAATATCTCAACTTCGGTGGTCTGGAAGTAGCGCTATCTCCTCTGGAACCAAGGTTTTGTGGGTTAAAACTCGGTCGAGGTCGATGGATTTTTCAGGACATATAAATCTTGAGCTCTAGTCCTCCGAAAAGATCTTTAATCTGTTTGTCCCATTCCGTGAAAAAATAAAGTCCCCTAGAAGGTCTACGTCCAAGTAGGTTACCATATTTGCCTCCTAAACCCAAGATCGCGGGCTCGAACCCAGCTAGGACCGATGGATTTTTTTCGGCCGCAAAAGTCCTAAATATGGCTTCCTTCGGAAGGGAAGTAAAGCCGTGGGTCCCGTGTCGTACATTTACGGCACGAAAAAGAACCTCAAGCCTGAAAGAGAGGCCTCTGAGTAAAATTTGTCGGCCGTTTCATGCCCTGAGTTGAATGGGACGCTGATGACCTGAGCTGTTAAAGAGCGTCCATAAATAAATCAACAAAAAAAAAAAAGTCCAACATATTTTGTATTTCTTGGCTTATAAGCGCTGGAGTTGCAGTGTTATCAACAGTTTATATTCTTATTGTTCTGTGATTAATTTTATAATTTTTTTTCAAGGAGACATCGAACAGTGCAACATAAAATGACAATACTGAAGTAGAACTCCAATTTCCAAACGCAATACTAATACATGGTATCTGTGTTGTAATTTGGTACTTGGTAACTCGTTTCTTCAAGAATGACACTTGTATGTGTGCTTACGCCTAAACAAGTATCAAAACTGAAAACAGGGTTGGGGGAGGTAATACGACGCAAATGACAACCTGGGGTATTTAGAAAAAAATGGCTCACAATAATGAAGCTAAAAGAACAGACTTTATAAGGAAGAAACATTTATCTCTTAATTTTTTCTTCAAGAGTGGCGGTAGCAAGGTCTATGTTGTAATAATAGTCTTATGGCTGCCAGTTGTTTTGTTTTCTGCAGGCTCTTCCTTTGTCTTTTTGGAGCTGCTTCTTGGTACTAGTAGCCATTGTGCTTCATACATATAACAACGAAAGCCGTAGCATGTTCTCCTCAAAGTCTGACATCGTAACAAAAGGAACATGGACTCCATTTATTGTATTTTAACTCATTAAAATATTTCTCACGAGGGCTGTTAGGAAGCATGTGCTATGCCAAGCCAGAAGGTACTGAAAAACAGTTTACCTCCGTGTGACTACTGTCTCTGCTTCTTTTGCTATACTTCGAAAGTTGCCATTGCCCTAGGCAGGATGTAAAGAAAAAAGCGGTAAGAAGAACTTCTGTAATGGTCTCCATAATTGTCCTCATTCCTTTTTTTTGGCTCGTCCGTATTATTCTACTTATATCCTTCTCCAGATGCCACCTTTAGGATCTGGGGGCCAGAAAAGAAAGAAGGGTTCACTTTACATTTGATTGGTTGCGGGCTTATGTTTTCTGTTACTAAATAGGCAACCAGAACTTTGTAAAACATAAAAAGGCCATAATATAAACACCAAATTCTTTTTTGTATACATGAACTTCCGGTTTTGGTTTGGATGTTTTTGTACGTAGTTTTTATTTTATCCTCGTTTCTTTTCTTTTTTGTGTTCATTCCCAATAACAACAGTTTTCAAAATCACATTGCCTTTGACACCATTATTACACGCGAACTACATTTGAAATCAGTTAGGCATTTTGCTCCCGAGAGTTTTTTGACGTAATGGCAACATAAGCGCAGCGAGCGCTAGGCCAAGGTCACGAGATCACCTTTTATAGCAAAACATGAACGGTCACTTACTGTTTGCCGTTACGAAAGCAATAATTATTATAGTATTTATATTATTATAACTCATTTGAAATTAATTTTTTATTACGCAATACGTATTTCAGGTTATTGGTTTTTTATTATTATTATTATTATTATTATTATTATTATTTACATTGTGTTAGTGAAGTAAAGTTTATTGTAATGTATTGTATTAAGGTTACCACAAAGAGAGAAAAATATTACAGGAATAGCCCTTATGCTGGTAGGAACTTAAAAGAAAATATCAGGACAGAATTAAAAGAAATGCAAATTTCATTAAAAGCTGTCAGAAATATGTGGCTACAGACTCAAAACTGCTATGTATAATACAAACATGTACTCATAAGGAAATAAAATTATGCACTTACTATTTATTGGTCATAGCTGTGCAAAAAGAATGTAAGGGGAAATTCTCTACATATGGGAACTATCTTGGCACTAGCCGCGATCAGCTGATCTGTATTCTGGTTGTTCTTCAACTTAAAAAAAATGCTGTTTTCGAAAGTTTTTATGGGTATAATTTTTGTTTTCCTCTTAAATTCTTCATTACTTCATTATTTTATACTCGAAAATTATTAATACATTTAATTTTTGTCCAAAAGTTTTATAACAGTTAATTTTAAAGTTTCCGACAAAAATGTTTTCATAATCTGTCATTTATTTTTATTTGCATGAGAAAATATTCACTATTGAAATATGAGCCAACAACACATTTTCTATGTTTTAAAAAGCTTTTTCTTCGTATTCCACCTCTCTCAATTATACATCTCAGATTTGAAGTTTTTAAAGAAAAACGCGTTGTTTTGTATCATAAATACGTTTTACAAAAATGCTCTAATAAATAAACAAATGGTAATTTTATTATTGTTTATTTCTAATTTTAATTCATTTTATTTTTCCTAGATATTGTTCTTCCTTCGTTTTTATTATCTCCAGTATCTGTCTCCATTATCTGCTTACTCTTTTGGTTTGGTTTTCTCTACCTTTTATTATACATTTTGTTTCTTTATTTTTCTCTGGTAGGTTTCATGAAGTTTTCTCAGTTTAATAACATATTAATATTTATAATTATATTCTGTGTAGTTTTCAGAACAATTAAAGTATTATGAGAAGTAATTCGATAAACGGTAGAACATAGCAAACAGGCAATTCCAGGTTTAAATTAAGCATAATTTGATTTATTGGTTGAAAAAGTTTGTTTATTTTTATCCTTTTGAACCTTTTAGTATATTTTTCCCAGTAATTGAATTAGATTTGTTTGAAAGCATGCCTTTTTAATAGTCGAAATATGTTTATGAGTGCAAACGTTTCACACAGCGTATTCAGCATACTTACATCTAATTAGTTAAGTTGGAATTTTACAATGTAAAAAATCAGAAACTTTTTAATATCTTTAATTTTTATTATTATTATTATTATTATTATTATTATTATTATTATTATTATTATTATATGGTAGCATGAAAAATTCTGGGGTCCATAGAGGGAATCGCAGTAGTTACAGACCAATCTCACTATTATCCTGTTTTTAAAACTATTTGAAAAATGCATAAATACTCGTTTAGTTAATTTTTTTTTTTTTTTGCAAGAACACACGCTGTCAAATGAGAACCAGTTTGGTTTTAGAAACAATCTTAGTACATAAAACACAATCATGAATACTACCTAAAAAATAATTGAGGAATTAAATGTAGGGCATAAATATCTTGGAATGCCATGTTGGAATGCCACTTGGAGTAACAGGTCCAATCTACAACAACTAACGATCACATTAGTGCAGTAAAAACGGTTTGAGGGGTGATTCTATTTTAATATAAATCAGTGATAGGTTTAAAATCAATATTGCTAAAGTTTATGAATTTATGTACTCTTATGCAGAAGACACAGTTGTAATATTTAGCGGTACTAACTGGTATGAAACATATCAGTATAAATGCCTATAGCAACAGATGAAACATATCAAAATGGTAATAGTGGCGTTAATGTGATTAAGGACTGGCTAGACGTAAATCTCCTCTCTTTGCATATTTCTGAAAAGAACTTAAATTTTCATTAACATTTCAGAGCCCAGAACAAAAATAAATAAATAAATAAATAAATACTTACGATAAAATTAATATACCCAACGGTAACTTCATAAACTGCACTTGTCTTCTTTGATTGTTTCAATTTATATGAAATTCTTAGATATTATTATTATTATTATTATTATTATTATTATTATTATTATTATTATTATTGACCAAACTTTTAAATGGGATATGCATAAATCTTACATTTTTGTAGCAGAGTGCGAAAAAGTATACAAATTACACTTTCTTTTGTGTTTCTTACCCAATCATGTACTTGTGTAGCTTACTTAGATCTGTTTCACTCAGAATTGCAGTATGGAGTATTAGGTTGGGGAGGAGCCGTTAAATCAGCGTTTTTTGTGTTAACATTGTTACGGAAGCTTATTATTAAAGTTCGGGTCCTGATGAATCAACAATTTGTATTTGGCTTCAGCACCACAGTTGTTAAAAGAATAGGTGGTTATCCTATCCCTTTAAGTGTCATTTAGTGTGATGCTAAGGTATTATTTGGACGTGAATATACCGGTAATCTTTTTTTTTCCAAGAATAAAAAAGTTGCAGTTCTTTAACGACAGGGTTTTAAGCCCCATCCGATAGACTTGAGTTAATTTTTTTTACATCTAGAAAAACTTATCGACCTCGGAATTGTTTGAGCCCACAAATCTTGAGTTCATAGTATTTGCAAATATTTCTTGAAGCTAGAATAAGAATAGGAAACAGAACATTTTCAATCGTTTATTCCCATTAATTTAAGAGACATATTCCAGGCATTTTGAACCCTTTCGGTCGTTATTGCTTACTGATCTTAATTCCATGAAATAAATTTTTTTTCTCTCAGACAAATAATTGCCATGGTCGCTAATTGTATGTGTAATAATAGTGTTTTAAAGTAAGTAGTATAATATGGG
Source organism: Metallyticus violacea (assembly GCA_030762175.1). Lineage (NCBI taxonomy): Eukaryota > Metazoa > Arthropoda > Insecta > Mantodea > Metallyticidae > Metallyticus > Metallyticus violacea. The sequence goes on along the minus strand of CM060840.1, from coordinate 36,125,918 downwards.
AGAATTATTTCCTTTTTTGTTCTTGTAAGTGCCTAAGGCAAAGTGCCACTGACATGACAGTGCGTGCGTATTGATATATTTGTACATGGATGTGTGCCCAATAGCTAAACGCTCGGAATATCTCAGTACTCGTGCTGCATCAGCTGTCCCATATTATCGCACACTTAATAATACGTAATCACGTAACATTCTTAAAGTCATTCTCCAGCATGCAAACAATTTCCTGGAAATATGAATTTTGTTCCTTTTTTCTCCCCCAAGAACCGCTGGCTGGATCGTTTACATATTTACGACTGATCATACAGGAGGGTTCAAGCGCTACTTAGCCCCTAAAGGCAGTTTTTGTTATTTCACAATAGACATTTTTGCGTAGAGTATACAGCATGGAGATGATAAAGAAATGTGAGGAGGTGGAAAAATGTATTTCATCTCTGGCACTTAACAGAAACACTTTTTCTTCCTGCCGTGACTAAAAACATTATGTGATGTTGTCCGCAGATGTAACACCACTGAGCTTGTAGTAGTGCTCCGTGAATCCTTCGTTAATTCACATCCGCTTCATGTTGTTTGAATACAAAACACAAAAGGTGCTTATCCAGAACACAAGAACTACGGGATGTGCTCTCTTCCCGTCTCTCGTTTTTTTCTATTTTTCTGCTCCTTTTGATTCCCTCGGGAATTTTGGTCTGGATTCAGTGGGAGTCTCTTTGTTTGCTCTGATGCCATTTTGCTTTACAACTGTAGCCAATCGTTTTTCTTCTTTTCTCTTTGCAAACTACACTTGCATTATTGTGGATAAACTTCTGTTTTGTATTTAGCGTGGGTTTTTGTGTTTTATGTTTCTTTAGTTTCTTTTTTCTTTTGGGGGGGGGGGGCTGTTCAAAATAAAATGAAAAGGTTTAAAAGAGTTTCAGATTCTTTTATTCTAAAACATTCATTTTTCTTCCAGTAGTTCATTGAGAGCTATGATAGGTTAGAGCAGATGCAGATGGCTCATAAGCAATAAACGCTAAACCTTAAAATGTCGACACGTTTCTTTGAAGTAATGAAATATAAGCGACAATTTGTCGACTATTCAGGATAAAGTTTTCAATTTTTGTAGGTGCCTACATAGATCATGGAGGCTATGATACAGCGTTTCGTATTAATTCATTCGTAAGAATTTAGATGAACGCTTTAATTTTTTTCAAAGTTATGAAGAAGTTTAAACTTCCTGTATCATAAAATGTACGATTATTTTCAGATTATATTTATTAAGTTCTTGGGATGTCTTTTATCCTTAACGTGAGCTAAAAGTGCAAACGTTTCATAATGTTAGCACGTATCTTTCTACATAGTAGAACGTTTCGGAGTAATTTTCGTTACAGACTGTTGCATTTAGTATAATAACAGAATATAGTACCAAACTTTATTTTAAGTAGCCGTTAAGTATTTTAAATAGTCATTTTCTACATTTGTACATATTTTTAAAAATGTTCAAGAACTGGCATTAATGTAATAAAATCCAGAAACATCCAAAGCAGCATATTTATGATAAACTTACTGTCAAAATATCGATTCAAAGCATTCATCGAATATTTAAATATATTATTTACTAAATATTTTCTATGTAATCATTATTTTAAAAGTTCTTTAATTGGTCCAAAGATATCACTTAAATAAATTAAATGCATCATTTAAGATCCACTGTTTTAAAGTACAAATTTCCGAGGATATGGATAAAACAGTGATTCAAAATCAAGGTCTCGTTCTCATTCACTGTGCGTTTTGCGATGCTGAAATAATTAAGATCAAATTTTGCAAAACATACAAAATAAGGTGTACTATTTTGAAATAACATAAAATATATTAGGTCTAAAATATTTAAAGTTAATAGTTAATACATTAAATTCTAATGCCTATAAAATAGAGAGAATGGAAGAGTAGTAACTGTTATAAATAAAACTAGTAATAAAGTGTAATAAGTGGCATAAAAGTGTAAATACCATTAAACCTGCCTCTATAAGTTTTTGAGAAAATAATTAATATTCTGTTTCAAAACATACGGTAAAGCTACTTGATGTTTTTCAGTAAATACCTCATTGTCATTGATTGTTTAGATTATTCTAAATGCGTAACTTTACTGTGAAAATAAGTTTCATGGCTAGTGTTACTCATTTTTTAATATTTGTTAATTTAACCGCTATAAAGTATTTTACCCAGAGATCCCAAAACTATTTTTTCAAACCCAAATGATACATAAAACTTAACAATTTCGTTATGTTAATTTATAAAAAATAACAAGTAGCACAATGTGTTCTATTTTTATTTCATTATTCATTATTATAACCAAAATATATGAATTTTAACGCATTAACATATTTCAGTACATGGAAGATAACATACAACCTAGTTTTCTTCAGCCAAACAAGATATTAATTTTTTCCCCTTATAGAATGAACCCACCCATAAATTATGGCACTGAGTTCCCTTCCACTCTGTATAGGTAAAATAATTTATTACTGTTCCTGATATTAACCATGAACTGAAATATATTACAGGTAAACTGTAAAGTTTCTTATTGGATGACAGATTAAGCAATTTGTACAGAATTGATCTACTCGACATTGGAATTATGAATGAAAGAAATATGTACAATGTGATTTAATATTTGATAAAAGTGCAATTAAGTGCACATTTTCAAATTAATACAGCTGATTACGCAGCAATTCGTGACAAATTATAGAAGCTAATGTAATATTGTACGCCAGAAACAAAACCGCAATTAGAACAATGGAAACATCGTCTTTTTCCGCCGAAAAGAAAATAAAGTCTATAATGTTGACAGAAAAATTGTGGTGTAAGTTTTGAGCTGATAAAATATCTTTTCACTGACATAACCAGTACTGGAGGATACAGCTTTGGGACCATCAACGATGTAAAACGGTAGGAAAGGTGGATTTCTCAAAGAACAAAGTAATTTTAATGAAGATAATATTCGTCCTCAAATGGTTGCAGAAGCATAAATTGATGACGCGAAATATAATAACCTATCCATAGTTCTATTCACTTAACATGATTCCGCCAGTCTTGAATGTTTCCCCAAATTTTAAAATAATAAGCCTTTAATGGTTAGAGATGATTTGATATATGTAAAACGTAAAGTCATTTAGCAGCGTGTCGCAGGCGTGAAAGAATATTGACTTCCGGATCGTGTACAGGTTTTAGAACATCTCTATAATTAAATGAAAAAGGATATTCTACCTTCATACCGAAAATGTTACATATTACGCTGATATTTTGGTAAAGCGGAAGACATTTGTATTCGGGTGACATTCCAATTGCTTACTATTTTGATATATCCATTAATAACCCTACCAATGTACTTCTAACGAATTAGATATTTTTGTATTAATAAATACTATATAGAACAGGATCAATAAGTCATCTGACAATAATTTTCATCAGCAATGACAAAATGCTACTTAAGCATTTCCGTTATGGTTGGTTAGTCTCCAGAACCCACCAATTGATCTATCTGAACTTTGATCTTTTCCACCTCTTGTAGCCAAATGCAGAATGGAACTCGCGAGCCTTAGGCCAGCTACGTTACCCCCAATTAAAGAGTGAGCGCGTGAGAGAGGTGCTCAGTCCAAACAAAAGATGCACATGTATATTATAAGTATTATGTTAAAGGCGGAGTACTGGTCATTCATTCAGGTATGACCAATGCAACTCTGAAGCTTTAGTTCAGTGAACTATGCCGGAAACGTTTGGCCACAAGGGACTGGCTATTTGCATAATCATTATCATCCTCAACTCTTAGGAAAGATGTTAGTAATGTGTTCTTAAACTGATGCCATCTTTTCAACAATTAATAAATTTGGCTGGGATAAGAAAGCAATGCTCTCTATTATGACATTGATAAACCGCATTGATGCTGCATTTATACTTAAAAAAGTCGTTTGTTATCTTCGTACAAGCAACTGAATAGAATATGTATTCTACAATAAAATGAAATTGCTCGATCATTAGCGCTACTACCATCGTCATCAGCCATGACTATTATCTTCTCTAATGTAATTGTCTCATATTAAAATATATTAACATAAATATCTATGTTGAGACAGTGGCGGCCCGCGCTAAAGAGCACAGGACATGTGCCCTCCCTTTAATTTTGAACCTAAATATCATGTTACTTCCTTCCCATCAACTATTTGCTCTTTCGCACCAATGGCTTATGAGGAATCTGAAGAACAAACAGAAACGCTTCCACTATAAAGACATTTTAACTAATGTATTCTTAAATAACATTACGCAAATAGAGTAAACGTTAATTATTAGTGGGAGGAGGCTAAACTGATTAAACTGATAAGTTCGGCACTTCTGGCTATTACCGATTTGTTTAACATCTTAATACACCGACTAAGGAATAATTGATGTCGCGGATAGTTGTTTAAATATACTTGCATCTTATGCATTTATGTTTATTGCTGATATTAATTTTTGTTTCTGAACAAGAGTACATAGTTAAACTACTAACAAACATCTGAAATGCACGAGAAACTTAAGTGAGGATGAAATATTTATTTTAGTAAGCGCATAGTGAATATGTTACGTAAAATAAAAATTTATTACGATACAATTGACTATATTTTCGATTTTTTTATTAGGTTTATTTATGGACGCTCTTTAACAGCTCAGGTCATCAACGTTCCATTCAAATCAGGGCGTGAAACGGCCGACAAATTTTGCTCAGAGGCCTCTTTTTTCAGGCTTGAGATTCTTTAATGTGCCGTAAATGTACGACCCGGGATCCACGGCTTTACTTCCCTGCCGAAGGAAGCTATACTTAGGATTTTTACGCCCAAAACAATCCATCGGTTCTGGCCGGGATCGAACCCGCAATCTTGGATTTAGAAGGCAAGTAGTTAACCACAACACCACCAGGACCGACTATATACTTTCGAGAAAGATGAAAGTATTTTGCCTTTTTTTTTTTTTCAGATCAATGTAATAAATTTAGTTCGTGGATTCTATGCATTGTTATTTTTATAAGTTTTGTCCCACCATCTAAATTGCGCACTTGCCTTTAGATTTTAAGAAAAATCATTTGTTATATTTTCTTTTTTATCTGTGTTTGGCAAACTGAGTTGATGCTTTAATTGTTTGAATTTGGAAATAATAAAAAGTAATTAAGTCAGTTATAAGAAAAACGCTTGTTGGAAGGGGGTAATATGTAAATCATTAATACAAGATGGCCGTTGCACGGAATCCGACTTCCAGGCAGAGTTGGGTGGTTATCCAATGCTTAAAAGCGCAAAGTATCCGACAAGAAATATACAGCGTAATTTATACAATCCTTTTGCAGGACATTTGTTAGCTAAAATGCAACTGCACTTGGTGAGAACTAAGCAAAACTTCCAGACAGACTAAAATGAGAAATAGAGTAAGTTACTGCTATCATTTGATTTGTTACAACCAAGTTCATAGAACTACAAAAGTTAGAGGGTACTAAGAGTGAACATAACTTTAAACGATTTCCTGGATGATAACTTTCGAGCTTAAAAATAAACATGAGTTCTAGTGTTAGCATTACAGAGGTTCAAAAGAGATTTTTGGCGTCATGGATGATATTGCTGCTTGTTTAAGAAATGAACTCACAATCTCCCACTTGTCCGGTTTAATAAGTATTAAAACTGCCGGAAAGTCTTTCAAGGATTGGAACGCGATTTCTTTGCTAAGAAACTATGACCACAACCCATTGGTAAGGGATAAAACATGATATAAAAGACCATACTTTTTGAATTAGGGATTAATTCGTTGCAGTTTGGTAGTCGAAACATCGACACATCTTAACAGTGCTCGTTTAAGTAGCACCTACGCAATTTATTGCTCATTAGGATCCTACACCCATTATCAAGCTAGTTTTATTGATCAATGCACTAATTCCTAAAATAATGAGTTAAAGCTACCCGACATTCGCACAGTGAATTGAGCAAATCCTCAAAACATGACTTATGCAGTGTTCGGAAAGACGACCCAGCCTTGGAACAAAACTCTTAACCAATTGAGCGGAGGAATGATTCATTATTTACCTTATTTTATAATTAACTTTTAAAACAAGATTACTATCCACCTGCCTTGCTTTAGTTTTATAACTTGAAATGCTTCTCAACACCACGAAAGATTATGATAGAACTTGGATAAAAAAATTGCGTAAGGAATATCGTGTACATTACTTAAAAAAAGAACTGGAAGCCGAGCATATTCCCTTTCCGACAATAATACAAAACTGAATCCTAAAGTCAGTCATTGTACAGTTTACTGGTTTATTTTTTGGCTGAATATTCATCTTCTATTTTCAAAAGAAACGCATTATGCCCATTGAAGTTGATGATAGTAGCAGTTAAATAGTAGTATTAAATGAGTCCTGTAACTCTGGTGTTTTTCAGCTTACAAGTTAAAATGTAGACATCTATGATTTAGATAATGGTCTTATTAAGTCGAAAGTATCTTACATAATCCAGCCACTGATTATTGTGTCAGGGTTTATTTAGTGTCACATTTCTTCAAAATTTGAAGATTTCCAAATGAAATGAAAGAATAAAGAATAAGCAATTGACATTGTATTTTGAAACTCACACCTTGTGCACTAAATGGGCTTTAGATTTTGGTTGTTAAAAGCAATTGAGCCAGCAATTTCTGTTTTTGTAAGAAACTATAGTTCTTTGGCAATACTCTGCTATTTGTCTAAAGTGTTTGATTATATATATCGTACAATAATTTGTTCTAAATTGCTTACGTTTGATATTTGGAGTAAGAAACAGGAACTAATCAGACCATATTTGTCAATTCGTTTTCAAAGGACAAATTTCAATGTTTAATTTTCTAATATAGTCAACAATGGTTTTGGAGTACCTTAAAGATCGGTTATTGAACCGTTGCCTTCTTTAATTATGGTAAACTATTTGGCTATCTTAATTGTGGCTCAGTTTTATTTGGGGACGATATTACCATATTTACAATAAGAGATCTTCACGATTTAAGCCAGTTTATGGGTTTTAAAGTTAATTATAATAAATTGCAATCCCTACTCTTTACTTTAAAGTTTGTATCTCATAAGGTGTTTTCTTGGCTTATTTTGGATTCGCATTTGACCTAGGCAAGTCATATATTCTATATATGTTATTACGTCATATAAAATTCACTATATCTAAACAATTTTAATCAATATTATTATGCACTTTTCATACAATAATTTCGTTCGGTATTCATATTTGGGACAATGGTGCTAATATAGGCAAACATTTTACTTTACAGAAAAACTAAAATGAATTATTACTAGTTCTTTGTGCTTATTATTTAATTGAAAATACTGGCATATTAGTAAATTTATATACAATTGGTAGTCGGAAACTTTCGCGGCCCGAGTCAGACTTAAATCTAAAAGCTTCTTCCGGGCTTGGAAGCTATGGAAGCTCCAACAGACCACGGCTTTCAAGCCCGGAAGAAAATTTTATATACAATTGCTTGGTTTTCAAAAAACAAAAATTTAAATATCTTTAATATCCAGTATCAGTTTCATAGTTATTACACTAGGAAAACTCGTGAGCGGGAGGTCTGCGGTTCGAATCCCGCCAGGACCGTCCTCCCTGACTGGGGTTTTTTCCAGGTTTTCCTCAGTCTTCATAACTGGCAAATGCCGGTGAGGTACCTAAACTTAGGCCTGGAACGCTTCCTTCCTTAAAAAAAAAATCCTCTCCTAATTTATCATTTCATCTCATATATCATCAGTGTCCACCGCCTGTGGTGCCTCAGTAGTAAAAACGGGCGTTAAACACTACTCAAAAAAAAAAAAAAAACACTAGGAAAAAGCATCTCTTAGCTATTCCTAATGTAAGATTGTCAAAAAGTAAACAAGAGATTTAATAATATCTCATAGGCTATCGAGAAACCTATTCCGTAAGCTTAAATTTAAATCAGTATTAAGAAACTGGTTTATTACCAACCCATACTGTAATATTAATGAGATTTTATTTCAGCTATTAATACAACACTTTTAAGTTTTAACTTTTCTGAAATTTTCAATTGTTTTACTTGACTTTTGTCTGTAACCACAGGTAATTGTTGTTTTATTGAAAACAGTTTATTAGAAGTGTTTTATATGCTAAACAACTTGTAGTCAACCTTTTGAATGATACTTTTTTTTCCCATATTGTTTAAATTAGAACATAGATCGTTATACAATATATTTGTTTTATAAGGTGTATTTTACGGCAGCTGTTTAACTTAATGTAAAACAAAAATTTTAAGACAAAATAAAAGAGCTGAGATAATTGGCGGTAATAGGATATGGTGACACGGAAAATAAATATGAGGAATGCTAGACAGCTACCACCAATAATAATCAAACTAAGCAAATTCATAGCAATGTCAAATAAAATTAAAAAAATTCAATAATTTATTGTCGATGATGACAATCTTTTCACAACAAAGAATCATAAAAGTGTTAATTTTCATAAAAAATAAACATTTAAAAACATTAAAGTTGGTATATGCAATTTTAAACTACTAATTAAATCGCAATTAAATTACAGTTTTTAAAATATAGTACAGTCAAGGGGTAGAAAACGTAGTCGAGGTATGTAGCGTGTAATATAGTTAACCAGGTATATAAATATTTTCCATAATCTGTTACATTTGTCAGTGCCTCGGCCGGAATCAAACGAGTGGATGATCCCCTTGAGCTGTAACGATGGACGGAGGCTGTTCTGATTCATTAAACTCTTCGTTAACGAAAACGCTCCCGCAAGAACATCAGCACTGAAATACCAAGGGTGAGGCGACGACTTAGAAACAATATGTAAAGGTGGGGGGGGGGGGGGAAATAAGTATGGAGTCTCGGCGCTAGAGTCGAGCTATCGCCGTATAATCTGAGCAGCCTGGAGGAAGCTCCTACGATCGGACGGCATACCGATGGGTATCGCATTGCTGTGTTGGATCCCACCCATTGGCAGCTACAGAACAGCAACTCAAATACTTTGCCCGGAATAATTGGAAAATGCTAGGGGTAAAGGCGTTTTTATGGGATATATACGTCTTCTTAAGTGAGCGGTATTGGAGGTTTCCACCTGCTCAAAGGCGCTTCTACACAGGGAGACCAGGTTTTTGAGGAAGAAAATAATGGTTTGATCGGTTCTCCCTGATGTGATAGACCGACCGAACAATTTGGTAGTCGAAAAAGAGAATGCTGTGGATAAATATATCTCCTCAAAACAATGAATAAACAATCTCGTTAACGTGATATTCGAAGGTTCCAATAATTCCGTAATGTTCTGCTTCATTATACGAAGTTAAAAAGAAGAAGAATAAACAGTGCATCTCATGAATTTAAATGCGTAAAGACCATACTTTAGCGTTATATTGAAATAATTTACTATATATTTAAAAAGTAGTTATTTTAAACATTTTAACAGCTATAGACATACAGATTATTTTACTAATTATTCTTGTAAAAGTTCGGTCCAACCAGCAATGGGACTGTCATTTATTCATGTAAAGGTGATTCCAATCCAGGAAGCCGAGATTGAGGTTTAGGACTGTTGCTGCACTGATAGCTGTGCCTTTTCTCTTTTAGTAATAAAATGGAAATTGATAATTCAATAGAACGCATTAAAATCTCTGAGATAGTTCCTTTTGGCCAGTGAGATCCTTTTAACTAAGAAAAATTTTGAATTTTATAAATGGAAGAGTAACAAATAAATTACAAATTAATAAACTTAAAATAAATTCAACTGAAATCAAACTGAGTAAAATGTATATTTAAGCTGATTTATCTACAGTAAATCTCATTCAACCATCTGTCGACAGATTGATAAATTGCCGGGATTTGTCGGCGGTTGGCCGATAGGGCGTTTCGTCCACGAACAATAGATGATTGACTGGAACGCTGGCATATGTAAAATTAAGTTGGCAAGGGGGTAAAAACGTCACATTGACACAGAAAATAAAATTTTAACGCCTATTAAAGCTTTTAGGCCTAGTTATTACGTAATAATGGCTTTCGCAAAAAGAATAAGGTATTACCCTGTACCTGACTATGCATGCAGCAAAAATACTGATGATTTAGTAATAATAAAAATACATCATTGGGAAATACCAACAGAATATCCTGTATACTCAATAAAACCGGATACTTGAGGTCAGAGAAATATAAAAATAGCAACAAATAATAATAATAATAATAATAATAATAATAATAATAATAATAATAATAATAATAATAACACCTAAGCCATGGAAAACTTGTATTTATTCATGCACTACCAAGATACAGATGATTGTCTTAAAGTATTAATATGGGTTCTTAAGATGGACACGTATATACGATGATTATGCTGATAACGATAACTGCACTCAGGATAGATTATCTAACATCAGTCAGTTATGACAAAACATTTCGTGATGGAATGATGGAATGTGTTTTAGTGGTTATCGAATTTACAGAGCTGGTTCCCATGGTAGCAAATATTCATCACTTACATGCTCTTTATTAAATGAAATTTCATTACGACTCCACCCATTTGTATCTTTTTTTATTTTTAAATAAACTTTCACAACAGTTCCATCAACGCAATCACACGGGAGGCCAAAACTTTTTGATACGCTTCACGCCATCGTGTTATGCTGGCCGTTGTATTAAATGTGAATACAATGGAAGCGTTTAAAACCTGTAGACAGTGGGCGTTTCCTTTTAATACAGACCGTTCCCAAGCTTTAAAATGGCTAGCCGAATAACGCCATGAAACAAAATGGAATCCGGTAAACAAGTATCAGACAGAAATGTGTTGCTTCAATGACGTAAAGTAATTTTTAAGTTATTTTCTGTAGAAGCTATAAAAACACTGCAAAAATGGAAACTACATTTTTGCATTACGTCATATTTTTCATCTATCGTATATTCAATTATGATACGCGTGAAAATTTTTATCCAAATTCATCATTAAAATAAGTGCACTATAAAGTGCAATCAAATTAAATTGTGTATTGATACTATTAATAACATTTTCGCTGTATATTACGATACATTTATCATTAGACATTCCCTATACTCGCTAGATTTTCTGTTATATTTGTTACTACTTTTTCTCAGCAGGAACCAACAATAGTTTCCCATCATGACATGATCCAACTACCCTGATAATGTCGCTCCATAATGAGTATATCCCGATGTTCATTACTCACAGATCCTAAATTTTAACAGAAAAAATTCACACGAGAAATTAAGCATTAAAACGGGACAGTAAATTTAACACCAGTTCTTGATTTTTTTTTTTTTTTGTTTCTTATTGCGTATAAAACTATCAGCAACATACCTAAAGGCTTGCCAACAATGACTTACTTCTGTTCAGAACACTGTCAATATATATATATATATATATATATATATATATATATTTCTAATTTAGTACTTGCAAATATTTAGTTTTCCCTGGAACGGGGTCAACCCAGCCTTGTGAGGACTGGGAAGCTGCCTGATGAATAGGTGGCGTTCTTTGAGCTAGAGGGCGGCATAATAGACGATCGGCGGGGTGCTGGCATGCTAATCACATGCCCCCCTCAATATTGCCCTCAATGAAGTCGTAAGACGGAGGTAGAGGAAGCAGAGGTCGCTGCGGCAGGCCAAGGCTCACTCTTACTTTCAGATGTTTTAATCATCGGACAGAATTATTTACTGCAATTGAGAGCCTTTCATTGCCATTGTATAGTTTGAGGCTGATATTTGAAGAACCTATAAATAAACGCCATTCTTTAGGTTCATGTTGAAACCCAAATGCTTTTATAAGTTCGTTAATGTTCACACGTACACACAAAAAATTCTTCCTTTCAAAATATGGCGAGAACACATTTCGCTTTCTGAAAACACACTTTGATTCCTGTTGTTAACAAACGTCACTGCTGTAAACCCGAAGCTCGAGTTCTGCATAATTTATAATACGTTTAAATTCCGCACTAAGTAATTCAACTTATCTTGTTTAATAAATTTAGGTTCTCTAACTTTTAGGAATAGATTAACTGCCTGTAGATCAGCAATGCTGCTGTAAATATTTCTTCCTCGTCTGCTCTTCGGCGGACGATGGTGATGAAGAGAATGGAATTGGTAGAGATTGGATGGACAATCTAGATTTTTTTTTTCGAAAATCCTGAAATGCCAGTTAAAAGTAATGCTTGTTCAGCTATGAATTAGTTTCTACGGGAGTTGCAGAAATATGACTATCAAACACAGATTGAGCTTCGTAACGTTTATAACTATGTGCATCATCCTTCAACAGTTACCAAGGTAAAGTTGACCGCCACGGATGGCCGAAGTCTTAAGGCGCGGACTCGTGAGCAGGAGATCTGGGGTTCCAATCCCGCCAGGACCGTCCTCCCTGACTGAGGCTTTTTCCTGGGTTTCCTCAGTCCTCATAAATGACAAATGCTGGGGAGATACCCTAAACTTAGGCCTGAAAATTTTCTTTCCTTCTAAAAATCCTTTCCCAATATATCATTTCGTTTCATGTATCATCAGTGTCCACCGCCTGTGATGCTTTAGTCGTAAAAAGGGCGTTAAACACTATTAAAAAAAAGGGTGACTTGCAAGCATTCTGTGCATCTACCTTTAGAGTTTGCACAGACTCATCGTAAACAGTTGCAGAGCTCTTTTAAGTCAGAAGCGCATTTAAGGATTTAATGTGAAGTAGATAAATAAGATAAAACAAAGACTTCAATGAAACAGCACACATGGCTAGTAAGCTCTATCAAATTATTTCTCTAGCAGCTTTATGTTGAAGAATTTCTGAATTAACTTGCTCTGCAGGGGGAAGACAGGACGGTATGGCTAAGCCTCTCCCTTGTGCCAAAATAACAACAGCTTTTAAGGAAACCTCCCGGATCGGTAAAGGTGTTCTTTCCCACAGCGAAGGTTTGTACACAATGAACACTCAATTGACACTTTCAGAGGTAGGACTAATGATGTGAAACCAAACTCCACAAAAGAAGAAAGAGGGCTGGAAACCAATTATTTCTGTATCGCTTGGCGCTATCCTCTGCTGTCACAGTGCAAAGCAATGCCACACGTTTTGCTTCCAAAACATTTCCAAAGTCACACCTGCCGGGTGTTTTGCCGTTTTGCCGCCACCAAGGGATTCATTCACGCAGTTCTTTTGTGACTGCCACAAACACTAAAACCGTTGCTGGGTGGCCAGGAAACGATACGCTTAAACTGTCTAACAAAGCTAAACAGGTATTTCCAGAAGATGGCCATTTTACTTACCTTGTTGCTTCCTGTTATGAAAGCATCTACTTTTAATTGTTGGACAGTAATGACTGGCAGTTTAAGGATTTGCATAAGTTCATTCTTTTCCTCTGAAGGCTACCATATGCTACTAAATTATCGGTAAATTTTTCCAATTTAAGATACACATTTTCATTACATATAACAGTAAATAAGACTCTCATGTGTTAACTGTTTTGATAGAGCCAATCATGTTCAAACAAGAAATATAAAGTAATGTCTACACGTCTAATATTAATTTAAATTTTTATAGTTAAATTTAAGTAAATTGATTTCCATAAATAGTTAGCTAAGTTTGTAAGCAATTTTTTAAATATAATTACAGCTACTCCGATTGAATAAGTTATGTTTAGTAGTTTATATTTAATATGTCCTTTTTATAGTTGCAACAGATATAAACAGGTTGTTGTTTAAATAACCAAGTGAAATATTAATGAAAATAATTCCAGAAAAACACAAGAGTTGCAAAAATTACAGAAAGTATAATTTGTGGACAGGACTTTCACAGATAGGGAGGTCTGGAATGGGGAATGGAATACTTCTAACCGTGTGAGACAGTTGGAAAACTACCTGTTATAGAGATGGTGTCCCTTCGATCTCTTATGAAGGTGATTACTGGGTGCCGGTATGGTAATCGTAAATCTCTTTCGGAGGCATAGGTCGCAGATTCGTCGTGACCACCCTTGGCACTTCGAGTACTGTCATGCCAAAAAAGAGGTATTATTATTAACTATTATTAGTATTATTATTAGGTTTGCCTAAGGACACTCTTTAAAATCTCTGGTCATTAGTGTCCCATTCAATTCAGGACCTGAAGTGGCCGATAACTTTTGCCCAGAGGTCTCTTCTTTCGTGTTTGCGGTTATTTTACGTGCCGTAAATACACGACATGGGACCAGCAGCTTTTCTCCCTTCCAAATTAAGACTTTTACGTCCTAAAAAATTCATTTCGTTTCGAGTTTGAACGTTGGTTCTACAAATAAGGTTATCACTAGATCACTTGGAGACCGACTTCAAAGAAGGAAGAATGATATGTGATTTACTCCGTATCTGGTATACTGAGGTGATGAACGAAATTTTTCAGTTATTCAAAGATGATTGAAGTTTCATATTATAATATCGAGAATACAACCTTTTAATCAGTGGCGTTATTCTTGATATTTGCGAACATTTGGAGGCTTTTATTAATTTTATTAATAAAACAATTTTATATATTATAACAAGTTTTTATATTTTAATAATTACATTTTATAAAAATAAAAATATTATTTTTGTCCTAAAATTTAAATGTCTTTCTATATAACATTCATATGATTTCAAAAAATTTGTTTATTTTATTGACTTGTGTCATTTATATAACTGATTTTAAGATTTTCTGTTAAATTTATGTGCTCACACAACAAGTAAATATAAACAGATACTAGTAACAAAATTTTGTACAATTGTTTTATACGTAATTTTACTTTTTCACTTCGTTTTAATTATTGTAAATGATTAAACTATTTTATATTCATTCTTTTATTTATTCTTGGCGAACTTCTTGATATTTTTCTTATTTTATTTTAAATATTTCAAGTAATTTATTCACTGTATTTTGGTTACCTAACCTATCTAACAACTCAGCATATCTTAGCTTATTTCCCCTTATTCTAAGTTTCTGTTTAACTATGATATTTATATACTGTATTTAAGTTAGTTAAGTGCCCTCTGTCACTGTACTTAATTTTTGAATGGAAGATAGTTTGAATCCACCACAGGTAGTGGTTATGTCATCAGTATTCCAGCAATTTTTGTACTTCTTGGCTCTATCCAGTGAACTGATTAAGTTATAGTCCATAAGTTATATTTAAATATATTTTAGTTTTATGAATAAGGGAATAGGTAGCAGCAAAGGTATAAATCGTTGTTTTTACATTTCCGCTATCATAGTCCAATAATCCATGTTAATGATGCCTAAAGTATGTGGTTTGAGGTCATCAGTTGTGTAATTTTGTATGCCAAGGCATTCTCAGCATCTTTATTGCCAGTTTTAGCGGGGCTGTGCATCTGGAGATTTGTGCTCTGAGAAATGTTGTTCTAAAGGGAGTTTCATAGTTTCGATTCTTGAACACTGGTGATGTTTTGGTAAGGAATATTACAAGTAAAGTGTAATTCGTAAAGGGAATTGACTGAAAGAAGTAAATTGTGTTTTGCTAAAGTTCTTATATGCATTTATTGCTGGCGTTAGAAGTTGAATTCTAACATCTTTACAATAAGCATAAGTGCTTAAGACACTCTTAGAAAGTAAACAAGCGAGCCTGAGATATAAGTAGAAATCTCTCTGCCTTTGGATACAGAGAAACTCCAAGCCCTCCGCAACAGTGTAAGCGTGCATGGATAATTGCCAAGATATATTAAATCATGTACGTATTCCAATTTTTATTATTTATAGTTTGTCCATGTTCTAATCATTGGTCATTTATCTTTGCTGTTTGGTTTTATTTCTTCTAAGACTGACCTTAGTTCTCCTGCTTTTGAAGTTATGAGTTACATCAATAGCAAAACTAAAGTTAAATAGAATCTTTCCCTCTATCTTTATTCCATGATTGCCAATGATAGTCCTAAATATTTCCTTTAATAGGCAGATGAAAAGTTTAGGGATCACTGGGTATTTCTAATACAATTTTTATTTCATCTTTATCTAATCTACAACTATTCTAAAAAGTACATGACAATAATTGTTGTATTCCTTTCATTTCCTTCTTGTTTCTTTAATGAGGTCTACAATAAAACACCCATGTCATTATGTCACAAAAGTCCTTAGTAACAAGGTCTGATTGTCAAAATACATTTGTAAGAATTTAACTCCAGCAAAACAGGCCACAAATTAATTAATAAAAGATTATAATAAACAATAAATTTGTCACAAGCTATTAACACAATTTTGAACTCTGAACATGTGGATATACGTTGCGCATTAATAACTCGTCTTAAAGTGTCAAAGGACGTTTATTATATATTATTATAGCATTTTAACAGAAATTTAATTTATTTCTATTGTATTTTTAATTTTAAATGTATTAATTCACATTATTTGTGCAAAACAAGGCCGGAAGCATACTACTAGGTAACTTTAAATTATGACACTTATAAGTAGTAAATTCTATCTAATTGTTCCTAATTATCCTAAAAGCGACAAAGGGAAGGCGGGCAGAGTCTAGAGATTCCCTGCTTGCCTGACTTTAGAGCAGACCGCGGAGTAAGGTTTGAATGGCCAGGCCTCGGCGTGGCTGTTTGATGGATTAGTAAGTCTTTGTATGCAGAGGGAAAGGGATTAGTACTCTAGAAGCCCGCGCGAGAAAGACGGCTACTAGAAAGGCTCTTGCATAGATGATGGAGATGGTATTTCCTCCAAGCAGAAATTTCCACATAAGAATAACACCGCCTTCTCCCTTTCTCCAGTGTTCACCTGTTAGTCGTACGATAAATTTAGAACTCATTTCGTCCTGGGATTATATTATATCTGCAAGAGCTGAGAAAGGTTTCCGGGAGAGCGTCGTATCCCCTTACCTTTATGGCAGCCGGCTGGGCCACTCAATGGAGGTCTGTCTCCCCTCCATACATCAAAGATCTGCACGAACATACTTTCACTTTGTGATACAGTGGGGAACCTCGTATCTTTTTACACGCTTTTCCAATAGAAGCTTCAAAAAAGGGTCTCTGCAACCGATCCTGTTCGCATTTTCGGAAACCCTGAAGCTATTCTAATTAAGTTTCATACGTAAAGGTTTGCCAAAAGTACATGCCCCTTTGACTACCCGTATGGCTCACAAGAACTGCTTGCTATGAGTTCAAATCTCATAGGACTGGAGTTTAAAACAGAGATTTTAGTTTCTGTTTTGTTCGCTCATATCTGGCAAATAATAACTAAATTTAGACACTAGTTTTGCTTCATTTCCTTTTCTTCTTATGGTGTAAAATGTACTAATGTTTACTTAGTTCTAATCTTTATATTAACTATTTTAGCTGCTTCCTTAAAAACTTACATCTGATTTTTAAATCCTTGCTCTGGAGTTTTACAGTACACTTTTCCTGGCTACGGTAACGTTAAATAAAGGTAACAATATGAAGGAAGAAATTATTTATTTTGGAGTTTTGGGATAATAAGAGAGGAACATATTATAAATGCAAGTTCAGTTCCCTTCAAAAATATTCTATTGTTGTTTTAAATGAGTTTGTATGTAACCTGATTCCAGTTTCCCAATGTTACATGCATTAAATGCTATGCTATTTTTTTTGGAAATATTAAGGTAAGAGAATAAAATGTGCACACGATTTTAAAAATGTATTAAAAACCGCATTTTTTCAAGTTTTTACAGTGATTAAAAAGTAAGAATATTCTATATAAACGCAGAGAAAAGGCTGAAAATAAATATTTTAAAGTATCGTTCTAAAAACAAATAATAACCAAAAGATTGTACACCTTAAGACATACAAAAAAAAAAAAAAAGGGTTCGATTCTTGAATCCTGAATACGTCTGAAGTCTAAGTCGGCACATCGCCTTATTTACATACAACTACCAACCGTTTTATGCCCATTAAGTTAAGAGCTGCGTTATATGCTTCCATCACAAGCTGACGTTCTCTAACTAGTATCGTACAGTGGAGTAAGAGGTCGCCCGGTCTCTTTACTTAACTTCATTTATCTTTAGTACAAATATAAGAATTACTTCTGGGGTGCAATAAGTATAGATTTTACTTTTTCGTCTGTATAATACAATGTCTGATCCACTATTAACGATGGAAAAATTTGAGTTGATATTTTGTGGCTTTATATATTATTAATATTGCTAATTATTATTATTATTATTATTATTATTATTATTATTATTATTATTATTATTACAATATGTTAAAGAAGAATACAGTTATGGAGTGTGGGTCGAAATACAGCGAAAGAAAACAAATTCTCCCTACTTTCAACCGGGTATCACTGATGAATATATGTTAACAGAAGTTTATAAAAATAATTTTTCATATTGGAGCACCTTGAGGCGACTATGTGTAGCTGATATGCAGCCTAGGTATTGCTCCCTGTATGCTCACATACTACAAACAAATAAGCAATTACCTACAGAAGTCCATGTTCTTTGCAACCCAGTCTTCAAGAGCGTCTCGAAACTCAATATCGTTGGCGTCCTTTGGTGTATTGCATACACTTATTTCCATGCATATTTTTCTTTCGATAATAACATTCGGCCCCATTAACACCTTCTGCCTTAAAAAATTAAATAAGTGCTCACTGGGCATGGTTGGATAACACTGTGATCATACCAATTCAGTGTTGTATATGAAAACAGAACACATCTTTAGACAATACCGATTTTTTCTAACTCACAGTGCTATCTGAAGGAGCAAACGCAAAGTTTAGTGTATTGAAGCAACGACTCCTAGTTTCATTTGACCAACCCCTTTATACGAGTATATATATTGTCGCTTCATTATGCTGATGTAAAGAAATGTTTGAAAAAACTAAAGGATAATCTTATTTTGTGTGTCAACTACACGATCAAAGTATTTACATTTATTTATACCACCACGGGTGGCCGAGGTCGTTAAGCCGCGGACTCACGAACGGGAGGTCTGGGGTTCGAATCCCACCACGACTGTCCTCCCTGACTGAGGTTTTTTCCAGGTTTTCCTCAGTCCTCATAAATGGCAAATGCCGGTGAGGTATCCTAGGCTTAGAACATTTCCTTCCTTAAAACAATCCTTTCCCAATTTATCATTTCATCTCGTGTACCATCAGTGCGGTGCCTCAGTAGTAAACATGGGCGTTAAACACAATTTAAAAAGCATTTACTTATAAATCCCTCTGTTGATGACACAGAAAGGTGGTTATGCAACTAAGACCACCTAATTGACAGAAGATGAATACTGAATATTGTTTTAGGTTTTATATAACAATAACCAAAATATCTTTCCGTTTCCCTTCTCCTTATATATCACAATATTACTCTCTTTCGAGCTTGGAAAGCAAGCAATAATTTAGTTATTGTTGATATATTAAACTGGTTCAATGGTATAAATCGCGAATAGTTCTTATCTGTGAATATAAAAAACCCTCTATTCAGTAAAGGCCGTGACGTGTATTTAAATATGTTATAAAACGAAAAATGTATCTTACGAAAGGAGAAAGCCTATATCACCTAACTCTAAAACATGTGATGTCGCTTTTGCTGTTCCTCACACCACAACCAAGAGGTTGCGATGAATGTGAGAAATGTAATTCATTATCCCCTCTCTTCTTCCCAACTTTCAGCTCGGTAATACTGTCTGCAAGTCTCATGCTTGTGGTTGAAACTTTTACCGCCCCTTTTCTTGCGGTCTTTCCGCATGCTGATGGAACAACAAAACACCTAACCCCCATTCCTTGAGACTGTAACTTTCACAAATGCAATACGATGGTTTTTTTAAACACAGATTATATTAATAAATATTTTAAACCAGTTCTGCTACCAGTTATAATCCCAGAAAATTCGCCACAATTCGAAAAAGGGAATACTTTCAATATAAACAGTTATAGAGGAATAAATTTGCTATGTACACAGTACACATACAAATTTTACGTTATGATTTTAGCTAAAGTGTTGAAGAAAATAATTGAATGCATGATATACGGTTTATAGAATGAAATGCGAAATTGATACAAGGCAATTAAGAAATGGATTAAGCAAGGTCAGGCCAGTTACAAGTAGAAACATAAAGAAGTGAATATGTCGAACAGTACATTGTTTGAATAAATAGTCATGTTAGAGAAAATGTATAACACTTAGGGTGAAGATACATGCTGCTTATATGATGGCAAAACATGATTTTTATCATCAAAATTCATATCTTGGAATTGGAAGTCATTGCTATATAACGCACTTTTAGATCATTTCTCTCATGGCATCTATATGTATGTATTTGCAGATATATTTTTCAGCTGCATTTAAAGAATAAAGCGCGTATGAAATATTATGCAAGAGTTCTAAAATGGAAAAAGTGCTTGAGCAAGACGTCTGCCTATTTGGTACTCGAAGTAACTGGTATTTGAGATGGATGTAGAAAAATGATGGAAAATCCACTATCATTAAGTCTCATATAGCCGGAGCATAAGAAAACCGAGACATCTCGACGCAGTGTCGACATTAAGATCAGCGAGTGGAAGAAAGGAGTGAGAGGATCAACAGGAAGACTTCTGCAGCCATCATACCACCCAAAAACAACTCCAATCCACTCCCACTCACACAATTCACACACACCATCATCCTCTCGACCACCGTAACTTACAAATTACTGCTATCCAGTGTTTTGGTGATGCTACTGAATGTATCTGCTTTATGGATGTCATATTTCAGACAATTCTAAATTAGAACGCTCTCAAGCAGGAGATGTTGCTTTAACGTAATTCAGTCTTGGAAACAGCATCCACTACTTACCTCCATTGTCTTCCGAAGGTATATTAAAATGAAATTTAAATAAAATCATTCACACTGCAATCATAACAAAATTAATTTGGCCATTGTTAGAAAAAAAAATTTACAATTTCTTATATTTTTTCGCTATCACATTCCTTCTTTTTGTATTGTATATTAGTAATATAAAAATTTGTAGGTATAAACCTATCACCTTTTAAGCAGCCCATTAATGATTATTAAAATTCTTTTGAGTTTTATGTGTAATGCTGAACCTTCAGTTTCTTTTCCATTGTTGTGATTTTTTACTTTATGCATTGGACTGTACAAATGTTGAACTCGTAACATGTTATGTTACACTAAACAGAATTAAAACTAGCATAATGCTTCTTTGCTCATCCATTCCATATTGATTTGTGATTGAGATATAGTGAAGAAAGTATTACATTCTAGGGTATATTAATTGTTCTTTGCATTTCGTTGATGTCAGTTGGAGTTGTTGTACAGAGATTTGAGTATGCCAGCATTATTTCCTATTAAATTTCCTACTTAGTATATTTTCTGAACCACTCAAAGGCACGCAACCTCCTCTCTCCCCCTTCACAAACAAACATATAGAGATCGAGTTTGCAGCAGTTTATTCTAAACATATACAACGCTCTTTGCGTGCTGTTCTTGTTGCATTAGTAAATGAGATCTTTCCGCATAAAATATTTCTTGTGCTACCTGTTCAAATACATTTCAGTTTGACAAAACGATTAGCACGCCTGTTAAAGGGGAACAGAATCTAAAGTACTTTGGTTTTGGTTCTCGTACAACGCTTTTGTATACGAGCGGCGGTATGCAAAGTGCGGTATTCAGCTAAGTAAATTCTCTGTAACCTCCACAAATCTGCCTAAGCTCTTCAGTCACAGTGTTTAAAGGTTACCAATTTCCCTTTGAGTGGCAATAGCTAAAGAACGTTCACGCTTCCCGTAATGTGAGCTACACTGTTTCCAAAATATGCTTTTAACTTTCCAATGACTTATCATTAGTAGAGAACTAGAGATTTCTAGTCCTTTGCTTCGAAGCTGAGCGTGTACAGAGCATGGCTGTTGTAGTAGATCGGAAAAGCGAGTGGTGTATGAATATTTAACTAAATCACAATTATCATGCAGTAAATATTTTATTTAATATAAAAGCATTACTGTGCTTTCTAACACAATTCTCCAGTAAAAACATTTATAAGTATTATATATACATAGTAACCAACGAAAAATAACATCACCTTCTAGAGAGCATATTATAAATACGAATATTGAGGGCAGTAAAGATAAAGCTAGCCTATTGTGTCCCTTAAGGGCAAAGGCCTCCTAACAAGTAGGTAAAGCTCGCTTTTTCCTGTCCTGATGAGCTATTCCAGGCTAGTTGTTCGTATGCTGTTTAAGACACACTCCATTGCTCACTATTCTAGTTGCTTCTCGAGAGATTTCCATTTTTCTCATCCTCTTGCTACATGTTCCTTGAAGAAGTCTGTCCATCTTCTTCTGGGTTTCCTTCTGTCCATTTTCCGATCCGGGGGTCCCACATGGAGCTCTTGTAGGTCCACTTATTGCCCTGCATTCTTGCGACGTGACCGCCCCATTGCCATTTATTTCTGATAACTATTTGTGCCATGTCTGTTGTCAGAGGTAACCGGTTTATTAATACTATAGGTATTATGTACTTCAAAGTTTTCCTAGTATCATGCTTTACATGTTTCTTTGGCATGTTTGCATTTGGTTCTTTCGTTTTTCCGTTATTGGGGGCAATATTTACATATAAAATAGCTAACACTTGTTTCGAAGTTTACATTAAAAACTATATTTCGAGCTCTTTCCCTCCCTCAGATAGAAGTTAGACACCGAATACATATTTGGTCACTTTGTTCCAATTTAGTAATGCCATAATTTTTAAAACTCACTGTATAAGTAGTATGGTATCATTATCCATTAAGTACTTTTCAACAGAGCTGTATAGTCAGAGATAGTTTAACAGACTTATTTGTAATGTATAATGTATTTTTTCATCCATTCTTCTCTTCTCAAACTACTTCCCCAGTACCCTGCAATTTAGTAATGCCATCATTTTTAAAACTCACTGTATAAGTATTAGGGTATCATTTTCCATTAAGTACTTTTCAACAGAGTTATATAGTCAGAGATAGTGTAACAGAATTATTTGTAATGCATAATGTATTTTTTCATCACTATTACTGATATAATATGTACGTTTCCACTTCGTAAACATTTCGAGGTAGAGGGAATTTAAATTCCGACTCTAATCGTTAATTAGTAGTTTGGACATTAATACGATATTTTAATTGGAATTATTGTTTAGACTTCAGTTAAAAATGAATAAAATGGAAAAATGTAAGGTAGCGTTTGGAACTCAAACCACATATTTTTTGTTTACAATGGAAATGTAATGCAAATGTAACTGTCATGTCTTTCCCGGACACAATATCCAACTCTTCACACCTGAGCTTACATACCTGGGAATTTAAAAAGTAAATCACCAGACAATTTGTGTTTTGAACAAACATATCTGTATTACATTCAAGTTTTGGAATCGGTACTTCTAAATAATCTGGTGACAACCATTTTTCTGCAAAGCTCTACAAACGTTCACTCTTTGTGGAACGCACGTGTAATGCAAATATCTGAAGGGGCCCCTAAATAACCCCTCACGGGATTTTGTTGCGAAGAATTTTTTCGAACCCAAATACTTTCCTTGTCGGTGAAAGAGATGTTCAAACATATAAGCTCTTCTTCTATGCCAAATAAATAAAATGAAATAAAGTATTAAATTTTATTTACGAACAGGAAAGAAAACATGGCTGAAAAAAGATTGCTACATTTTGCCAAAAGTGGAACAAATGTACGACGCATTCAGATGATTCAAAATACATTTTTCTGTTCTTAAAGATAAACACATGTTGGAGTTACTGTTGTTCATATAAAAGTAGTAAATTAATACATTTATATTTAATTTTTTGATATATTTTCTATTTCTTCAAACATTAAGTTGCACATTAATAATAAAGTCACAAATACTAATTAGTTGCCCTTTTAGGTTATTTTATGTAATTTCATAAAATTGCATTATTTCCTCTTGTGATTTAGATCCCCTATTTAAACATTTCAAAACGAAGATGCGTTTTGAATAGCATAGCTTGATCACTTCCAATTAATATCAGCCTTAAGTTTTTATATAATTAGCTATATATTTGTACTTTAATTAATTTTCCGCTAATCAATAAAGACTCTGAGGTGATACCAAAAATATTAAGATTGTAATATTGTGATATAAAAAGACCGTGGAAATTTAAGGAAGTGTATGGAATATCTTTTTATCAAAAAATGTATATGCATGTTACGGATATTCTTACTGATCACTAATTTCAGAGTATAGATGTTGACTATTTCCTTGCATACTAATTATTATTATTCTTTTTTGTTTTGAGATACCTAAGAGGGATCTTTTGTAAACAATACAAAGCACTGTAATTTATTATTTATTCCATAACATATAATAATACGTAATTGTTATACGGAAAAATTCTACTTTTGCGAAATATTTACAAGACCTTTTTTTCAAAGCACATCGATTACTGCAAAACAGTTTTATTGATAAGGGTATTATTTGATAAATTAGTGTATTGTTGATTATTTTTTATAAAGAACAAGGTATAATTAATAAATTTTACTAAATATTACATATGCTGTTATTATAGCAGCCTTAGCTGTAATGAATTATGATTTAACTATATTGGGATAACTTTATTTAACAAGTTGTGTTATAGTTCTAAATGTTTCTGTAAATAATTTTAAGAACTAAATGTGTAAATAGCTATTTAACAAATATTTCTAGAATGTAAATTAATTCTATGAATCCATTATTGTTAAAACATCGTATTTTAGCCTTTAAGCTCTTAATTCTAATTTATCTAACGTGATTTGTAGCACATGTTTGTTGATGGGTCCATAAATGATTAAACATTGCAGTGTAATTACTTTGGTTTCATTTAATTGTATCGGTATATAAACGGCATGATGATAATTATGATGATAATGACGACGACGATGATGATAATAATAATAATAATAATAATAATAATAATAATAATAATAATAATAATAATAATAATGTGCTACTTAGTGAAAATGTAAACTGTAACTTGTTTTTACTTTCCAAAATTAATGCGATGTCATTGGCAATCAATAATAGAGCTCTTATATTTTCTATTTGTATAAAATCTTCCACTTCACAGCAATTTTTCAACGTGGTATACAGAGTGATCCAAAAGTTCCACTTTTTGGAACGGGTTTTTCCTTGAATGTTAGGTGTTCTTGTAGTGTAATACATTCAATAGGGTTCATTAAGCCCCTCTTCCACTTTTTGAGCATCGTTTCCAACGACTCACGGTAACCCTGAATACATTACTAAGCGCGTTGGGCGTACTTCTGCTGTTTCATAAATGTGCTGCATTAGGTAAGGAAAATGAAGGAGTTTTATATCTTAGACTTAATAAAATCCAAGCTACACACATCAATGAATATTGATGGAGCATTGGACTCCAAAAACACCCGATACACACCTTTTGAACTTTTGTACTTCTAATTGATATAGTACATGATATACTCATTTCATAAAGTTTAAATGGAACATTTTCCATACTGTTGGCCTTATATGTCCAGCTGATTAATAATTAGCCCACAGTGTTTCATTTCTTGTTAAGTTCCCTTCGAAGTTTGCATGTATCCGGACGTTGCTCATCCAGGACACCTATGCTCTTCAACTTGTTGACCAAAAGGTGATTGTAAGCTCTTACAGGGACTGGTTTTTGGAATTTACGTTTAATCAAGTTGTGCTTGTGAATCCACCCAAATGGGCAGGAGCAAGTGCTACTCTCTCTTCGATGTAAAGCACATTTCTTGATTATTTTGAAACTCAAAATAAGGAATCCAGGGCATTGATCAGAACTTTTGGATCCACTTGTATATACGGGTAAAAAGCTATGCTTGAGAATATATGTCTATTCCTTTTTGCATAAGTACATTTATGTAAAAGGGGTCACCTCTTAGAATTGCTCATTTGTTTCTTAATGCACTGTATGCGGGTTATTCAGCATTAGGATATATTTCACCTCCATAGCCTTAATGTTTTCTCCTAAGTATTTTCTTCAAGAGAACCTACAGCTTAAGTGCATCCATTTGGAAGCTAAAACGAAACCTCTCCGCTTGGTCAACTCCATTCCTATAGTCTTAAGAGACGCATGTTGAAGCTACGTTTCCAATATATTTGTTAATCTATGGCCATAAATAACCTTTAGCTTTTAAATGTTGACTTCTTTAAACTTCTACATTTCGGAAAAGGGCATTCAAGTACTTAAAATAGTAATTAAGTAACTTAATACATTTTATTCTAAAACTGATAGAAACGTTTAAGATATACTTTATTTATAGGTCATATTCTCATTTATTACGCTAACTTTCACTCATACCGCCTTTAGTATTATCATTCTTAAATCTGTGGACTCCAAGGTTAGCCTGAAAATTAAGGTTTGTTTTTTAGAGCACAGATAATTAAAGTGCACTAGTAATCGTGCAGAGGTTGATGAAGGCCCAGCGCGCTCCCCTTATAAGTAAATGCACCATACATAAACAGATTTCTGTAGTAAAATTGTCTGCTGTTTTCGGCAAATGTGATAAAAAAAAAAAAGAAAAGAAAGAAAAGCGATATTAAAAGTTTTCTATTAAAAATCTGAAACAGATAAATTTAAGCTACTTGCCCGATATTTTCAATTCTTCTGAAATGGAAATATATTCTTCTAGATAAATCAATAAGAGTTCACACTTTTAGCTTTGTCCTTTAAAAATATTCCTACAAACTTTTACATTATCTTAACGAGGATATCCAAAATCTTTAGGTTTCAATGTAAAAGATGTACTGTTACTAAAGGTTCATATACATCATTAATGCCTGGTATTGAAAAATATGCAAATGTTATACAGTTCACAGGTGGTTTCAGTGCATTAGCATTTAATAAAATATAAGTAAATTGGAAGGTAATTAATTTACATACTGCTCAGAGGCATTATCAAAGCTGTTCAGGTATTTATTTTGGTTAAAATTGGCAGATAAAAGGGCATTTAAAATACTGAAAATAGTAATTAATATAATTAAAATAGGCATTTATTAAAAGAGAAAACAGAGCGTAATATCAGCCATTATTAATGAAAAATATGTTTATTATACTTAATAATTTATATGAGATAATTAAAACAATTAAACTTACTTTTCTTAGTAGCAAGCAACAACAATACGTTTTTTCAAGGTATCAACTGTCAGTCAGCCGCTTGTCAGAGAGAACATTTTTCATTGTGGAAAAGATCGTTCAACTTCCACTGAAGTGATTGTAGTGTATTTAAAACAAGCTATTTCGGAAGGACTAATGCCAGTTACAACAGAACATTCATCTTTCAGAACATCATGAAAATGCTGATCAATGCAAAGTGAAGTAGTTTTGAGTAGTTCTGGGCAATGAAAAAAATGTGCGTATTGGTTTCTGGTCGTGTTCATTTTCTGTTTATGCGTTTATAGGGAAATCAGGCTCATATCTCTCTTACTCCCGTACTGAACACATTGTAGGGGCGGATTAATTTACAGCTGTACCGCTCTCAGCTTTCTCGCTTGCAATCGTTTGTTGTATTTATGCAACTGAGAAGTTACCCATACCACAAATTTCCTAGACTTTTCTCGTGCAGATCGGTACAAGGTCATTCACCAGGACCATTCAAAACTCTCATCCTCTCTATTTCCTGGTATTCGTATGCCCGAGTTAACCGTGCATTCCTTTCAGTAATGAAGGTTCTGCTAAGCAAAGAGCTTAAGTGATGGATCGAGGAGAAAGTTTTGCTTGAAAAGAAATAAATATATCAAGACTTTCAATAGATATTGTTGAAGTGAAGTGAAAAATGCCATTTAATTTTTATAGCTTTTTTCACTTTGATGTACTAAAGATATATATATATATATATATATATATATATATATCTTTATGTGCTTTTAAGAATGCGCAAATCATCACAGAAAAACTCCATAAAGATGCAAAAAAGAAAAAAAAAAGTTTAAACATTAAAATAGGCAACAGAAACCCAAGTAGGCAAAAAGGAAAAATAACAACTGGCCCTACCGACCCCCTAAATGTACGGAATCGTGTTCATTTCTAATTGATTCTTAAATATATCCACCCAGATAGAAAAGGCTTTTGCCTTATTTCCGGGCTCTGGTTATTATTATTTATTTTTATTAACTTTGGTATTAACTTACTATAAGATGGATTGAAAAACATTACTGTTAAGTTTCAGTTTGCGTATTACATAGTTACACTACCTCGTATGTTTTTTAACCAAATTATGGTAAATGTAAATTGTTTGAACACGGTTTGAACTAAGTTTTCATGCAAAATAAGATTTCTAAAAGTTTAATAAAAACATGTTTCATTAGCATTTAAAATTAATTGTCTAGAACAAGACTTAATAAAACAATAAGTGTTACTGTTTATAAAGATTTTAACCAGAGTATGTGATAGATGTTTTAAATTTTATACATGTACTTGTTTTCTCGTTATTTCTTCCAAATAATACCACTGATTTGTTTTTAAGCAGTACTGCTTATGCCTGATGACGGATTATTTACTAGTGATGTAACAAAATACAAACACAATAACGCTTTAGTGAAAGTATTGCAAAACACAGCACAGTTATAAAAGTCGGAGCTTGTGTTTTCGTATTTTAAGACTGTGCCAGCGGTGTACGTAGCACCAGGCCGTGATTTGGAAGTTAGTGGAGTTGACTGTGATATGAGAAAGAGTCGGGGAATAGATTTGTCGGCTGTCAGAAATTCAGGGAACATGGGTACAATTTTTTCCCCCCTTTGCGTTTCTTTTCCCTTGGTTTCCTTAGGTTTTAAAAAGAAATAAAGGAAGAAATGGGGAGCAATAAGAAAAAAAGAAACATGACGTTGCGTGCCGACTTGAAGCTTACCCAAGGCCGTTAGATATGTTTAGTACGAGGCATAAAGTTTCAAGCTCGAGTAAAGTTTTAGACTATCGAAAAATGTCTTTCTTTCAGGTAAAACGAATCTCAGGAGACCTAAGAAAATACAAATGCAAATGTTTGCTTGTAAAATAAGAAAAAAAATGCGTTCTTTAGCGACTAGGTATTTAGTAATGCCTCACGACAGTGAGAAACATAGTGAGTGATACGAATACAAGCATATACAATTTTCTTGCAGGAGTATGCCTTACAATGATAATAGAAAGTTACAGATGAGGGTTATATGATAAGTGAAGATAATGAAATATTGAAACTTTGGATATTATTTACCCTTGCTAAAGTTTTTCCCAATTTGCCAGAGGGCAGAAAATAAGACTCTAGAAAAAAATAATAAAATTCATAGTCTATCTTGGACTCAAAGTGATCCAGGGGTTGCTGTACTAGTGTATTGGCCATCTGAGCAAATATTGGGAAAAAATTAATTTACGTCAATTATAAAGAGAAAGAAAAAGAAACTCAGTTTGTTTAATAGATTGGCAATCAACAGTGATGAAATTGGCGGCACATTTTTCTTTATAAAAATAACCGAAGATATATAGTTAGCGATGTGATGCGTTAAGATAATAATGAACCAATATCTTCACATACACGCACTTATATATACCAAAAGTACTCATCCATTACATTTCTCATGAGCTCCAAGGTATTTTAACCTTTGTTCTGTTGAAAAAATGAAACTATTGTTTTGCTTTAGTTTATTAAAGTTTAGTTTGCGAAAATATTTTACTCGTAGCAGCAGTAAAACCATACAGAAAGAAAATGCTAGAGTCCAAAAGTACATTATATGTAAGTATATATTTATAATTTGCGTATTCAGTTATGTTTCTCTGAACACGGTGTGGCAACTCCACCGGTCTTCACCGGAATTCGATTACATATTATCTGAGAAAACTATGCAAGCCTGGATATAAATAATGTGATCACAGTAACTTAAATCATTAGAATTAAGCGCTTAGACATCTCCTAAATCATATCAACCAACATCCAACATTATTAGGACACCTTAAAGTATATTGCGGATCGTGAACTTTCTCTGCAGAAAATCAAGCTAAAATAAATTATATCTGCTTAATGACCTCGATCAGATATTGCAGTGGCTATACAAACATAAGGTACAGATGTTTTTCTGATTGGTCTACTCTAATGTTCCAAAACCATACATTTAAAATGAAAAACAGAAATGATTAGAATACTGGCGGCTATAAATCGTTTTATCTTTTGAACTCTATTCCTGCAGCTCTACATCGTCACTGATGATTACAAGCAATGAATAAAAACTACAACTAACCGCCCATTGACTTATCTTAAAAATTTTAGAACTACGAAAATATATGTCATTGTGCGATAAGGATGAAACACCTTGAGTAATTGTAGTTGCAAGCAAAAACCGAGAAGTAGGTTTCGCATCTTATCTGCACTAGAACTCGTTCTTTTGGAAACCAAGTTTGAACCCCTTCACCACACAGATTCACCGACAAGAATTCGGAGTAGAAATAAAACGCTCGTTTATATTTTCATTCACTTTTTCATTTTTTCTTCCATTATCCCATCTCCCTTTTATTTCTGTCCGTCATTTTGGTGCGACTCTTTTCTGCAAAGATCCGTCTCATCTGTACTTTCCCTTTTCCATCTGGCATCGTCGAAACACCAGCTGCCGAGAGGGAAACAAGCAAATGCAATTTGTGACTCGCCCGCTATTACAGAGGAAAGATAGGATAGCGAGCTCAACCTGCTCGCTCGCTCGCACACTCACTATCTCTTCCCCCTACACATACATACACGTGATGCTAAGAAAGAGAAAGCATCCCCCATTCACATTATACTTGCGACAAGAAGAAGGGGATGATTTCTCTGCATCAAAGAATGAATGGATGCTAGGAAGCTACCAAAGTAGAAGAAAACCTGAAGGAAAGATAAAAGAAGGAAGAAAAACGCTGTAAAACCTATGAGAGGGCGTCTAGTCTTGCTCGACAACTAGTCTTTATTCTGCTCGTGGTACATGAAGTGATTAAGCTGTGTGAAAGCACACTAAATACCAAATATTAGAACGTTAATGCTTTCAGAAGAAGATATATTCCACAAATTTAGTCATACAATTTCAGGCTCATATACGAGATAAGAAGTAAATACATTTATCACAATGTATTTTATTTCATATTTAAATTACAGGTCACAGAATAGGTGATTAAAAAGGTCCATCAATTTCAGACTAGACGTTCCAAAACATCATATTCTAAACAAAATAATATATTTAGTATTAAATAGAGCTACCATTGTCATCGAGGACTTTCTGACAACGTAATAGAAGACTAGGATTTCCATTACGATAAGTTTCTCAGGGCGGAAAACAAAATATTAATACAGTGCAGTTTCCAGATCGACAATGGAATACCTTGGAGGCGATTATCCAAAAAAGGAAACGATAATCTGATGGTAAATTTCTGGAGAATATGATGGCTGCATTAGAGACTCTTGCTTTTACGAGTCACGTTAACATGCCAAAGACTGCGATTTGCGAGTGCAGGCTTCTTAGTTTTCAGTTTTTTATGGACACGTTCTAGCTGGTCGGCTGCTGTTCACAATGCATATCCACCAAAAACTGGTGCTGATAACCAGTGATGACGACGTCTTGGAGTGTAGTCAAAATTCACTTTTTATCGCATGTCAGAGCTGCGTGACAACAAATCAAAACAGGTTTCAGCTCGTGCCGCCTTCTGAGACATTGATAGCTGATGAGGATGGAGCCGTTGAGGTTAAAATGCTATGCCATGTCCTCACAAGTCTAAGCTGCTCGCCTCAGTATTGGCTAAGGGATTTTCGTTAACCATTGTTGTTTGTTTCCTGTCTATGGCTCATCCTGGAGGGTTCCATTTCCTTCCTGGAACTGACCGCCACGAGTGGCCGAGGTCGTTAGAGCGCGTACTCGTGAGCGGAAGGCCTGGGGATCGAATCCCGCCAGGACCGTCCTTCCTGACTGAGGTTTTTTACCAGGTTTTCCTCAGTCTCATAAATGGAAAATTCCGGGGAAGTACTCCTAAACTTAGGCCTGGAACATTTCCTTCCTTAAAAATTAATCATTTCCCAATTTTTCATTTCATTTCATCTCATGTATCATCAGTGTCCATCGCCTGTGATGCCGCTATAGCAAAAACGGGCGTTAAATACTATTCATTCATGAAACTTCGCACACCGTTTTATGACCCATGCGTTTACAGCATCCGCACCGAAGTCTGGCGTTTTTTCCACACCGCTGCAGTTGCTTTATTCTCCAGTTTAAATTCGTAGAACACACAAGCTCGTATCGTGATGCTTAATGTTTGACCGAGCCAGTATTGTGAGCTGCTCGGAATACTGGCTAACACTAGGAAAAATTAAACCAGGCAGTTTAATAGACTAACTCTCGACAATAGTTCGTTTCACCTTAGCTTAATTGTTAGCAGCGCTTAAATGCGAGCATCAACTATACAGTGTGTCCAAAAAGTGCGTATACCCATATACGATGAACGTTAATTTAATGTATTTAGTAATTTAGCAATCAACTTACGGCTAGTTGTCCAAGAGATCCATATGTGCCCCATCATATGCGCCTTCAAGTACTTTGTGACATTTTATTCCAAAATTACAGAATTGAAAGTGGCAGGACGAAGTGATCTAGCGCGATGTGACAGTGGCTTGCGCTTTAGAAAGGTTCCTGCTCCCACGCCTGGTATGGAAGCAGCTCTTCTGAGGGTTAGAACTCCTTGGTGGGGAGGGGGTGGAGCTCCGCCTATGACGAGATATTCTATCTAGTAACAAAGCTAGCGACACAGTTTACGTTCTTGCCTCACCTCCCTGAAATATCCTTCTCAGACCTTAAAAAACTCAGCAGGAAACAAGTTCAGAAAGCGACGTCCAACGATATAACAAAAGAAGAAAGGAATTGGAGTACTGGTGCCGTAATGTGTGGTTAGAGTAGCAACCGAGCGTAAAACAGACAATATTTGTAATTAAAGCTCTATATTAAATAGTTTACCTAACCAGATATTTCAGCAGAGGATTTTAATGCTAGAATTATACTACCACTAATTTTTAAAAGATATTTTGGCACAAAAGATCAAGTACAGACAGTAAAGGAATTTTAAAAGCTTTTAATCATATCATTATTGCACTTTTGTCAATTTTCTACTTTATAGCCCAGATAAGCAAATAAGCAGCAAGAATAAAGAGGCTAGAACAAGAAAAGACATGCCATCATCTTCACAGATTAAAGTGAAAACTGAAGAAGTTGATGGAAGAGAAAAAGAGTAATAAAGAGGAAAAGGGCTTAAAAAATCTTTAGAACAAATGAAAAGTAGGGAAAGTTAAGAGATGTTCTTGAGGTAATTTATGGTCCTGTAGTAGAAGAGCATCCACTATGAGCTTTTTCGCTTTTATTAAAATATGTTGTTCCCATGGCTGTAAGTGGGAGTCAGGCGGAGGAAGGGAAGTGTAATTGCCAGTTTCGGAGGAAATCCAATAACGTGTTTCACAATCAGGGCATGCCTTAAAGGCGTAGAACATCTACAGAAAGCAACAAAACAAGATTTCTACACGTGAGAATCATCACTTAACATGACACACGCAAGCATAAGTCTCCTTAAGGAATGAAGTTAGGCATCTGTCTTTCAGATAAACCATTTGTGTAATTTTTCCCCCCACAAGAACATGTTGCTCTTTGTTCACAACATACAGTGCACAGGTTTTCCTTTCAACTGCACACGATATTTCAATGCAAGCACTTTAATATGACCATTGTATATAACATTGTCACAAATTGAAACGGGGTCACTATTATTCTTAAACCCCCAGTTAATTATAAAAAAGTATAAAAAGTTAAACACCCCTACTGTAAATTCAAATTGTTCTTTTTGGCTTGCGTCCGTAGGTGAGCTCAATGAGTCCTGGGCCAAGATCACACCAGTTGCCTGTCAGTTCTCGCACTGATGAATGACATGGATGATACAGTATTTATCTTTGCTGTTACGACATTGCCATAATGTAAAAGTTTCTGATTCTCTGTTAAGGATTTATTTTCCAATTAAGTCATTCGTCATTCCATCTCTATGTGCGTGTGCCTATGTTTTTTCTTGTTTGTGATGTCTTCAAGATGACCCTGACATAGAACTGAGCACCCGTTGTGTTTTTGCACTCTATATATGTCCAAAAGTTCCCATACAGGTTACTGACTGCAACATTGGCTTGTCTCAATGGTGTACGAGGGTAGTTCCATAAGTTTCCGATCTCGCCGATAAAGATTATCGTCTTCACAAAACCCTTATTTGGTATAATACCTTATCTGTTAAGTAAATAATTGCAGCTGTAACTTACACTTCGCTTTGGTCAGTAGTTCAGACATAGTTGCATCAATATGCAGAAGATTGTGATATGTTCAAAATGGAGTGTGAAGCTGTTATTAAGCTCTTCACTAAAGGACTTAACTGCAAATGAAATTAAACAGCGATTGGACGGTATATATGGGGAAGCATTCCCGCTCGTATTCTACTTTCGAATGGGTGGAGAAAGCATTGAAGGCGAAGAGCGTACAGGTCGGCCGGCCTTGGAGGTGCTCACTCCTGAAAACATCGCTCTTGTGGAAGAAGAAAATACGAAGAACTGGCGACTTAAAGTTACAGAAATAGCAGCCAGGTTGGGCATTTCTAAAACAACAGTCTTTCGAATTATTCAAGAACATTTAAACATGAATAAGGTTAGTGCCTAGACTTTTTTCCTCAGTCCAAACGCAGCAACGAGTCATCTGTTGTCAGGCATTTTTGGAGCTCTGCCTTGGCAACGAGAGAGAAGTTCTGCAAACCATTGTTACAGGAGATGGAACTATGGTTCTCTAGTATCCCTTGTCCAAAAGAGAATCAGCGGAGTGGTGTAAACTGGTGAAGCACCGTCTCTAAAGGCCAAGATCAGTCAGTCAACCAAGAAAGTCATGGTCACAATCCTCTGTGACTGTGAAGGAATACTCTTCATTGACTTGAAAGAGAGCAACACCACCGTAAAATGGGAAGTACTGGGCTAGCCTACACTATGTGTTTCCATCAAAGAGAAAAGGCGAGGAAAGCTGAGTGATGCTGTGCACCTTCTTCGCGACAACGCGCCTGTGCACACAGCTCTTGTGGCTTCAATGAGATCAATCATCCACCCTACAGTCAGATCTAGCTCACAATGACTATTTCCTCTTCTCAAAACTCACGAAGGACCTTCGAGGAAGGAAATTTAAGTATGACGAAGAAGTGATGTATACTTTTTATGCCCATTTTGCAGACAAGACTTCTTACTATTTGAGGGGGGGGGGATGAAATGTTAATTTTCTTTATCATACCTAGAAAATGGTTAACCCGGAAACTTATGAGTCTGTAAGTCCTAATACCAAAATGCTGTTTTCTAAAGGAGGGTAAACTGGAAGAAGGTAAAAGACGTATTATGACTTAATTTACGACAAAGGTAGCTCAACTAAACTAAAATATTAATGTTATTACAGTCTAATTTTGCACCACTGTTATATATTTTTGTAAGTGTCCAACACCAAGATCTTTCGAAATATTGTATGGGATGTGTGAAATGATGATGCAAATAATTCCTAAGTCATTAGTGTTTAATGCTGTCTGACATTCACTGTTATTAATTAATGAAGTAAATGTTTTCGTAGTGTATTGTATTGGAATGTTACAAGAAAAGGGGATGTTCAATTCTATAGAAATAACCTCCATACTGTAACTTACCGAAAGCAGAGGTGTTGGAAACCAATGCAAGTTTAATTGCAATGTGTAGCGAACGACACCTATAACACAGGTTAGTACTTGTTTGATACAAAACTAATACTTCGTGCATGCTGTTATTGATCAAAGCTGTACGGCTAAAAATGTAAGGGGAACTTGGGCATTTAGGCAACCGACTACAGACGCAACCATAGCCCAGCGCCGCATGGTTCATTTGCATATGTAAACCAAAATAATATTGTATTATTAGTAAATTAAAACCAATCTGTAAACATGACTTATTTTGTACATTAATCTCATTTATTTTAATTCCTTCATTCGTTTGCATAAACACTTCCTGCATCTTAGCTGTTTTAAACAATGTATCTTAATTTCAGCTCAACTGTGCTATAAAAATTAGCAAGAAACTAAAACGAAATAAATAGAAGTTTGTTTTGCTATGGAGATGTAAGTAGATTAGCTTTGTTTTCATAGCGTATTCTAGAGCTAAGTTTCTGTGGTAAAATTAATTTAAAAAGGGGAAAAAATATAATGATTATCTGGCTAGACACCAAGTTTGCTAATAGGCAAATGTATATAAATCTGAACAAAATAAAAAAAAAATAATAATTTTGTAAAATTAATAGTCTAATGTCCTTTAGTTTCCACGTTATTTTGTTAGTTTGTTGTATTTTTATAAGGAATAGGCATTAAATACTTCTAAAGTTATTATTTTATAATTGTATATGCCATTTAAGTTTTACTTCTCTGAAATTCAAAATATTACTTCAATTCTTGTATCTATAATTGGTGCCACTTTCTCTACCAAATTCTTCTTCTTTTCCTTCTGCTGATATTCTACTGTATAAAACTTTGTAGAGCAAAAGAATCTAAAAGAAACTTGCACTTGAAGGGAAAGCAATGAAAACGAATGCCTAGATACTGGTCATTGAATTTGTTGTGAAATAGATTTAGTACAATTTACAAAATAAGATTATCATTATCGTTTACTTGATCACCAAGTTTTATTTTCCAATATTTATATTCATTATTTTTTGGCTTCTGTCTCTATGAAATTGCTAACTGTGTAATATAGGAGTATAAAACCCATTATCTAATTCATATTCTATTTTCAGTTTTAGAAAAATTTTACTGGAAGAAATTGCACAATAGAGAATTTAAATATCTTTTTCTTAAGTCACCAAATTTTGGCCACTACTGTACATTATCGACATATAAACTGATATCATTAATGATAAATGAATATTTCCAACTTTCTATTGGGAGAATAGAAGATCATCGATTCCTTTCTTACTTCACTCAATATAAAAATTACAAAGAGTATGGCGATAAGTGAAAATACTCCCGGATTCTTTAACTATCTCAGATTCCAAGTGGTGATCAATATGAAGAGAATATCTTCACAGTTAGAACATATTTTCTGAAATTTACATTTTTTTTTTCTTGCTTTGACACACGGAGAACCAGTTTAAATAAAATTTTAGGAAGTAAAGAGAGACTTAAAAAATTAAAAAAATGGAAAGTGAGCAGGAGTATGTGACATTGCAGAGAATTAATAAAACCAGACACTAAAAATTGTTTCAATTAACAAAAGAGCATTTCAATAGATGCCTCACTGAAAGGCAGGTCCCAGAAGAATGACGGGTACTGTTGATTTCAACATTTATCTGGAATGTTCCTCATAACTATTGTGATATTTCGGCTCTAAACACTAAGTAGAACATATAGCTCTTTCTTGAAATAAAATTGTTAAAATGAACATCATAATATTAAAGAACGGAGTTAATTCCTGTGTATAAATTGTATATCTTGCATAGACTATTTCTTCTGTATTTCCAAAATAATAGAAAAGAAGAAAGCTACTGGAAGAGGTTGATATTTAGTATTCAGTATATCTGCAAAAGGCTTACGATAGTGTGCAAGTGAAGAAATTATTTGAGATACTGGTAACATTAAGAATTAACACCATGCTATTCAATCTATAAAATCGACGCACAAGTAATAGGTGTCAAAAGTGAGAAAAATAAGATCATAGATTTTTTTGTAAGTAAACGATTGAAGCAGAGTTGTGGACTATCACCCACTTTGTTTAAAATATGTTTAAGTAAGTTCCTGGATGTGTGAGGAACAACAAACATATCAAGTGATTAATTCCAGTAGGAAATCAAACTGTATATACAGAGTGAGGCATCGTGGTCATTTTCCTCCCAAACGAAGGGGAAAAAAAAAAAAAAATGCTTCAGACAAAATTTGAAGGTCTCTTAGGGGGACGTAAGATAGTGACCTTAACTGGTTCCATTCTTAATGCCATTTCAAGGTCATTTTGATTTTTCCTCAAATGGAATGGTGTATTTTCTTTTCCGGGAATGGAAAGAGCATTCAGTTTTCAGTATAAAAGTTCTGTTACAACTAGCAGCTAGGGGTGATAGGTGTTGCGAAATACGACAGGTACACAGCAAATGTTTTTAGTTCACTTTAATTTTACTGGCATCAATTTACGTGTGTTGGAAAAGTTACCGTTTTGAATTTGTAGTAGAGCCGTTGGCAAAATTCAACACGCTTCTGAAAAGCATCCACACGAAGGGCTTTATGTAGGCTAATGTGATATGGATGGTATTTGTGACACTTAATCTCTCTCCTTTGAGAGATTCCTTATTCACGTTCCAGATGACGGGAATTTCGGTGAGGATTAACGGCAACTGCAATGACTTCCGAATTTTCCCCAATAGCACTTCTCATTCGATGATGTTTTCTTGGTGCGACACCACCCGTTTCGGAGAGCAAGTTTGCAAGTCGTTGAAATTTTCTAAGATGGCTGCCTCTTTTGAGGATATCGATCTCTATATAAGTTGCAAGCTGCTCTAACGTTCTTATGAGCTTTGCCATAAATGTAAATCATATCGATCCTCTCGTTGATCGTGTATCGAACATCCATGATTGAAAAACGAAGTGAAATTAGCTAAGAAATGTCCTTAAAGGTTTGAATTGGCAATGATGAGCACTAGTTTGTGTACCGATGTCAACATACGGGCTTCTATGTGTAAACAAATAAGTTCTTTTATAGCAATAACAAAATAAAAGAGAGGGAAAGGAAAGTGAGTGAAAAATATTAACTATCTTATTTGTGTAATATCACATCATATATCTTCCATAGTTGATATACTTGAACTGTACTAGAATTGAATGCGCTTTCCATTCCCGGAAAAGAAAATATACCATTTCATTTGAAAAAATTAATTTGACCTTGAAATGATATTGAGAATGGGATTTCAAGGACGAGTTAAGATCGTTATCTTATGTCTCCCTAAGAGCACTTCAAAATTTTGTCCGAAGCATTTTTTGATTTTCCCTTCTTTTGGGAGGAAAATGGCCACGACACTGTAAATGCCTCACCTGTATATATAGTTTGATTAAACTAATTAATAAAAACTAAATTAGAATATCGATATCTAAGAACAATAATTAGCATATAAGATACACGTGAAACAAGGATTAAGCAACGGATATTGAAAGCAAGAAATGTATTGGTGCTTTAAAGTAAATTCTTTGGAGTAAGTACATTGCAGAGTTAAAATCACCACACACTTGCGAAAAGAATGTTTACATATGGTTGTTAAGTATGGCCGATCTCTGAATCTGTGACTGATCTGTGAATCCGAGAATTTCTAGATGGGGTAGAGACCCTAACAACAAGGTAACAGAAATAATTAAGATAGCTGAAGATCTGGACATTGTTGAGTGTGTTGTTATGATGTGGACACGTCCAACATTTGGAGAAAGTGAGACTACCGAAAATGCCAATGAATTCAATTCTGTCAAAGGAGAAGACCAGGTCGATCTTGATGAAACTGGCGTGAAGCAGTGGCTAGTGCTATGGGAATTTGTAGAATGGAGGTTGATCAGTGGTATGACAAGCATTAGTGGATTTTAGAAGTCGAGAGATGGAGGAATACATTGTAAACCGGAAAGAGAGACCTTCCTTTTCTGAAATGTGTGAACAAGGTGGTTTATAATTATTTTACTTGGAAATTTAGCACCTCAGAATCATTTGAAATGTTTGAACTTAAATCAACCGATTCGGTCGGTACGTATGGATCATAGATAAATACATACTCTGAGCCATGACCCAATTTGCAATTATGCACTTCACAATTAACTAAGCTTGCCTCTAGCATTCGCCTGCTAACCGAATTGTAAATGGTGTAATCCGGCTTGCTAAATACTCAGCATGTATGCCTTTGTCAACTGTGAAAGCTAATGCAGAGCTTGTATGGTTCATCCAGTTTTATTGTAGCTACGAACGATCTACATCTCTTTTTTAACATTCATAGAACTATCTCAATAAGTCCTTGTCCGAATTTCTTTAAACAGTAAATGATGTAAATAGCATACGAATTGACTGTATTAAAATGGTACCCTGTCTTATTATTTGTATTTCAAAATATTCTGTTCGCTTGATAACTTCCAAAAGATAATTTTCTGAAAGTGCAAAGGGATACTCTACGCGTCACGATAAAGTATTATTTTCTTTCCTACAGAGAGGATCTCGACGCTGTCAAACTTTTTTTTTTTTCCGAGGGCATGCAGGCAGAAAGAATAAGAAAACCTTGTCGCGCAAACAGATGAAATGTGCAAGAGCTAAAGTTTCTTTCTGTTTTCTTTATTTTTTTTTTCTGCATCTTTTTTCATCTTGTGGGTCAATCAATACTGTACCTCCGAGGACAGTGCGTGAAGGGCATTGCGGCAAACTGTGCAGAAAATGTTGAAACATGTTCATTTCTAGAAAAAAGAAAGAAAAAAACCAATCGAAAACCTGTTTTATGCCCCATTTGCAAACGTTAGTTAAAGACAATTTTTATAGGTTACTACAGAAGATAACTAGCAATATTCTTTTCATCTTTGGATAATATTAAATGAGCAAACGTTCATTGCGCAGCCTTGCGAGTAAATGCGATAACGCTGACTGAATTGAATGCCGTAAAGTTTGGGGTACGGTATAGCATAACTTACCAGAGGATTTCTCTCATAAAGTCATTATTTAATAGTAATGATAAAAAGCACGGAAAATTAGTGATAAGAAGGCACAGAAATCGATTAACCGAGGGTTAGACTGTCTAGTAATATGAAATGGAGCGATCAAAAACGAAAAGCATTAGCAGAGGGAAAAATGAGTGTGAGTGTAATCAGATCTTGTGTAAGGAAAATGGTTAGAGAGAGTATACGGTTATAGAAAGTTGGAGATGGAAAGCGATAATGCAATAAATAGAATATTTTGCAGAATTGTCCCAGGCTTACCTATATCTTCATCTAACGAAGTTTCTCTATTGGAAATAGGAAGATCTGACTATGAAAGAAAGAGTACTGCAATATTGGCATAGAATAGGGAAACTAGAAGAGTCGTCTGTGTTTGATAACGCAATAGAGTATTAAGGAAAGAAAAACTTGAATATATAAAATCCAAAATACAAGTTGGCATGAGATCAATATGGTATGAGGAAAAAAGAATAGATAAAGAATTTTTGAAAGAGATAAAAGCAAGCATTGAGGATATTGAAAAACAGGAAATATGGGCTAGTCTTAATGTCAAAAAATATCTGAAAGTATATAGCACACTAAAATTAATGGGGAAAAGAAAGATACATTGAAATGCACGATAAGACAGGGAGAGAAGTACTGATATGCTTTAGAACATGAGTAATATGTTTAAGTGGGATAAGAAATGGATATATTAAGGGGTTATGTCCAATGTGTGAAGAAGCAGATAATACTTGGCATGGTATTTTAGAATGTAAACAGACAGAGTTTTGGAGGGAACAGTTCCTGTTACGCAAATAGGAAAACGAAATAAGAGGCAGAACATTTTTAAATTTAAAATCAGATGAAAATATAAAAATCTTGGAAAATTGGGATGGTGAAACAAAACTGGTTATGAAAGGTGGGAAAGATAAAGGGGAATAACAATATTGATATTGATACCATTTAGGAGTGAATATATTCTCCATTACATCCACAACCTGGTGTGAATGGTAATGGATATGGAAGGAATGACTCTCCATAAATTGAGGGTAATTAAGTGGGAAATTTAAAGGTTTTAATAGTAAGTTTATATGTATTGAGAATATGGAAAAGTAAATTGTTTTCTTTGATCTTAACATTTTACTTGTTTGTTAAAACTGCATGAAATTAATTCAATTATGTCATAAAATATTATATCTACAGTCCACATGTAAAATGGAAGTTTCAAGAAATAAATTCATAAATTCATAATAGCCATATCAAACAAGAAACTGTTGAAATTGCTTGCCTTCAGTCTCGATGCATTTATGCCATTTACAGATGAAATTATTACATTGCCCATAGAAAACCGCTGGTAGATTAGATCAAAAAGTGTTTGATTTAATCTACAAGAGTTGCATCTGCTTTTGCTCCAATTCTTGGGATTGTTCAAGAATAAATAATAAAACAGTTCCCTCTAGGAAATAAAAGAGATTTCTTCAAGGGTGTACTTCTTTCAATTCATATAAAGAGTGTCTTGTATATTGTAGTCTTGCATACAATGTCCTTTAATGACATAATCTCATGAGGTATTACGGGAGACCTATACTAATACTCGATTATGAAGCAATGTGCGAATTGCCTGCAACTAACATTGCATGTGCTATGGCCCAGTCCTGCCGAAGTTTGTTTCCATATTTAGAGTATTGACATTATCGAAAACAAGATGCAGAAAAATTAAAATTGTATTATTATGGGTATAAAAGTTCATTTTACGGCATAAATAAATATAAATAAACAAATATACATAACCATATGGTAGTGTACATTGCATATATAAACTATGTTATTTAGCAATGCGGAAATATTTTCAATTTTTATAGAGGGGTCTTAAATAAAGGTTTAGTGATTCAACTACTTTGTTAGGGCGTAAAATGTACAAAAGATATGCACATCACTGGCTTGTAAATAGTTTCACATGAATTGATGGTAAACGAAAAGTATGGTTGCTAATGCATCAAATAATTTATATTATCTCGCAACACTAAGGAAAAAAAGTGAAATTGCAAGTTAACATTTCAGTTTTTATCATCACACAGAGCCAGTGGCGTGCAATCATTTCATTGGTTACAAAGTTTTTCTGATTGATTTAAGGCTATACTTTTATTTTACGCTACTGGTGGATTATTAACAATAAGTTTGTTTAGAAGGCCTAATATCATTGTAATACAATGTTTAACTCTATTTCGCTTATGATCATTTCTGAGTATAAGACTAAAATTACTTTTGTATCCCATATCCCGATATTTACATCGGTAAACTTGGGTTTCCTATCTCAAACTATTTGTCTAAGACTCCTGTATACAAAATGAAAACATTTGAGTGCATTTTATTAACACTCTGTATGTTTGGGAAATTAAAGTATATAGAGAAAAATTATATCAGATAATAAAACAGGAGGCATGCCCATATCTTTGAATAAATAAACGATAATGATAACGTTATTTTGCGTCTTCAACATTTTTCTAGAATACTTCCAGATGTTCAAAATGTGTACTTTATATTATTTTACCAAGTTTTTAGAACTCAGAAATTACAAATAAGGAAATTTAAATATGAAAAACAATTTCTTTTGGTGTTTATTTATTTGTTTTATTATCTATTATCTATTGTTGAATTGAATTAAGTTTCCCGTTGGTCAAATTGTATTTGTTTATGATTTTGAAGTAAATTCTTCTTCAAAATCATATATATATATATATATATATATAGGAGAGAAAT
Source organism: Metallyticus violacea (assembly GCA_030762175.1). Taxonomy (NCBI): domain Eukaryota; kingdom Metazoa; phylum Arthropoda; class Insecta; order Mantodea; family Metallyticidae; genus Metallyticus; species Metallyticus violacea. The sequence continues at coordinate 36,082,498 of CM060840.1, read as the reverse complement.
GGCAAAATTAAAATTAAAAGAAAGAAGGGGAGAAGTAATTTTCTGTCAGGTTTCTAACACTTCAGAGCAGGTCAAATGAGTTCTGTCCCCCTAAGGCCACCCTAATCTTAGAATGTAACGGTGCTGACCAAAGTTTGTGTTCTCTTTCTTTTTTAACGCCGAATAATGAAGTATAATAGGACAGACCTTTGTAACGATCTTTGCCTCTGGGTAGCGTTGATTGTTCTGGTTTGTGACTTTAAGAGGCCGGTACCCATCAACTAACTGTAAGTGATTTGGTAGATTAAAAATGATCTAGACTTTCTGAAAATATTCCTCCCTTATTTCTCTTAACTTCTTGCCTTAAGCGCGTCAGTTGATCTTGAGGTATGTTAGGATATATTTGGCTAAAAAACAGGGGGAAGGAAGGGAGAAGGGGATAGCGTGACAAAGTTGAGATTTAAGAAAACAGGAGAGTATGTAAATGCAACACTCAAGATGACTTACATTTTCGCAATGTAGGGTTGATTCATTATGTCAAAGGAAATAATCATATTTAGATATTTTCGCAAAATGAAAACGAAAACTGTAAAGAGTTTCGATGAATGTAAACGAATACTTTAAAAAAGAATAGCCTATATTTATATAAAATGGATGTCTTAATCTTCCAACCATATATTATGAGAAAAAATATCTCAAATTACAGAATAAGTTTTGATCGATAGCAATCATCATCAATACCATTAATATTATTATCATAATCCTCTAGTGCTTAATCTCTGAAATCAATGAAAGGAACAGCTGCATCTATAAAACACTACCAAAACTTATTAATTAATTAATTTTGAATGTTTAACAAGTATTGACTTTAAATTATCATTGGTAAGAATATCATGTTACTGAAATTAAAGTGTTCTTTTTTACAAGCTGGATGATATTTAAAAAAAATTACTCTCCCCATTGGATGTAGCCTTTTTAAATTTATTTTATGTTTATGTATATATAATTACCTATAATTAACTGGAAAGAGCATATATTATCATATTTTTCTGCAGTTATATTATATAATGTTATATATTCGATATTATATTATCTTTCTGTTTCTCCAGTCATTTTATGCACTTAAATGTTATATCACTATCAATTTGTTCACTTTAATTCAAAATATACAGTATAGATAAAGCGTTTCAGTAAAAGCGTGCAAAAATTAAACAGAAAATAGGGAATAATGTACTGTAAATTTTAAAGTAGGGAACTTGTGGTCTGCGAAGAGGAGATTGGCTTAAGCTGGTGAGATAGAATCTGTCACGTGACAGAATATGCTATGAATCAACAACAGACCCTTTCTTACCTTAAGAAGAGTCGAACAGTACGATAGCGTACTATCGGTACAGTTACGTTGACAGGTATTCATCTTGTGCATGTTCTCGCCGCTGAAACACAGTAAAGGATCGATTTCCCAACAGGCTTTGTCCGTCACGTCGAATGTTTGTTTCTATAGATATTTGAAATGATGTGGCAGAATCTCGTACGCTGATTACATTGAGATTGGTGACCGTCTTTTGAGCAACTGTTGTGAAATGCAAAATGGTACGTAAACTCAGTAATAACTGCAAATAATGAAAGACTAAACGTAAATAAATATATGTTAATTAGTTGTAATTTCTGTAAAGAATAAATGTAAATAAATTTAAAATTAAATGTAAATAACCATAAAACAAAATAGTGAAACCGTTTAGGCCCATGTCTCTTTATACTGACTGCTCTAACTCTAGGTGCTTAAAAATGTTCAGTGGGGCATCCCCAATTTACTGTTTAATTTTTGCACGATTTTACTGAAAGCATTCTGTATACAGAATATTGTTACAAATTTAATAATTTTAATACGAGGCACAATCAACCCGAAATCTGCCCGGTCCTCAAGGCTTGCTCAGCTTGCTCAGCTCCTACCAATTAGCGGTGGTAGGAAGGCGGAAACAGCTATAGAGATTATAAATACCCAGGTATGAGCTGCAGTTGGCTGTCTCAGCGCTGAGCAAATATAGCGGCGATTGCGAATCCGTTAAAAGTGCTGTGAATGAAAGTTTGACTGCGGAAGGCTATCGCATGAATACAATCTATGTTGAAATCTGTATCGAAGATAACGGTGAATGGTTGGGCACGCATGAGGTCGCAATTTATGAGGTATTTTCCAAAATCGACAACGCTATACGTGAGGATCATCTTGCGACTTTCATTTGTTAGGACCTTCCAGGAAAGTTCTGAAGGGCAAACTCTTTCTGAAGTGAAGGCTGCAGTGAGGAATGCAACCACGTCCTTCTCTTCGGAAGGTATCCGAAGCTTAGCGAAGTAGTAGTACTAGGTATATCTTTATTGTTATAACATTCTATATATATTGTAGATAAATTTTATGCATGGGTTGTAAACAGTACATGATTAAGTATGATATACAATTAGAAAAAGAAGCAAACAATAATACAAATAAAACAATATTAAGAATAATAAGTAAACATTAAAATGAGAAGAACGATATTTACTTATATATGAATGGAAACATACTATATTATTAATAATTACATTAGTTAGTACGTTCTAACCTGAAAATGAAATGCTTATAGCTTTGCACACTTTGGTTAGGAAAATGCGCGTATTCAATCAATTAGTGTGTTTCCAAACAGGTCCCAGTATGCCAATTGTCTTCTAATTGCCTTAAAAAAATCAGGAAACACTGTTTTTCTTAGGTGTTCCCAGTGGGTACATTCTACCATATGTACCCATTCCCCATGCCTTTCACAAAATAGGCAGAATCTCCTACCAGAACTATCCGTTATTTTTTTAGCCTTCCAACTTCCCACTCTGAATCAGGCCATTCCTAATCTCGCCTTTCTCCCTAGAACGAGCACACCCCAGTTTAGTAAGCAACGGGATGTGTGTCTGAATGTCGAGGGTAGCTTCTTCTTCTAAGACAGCAGGTAACTCATTTTTATTCCTTAAAGATTACTGCTTCTGTTTGAATTTAGCTTGTGGTTCGTTAGTTTAGTTTATATTAGTAAATAGGCCCTGACCAGTTTCAGTTGATCAGACCTCGTATTTGCCATGGCTGCTATTATTTGTCTTTGACTGCGAAATGTAGAATAAAATGTATATTAATGATTGATTTAACGCTTTACCCTATCACAATATTCCAATATTTTAACCATAAAATTACGAAAGTTTAATTTACAGGATTTTTTTTTTAAATACAGAAATTAGGTTATGTGGTATTTATTTGCTGCAGATACCAAACTTTACAATTCAATAACACATTTTTATATAAATTTAATTATATTCCTGATTCAAACGGAGTAGGACCTTTAATTTATGATCTATAATAATGCGCGTATCTGCAATCTTGAATTTTCAGCAGTGGTAATTTTCATTATAATGCGGAGCTGCTTGTTTGCCCCTTTTAAGTAATGTCATCGAGACTTCTCAGAGATTAAATAAAAATATTTTGCTGGCAGATTAATTGCTTTATTCATTTTGACCACAGCTTAAGTTGTTTTTAGCGCGTTAAAGACTTTAAGGTTAACGAAAAGAATGGCCTTGCAAATACGTATCGTTGCCGTGGTAGTCAGTCTTGTTGGAACCACATTGTCTTAAGTGTTCTTCCAACGGCTTATTCTCTAATAATGTTAATAATGTACAGTGAATAAAGAGATGATACCTAAATTTGGTGTTTTAGTTATACATCGCTTAATCCGTCGTCGAATATCATAGCCCATTAATTTTCCATTTAACCTGAAACTTGAATTTCGTTTATTTCAATTAAATTCCACAATATAGTTAAAAACATACATTTGTTTCATGTTTTTTCAATGGAATACAAATTTTACAGAGTATTTAATATACTTTTATGTATAAGGTGTACCTAATGGAAATACGATTTATTTTAACGTATATTTTTAAATGTATCCTTAAAATACAAATATTATCGAATAAATGCATATTGCATAATTTTTGAAAAATACGGTAGCCTTTAATGGTGATTGCAAATTCCGTTTCCATCTTTTGAAGAATAAACAATGTAAAATAGCTAGTTTTAAGTTCTTTGGTTCAGTAATTCCAACCAGCAATTGTATTGCAGGATACGTTAGGTATTAGCAAGTATTATAACTATTCATGGAAACGTTACTAGCTTACAGATCTCGTATTTATATGTTTGTAATGGCGTCAAAGGCAATAGATATGGTTTCATTACGCACGTATGGGCTGATATTATGTTCCAAAGTAATCGGATTTTCGCTCGTACAAGTGAAACTGTTCTCGTGATTCTGTGCAATTCATATTCATCTGCATAGCAATCTAGTTAGATAATCACTTGCGAATTCCGATCTTGCTTATTTCCATAGGTATCTAAATGATAATGAAAGAGAATGAGCATGGCATTACCATTGTATTCAATTTGCTTCTGAAAGTGCTAATGTTGTTTTGAGAAAATATCAGTATATTTTTAATCTTGGTAATGATATTATTATTTTCAAATTTTAGGCATTAAATCGGGTTTAGTTTGTAATATATTGTAAAAGTTATTTGGGTGTTAGGGCCTTATGAGGGATGCGGTCGTTATTCGTGATATAAGCGGTAGGAAATTAAGTGATTATTTAATTTTTTGTTTGGATGCACCTTTGCTTCGGGATAGGAATGTTGTATCTCAGGGAAATTCTGGACCTTTGTGACTCGTTTGAGCCAGGGGGAAGGGTAATAAATCTAGCAAGTTGCACGGAAATACTAAAGTTCTCCTTTGACACCATTTATTCAGTTATTATAAGAATGTGGGACTGTTTGTATTGACTTGGAAATATTTCGAAGATCTCAGTTGACTTCTAGATAAGGCTTATCTTTCACAATTGCCGACCACTATAACTGACTTCCTTTTACTTCGCGCCCTCCGATTCTGATTATCTATTCTTACGCCCACTTATTCCAATTAGCTCTTACTGTTCCTTCCTCCGACTCAAACCATTGATTCCTCACAACTCATAGTCTCGACTCATCACTGCTAACTGCTCCTCTTACTTTACATTATGTTAGACGTTCTATTTATTGTATTGTTAGGAATCTCCTCTCGTGAAAAATAGATCCACAAAAAGTATGGAGCTTAGTTTGATTCTAATTGCTTTATTGGTCTTTCCTAATATCTATAATTATACAGGCTCGCCTCGATTCGTTCAATTTTGGAAGATTCCTATTGGTTGAGCTGGACTAATTTTCTAAAATAAATCTTCTCTCTTCCAAACGGACATTCCTGCCATAAAAAATCTGAACATTTTCTGGTCTTACATCTCTTCACTTTTCTAGCCTTTCAGATTTGCCCACAATGAGATCGCGATAGCCACCTCTCGGCCATGAATAATAAGCCTCTATTTGTTCAGTAAAGTCAAGTCAGAAACCTATTGACATGTCTAAATGTTACTGTTAAAAGGGCTATAAAACATATGCTGTCAGCTAAGGTTGACATGTGTTCATTTCTCGAGAGAATTCTTCCCTTATTGTCATTATACACCGTTACCATTACCTATTGAAATAATACTTCTCGCTGCGTTAATTAAAAAGGCACATTGTGTGTTTCGGGTTGGCAAATTGTTTTCCCTTAGCTCTTACAAAGGGAACGAGTTCGTGCCAGACAAAAGGCTACCTTCTTCCCTGGTCGAACCGTTTAAAATTCCATTGGGGCACATTTTAATACCGCATATTCCATAGTTTAATTAGCAGTCCGGTATTGTAACCTGTACTTTTACACAAATACATAAAGACCTCCTACTAAAAATTTAGCACAAGTGCTATCTAAATGAATACAATACCCTTAATACAAATTACATACATGCATCAGATCATATTTACATTAATTATTAACATCGATTATATCCCTATTAATTTAATTAAATGTGGCCTTTATTTTCGACTACAGGCCTGAAAACATATATTATTCTGCAAATGATAATCAGAGTTCTCCGTTTGGACACCAGAATCTCCTAGCATTGCGTAGCAGTGTAACTGTGCATGGAATATTGCTTGGCGGCAACCCACACCACTTATACGTTTTACAGCTCTCTTGCAAGTAGTACAGAGCAAGTGCGCCTTCACTATAGCTTGAACTGTTTTAATTCCCCATGCTCACTCTTCTATGAAGAACAATTAACTTGTGTCCAAAGTGACAAAATCCAGGGTGCTAGAGATAACACTAGAAAATGCTAACTGGAGTGGCATGAGTCAATATTATGAAAAATGTATGTAAATTAACATCAATAGGTTTTATAAATATTTTATAACAATATATTTACAAGGGTAGAAGTTTAAATGCATAAGTTGCTTTACTATTGAGATACTGACATATCATATGTAACTTCCTCATGAAACATTCATATAAATTTGGTTTTCATAAATATTTTATAACGGAACGGGCGGGAGTTACCAGTAGCTCAAATTCATAAGTTATTTTACTGTTGAGGATAATGACTTATAATATAAATATAAATTTAGTCCATACCATAAAAATGAATAAATATTGGAGCCATAGTTTCAGGTATTATCAATTTAATGAATATAAAATAAATAAGAGAATATTACGGCTATTTATACAAAAAGTACATGAGACAAACCACATATCATTACTGAAAGGAAATTAATCGCATACTTCAGATACATTTTCTCGAAAAGTATATAAACATCGAAATATTACTGAATATTCTGGAGTTCTGGGTTTTGAACAAAAATTCTTAATTTTTCAACATACAGATGAAAATCAATAAATATGTCTTATAAAACTATTTTGCTTTCGTAGAATAATATTATTTTCATCTCAGATGAAATAACATTACAACAATATTTAAATGAAATACAAAGAAGGAAAGCGTTCCAGAATTATGGGATGCAATTTTTTTCAGCTACATTTTTTGTGTTTTATGCTGCTTTTGCATAAATATGGATATGACTCTCACTCATTTTCTAATCGTTGCTTACAATAATAATTGAAAAATAACACACACACACACACACACACACACACACACACACATATATATATATATATATATATATATATATGTATAATAAATTCAAATTCTATTTAAAATAAAGTTCAGGTGTCCTTTTTTAAAAGGGAATCATAATACTTTTAGATTTCCGAAAAATGATATTTCTCTGTGGTTAAATCTAGCATTTCTTTGCAATCTTCTCTAGAAATGAGGGAAACTCTCAGATTTTTTTCTGTATTTGAATGATAGGAGTTTATTTATTATTAACAACGGAAAAAAAGAAAACAAAGAAGAAACTCCTGTATCTTATGCAAAGTGAAAGAAAATTTTATATAAATGAAACTATTAAACTATCACAATAGTGCCTTTCGAAATTCGCAATAACAAATATGTTTTATAGTTAGGTTGAGATTAAGTGGTCAGAGTAACTAAAATTGAATAGGAGAAAGTGAATAAGTGTTTGAAAAAACAGACAGTTTCTGTCGCTTTTAATCACTATCTGCACTTATCAACAGTAGTCAAAGCTACGCAATAACTGTGATAGAATTGTCTTTTTTTCCACCAAGGATAACTTCATTTATCCATGATTATTAATTTTTAAAGTTGATTATCCTTTTTGTTTTGGTTTTTTTATATACATTATTTTCATCTCCCACCAAACCGAGTATTTCATGTCACGTCAGAATCGCTGTAGGAAACCATGAAAAAGCAGCATGCAGAATGTGGATGTACAAGTAAATAGAATAGGTAATTAGAACGTGAGGGGAAATATTTACATGATTATTGCGCCGAATAGAGGTGATCAACGCAATGAGAAATGCTCAATGTTTTTATTTGTTGAATAAATTTAATAATGTTCAACACACTCTATTGTTTGAGGAGGTAAAATACCTTGAATTAGGCACATCAAGACTTCTTGAATGTTGACGCTATCTTAATAATTAAATTGGTTATCTAGTTCTTTAAAAGCAAGATCACCTGGCCTCAATTATGGAGAAATTACAGAAAATTCTCTGTTTATTCATCAGTATGACAAAACCATACTATCCTCCCCAAAAACAATGTCATCAAATTAATTGACAGAAAATTAAAAAAAAATATGTTATAGTTGGAGAGCCGAGTTTCCGCGTTAGGACATGTTGACTTGAAACACACACATTTACAAATCAGTTTGCAGTAAGCACCGGGACTCAGAAAATGGCAAATGCATTGCCTTGCTGATCTACAGTAAAAATTGAGTGATTTGGAGCTTCGTTTCGCGATTAAAATGCCTCATAAAGGAAGAGTAGAAGCCTAAAGAAATTCAGATATTGGTGAATGCTGTCTGTATACGCTAATAATACTACTTTCAAATACGAAGTAAAGTTTGCCGGAAGTCCATTGATGATGATCTCCACACAAGGTATCCGGTGAAATAATCTTCATAAGAAATGTATCAAAAACTGTAAACTATGATTATGTAAGTTGGTCTTGTCAAGGATAATGATATAGTCCTTGAACTAGACAGTTTAACTGGCTCGATTTCACAGTTATTTATACCATGTGATGATGTCAAAGGTCAGTTTCTGATAGGTAACCCCAATATTGATGTCACAGCAGAAAGCATATACCAAAGAATTCAGTTAAGAGAGTTTGGACCTCCTGCAAGAAAATTATAATTACCTCTCTGAAAAATTACTACTGGAGATTAAATATATGACCCACTAACTAAACAATAGTTTATGCAATAGAAGCATAAAGATTCCCCATTCCCAAATAATCCCAAGTGCGTTTGTTAACCAAAAAGACCTTAGCAAATATTTTTCGATATAGACGGTGTTTTGCAGAACCTACGCTTCTACAATAAATTCTAATATGAGATCTTCAAGGGGAAACGCCACGAAAAACTGAGTGCAGGTGTTTTGTAAAACTCCGAGCTTAAATTAGATTAAGTAAAATATTTGTCGTTTATTTTACCTTAATCTCTTCATCACACATTCCACTTTTACCTATAACAGACTACAAATGTTTAAAAATGTGGACTTTTTATTTGCTCTTTGTTTTCAAGCCACAATTTTGATATTCTTGCTGTCGCTTAATTTCATGTCTTTCTTAGTTTACACAAAAACCACATAGTTGTCCGCATAATTATATAAATTATCTAATCGATGGTGATATTTGTTTGAGTAGTCATGGGCAGTTCTTTGTTTCTTTTATCTATATGAGAAATGAATATATTTATTAACTATATTTTAATAATTATTAATTTTGTGCCTTGGTGATTTTTCGCATACATTTTATGACCATACTGCATACAAACTTCTAAAAGCTTTACTGCATTTCATAAATAGATTTAGTTTAATATTAAGGAAAATTTTTATGAATTTGTCTGTGTCTGTGTATAGCAAAGCGAGCTTGAATCATTTTCAGAAAGCAGTTTCATCCATGAAATTAAAAATATAGCCTGTGGGTGTCAACTGAGCGTTTTACTGCTATGCCATTATTACTGTTAATAGAACGTCATAACTGCATGGCTGTGTAAAGGTTGACATTTCATTATAACACATTTAATTAACATCAAACATAATATCACCAGCATTATTTGTGTCGGTCGTTTCTGAGTGGGAGAGACAGAGAGGGATTTTCCTACTTGAGGATTCCTGGACAGTAATTTTGTTTAATGGAAATTCAGCTTTAGTGTTTCCATGATTTATAAACCATTTGCACTACTTTTCCTCTGAAAGCTAACTTCAGCTTTTGCAATTTCAAAGCTTTTTATAAGCTTTAGCGCTTAAATTACACATTCATTTCGGTTTTAAATCTGTTCTTTGCTCAGAAAATTACATAATTTTGCAATTCGTTATCAGGTGTGTGTGTCACAGTATTATCTTATATACTGCAATATTCATAGTATCGGATTGAAAAGTTAGGGGTACGGAACTGCTATGGTTCTAAATGGGTGCTCCTCCGGGATGAAGATATGATGCAAAAGAGTCATCTGGCGCCCAGGATCCAGTAGGTGGCCGAGATCGTTAAGGCGTGGACTCGTGAGCGGGAGGTTTGGGGTTCGAATCCTATTAGACCGTTCTCCCTCACTGAGGTTTTTCCCAGGTTTTTCTCAGTCCTCATAAATGTTAAATGCCGGGAATGTACCCAAACTTAGGCCTGGAACTCTTCCTTTTTTAAAAAAAGTCTTTTTCCAGTTTATTATTTGCCTCATGTATCATCAGTGTGGTGCCTCAGTAGTACAAACGGGCGTTAAACACTACTGAAAAAAAAGGATCTAGTAGCGCCGAGACATGGACGTAGATAGGGCCCAAACAATATTTCAAGATAGAACATTCCCAAGCGGTGAAGGTCTCTAAGGAATTCAAGACACTCAGAAGGGCTATTTCCAAAACAAAAATCACCGCCACACCGCTCACAACATCAGCACATTCGCCTTGAAATTTCCACCTTGCAAGAGAATCATCCAAATGAATTGAGATGAAATGGGAAAGTTCGTGGAAAGAAAGGTCATTTCCATGTTTCATCCCAGCATTCAACTAACTGATCAAGGGAAACCACCCAAGGTCAAGAAGGCCGGGATTTGAACCAAGAATGTTCCGAATGTAAGCCCCAAGTATTACCATGTGAGTCACACTGCTTGGTACTCATAATATTAATCTCTTGTGTATAATAGTATTTTCTTTTAACTACAAGCAGATGCTAATTTACCCATTTCTCTGAAATTTATTGAATAATTTCAAATTTCCCAACCGCCTCTATGTTTGAAACTAGACTTGAACCTTTCCAGCTTTGTAATCATCTCAGTCAACAGCTGTAAGAACACTCAGGTTCGCTCCAAATGTAAAAAAATGTGGCACGTTTTCCAAAGTCCATGCTAAATTATTATCTGATATCTTTTTATATTTTGCTTCATTGCATGATTAATATTTTATTCTTATTACTTCTTATCTTCTCTATATATTTTATCCTGTTTTCTATGCTTTATTCAATACGTGCTGCAATTCTTATTCTTTCACACTAATATATTGGACACTCATTACAGGATATACGAGTATTTACTGAAATTCCTATGGAAATTTTCCAATTCTCTCTCAATAGATTTTATTCCAAAGGGTGGTCTATGAAAAGATGGTATCTCAGGGTCTTAGCTGTATGCAGGCTCGCGATTGGCTCGCCGTGGCAGTACTGGTCTTGAGCCAAAGTACTAATAGGTGACAGTCAATGATCTTGTTTCCTGATAAGTCTACATTTTATATATTCAACTTCTTTACTGACTGGAAAGAAAGCTAGAAAACTTCATATACGAGTTTTGCTAAGTATTACAAATCGTATTATTCTTGCTTCGATTTCACATGAAATATCGTTTTATTCACCATTTTTTGCATTTTTAAAAGGCATCAAAAGGATTTATGGAGGCCTGAAAGTTTAAAAATAAATAAATAAATAAATAATAGGTTTATGGTTTATGATTGCGATTATGAATCTCATACAAAGGAGTTTAAAAATTATTTATAAAAATGTTTCAATGTCATATTCGGATATATTTCACATTTTTATTCGTTTCTCACTTTTCCACAACTTTCTTCAAAGATCTTACGATCTTGCTTTTCATCTGCGAGTTGCATCTTAGGGCAATCCGGAACAAGTTTCATGAGTTTGGTTATGGTTGTCTCTTCTTGAATACAGCGGGGGTGCAGTCAGTAGCTGACACTGATTTATTTGGGTTCGCATCTAAAGTATGGGACTGGCACTACCCTCTCGAACCTATGCAGGATTCTGCCATTGCAGTAAATCCTAACTAAACTTACTGAAACTTACAGCGCCAAATATTTGTATCTATACTCTGTAGTGTTTAGCGATATAGTCTAAAGAATCTCTTTGGATAATAAAATGTTTTTATAGCTTTGATCACCATATGAGGCATTCAAATTACAACTGGGAAGGTAAGGCCTGGATCCAAAGCCTTCAGAGGAGAATATGCTGCTCTCTCTCTCTTTCTTCGCTATAAACGAAACGGAAACAAAAGCATAATACACATTCTTAACAATGCAGTGGTTAAAAACCAACGTTTGCAATTGTCCCCACCACCAACGGTTATATTCTATTTTGTTTTTGCTCATTCAACTTTATGTGCCAAGTTTTACTTTATGAACTCTACTTCCAGCAGACCAAAATTGTTCCCCTGTTATGTCAAACACATTAAGAGAAATTTTACTTATAGTAGCTCTTTCCAGAGCTAGAAGTTTGGCTTACCGTGCTGATATTGTGTTATGATTTCTCTGTACAATCGCAACATTTTCCTATTTGTATATCAATTTATTTGGAAGTTGCGAAGCTATGTTAGGAATAGTGATTGAAGTCCTAAGGTATATTCCTATAGTATATTTTTAATAGTTTCCTTCAAAAGTATTTATTATTATTATTATTATTATTATTATTATTATTATTATTATTATTCGAGTGAATAGAATTTGGAATACAAGCTATCTAATGTAGTTAAATTGATATTCATTCAATAATGTGAAGTGTATTTAATCTGTACTACATCAGGTATAAGATAAGATAAGTGAAATTTAAAACATTTTATTAAATACTTTCTCATACCATACATGTACATGTGAATAAACAAATATTTCTGTTGAAGATAAAGATTGTGCCCAGAATTTAACATTCTTATATACTTTTTAATTCGAGAAAGCCTTTGATTCAGTTAATGGAAAATTATCGTGAAGAATATAATTAAAAAACAGGAATACCAAATCATCTACTAAAAACATACCAAGCACCTATGCCAATAATGTTTTAAAAATTAGAGCAACACAGGAAATCTGTAAAGAATCTGTGCATATATCATAATAGTGTAAGACAAAAGATGATCTACCTATTTTATTTAATGTAATTTTATTTTACGTATAATTCAATTTTTTTTTTTACGTTTTTGCGGCAACCTATATAAGACAGCGTGTTCAAGCATTAAAAATGTAGAAAAATGGTAAAACAATACACTCAAAATATATATTATGGGCAGTAAAAGGGCACTATCAATAAAAAATACAGGAAAATATAGGAAGAAAGATACTTAAAATATGTAATATAGACAGCAAAAAAGGCATTCGGGTACTAAAAATGACACGTAAAAGACGTAATGATCTATAGGCATTATACACTATTACTGGTAATTAAAAATTAATTAAACACTATGATAATTTAATTTGCCAAAATCATTATTTTTAAAAATTACTAGCTAGTTGCAGTTTTTATGTTATCCCTTGTTGTATAATAAGAAAAAAGTTAAATATTATTTGTAAAGTAAAATCGCAAAAATACGTAAGAATTTACTAAACAACTGACTTTTTTATTCAATATTTTTATATTAACAATGTGCTTAATGTAGAAAGGAACAATGTGGCTTTTTAATAGAGTCTAATAGGGATGCTGCCGGAAATTCCAAGGCAATAATGTTTTATTTCGGAATCTAAGTGAAAAAGGTGAATCAGGTATAGTATTATCGTTTTCATTAACGACACGCGTCATCTAAAAGAGTTTCCTTATAGTGTCATGCTGCTGTTTAAGTATTTGTAATCGGAACAAGCCGCGCTGTAACTTCAATAATTTTTATAAATCAATAATGAAATCTGAAATTGGTAGCTCACACTTAAATATCGCTCACCACAATAAAAATGAGACCTACTTATCGGACTGAGAAAATTTATGAAAACCTTCCTAGGAGGAATTAACTCACTGTAGCAATTGTTATAAAATGAAATCGGATGCAAAACAGGCTTTCCAGTAATTATTCCCTATTTCTGACAATGAAGTACTAAACCGAAATAAAAATAAAAATAAAATAATAATTAGAAAAAGAGTAGAAATATGAAAATTGTACAAAATAGGCAGAAAAAATACAAAAGAAGCAAAACATAGGAGAAAAATATTTTAATACTATTTGATATTTCATGAATATGATTTATATACACTTATATCTTTTCTTACTGTCACCAATTAAAAAAAAAGAACATTTGTCCATAAGCCATGGCTTTATTGATGACAATTTTAAATTTTGAGGACTGCTGCCTGAGAATCTGTGCATATTTCTCTTTGCTTGGTGTAATCACAACTCATCTACAAGAAGAAATGAAGAACCCATGCTAGCCGACATCGACAGCTGTGTTAACACAAAAATCTTAGATTGCGGCGTGCTATCAATACATTCTCCAAAGCGACAGCTGTAGGTGACAATTTCTGCAAATGTTGTCCAACTGTCACCCTCTTCTGTCTTGGCATCTGGTGTTTACACAGGAGCTAACAGCGAGGTTTGTACCTTTTAACATGTTTCCGGAAAAAACTGTATTCCCTCTCTCAACTGAGCAAAGTTTTGAAAAACATCAACTAATCCCTCGGGAATCAAAATGAAAGAAGTCGTTCTGGGACATTTCTACATTTCCTTCGGCACAATATCCGTTTCCTTTCAAGTAACCTTTTTAGCTAAAAATACTCTGCTGATTACACAGTTGGGAGGAACATTTTTCTTCGAGATGTCTGGATCTGCTCAAAGTGCCTCACAAGTTCTCTGTTAGTAATAAGCGAAATCTTTTCCTTTGCGTCGCAACCCAAAGAGTCTGAAACAACATTAATGACATGGAGAAACAGGATCACATGGATAAGTGCTATGCTTCTCTGGGGTTTGCAGGCAGTCCGCAAGCTCATCTGACAAATGGTGCACAAGTGTATGGTGCGAAAGCACGTGTCCCGTACTTATCTACCATTAAGTGAAGCACGTGTGTGTATGCATGTGCATTGTTTCTGAGAGAGAAAATATGAAATATAAAATACTGCCAGTAAAAATGATGAAAGTAATTGTGTTAAGGCGAATTAAAACGCAATTATAAGTGCTGCTACCTCGGTTTTAAGTTGCATATTTTTTTACATTATATAGATAAAAAATAACAAAAAAAAAATTTAAAACTTAAACCTGTAAAAACCATTGAGTGCTGCTTCCTTCTTCACTTCAAGGGTCCGTAAGATACAGAAAGTCAGTTATCTTCAATCATTCTTTCAGGTTATTGCAGTAAAAATGCTACATAATTTTGCAGGATTTTGGGATTTCTTTTGAATTTCCTGTTCCTGTTTGAATTTACTGTTAATTAAAATCTGTAATTTTAATGTCTAATTTATATAAATGTATCATATTTTTGTTGGAAAATAGTTTGGTAATATAATTTATTACTTTTATTAGTTTGTCACTGCTCTAGAGTATGCTAATTTTATCATATAAACTCACAAGCCCTTAACCACATTCCTGAGTTTGGTTCTAGAGCATCTATCCCTTTAGTATATTGAAAATTACGTCCAAATCTAAAATAAACACTGTGTTTTCATCTTTTTAAAACAATTTAGGAAGTCCATTATCATGGATACGATGAATTTTCTACAATCAGTGGTTAGTATCAAGATAATAGAACAGTATCGTGTACGTTTTACTAGAAAGTTTAACTATCTGATCTATCTTCATAGGTTGTATTATTACAATGAATCCCTGATACTTAGTATTACTGAACATTTAAAACTCTGTTCGTTTGAGTTTAAAAGTTGCTTTGAATATAGCATTAGTACAATCAAGTTTATTGGAAGTGTCTTACAATTTTAATTGCAGGGAATGTATGAACAAAACTGTTTATTAAACTGCAATAATCATATAATATAAAGTTAATTTGTTAAAAAGTAGTCCTAAAGAATATAGTAATAGAATATCAGCTAAACTTGAGGACTCTTAGAGTGAACAAAAAGCATTTATATTGGATGTCTAAATTAGACTATATTTGAAGTAGGTAATTTCCATTGTCTTAAATCCTCGTCAATAGGAATGTTTCAGCTGATTTCATGACAATATCAGTCGTAAATGTCTATGAGGCATGAAAATTTAACTTGGCGCTTGTCTCGTGTTTGATCAGTGCGTCCACTGAAGCTGAATTCCGTTCCACATTACCGGAAACAAAAAATGTCGTGAGTTGACCGGGCTAATGTGTCAGCGACATGTACGTCTGTAACACAATTTCTGCACTTGACTCTGGAACGACGAGAGCTCCTATCGTTGATAAATCGGTCACCCCTACCAAGGGGTGGAACCCGTAATGGTCATGTCTCAGTCAAATCTGTCAGAATGCTTGGGCAAGGTAGGCGTTTCATGGTGGAGTTCACATCCGGTCAGGACCACCCCCTTAAAACATATTTGGGCCAACTGACAAACTACAGGCACCTGCCGTAAATACACTCTTCCTGTTGTGGTTATGCTAGGTTTATCTCTGACGACTTGCTTTAAAGAGGATATCACAATACACCATAAAAATTGAATCCTAAGCGATCAAAATCTTGCCTGGATAGCAGTATGATATTCTCATTACTAAACAAGTTTACTAAAAAATGCAGTTTTTATTTGAAGAAAAAATATACTAACACAAAGTCATTTATTTCCAGGACTTCACTAGTTAATACTGCTATCTTGAAAGTGGATCAGTTCAAAATAAGTGCAGTAGAGGTGGATGAAATAATGCAAAACTTACAGAACCCAACAGATTCTTACTAAGAGACTGCTAGCTTTCAAAACTGCTATTAAATTGAATATTCATGACTTGTCTGAATGTTGGTGTAAAGAAATACTCTATTGAGAGGCAGCTAAAACTATAATCTGATAGGATTTCAAAAATTAAATAATCTCAGAGCAAAAACTATAACAGAGAATGTTTATACTCAAATACCATTTACTCTAGTGTTTAGTATAGAATATAAAATTAGACATTTTATACCTACATGAATATTAATGCAAAAACAATTGGTGTTCAGGATTCAAGTTGTACGAGTCATAATTATAGTGTAATAAATGCCAACATAATATTCTTAACGATATTATAATTATAATTACAAATTTCTTTCTTGCATAGAAAAATAGTCATAGAACAAAAGTCATTAATTAAAGTAGAATGAGTGAGAAAAGTCAGGAGGCATCAATAACCTAAAATATGCAAACAAGATAAGGAAATGTATAACAGCGGGAACTGAAGAGCGCAAAAGTACAGCCTCGATGAACTACAACAGGCTAGCATGAATGCAAAATATACAAATGAACATAACTAAAGTGCAACAGAAGCCAGCGAAATGAATACAGAGTGTTTCAAAAGACAAGAGGAACGTTTTTTATGCGTCAAAAAGTTTGTAGTTAGAACTTTAAGATGGATCGTTCAGGAGTATGATGATATGACCTTCTATTTGTGTTTACAGGGATGAATGTTGATGTCTAGTGTTCTTATCAACTCACTTTGAAGAGAATCAACATCTTGTATAGGGCAAATAGTGCGTGACACTATTGCAGATTGTTGATTGTATCATTCCAGTACATCTGGAGAGTCAATGAATGTTCACTGTACAGTATGTACAATTTTTGTGATTGCCTTTAATGTTAGAATTCTATGCTTCTCTAACTAGCAGGCATGCACCTCATTTAATGTGGAGACACGATGCGACAGTCTTGCAGCAAGGTGCCTGCATGCCAAACGCTGGTCGAATCATGTCTTCCAACAAATTTATGAACGACCTCATGAGACAGGATCCCTGAGAACTCCTCTGAAACCAGTTCAATGAAAGACAATTTCAACAATGTGTATAAAAGATGCGTGTAAACTGTTCTTTCGTGGAATTGAAATCATGCTTAGTAAGCAGAATTGGACTTCTGAGTACGGAAAATCGTAGGATTACAAAACTTTGGAACATAGAAAGGTGTTTCTCTTGACATCCTGTTATCCCTAAACATTTTAAACACCCTGTACATATTGCTTTTTTAACTAAAGTAGGTAAGTAATACCTAATTGGTACACATACGAATAGCAACAGTTTCGTAAGAAGAAAGTAGGAGGAAAAACGCCCCGCTCTTTCACACTTTTGCATTTCCTTTGCTACTCGTATTATCAGCAGCAAAAATAAAAGATACTCTTTCCGTACCTTAATGATATCGGCCACTCTTGTCTAACTTACAAAGATAAGCTCTGCGGAACATAACTAAGATAATACATTTCAGAATAATATGCAGAAACTATGTATAAAAGTGTAGAATTCCAGGATCATCAGATTTGTGTTTTAATACAGTCAAAATGTCACTCAATTAGTTGCATTAAATCTAAATGTCCATTTGTATAAAAAAAATATGAGCTTGCAATAAGTTTATAAAATATTTTAACTCAAGAGGTACATAACTCATATATTCGTAACGTCTAAACATTTTAGCAACTTCCGGTAATCTAGCAGGTAGAAGAATGAGGCAAAATGACATCACTGAATTATATTTCCTAAATCTAAATTTAGTTTACACAGCTTTGAGGATATCCTGCAGTTTGCTAACGATTTACTTAATATAAAAATATCAGAACTGGTTGAAAACACTAAAACAATAAACCTAAACTAAATGACGCGCATATTATATTCCATTTTAAAAATAAATTCACATTAACTTTAAGAACTGCTCTTTGACATGGCAAACGTATGTCATGATTGAGAAAGTTTGACTTGGAGCAAAGATGCATTTTTAAAACATATAAAACCTCCACATGACGCTGGTGAGCAGGAGTTCGGGCTTTCTAACCCCGCCAGGACCGTCCTCCCTGACTGAGGTTTTTTCCGGGTTTTCCTCAGTCCTCAAAATGGCAAATGCCGGGGACGTACCCTAAACTTAGGCCTGGAACGCTTATTTCCTTAAATAAAAATCGCTTCCCAATTTATCATTTCATCTCATGTTTCACCAGTGTCCACCGCCTATGGTGCCTCATTAGTAAAAACGGGCGTTAAACGCTATTCAAAATAAAAATAAATAAATAAAACTTAATAATTAATATATAAGATAATTACGTTAACAAAAAATGCTCGCTTGACCCTGAACAAACCCTGGCTTAATGCTTTTACTCTGATGCCGAAAGTAAGTCCCATAAACGTTTGAGCATTTAGCTTTATAACAACTTTTTACCTTGCCATTATTAATGTACATGTTTTAAATGTATTTACCTTCTCGTTAGAGGCAGTTTTTAAAACTTGTGCTTGTGAAGCAGTAGTTTTGCTATATAATTAGAAGTGCAATTTGTTCTAGCTTGTACTGCAGCAAGAACTAATATAGTGGAGGAAAAAAGTTTTCTCTGAGGTTTTTATTAGGGCAAGAAGTTTGCTTCTGTTTTTAATTTCCGGACAAAGTTTGAGTAAGGAATTGCATAAAGAGCGTATATGTTTTTCGGAATTCTTAAATATCTTTTAACTATTGGTTTTCGTAAGCAAGATAATATGAAGAACTGAGGTTAAGGTTTATCTTACGAAGCTGTGTTTTCAAATAGTATGTTAATTGTACTATATCTCTGCGTTTATTTGTATTACTATAGATATCTCTGTTAAGCAGTTATTTTCATTTTCTTCATCTTCTTCGATCATCACGTTGCTTTGAGGCGACTTTTTCTGCATGTGAGTGGTATTCTTTTGGATTCACAAAGTTTTTATTTCCCTTCTTGATTGCCATTCCGTACGATATTTGTCTACACTTTCCTGACTTTAATTCTAATTACGGCTTCTGCACCTATAGTTGTAAAGTAACAAAAACTTATTTATTCAATTTCTTGTGGGTGATATTGGAATTGTAAGAGTAATATTAGGGAAAATACTTAAGTGGACAAACTATTATATCTGGCTTGCAAAAAATAGAAATTACTTCATTCCAAGTGAAGCATATTACACGAATTTTTTTTAGTTTTTAAAAGACCATTATTACACCCGAAAGAGAACATAATGCATGCAGTGAAATCCCAGCAAGAACCTGTATTAAAAAGAAGGTATTTTAGATCTTTAGAACAAAGTTTCTTTTGTGGGATCAATTATTAAAGGTTAGCCTTTCATTTAGAAAAGTTTCTGAAGCTGGAAGAAATATAGTCATTCATCTTTGAAAATGAAAGCAAGCAAAGGCCGTCCAACCTGCAAGCTGATCAGAAAGGGCAAAAATTAATTCTTTCAGTCAACCAGAAACTTCCCTTAGTAGTAATTAATGTATGTTCTTCTCTTACTATGTAGGAAAAAAATCGCATTTATGGAAAAAGAAAAAGTTTTAGTTAAGGAAATGAAGCAAAAATGGGCTTGAATATACACATAGGAGTAAATTGCCAATTTTATCAAAAGCTTTTCAATGGGTTATTCTCAAATTTTTGTTATATATTTGCCAAAACTAATCCATTATTACTGAAATTTTAATTGTATTTTAAAATATTGTTTCACAAAAAAAAAAAAAAAAAGTAAAATTACTTCAGTAATAGGAACAAATCCAAATAAATGCAAAATCGTTTAGGTATGTTTTCTTAGAAAGCATGTTCAAATTAATTGTTGGGAATTTATCAATGTTTTTGCTATATTTACTTGAGCTTGAAAAGAAAATAAATTGACTACCTTCAATGCATATAAATTAATAAAATATAAGCGTTTTACTATTTTATTATAAAAGACGACAAAAACAATGGATTATTCCTATAACAACGTATTTCTCTTCCTAAGCTCAAGTACATACAGCAAAATAATTGATAAAACCCGAAAATTAAAGTTAATTGTAATGCACCTATGTTATTGCATTTTTGGAATTTATTCATACTGTTGATGTCATTTTATGAAAATGTGTGTAAATAATGGATACATACCATAACTGCTGTCAGGCAATTATTTGAATATAATTCATTGAAACTTCAGAAAAATAATTGGTTTGTGTTTTTTTATGTCCTGTATTATTAAACCCAATTTCATACTTTCTTAAAATATTGTAACATTAAATGTCTACAGCGATAGCAATTTAAAAATCCCGATACAAAGTTCAGTTTCGGCGCTCAAGAGGTTCGTGGTTTTAAAATTTGGGTACACATATTAAACAACAGAATTTGGTAATCTACCTCTATGCAATAGGTACTGGAAATGTTATCCATTTTTCATGACACAAAGGCTACGTTTTCTTATGAATAATAAACCTAAATTCGTTTCCAATGTTTAAGTTCTTATAGTGTGAGGTTAGTTGAATATATTTTTTTTTAATGTCCTCTTAAGAAGCAAATCATAAATCGTAAGATTTGGGGAACGAGGGTGCTAAAGACGAATAATTCTGGGACTAAATATACCGCCAATTTCGTAATGCATTATGAGCAGTTCTTCTTGCTAGAATAAGCTGACAGGAAATTTACACCAAAATGCCTGTCTCGTTTCTGCCACGCGATTTCTGTACCTGATGTATGGCTTGAAGCTCAATATATGATGTCGCAGTAAATCTCATTGCACAACACTACTGCCATATTTAATGAAATGCCACTCTGTCGAAATTCCATTCGCATCTGACTTTAAGAGAGAAAGTTGCCGCGCGTGACGAGTGGAGAATCTCGGCGATTGGAGGGAGTAGGTCCACCGGCAAACTAATCTAAATTGCAGGGACTTTTAAACTGCTTTTACTGGATTTGAACTCAAGAGTAAGAAGTTGGATTTAATGATGAAGCAAAAAGTTATAAGGTTGCATAGCAAGAACACGAGTGCGGTTTCTGCTAAATGAGCTATAATAATTAAGAAATTATTTTGAATAAGCAGGGATCGGTAATGTCTTAAAACGCGTGCCGTAGCGACCTCTACTTCTTCTACCTCCTTCTTACAACTTCTCATTGACAGAGAGCAGTATTGCAGGGGGATACGTGATTAACATACCGGCACATCCCCTGTCGCCTATCATGAGGCTTTCGTGATCGAAGTACGCCACCTCTCCTATTTCTCCTATTTATATATAAATACACCCACTACTGGAAAAATGTATTGCATCACCTATAGATTTTGTGTATTTTTACACTTACCTTACTTAATGCTAACAATGGGTTCACTATTAAATTTTGTTTTATCTATAAATGATTATGCATTGTTTTATTCCACAGAACTTCTAATAATGTTCTATTGTTTTGATATTATTGCCTATTGTTGGTTTTAATGCAGGAGAGCCTTTCTACTCGACATGTTGCAACAGATAGCTTTTAACCAGTCCAATGTGTCAAGAGTATTCGCTAAATACAAGAAAACAGGGATTTTGGAAAGAATTAAAGAAAGAATTAAAGAAAAAGGACATGTATTTTTGCTAATGACCGCGTTTTGAAGCGAATCGGTGTGAAAATCGTCGTATGTCTTCAGTAGAGTTTAAAAGAGAGTGCGAAGAAACTTTTTAGTATGGTGGTTTGCAGACTTTCAGAAATGGGTCATCCTACTAAACGTCCACGGAAGAAGCTCCTTTAGATAGTTAAAATAAAGAAACCTTGACTAGAATGGGCTAAGGAACATTCCCGTTGGACTAAAGTCGTTTTCTCACATAAATCAAAATTTAATGTCGAAGAAACGATGGAAAAATATTTATCCGTCGTCGTAGCAGAGAGAAAAAAAATATACCAGAATGTTTGGATTCAACAATAAAGTTCCCAGAAAGTGTGGCGGTCTGGTGTAGTATTTTCAGAAAATTTGACCAAGTAGTAAATGCACATGCATACATAGCGACTTTAAGGGAAAGACTACCTACAATTGTGGAGCAGTTTATATCGTCAGAAAATTGCTTCCAGGATGAAGCATGAAGCATGTCATGGGAAGAAAAGAGAATACCTGGGTTAAACACTACTAATTTTTCCAAAATGAATTATTATTGTACAAAATTCATGTTACATTCACAATTCTAATAAAAAGTTACAGTTTTATGCAACAGGATAGACATTTTCTTGAAAAACAAGGGATTTTTACTCTCACATCGCCAGGAAACAGCCCAGATCTCAACCCCATTGAGATCTATTGGAAGAGATTGGCAATGCTTAGCCAAAAAAAAAAAAAAAAAAAAAAAAAGAAAAAAGAAAAAAAAAGAAAGAAAGAAAGAAAGAAAAGAAAGAATAAGAAAAAGAAAAAAGGAAGGAGGGAAGGAAGGAAGGAAGGAAGGAGGGAGGGAGGGAGGAAGGAAGGAAGACTTCCTTAGGTTGTGGTTTAGTGCAATTTCGTCTGACCAAGTCAAAAATTTAATGCTTTCGGTGCCCAGACGATGTGATGCCGCAATAATAGCTCGGGAATACAACACAAAGTGTTTATTTCGCATTTTTACGATGAGAGGGACTTGTTTGTGTGTGTGTAAAAGACTATCTTATTATAAACAAGAACCGAACAGGTTTATACACTTTTAATTACATTGTTTCTATTTAGTTATAACATTTTAATCTTGTTCATAGTACTGCTTACATTTACTTTAACGGATATGAAGATGATTAGCATAACTTTTTACGTGTTTACACTTAAAATATTCGGATTATACCCAGAAACACAATTACAGTAAATTTTCAAAATACTGATATTGCCAGATGGTTAAAAAGGGAAAAACATAAATAATTTGTGGGTGAAGCAATAAATATTTCCAGTACTGTATATATTATATACAAATGAGAGAGTTTGAAATTGTGCCAAGTTGTTTGCATAAATATTTATTGTGATATTATGATACGTTTTTGATAGATTTTTAAAAAAATGTACAATTACAATGAACAAATATAATTTAATAATAATAAGTGATTAACAATATTTATTTTTATAATTATAAATCTGGAAACGTTTTATTTAGAATATTTTTTCCAATGCATAGCGTGCTTTATGTTGAACAAACAAAAAGTTGTTCGCAATTGTACCGTCTTATATTAGAATAAGATGTACTGGCTAATTTGAGCGTCATCATTGCATTCCCACAGCATAGTACCATGATGTTGGTCTGGTAGCTAATTAGAACCAAAGCACGGTAAGGTGCAATTCTTTAGAACCAAGGCACAAAAAATGATTCCAAAAAACGTTTTTTTAAATAGTATAATTTGAATTTTTATCTATGAAACAAAGGGGATATGTGTATAAAAATTGCACAGTAACTTTAGAAACACTTTGAAGCATACCTTCCCATTTTTTGCGTACGCTATGTTTTTAAACCCAGCAGTCCAGCTGGACTTCCTAGAGCTAGGTTGGCATAGAGTGAAAAAAATGAGAGAGAGGCGTATTTCAATATGCACTTAAGTGCTATTGAAGACTTTCATCTCCCCCCTTTCCTTTATTCGCTATCTAAAAACACACCCAAACCAATACTTGAATTCACTCTCCCTTATTCAGTCGCAGTATGACTTGCTATTCATAACGTGAGCGTAAAGGAAAAAGAAGGCACTTCTCTTAGGGATAGTTGATTAAAAATAAACACCACGGCAAATAACTTCAAGGATCGGTCTGAATCACAATATTACCCGCCTTCCACTTCACCAACTGCCATCCTCTCCGTTTCCAAGGCGCCGGGGAGGGAAAGACAGGGCGTTTCGGCTCCAGTGTTTGCCAGTGCTGCGATTGGCACCGCAGATGTCCAAAAAGTGTCACTTGGCTAGCCTTTGCTGATATCTTGGCGCCATCTCTGTGACTTCTGCTTTAAGTTCTGTTAGTCAAAATGTGAAACATAGCAGACGACAGTCGCATTAGGTTTCTTCAGAAAGGGCATGTAACATAGAGGTTACTTGAAAGCCACATATTTTATTGGTGCTTATTTAGACTCTGTCAAGAATTTTTACTTCGTTGGGCAAGAGTCGTAATTTATTTCATAGAAAGAAATATACTATGACCTCAAGGCTAGTGATACTTATGCACCTAAGTAGTACATTTCCTCAGTTGTATGCGTTCCGGTAGACTTCCATTATTTGTTTGTTTTTAAATGTTTATATTAGAGCCTGAAAAATAGAAATTCATGATGTTGGTATTGGTTCACACTTAAATAAAATTATTGACCATAAAACTTTCGCACAATAGCTGAAAAATATTAGTAGAGAGCTTTGTGCCATAAATACCTACCGAACTTTGGTTACAAAACTTACCCGCTCATGCTTGTTTTACATGGGGCTGTTAAGCGTGCCATACCCGGCACACGGTATGAGCGTTCAACGCTATATAGTTATTATTATGGTTATTATTTTATCAATCATTCTTCTAGGAATAATAATTAACACTTTACTTATTTATGATTATGATTATTATTATTATTATTATTATTATTATTATTATCATCATCATAATCATCATCATTGGGTCACATCTATATTTCTAGTGAATAAATGACATTGATAAACTGGCATTAAACTAATAAATTTCGTTTTTAGCTATTGTATTTATTCAACTTTACGAATCTTTCGTGTGCAAACATTTTTTCTTCAAGATTAATGTCGCTTAGGCCTTCACTAGTGTTGCTGCACACGTTAATAAGATCTATACGTCCATAGTTTCTTCAAGCTCAATATATTCCTAAAAATGAAGATTTTCTCAGCATAGCAGCACGTGAAATGGGTTAGACTTTTCCTGGAAGCGTAAGATAGTAATATGGGTTCACATAATTTGTGAGGACAGCAGAAAACCTAGGAATATCTGTAAGAAGAATATGGCTCCTTTGTTCTGCAGCAGTGGCATTTAAACTCGTTCTAGATTTGTGAAATGGTGCTTTCGTTAAATGCGCTCCCCCCACCTTTCTTTACCGTGACGTGTTTTCTCAGTAGCAAACGGATTTGAATGAGGAAAGAGACCCAGATTGTGAATGATGACCAAAGGAAAAGGATATCATGAGCACTTCTGCTTACATCATCTTCGTTTGCTTTCTTTCTTTCTTTGCTACAGATTTTGCTGTCGGAGATATTCCAGTCTTGAAAAAATTATGCATTAAATTAAATGTCTCGCTGAAAAAAAGAACGAGATAATGGAAAAATATAACTGCTTAGAAATTCAGATGGAAATTTCATGAAAAATATGTTAATTGATCTGGAATTACTATCCGTACTCCTGTGTTTCAAAAATTTAAACTTAAGTTGTTCTTCTCCCACTGCTCAATTTACTGCTGTTCACTGAACAAAATTTTGTTCAGGATCTAAATTACTTAATAATGTTCTTTTCAAGAATGTCTCCTTATATTAGAAAGTCCAAGTTATGAATAAATCCAAGTATTTTAGTTATTTGAAACTCAATTCTACTAATTCCTACTAAAATCCTCATAATGTAAATACCAACCATAGAAAAAGTAATGAAATTCATATAGAATTATAATAGAAAAGAATCACCGAAAACGGGCACATGAAACCGGATACTTCAGATATTTCGGATAACTGCATATCCTTCATGGACGAACAGAAGGATTTGTAGTTATCCGAATTAATCCGTTTTCTTTGTTAGCTTTCGGAATTATCGAAACATAGGGCATCTGTTCTAATGGAATGTCGCATAATTTTACATATACTTCACACTTTTCCATGTAAATCCGTATATTTTATATGTTTAAATAACTAAAATTAACCTAGAACTTATAAGCAATACCAAGAATGCTCTCTTTGTCAAACAATAAGAGAGATTTGTTACAGAGAGATGCTGCAATCAGTGTTCTAAATAGCAATGAGTGTAAGAATGCAAATATATGCATATATGTACACATTCAGAAATTCATTTGCACTTTCTGCACAAACTGATATTTACATACAAGGTTTTGTATATTTATTTTTCAACCCTCCAATTGCTGTGGATTACAATTTTCTGCAGTCATTCTGCCAACATAAAAGTATGCAGATTTCTCCTTTCAAATAGTAGTATTATGAATTTAACACAGTACTTATAAATAAACAAATAGCATTATTATTTGAACAGGATCTGTTTCATATAAAATATATACACCTTTTAAATTTGCATTTCTAACTTTAAACTTGCAATATCCCAGACACACTGCTATTATCATGGATTCATATCATGTTTTATAATTGCCTTTTTAGCTTTTTTCACTTTTCACGCGCGTTCTAGCAGCTTTTCTTAGGCACAATGGATATCGCTCATATTTTAAAATATTTCTGAAATTTGAAAATTTTTATGTTTACAAATTAAATGTTTAATTGTATCGTATCAAATATAGAATCCCTACATTCTTTACAAGTTTAAGAAGGAAGATTCTTCCACCATCTAAATAAATCACTCGGATTTTCGGATTTAAGATATAAAAAGTTTAGACGTCCTATACCACACGAATCCATGATATAACTTTTCAGCAATGATGGTGAAAGGAAAATGTACCAATTTAAGATCGGGAATCGCGCTCCGGAACCAGGAATGATAACCTCGCATACATTCTGGTGTATTCGGCCGAACAACTCCGGAGTCTATCTAACGATGTCACAGGCAGCTAGGATTCTTGTTTAAGAGATCTTCTTCAGTCTCTACAGGTGTTACTAACCTAAGACGTTTATCATCACCTCAAAATAAACAAGTGCAATCATATTAGGCAAACGAGGTGGTCCCAAAACAGAACCTCTTCTTCCTATTCCCTTTTCAAGGAACTTCAGATTAATGTGTTTGTGAATAAGAAAACTGAGCTGGTGCCCCAACGTTGACAAGTTTGTTCCAGTGAAGTTTAAAACTCACGTCATCAATGGAGTTTCTTTAATCCTCAGGTGTAGACCTAACGTACGATACCTCCGCCCCCAGCCACAGCCGGAGACGACTTTTTTTTCGGAAAACATTTCAATTAAACTGCTTAGCACATTCTAGTGAGCTATTTGGATGTCTATTATCTCAAAATAGCTAATTACATAACCTAAAGATAAAATACAGACAATGTAGTGACTTGCACATACTTATCACTAAAGCATATAACCAACGTTTTCTTTGAAAATATAGCTAATACAGAAGAAGATTGTGCGCAGGCGCAGAATGTGCTATCTCTCTCACTGAACAGCTTCCTCTTTCTTACAATAACGGAAAACAAGTGCAAATGTATCATGCGCGAGGTCTACGACACATTTGGCCGGATTGCCTACCCCTTATATCATGCGATCAGTTTTGTTTCCCCCCGGCGCGTTTTGCCTATGGGATAGCAAGCCGCTCGTTAGCAGATTAGCCCGGTCTTGGTGATCAGCGGGAGAGTAAAACAATAAAACATATCAACCGTACAACAATATACAAACCAATTTAACAGACTTAAACCAATTATCAACTCAGGTGTTGAAACTGCTCGCTTTCATTCTCCACACATTTTTGACCTCTCTGTAAGAAATTATTCATCATTCGCTATAGTTGATTTTGAGAAACCCAGACAATTTCCTGACGAATATTGTCTTTCAGTTCTTGTATAGTGTGCGAGTTCGTCTTGTAGATGAATGTTTTGATTGATCCTAGAGAGGGCGAGCTAAGGGACTACAAACCCTTCTAATAACTCTTGTCTTGTGGAAACATATTGCGAATTATTGCTCTCATGGAATTTTTTGCAGTGAGAGCAGTGGCAGAGTCCCGTTGAAAAAATGCATTATCACGTTCTCTTTCGGTCAACTCTCAAAAAGGGGTTAGTATAGAATTCACATAAGTAACAAACAGAATCAACTGTATGCAATGAAATCAAGTTTACATAGTAACGATTGTTTTGAGTACACACATAACCATGAAGGTGGAATCAAGTCTTGTCCATTGTGGGTCTATTTATCCATTTTGCACATTTTCCATAATCCACTCACAAAATGCGCCTATTTACAGGGTCATCTGACTAAAGAGCACGTAAAACATTATTTTATACAGCTGAAGAATAATCATTTAGTAGACTTTTGCACAGACCCATATTCCCACTTGTGCAAGTCAAACAAGATATTTTCTAAAGGAAGTTTCTAAAGGTAATCTTATTTCGGCGAGAATCCCATGCCCCCCCCCCTTTTCCCGTAGGCTGGACACTTCCAGGTTTTTTAAATTTATTATACAGATTATGAACTGTTTTACGATCTGGAGCGTCTTAAATAACACACTGCCTAAATAACATCATGGGCCATTATGTAAAAGTCTATTATCAATTTTTTATACATGAGCTTTCAATGGCAATGCTAGATCTCTGTGCATTATAGTTCCAGAACCAACCCTGTATGCTTGCAGTGTAAGAACTTTATTGGCGTAAATTAATATTACAATGGCATTTCACTTTGGAGTAAACTGGGTGCAAGAAAATAATGGAGGGTGACGAATCAGATGATTACTACGTTCTTTCATTTTTTTACTTTTTGACATAAAGCTATGAAACCTTGGAGGGATTGGCTCCACTCGCCACGCCACACTTCCTGGTGGTGGGGAAAAAAACTTTACGACTGTTGCGTATTTTAGCTTAATCATCGCAACCCAAGTTTTTTCCGCAACCTTGTGTGGATGGGAACACTTGCTGTTCTTCCTTCGTCTTCTCAAGTTTCTTTCCGTCTGCTCGTCGCGCACATACACACAGAACCTGCAAAGGGGTGGAATGGGGACCACCCTTGCTTTGCCGCTCTTTATTCTTCCTGCTGTCGGTGGAACTGAACCAACCTAGCTTTTCTCTAAGGTTCACAGCGTTACTTAACAAATCGTAACGCAAAGTAACATAGGGGCTATATACTTTCAATACAAATTTGCTGCTTTAGTATTGCAGGAAGAAGTTATGTAGAAATATCAGCTTCAGCAGAACTTTTGGTTCAGTAAACTCGCCTTTCAACAACAGATATTTTTTACGGGAAGATACAGTTAGACTTCAGATACTCAGAACTATTTTAGGACTGCGTTCGTAGCTTTGCGCAGCATGCGCTGGGTCAAGGTCACGCTATTCGCCTTTGATAATAATTACAGCTTGGACGTTCAGCCAAACGATTCTTTTTCCTGATTTTAGACACTTCTTTAAACCAATCTCAAGGATGTTTATATTTGAAGCATTAATTTTAATTCTGACTATAACGCGTGCTATTCATAAATAGCAATATCAGCTTCTTATCCTAATACGCTTGGTTCTCAAGTGTTCTAAATTCAATAGCTTACCACGTATGACGGAAGCTTGCGAATGTTTCTTTCATTTCAACATATCCTGACATTTTGACCTTTAATGATGTGTGCGTGGGTTTCAAACGAATAGCTCCCTCAAAATCAATGGCATTAATTATCATGTGAAGGAAAGATACGCCCCAAAAGAGAGAGAACTTAAAATCGCTTACTATGCGTTAGTAGCAACATGCAAAAATTGCACGATATCAATACATTGATGTGCCTATACAAGACTGCAACATTTTAAAGTTATTTCATAGCCTTTACTTGTGTCCTGAAGATTCCAAAATCTATAATGGGAAGGTAAATAATACTAAACAGTCCTGTGCATAATTTCGAGCACTTGGTTGAAAATGTGAGGGTCCAAAAGGTCTCAAAAACGTGTTCCGAAAAAGGGTAGAAAAAGGGAAGCAAAAAGGCACTTAAAATATGTAGATAATATAGGCAGGATAAAAAGTGGCATTAATAATTAAATTACTAATAAAATTAGTATTTGCAATGTATAAAAATTATTCTAAATGCCTAAGCAGCAACATTACTTGTAAATGGATAATAAAAATAAACAAAATATTTATGAAACAAACTGACTTTTCTCCTCAATATTTTTGCATTAATAATGTGCAGATTGCCCCCCCCCCCAAAAAAAAACCTACTTGTTGCTTGTGGGACATAACAAAGCAACAATGTCGTAAGTCGCCACTGAGTGAAAAAGTATGTTGATGAATCCAGGCATAGTAGTCTCGATCTGACTATGGACCAGCTTATCTAAAAGATTTTCCTTGTCGTGTCGTTGTTGTTGTTTAAGTCTTTGTAATAGAAACGCTGACGTACTGCAATTACAGACAAGTCTACAATAAAAACTGAGATCGACACTTGGAAACAAATATCACTTGTCCACAATGAAAACGAACTACTACAGCCACCTACTTACCCGACTTTTTTTTTTTTTTTTTTTGTAGGATTTACTGCCCATTTTTACTACTGAGGCACTACAAGTGGTGGACACTGATGATACATGAAACGATATATTAAAAAAGGATTTGTTTAAGAAAGGAAAAGTTCCAGGCCTAAGT
Source organism: Metallyticus violacea (assembly GCA_030762175.1). Lineage (NCBI taxonomy): Eukaryota > Metazoa > Arthropoda > Insecta > Mantodea > Metallyticidae > Metallyticus > Metallyticus violacea. Next base: position 36,051,537 of record CM060840.1, on the reverse strand, counting down.
TTATGGTACCTCTCCGGCATTTGCTATTATAAAGACTGAGGAAAACGTGGAAAAAACCCTCAGTCAGGAAGGACGGTCCTTGCAAGATTCGAACCCCAGACCTCCCACTCACGAGTGCGCACCTTAACGACATCGGCCTCCCATGGCGGTATACCCGACCTAAAAGTTATATATATATATATGTGACTGCGATTGTGTTTAAATCTGGTGGCAGTGAAGAATAATGAAAATGCAACGATTATTTACAGCAAAATACTTGAAAACAAATCAAATAACTTAATTAAATGTATGTTAAAAATTAAATAAATCAATTTAATTTAAAAACATGTCGAATTTATTTTACTTGGGTTGAGTATTTGGTTATACACTCGTCAACTTAATTAAATTCGTCAAACTAATTAAATGCATTTAAGGTTAATTTTGCACATCTTAACTTAATTAAATGCAATTTATCCCACTTTCTAGAGAATATTTTTTATAAAATGAAGTCTTCAGAAAAAAAAATACTTTATTACAGCTCCCATGAAAAGATTTACTTCTTATTCCTGCCAATAAAGCACTAAACTACAAAAATAAGAAATTCACGCAAAAAGGACACAAATAGACACAAGAATGCAAAATAAGCACCGAAGTATAACAAGACAAACATAAAACCCTTCTATGATGTTGATACGAGTAGTTCAGGAATAACTTTCTGTTCACTTAGGTATTTTATGACTCACTTTCAAAACTCAAAATTTAAAATACTTTTTAAGCCACAAGAAAATCTATACTAAATTTTGAAAATATTTAAAACCTGATTTCAGTATTCTTTAATTATGCACACAGATTAAGAATATATAATGGCTATATCATAAATAGTTTCAATAGTTTATTTCCATTTATTAATACAGTGTTAATTTGTTATAACTTCATTATAAACACAGTGAGAGCAGTTTAAATGCCCCACGTAGATCGACCGAGCAGCAGACATACCACTCTCTAACGGCTGACGCGGCAGGCGGGGCGCTATTTTCTCTTCCAGCCAGTTGCTAGCGGATTTGACAAGTCTGGCAGTTGTATTGTGAATGGTTTAAATTAGATAGAAAAAGAACATCAATGAACATCCTTAGCAATGATAGCAGAAATGTAGGGGAGCTTCTGAGTAAAGTTAAAAATAAATGGAATTGAGTACTAAGAAGGGAAGTAAATCATGTAACTCAAATAATATCTATTTGTTTTAGATAATAAGGACATTTTTGCGTATGATCATAGCAAGCAAAGAACTTGGATTGAGTCCTTAGCCATATTACGTTGTATTGAGAAAATGTCATGGACCTGCGAATGCCTAAGTGTGGAAATTTATTAAATTTGACTTAAATGATTTGAGTTTGTGATTGGAAATTGCTTTAGAGGGTGAATAAATGTAGCATTATAGCAGGCATTTGAGGAATAAAGGAATTAGTAATTTCTAGGGATCTTAACTAATTGACAAAAAAATGGCAAAGGAGAGTAATTGAAAAGTTCTTATTTTTGGACTTCTGGTTGGGTCGGAGCCTGGTCCCCTGGAATTTCACTAGGCTACTGCTGATGAACTGGGGAACTGAGGAATGATGCAGTCAAGGTGAAAATTCTGTTCTTTGTTTAATTGTATTAGCATTTAGATAAAGGTGATTGTATACACCAAACATCTTATTATACTTTGTGAATAATTGAAGACTTATACTTCTAAAATGGCCTGGTTCAGATTGGTGTAGGCCGCTTCGTAGTTGGTATTTGTACATTGTATTTTTCTTTGCATTCAATAAGTTCAAATTATAAATTATAATAAACTTGGTATGAAACCTAAATCAAGTTTATGTACTTTTAGAAAGTATTAATATTGTTATTGTTATTGCTACTATTGTGCAAGGATACATTACAGTAAAAACGAAAATATGGAAATTGTTGCGTTTGTTTATGTCTTTGCATATTGTAAACCAGAGATTAATAACTTAAATACATACTTATACTATATATAGAATTGAGATTTAGTATTTAAAATTTTGAGTTAATATTAGGGGGTTCATGGCCAAGGAAATTTTTAAAATCGTTGTATATAATATACGAGTTCTTGATTTTTCGAAAATGCATTCCTTTATGCCTAAAGGATTTGTTGTAACCCAAAAGGATACTTATTGAATATAATTTCCGTTTATTACAGCGCGTTATTCTTAACTTTTCTTCATTAATTATTTTGTATGGTTTTGACCTTCATGTAGTAACTTTAGTAAAAATTAATGCCGATCGGTTTTCAGAATGATGAGTGAAAACATTTCTCATTCAAAATTAAAGTCGATCCTGTTGGTGTAGTGGTAATCATACTTGCCTCCTAAACCCAAGATCGCTGGTTCAAACCCGTCCAGGTCCGATGGATTTTTTCCGGCGTAAAAATCCTAAGTATGGCTTCCTTCGGAAGGGAAATAAAATCGTGGGTCCCGTGTGGTACATTTACGACACGAAAAAGAACCTCAAGCCTGAAAGAAGAGGCCTCTGAGCAAAATTTGTTGGCCGTTTCACGCCCTGACTTGAAGGACGCTGGTAACCTGAGATATTAAAGAGCGTCCGTAAATAAACCAATAAAATCATCCAATATTGGGCATTGAAATGGGCTTTTTTTCAAAAAAATAAAAGATTGAACATCACCTTTTCATTTGCTGATTCATTATTACGAAGTCGCTCAAGTTTTTCTCTGTTAATGAAGTACATTGTGGAAAAAAATATTTTTTCATTTGTGTGCGACCGAGATGAGCTATTTACACAGTTGATGCGTTCTTCTTTTTTGTGTTACCTTTCCTCTGCATAAAGTCAACTGAGATGAATGTGGTTGGTACACTTTTTGATTTCGAGTATCACATTATCATAACGAATATGCACCCTGTACTTGTTTTATGATTGACGTTTCTTCTTCATCTTCTTTAGCAAATACACCCATCTTATAAAACCCATTGTTTATTTGCACTATAAAAAACTGTCCTTTAAAACCCATAAATACAAGAACTATTTTTCAAAGTAAGTGGTACACAAACTCGCTGGGATGATTTAGACAGGAAAGCTAGGGTGATGGTTTCAACTAACGCAGCATCACGTGGGACTGTTTGCTCTGAGGGGAAGGGGAATGAAATTACTCCTGAAACTTTAGCCCAACTAGTAGCTCAAATGTCCGATATACTCATCGTCCAGAGGGAGTCGCATTGACGAGAACAAAATATTCTAGCTAACAAAGTTTCATCCCCTTCCAATCTCCAAGGGAAGGAGTTAATTACACTTCACTTACTTTGTTATCCATAATAAGAGTTGAACTGTAAGCTAAGCTGGGTAATTATATGTCTTAAATTCACTCATTTTTGCCCATTTATAGCTTGACAACATCTAATGACGTAAGGGGTTCCACTATTTTATTTATTTTTTTCCTGAGCGAATACATCACGTCTAAATGAAAACATTTAAATGATTTGGCCACCCATATAGGGAAACGAATAAATTATTAAAATTAAATGCAATGATCGCTTTTGGATTCATTTTTTTTGATGTCATAACACAAATTAATAATCAAAATGATAAATAAATAGCACTTTGGGGCAATAGAACATAATTTTTTTTCAAGATTATTGTAACAAAATTGAATTAGACTAAAGAACCAGTAACTAGATTTGCAGTGTAGCAGTTTCATAGAGGTCAAAAGTCAGTTTATCAAAATCTGTAAGTCATTTAAGTTGGTAATATTAGTGATATTTCCCAGATTAACCAAAAAGCAGAATTAATAGTGCTTTCATTTTAACAATAATACATGAGGGATTCCAAGGAAATGTCTATATTATAATACTGAAAATTAATTTCATTTTAAAATTTTATGGCTCTTTCGATATCGGAAGTAAACTTACAAGTAAGCAACGTTTATATTTATTTGGGAATTTACATTTTCTTCTATAATATAAATAGCGCTTACTTTTTTCGGTAATTTAATTGATCTTAGAGGATATATTTTTTCAAACTTGAGTTTAAAAGCGAAGTTGTATTCAGCAAGATAATTTCAGAAGAACCATCTCGATCTTTAATTTGATTATAAACAACTAAACTTTAGAGGTTATAATTTACTGTGAACTTGTTATTATTATCTATAATTATGCATATTTAATTTCGTTGTGATCCACTTTTACTTTAACAATTAATTAATTATTTAAGCAATATAGTTAATTGCTGATATTGAGAGTTCGATTGTTGATATTTTGTTTAGATAATAGGAATAAAACAAATGTAGGAGAATTAGTTTATGTGCACCATACTATTTACTAACAGTAAATTCGATTCTTATCGGTCAATGAGTATCAATGAGGTTTTTCAATGGCTAAATGACGCTCGTATGGAATCGTCACAAAAAGTATATTCGTTTTAAACAAGTTTTTATTTAATGCATACTTAATTTAATTATTGAAAAAAGAGAGAAGAAAGTAAACAAAGGCTGCCATTATGGCTGGTTTAAATCAACTAAAGCAATATCTGAAGAGTATTAACAATTTGAAAGTCCATTCCGGCCCAAACTCTCTATACTCTTCATTAAGGTGACTGGGAACAATGGATAGAATTGTGTGAGTGGTAAATCGAATTGGAAACAAAACGATCCAGTTTTATCGAGAAGTTAGTAACACACAGAAAAGTTTGAAGAAAGAGTTTAATGAACCAAGTATCATTCATATGGGAGGTATCCGGTATGATTGAATAATTGCACTGTACGAATTAATACACTAGAGAGGTATCTACAAATGTTTTTGAAGTTATTCTGCTACAGCTACAGAATAACACTAATTTCATTAAGAAATATTTTCAGGAGTGAATTGGTCGTCGATGTGTTTAAAAAAAAAATATTCCAAAGAGCAAGAAAAAGATATATTCACGACCAGTCACCAGCTCTACTCCCGAAATCATTCGGAAGGTTAGAGCCCATGTCTCGGGTCCAAATCCAGCAAAACATAGAACCAATTCATTGAAATTGGGGACCTCAATTACAACTCTGAACACCATTACCAACCAGTATATGAACCTAATATAGCGATTTGTCTGGATCAGGTAAAGGCTTCAAGCCACAAGTTTGCTTAACTTGTCATTTCATTGGGAATAGAGAAAGAGAGAAACGATAATTCATTCAATCCCTTAAAGTGACATCACAGTTAAATCACTTGATTCGTCACCAGTGCATTTAAGTGCATTTGGGTTGTTAAAATTGGTTTTGGAAGCAGAATATCACGAACTGTGGACGATCTCTGGAAAGCCGGGTAGAAAGAGTGGAATAAAATACACATCACCGTACTTAGCACCAGGTTACTGATGCAGAGAAACATGTTCGCGCCTGAAGTCATCATCGCTGATGGAGGCGTAGTTTTTCATGAATTAAATATGTTTGAATTTGTTTTCATAGATCGTACTATTGACGATGTACCAATAGAAATATAGATGCACTCAACTTTTTTGTCTAAATACTTATAGGTTAATAAAAGTTACTGTGTACAAGCTAAAAACAATCTGCTATCTGCACATGCGTTATAGACCTGGAGTCTAGCTTCTGTATATGCAGCCGCACTGTTCCTGCCATAAATCGCACCGCCACGGGTGGCCGAGGTCGTTAAGTCTCGGACTCGTGAGCGGGAGGTCTGGGTTCGAATACCGCCAGGACCGTCCTTCCTGACTGAGGTTTTTTCCAGGTTTTGCTCAGTCCTCATAAATGGCAAATGCCGGGGAGGTACCCTAAACTTAGGCCTGGAACGATTCCTTCCATAAAATCCTTTCCCAATATATCATTTCATTTCATTCATCACCAGTGTCCACCTCTATAGTAAAAACGGGCGTTAAACACCATTCATTCATGCCATAAATCGCATAACCTCACTGTATATTAGCGATTATAAAGGGATTCGGCATATTCATTGCTTGGTCATCCTTACTTTAGGACCTTTCATGTACCAAAAAGATTAAATTATATCCACTTAAATGTTTTCCTTTTGGGGTATTGGAATTTCATCAGGATATAGGAGCTTTAACACAGAGAAGCCATCGGTGGTGAAAATAGAGGGGCCTGGAAGAGACATTATTGATGTCAGAAAGTTTCTTGGCGAGTGTCATCCAATTAGTAATATTGGAACTAGCACGTTGTTGAATACCCAGCTGTTATATGCAACAAGTGGAAGCGCTATTCTTTCATACAAAAGGAAATAATAAATTCAAATGAATAAGAAAAGTTTGCCGATAAAAACAACGCGCTTTTTTTTCCCTCCTTTCTTTTGTGTGAATCGACTTCGGCATCCTCGCCTTTATGAGAGATAATTATTTATTTCTCTGAAGTACCTTAATGAACATTTGTGTTTTTGCGTTTATTTAACAGTTTCCACAATGCTTGACATATTTTTAAAGAAACTTCTTTAGAACTTATGTAATGAATTGTGGTTGTAGCATCTTTGTTCATTTTTTTATCTGTTTGCCAACGGAATAAACTGCATAACAACGACTGCCTTTTTACAATGACCATTTTTGATACTCTCGCTGAACTAATTTCGTTTATTTAATAGCTATATGGAGTTTAGCAAAACAGTGTCTGTTTTCTACGAGAATGGTATTGGATAATTCTCAAGGTTTGTTTGCTCTGGTAGTCAACCTCGTGTATTGATTTTATTAAAAATAAATAATAGTCTTATTGTATCACGCGTAGCGTTCTGTAAACAAGAATTATAATCTATTTATTATTGCTATCTCATTGAGATACGTTTCCTTGCAACACCTCTTCATAACTGGCATCGGTCATTCATAACACCACAAACTTCCCGTAGCCGGGGAATGCAGCCTTTAAAGCTCAAAACTATTAACATTAAACGTCTTTATCTTCTTCCTTCGTGTTTTAGACATTGCTATCTGTATCAATTTGCATATCTTGTTTATGCTATCGTTTTATGAGTCTCTTATATTTCTAGTTTCTTTTGGTTTATGATTTTTAAATTCTGCGGTAGTCTTTCTGCATTTATCTTCTGTACTTTGAGTAATCCACTTCATTTTATTTTTTTTTATAACTTTTACATTCATATTCTATGTTTCTACTTCACCTCGTATTTCTTCATTTTTTTACGAATTCTGCAATTGCGCTTAGAAAATTTATCTCATTTACTTTTAATGTATGTTTATTATTTGTTTTTCATGATCCCAATTTAACTACCGTATAATATTTTCGGCACCGACATCACTTCATAAAAGGTTAATAAAATGTTCTCATAATACCATTCATATAGTTAAACATTTATATTTTCTGTTTCGTCTCTTCTGTTTTTGTATGCTCTGCTAATTCCTCCTCTTGTTCTATATTCTTACCTTATATTACAATTTCATGCCTCCTGCTTTCTTTCTCTTTAAACTTTACTTTTATTCCTGGATATTATTTATATTTTATTTTGGTGCCATTTTATTCACTTCATGTATTGGTTCCTGTACATTATTCTCCGAGCTAGAAATAATAATTTTATCGTCAGCAAATCATATGTACCGAACAAACACTTTTATATGAAAATTTCTAGGGAAATGTGATGTTAATTATTCATTTGCTTACAATTTCATTTATATAAATATATATTTTAGAGTTTCTATATAATTGGATTTTTTACATATTTCTTATTAATTCAATTAAGTGGAGTGGAATGTCTTTTGTTCATAAATTTCCATAATGTATGTCTTTCTACTCTATCAAAAATTATATTGTTATAGATTATAAGTAATCTATACTGCGTTTCTCTCTTTTGAGCTCTGTATGTTTCTTTATCGTCTGTTATAAGGTACACAAGTTGTCAATACAGGATCCACTTAAAAACTGTTTGTCGTTTCAGTATCATTTATAATATTGGTTTTAATCTTTTACTATTTATTTTAAATGTATTTTATATGCTGTGTTTAGAAGACATGTTCGACAATAGCGATGACATATTCTGATTTTCTCTTCTTTTATATTTGGGTTTAATATAAATATTCTCCGTTTATCTTCTATTACTCTATATATTTAACAGTGTAAGAGCTTTAAACGTATCATTAATTCAATTCTTTATTTTGAATGCTTAAGATTCTGGCACCAAAAATCAATCGGAACTTTCGAAGTAGCCCATATCAAGAGAACATCATTTTGTGAGGTAATGAGTGCTTGAAACTTCCAAGAACGTAAGTGGTGAGCTAATTGGTACCAATAGTTAATTTTTGTGGTTAGTTTCCTTGATTTTTCATATTTGTATTTTGAAGTTTTGTTTTCTGAACTATTTTATCCTATCAAAAGAAAGTCTAACTGTTGGACAGAGTTCGCAACTGAAAAACATGAAAATGCATTCTATCTGTAGTTAACTCTGAGCTAATACTGGCTAGATGACCAATATATGGCGGCACGAACGTGACTAGTTTTTCTGCCCAGCCTAAGCTCTTGAGTGCAAACTGTTTGTGATTCGTAGCCATGGGGTCATTGACTCAAAATTTATTCTCAACTATATCTGAAAGGTTTTCGTGTGCCGTTAATAGGAACATAATATTCATTCTTGAAAGTTGTTCAGTTTTGTCCAAAATATTTTGAAAAGTTACTAACATATACTTTTGAATGTTTTGTATTTTAGATAAATATATATTGGCTGAACATACGATGAATGTGTCAAGTTTTGTATCTTTGACAAAAACACAATTAAACCAATTAATAAAATTTCGCAAATATTTAATGAAACCTTTACAACTGATCTTGATTTAGGACTGGGCTGCTCAAAATTTATGGGAATATAAAGAAGGCGTATTTTAACTCGTTTAACTGAAAATCTAAAATATTAAATATTTTCCCATTAGTTTGAAATATACATTACATAGTTTTACCGTTCTACCATAGGCAGGTAAAGTGTACAGTCAACAAAAATTATTAAGGCTTTGTTTATCTTTAGAATATGTATCTTTTATGACTGCTTTCATATTAAATGTGATTATTGCACATAATTTAGAAATCGTTTTTTTATTAATATGTTTTGTGCCAGGTATGACTAATAAAGCCCTTGCTATCAGGTTAATTTGATTGACACAAAGTAATAAGAACTTGCATACTATTAAAACAAGAACAATACATATTGGCTAGGTGTGCATTTGTGTAGTAAGTAGTACCTAATGAGTGTAATTTAGGAAAGTGGGCGACTACTAATAAAATGCACGCAAAAAATAATTCCTCTAAGGTGAATTACTTTATTTTATTATTATTATTATTATTATTATTATTTTTTCAAATTAGGAACTTTGGGAAGTGATCAAATTTGGAATATTATTTAACAAAGAGCTTCATTTATTAAAGCAGTTTTAATGAAGGTAAAGAGGAATAAAGTAAATGATCATTTCAAGTCATTTAAATGAGAAGAGATTTTTTTTTTAAAGCATTGCACATTATTGAAATAACAAAACTCATGGATAGAACTGAGAAAAGCCAACCTACAATTCTAAAAACGAGAATTTCATTTTTCATTTAGTCTTAAAGGGAAGGTTATACTTTTTAGAAACGTGTTATTCCTTGTAGGTAGGGCATTAGTGCAAGAAAATTCAAAGTTCTAATATATTTATGCTGTTACTTTTCACGTATTCATCACCAATTTTACCTGAATCTTCAGATATTCATTTAGAGGTCCGCATGAAGTAATTCACAAAATTGTAAAACATACGTAAAATGCTGAATATTTGTATTTTTTAAATCTAATTTATAGTTTAAAAATTTTATTTGGCCAATATTCTAGTTTGTAAAAGAAAAACCGTTTTAGTAGCACTCCAAGAATGATAAAGATTATCAATATTGCACAACACAAAGCTTCAAGATAATCTGTATTATTGTTATTATAGAATAATGTCCTCTGATGTAGAATCAGAAATAAAATTAAGGAATATAAAACTAAATATACATTTAAAATGTTAAAAGACGTTTATGTAGCAAATCATGCTTTACTTTTGATCATTCTGTGCAACTTTATTAAAAACTGTAATTCCGTAAAAAATAAAGCATCTGAACATTAAAGGATATGAAGTTAAAAAGCATATCCGAAAGTGTACAGTTGGAAGATTAAACACTATCCCCTGTAACACTTTTCTTTTACTGAGAAGTTTCCTTCTTAAAGTGAATCTTGAATTTGTTAGAGAAACAGTGTAAAATATCCGTGATACAACATCTGTTTTACACCATGTCGAAATATTGACAAAGTTCTGCCAACTACCCCCATCGGAGCTAGCAATTACGATTTATTACATTACTGGTTGTTTGGGGTAATAAGAGAGGGTGGTGATCCCTCTACCGAAAATCCTATTCGCTCACCTGCCCTTAGACCACATGAATGGTTGGGGTTCCGGTAAACAACCACGAAAATTAGTTGCCAGTGAACAGATGTATGATACAGTAATAAGCTCTTTGAAAGGTAGGTAACCATGAAAGGAAAGACGAACGGTTGTTTCATAACAGAGTAGAGATCCTACTTGCTGTGCTAAACTTGAAACACATCGAAAAGTTCTTATTTTTCTTCTTCATGTGTGTAGTCTTCAACCCAAGAAATATATTGAAGTTGTGCTTTCAACAAACGTTTATATAAAAATAATATTACAATATTTCTATTTATACTACAAAAACATTGTCCACTTTATTTCTTTTTATGCCGTATTGAAAAATTACGAAAAAGCTCTTGATTGGTTAAAATACAATGTTATGGTTTTCGTAAAGAACATGTTCACTGATTTTATTTACATACTATCCTTTAAACTGTTTCTGCTACAAGAAAAGTTATTGGTATTCCGCTTTGCCTGATACTAACCTTACAATGCCTCGGCTGCCTTCAGCCCGGTAGTTTGTTGGGGTAAAGCCCAAACAAATGGATGGCATGACGTCACTTATGAATTGTTAATTATGAACATGTTTGAAACCTATAATATAAATCCAGAAATTCATATTTTAATTAGGTGTAAAACACTGGAACAATACAAAATATATTTTCTTTTTCAGGGAAAGTATGTGAATTTTTTATTAATATTTCATAGTTCGGTTAAAGGTACTAAGTCAGTGCGCAGAATTACTGTTTTGTTTTCCTTTAGACATGTTTTAGGATATATTTAGAGTTGAAATGACGATACATATGCTGAATTAGAGGGATGGGCTTTGCTTTTTATTTCATTTATCTTATGATATCAATCAAAAATATTTTGAAGTAAATACATTTCTTGATTGGTTCTGTACATAATATAATTTATACAAAAAGAAATTTAAATTTTAGCTCAACAATAACAACAATAATAATAAATATATAAATTGCTCCCCTTTGAAAATATGTTTTGGAATTAAAGTTAAAAAAATACCTAATAATAAACTCATAATTAAAATTCTAGAACATTCTCTTCAAACTCCATGCAAAACCACCATAGCATTTCTTACCCATTCATTTAACTTTCGCAACTCTAAACTGCTGATCACATGTATTTATTTTACTATCTTTATTATTCTCTGAATAAACTCAAATATTAAACCACTGCATTTTCAAACAGTGGGCCAATTTTTAAACCTTACAAAGGAAGGATATTTTGTTTCAGCTCTTCCTGGATATCTGGAATTGTCTTGCATTTTTAAAATTTATTCCAGAGATACAAGTCACAAGGGGTTAAGTCTAGTAACTGAGGGGCCTATAAAATTGGTAAGTAAAACGTTTTAAAGCAGTTAAAGTCACTATCGTATAGTTGTATCAGCCCCACTCCTCGATGCTCGCAGTCTGCAACAAACAACGCTCGGGCCTATAGGCAAAACACGCAAGTTGGTTCTTAATTCATTGGGTCGCTCTGTGTTTCCTTTATGACAATATAAAACTTTCAAACAGAGTGCTACATTTGCCATTAATAAAGGTTATTTCATTTGATTTTCTGTTTAATTGGATCCTTAAAATTGTCTTTATAATACATAGAGTGTAAAAGATAGTGTTTTCCCTTAAAACGAGTTTTACATAGTAATTAAAATTTTATAGCTTTTGATTAGCTTATTCCAAGAAAATAAGCTACGAGCTTTGTAACGAAAATTTGAAGAGCAAGTACATATGAATAAATAAATAAATAAATTTGTTCCGGTGTCTTGCGAATTCTTAAGCAAATAATGTGTTTTTCCTCATAGCCTGACATTTTCTTCTTTCACTAATACAGAGACAGCATTTTGCTACGCAATCAAAAATTGATTTTGCAGACGGGAAGCCACTTTGTTATTCTCTGAAAATCTTATTTGTATATAAATAACAAAATAGTTTCAATGTTTGTAATTATATTATTTTCGGCTCCACATCCCTTGGCAATTTGCTGTCGTTAAGAAATGTTCACATTTACAATATAGGTACATAGCAGTGCGCATGCTCATTAACGGGCGAAATCACCGGAGATGCTTTCTACTGAAAGAATGTCAACCTTCTGCGTTGGTTAAAAGGACAAAAAGTGGTGGAAATGTGTAATAGAAAATATATGATAAACACAAATTACCACATTAAAATGATACTTAATGTTTCCGATCATTATTATTGACATTAATCGTCAATTGCAGTCTACTAATGACCACATTTTGAAAATGGTAATACCTTATCGGGATATATATTTCCATTCCAATCTTTGGAAGAAGCAGAAGTAAATGTTTTACTTTATAACGTTTTATACAAATATGAACTTTATATGTATGCTTCATAAATACTACGAGAAAACTGACTAGAGTTCTAAATATTTTCAAAAATCTTTTGTATTGTAAAAACAATAATCCTTTGTCCAGATGGTACATATTAGCCCAACAACAAACGACACACACGATTGCTTTACCGCTGCGTTAAGACGCATTGTGGGCCAGTAGGGTTTCAGTTCCCTTTTCTACTTCTCTGGGTCCGCGCACAAAGGCTTCCACTTTCCGAACACTGTCCACGTCTCTTTTAAAATGTTTTCTACTTTTTCTTCTCCTTTTTTTAGCAGCGACATGTCACCCTACCCCAAGATCCCAATGGAGCAGACCACTGCGCTTACTATACACCGTAAACTTTTTCCACTTTCGAGAAAATTGTGAAGTGAATCTCATTACATTGTTGTTAGGTAGATTGCTTTCATTGCTTAACGCTTTATAACAGAATGGTGTGTGTTCAGCTCATAACTAATATCGTCTTACATCTTTTACATATGGAATGATCGATAGATATAACTTCGTTACTCTAACTAGTGATAAATATATCGATTATCGATTGATGATTGATGCTCTTTATACGGTGTTCTTGGCTACTTAACAACCAAGCAAGTTCATTTATTTTTACATTATCGCTTTATATAAATTCATGAATTCAAATGGAATATTAATAAACACTTTCATCGCCTTTATGCACTATTAATATACCATGCTCATGATTTTATTTATTTAAGCTGTCGCGATGAACAATCCACACGAATGACCTTTTTTTTCTGACTCCTTAAGAAGGTCACTTATATGTGTAGTCAGTGGCAAATTCATATCTGACAAATCACTAAGTCACTGGTATGGACTTATGAGCGGGAGGTCTGAGATTCGATTACCGCCATGGACCTTCCCCTACTGAGAGAGGTGCGTGTGTGTTTATTTTAAGATTTTCCTCAATCCTCTTAAATGTCAAGCTAAACTTAGACCTGAAACGCTTCCTTTCTTTAAATAAAATATTTTTCAATTCATCATTTCATCTCATGTATCACCAGTATGATGCCTAAACAATAAAAGCGAGCATTATATACCATTTTTAAAAAGCGCAGTATATCAACTAACACAATTTCGATAAAGTTTTAATGTTCAAATCGAGTAAGAATAGCAGAGAAGGTAAATTATTTGTGTTTCAGTTATGTTTTATTTAAAAGTGGGATTAAAGTATATTTACATAGTATATCTTTTATTTGTAATGAATAGTCAGATATAGAATTGTATTTATTTAAGTTTCCTGAGTTTATGCCAATCTTGTCCTATTAATTTAGTTTATTTATTTGTGTATTTCTTTTTACTTTAGCCTAACTTTTCTATACATGCTTTACTTATTTGAGTAAATTACATTTCAAATAAACTTTCAGTTGTCTGCTCTGGAGCTTTCTGTTTGTTTATTTTATTTATTTGTTTATTTTTGTCCGTTATATATTGATTAATTTTTATTTTCTCTAGTGTTTTAATTTATAAAATTTATTCATTGTCTTTGGCTTATGCTTGTCTAAATTCACTTATTCCAGCCATACTTAGCAGTCCATGTTAGCTTCTCCCGTTCCTTTAAAATGGTGCTTTATGTCTTATTTTATCTACGCTAAAGTTTCCTGACATTGCCTTCTCTTGTCGTTTCATGCAAGTTCTCTTATTTTAGCTTATGCAGCATTATTTGTTTGTCCTTACTGTGCTTTATTTCCTGCTGTTTGTTTACAATTTATTCCATTTAATTCTTATCCTTGTATTCCTATTTGTTTATTGTTCATCACGGCAGTTTGCATAATGTTTAAGAATAGAAGCAGGGACTTTTGATCTTTAACATTGACTTTAAACTTTTTATAGTGCTATTGAATATGTGGCAAAGGTTAATAAATTGTATTAATACTATAGTATTAATAAAATTTTTCATAATATATTTAATGCCAGTGAGCAAATAAAAAGGCGATATTTCAGAACAAGTTACGAGTAAATTACAACGCCCTTGTTCAAGGACGATTCGAGATTGTAAGAAGTTGAAACTATAACAATATTTTCAATAAACATAAACGTGGCAGCGGGAAGGGCTATTTATTTAATTTAGCATCTTCCTTTCTTCTACTCCATTTTAGTCTTTAAATGTTTTTAAAATATTATACATTGGTAACCGAAACTAAATTAGCAAGTGCTTAACTTTTAAATTTTGACAAGAATTAAATAACAAGGTATTCTTATTTTTTAGAAATTTATTTTTTATTATATTGTCTTATTTCGATTTTTTCATAAGATTTCAGGGATATATGAACTTGCAACATAATAAAAATTACTGATCGCATTTTCCTTAGCCTCCAGTTTAAGAATTTAATTATCTACATACAAATGGGGATTGTCGTTTAATTAATTTAGAAGAAATTGTTCACTTTCCCAACACTTAAAAAACTTCATATAAGGCATTTTCTTATCTATTTGCACGGATTAAGCCTGTTCTCGTTGCCTCAAACTCCATCTAGTGTATTGCTAAAGTATTACTTGGACGTGAAATAGCCTGTAATTTTGTCCAAGGACTTTTTTTTCAGGTAAATCTACGACATGGCTTAAATTTTCTGCCAAAAACTTGCGCTGGAGATATTTTTACCTCCGGAATTAGTCTATCGACTTCAGCCGGGTTTGAACCGCGAATCTCTGGCCAAGAAGAGAGCGCATTATCCCTAGAATACCAAAATAAATAGTTCGCCAGGTGCATAACTTGTTTAAAAAATGTATCAAAACGCGCAATTAATTTATAGTAAACAATAATTATAATGTAAATAAATGTTTTAAAATAATTGCAATGAAGGTAAAGAAAAACGATTATTGCGTAAGTAACAAACAATTAATCGCACAAAGGAACTTAAATATTCCTAATATTTATAATAAAAAAGGTCGTGTATCAATACATGAGAATTCTTAATATATATGAACATTTTTCAGAATTGAAATACCTTGAAATTTCAATGTAGACTTGCTAAACGTATTATGTAATTAATTCAATAGTTGGAGAATTGAAATCTGAAGTAATAATCATTTTACTTGCCGGATAGAATACGCTAGCTGTAAACGTTATGCTATTATAATTTACTGATAGATGGCCTTCATACTGTCTGTGACTCTATTTGCACTAGTTCTTAAGTAAGTGTATTAATAGATAGATACTAATGAAAACGCTTCTGGGCGACTGAGAAAATGCAATAAAATTAAAAATATGTTTATTTCTGTTATATAGAGAAATGTCTTTAATATTGACCAAGGGGAATGTGCGAGTTCAATGGTACACATGGGGTGAAAGTGATGAAAATCAAAAAGTTGATAATTTCCACCAGTTTCTGTCAGAAACATTCCGCTCACTCTTTATTTCTTCGTCATTTCCTGAAGTTAAGTAACCAACTCTGTGTGAAATGAATTGAACGAAACTGACTCTGGCATTGTAAAGGGAATGTTTTTAGCAGAGAAGACTTGTTCATTTTCTGAAGAACGACACTTGAATATGTGACCTAGTTGTTTGACACGAACGTAAAATGAGAATAACACACCTACCCTTTCAAGTTGTGCCACTTCGAACCCTCGAACAAAGATCCCCCAGTTCCGATAAAGCGGGCCGTGGGCAATGGGAGGGGTAAAAAGCTTGATTTTTCACTTAGTTCTCCTCGACGAAGGGTTCCACCTCTACGACCTCGCAGGCCATCAATATCTTCTGCAACGACGCCTCTCCCAACAACACGGGCTAGATTTCCAATTGATGGACTGAGACCATTGCCGTGACTTTTTATCGCTGTGGAAATTTCATCCAAGATGCGACTGCAAACCCATTCCCGAGTTGGCCACCGTCTGAAAAGCCTGGGAAGCGAAAGAAGTTCTGAAAAAGGAAAAAGTTGTCGTCGGGATTTGTTCGTAGCTATCTTCTAATAATGCACACTATAACGTTGGGAGGAGAGTAAAAAAAAAGGAGGGGGGTTGGGGAAGAATGAGCTGGCAGGCTGAGCGACCGGTTAGCCTGTGAAACGACCACACAAGGACACTCTTTGGAACCATTATGAGAAGCAGCCGAATTAGATACGGCCTGCAGAATGATGGAGTGGTCGGGCTAGATGGTCCGCTTCTTAAGCATCCCCAAGAAAGAGACTATGCAAGACTTTCCGCGGGCAAATGGTTCCGCAGTGGCTGCTATTTCTTCTTTCTTCCTCCTGGTGACACACAAAATTCGTCTTGGTTAATGAATAGCGGAAAGAACAGCTGGAGTAAGAAAAATAAAAAGCGATAGAAGCAAGATGAATGAGGAAAGCATCAAGAGTGTAACTGTGTACTATACCCTAAATTCTATATATTCTTGTGTTAACATAAAAGAAACCTGTACTGCTTATGATTGAAAAAGGAAACCTGAAAAACCACCAAATAACTATTTACACCCTACATCTCCCAGTATTTCCATTTCGCCCAACGAATTTTGAAAGAAGAAAACTTGTGAAGTGAAATATTTTTTAAATATAAATTATTATCTGTGAAAATGCTATTTCTGGTATTTATTTAAAGTTAGAAGCTAAGTTTCGTAATTGTTATTTAGTAGAATTGAACTTCAATTACATATTCAAATTTATTTATAAAAATATCCTTGTTGACTGGCCATTTAGCTATTAATAAAAGTACAGATTGCCTTGTAGATGAAATAACGTTGCTATCCATATCATGCATGAACATGGGCGATTAAAAACTAAAACACTTTTGAAATTTTTTTTAAAAATATTTTATTTATTAAAGACACTCTATTTAAAATATACTGTCCTGTGCAATTCAAAGCATAAAATTACCGAGCAGATTGCATTGAACTTTTACTTGATCTATTGTTTCTGGACATTTAGTGCTAATTGAACGATCAACCCGTGGAAGTGAAATGCTCAACCTCTTCAAGATTATGTTTCCAATGGGATAGAATCATTTAATACAATCTGAAAATGTACTTTAAATATTTTATGCTCTTGAATAACAGATTTACTCCAATGAAAGCAAACATTCCACATTTCCCATATTCATTTGTTTCCGCCTCATTTTCCCGCTTTCCCAAATAATGAGCTATTCAAATAGTTGCATCATCCTGCATCGATCCTGCAAAATTAATAAAAATTTTTAGTTAATATAAAAAATCATCGTTTGTTTGTATGTTTTAATTTTCAAGCGTTTATAATACAAATAATTTATATTTAATTTCTTTATGTGCTTTATAAGCTTTCAAAGCCACGGTTTCTTTATTTAGAAAAGCGCATAGGTTTTGAGATAACGTATTAAAATATTTTTTTCATTTTTTATTTTACGATGGAACCAGCAGCATAAATCTGGAGAGCATTGAAGAAAAATTTTAAGTTAACTTCAAAATAACTGATTCATTAAACATAAGAAAAAAACTAAACAGTAATAATTAGCACACTTCATTTTGTGTGTGTTGCTGAAATTCATAAAGAAAATTATAGTTTAATCACTCAGGAAAACTTAAGAGAAGTGTGAGTTTCTTTTACACTGTGGTTAAAAAAATGTTTAAGACTCTAAAAGCCTCACACTTAAATTAAAGTTATTGGTAATCAAGATTTTTTTTTGTTCCTTTCAGCTAGATTAATGGGTGGCTCGGTCTCGAGCATACACATAGGGGCCGGTTTTTCGCAAGCCAACCTCCAGACTCGTCCTGTATAACATAATGTCTAAGAGATATATTCTTGAGTGTTGGAGAAGCAATACTAAAGATGAACTATGATGTTTATAATAGCAAATGTTAAACAATATATAATAGTTTACAGGGATTGTGTGATTTGAAGATAGGTAGAATAAAGATATACGTTTTAAATGACAAGGAGTACTTTAAAAATGACTACTTATGTATAGTAAAATACAGATAAATGATATGAAACAAAACACTTTACTACATAGACTTAATGTTTTGTTAATCCGAGAAGGAACATCTAAAGGAAATGGGTTTCTTATAGTTTGTTGCATAAGCGACTTAAAGAACATTAGGAATAAATAACAAGTTTCTGAAAGAAATCTGGTAAATCATTAAAATATAAATTCCTTATATGAATGATTTTAGCGAATTCAAATAGGACCTTAAACTTGGAGATTACTAGAGTTCCAAATACCAGACCAGTGAAAAATTGTTCCAGCTTGCTTTCCTCATGTAGGCATGCTGTAAATTATGCCAAATTCTTTATCATGTAACTTCATTTTTACTCTGGGGATATTTTAGCCATTCTTAAAACAGGTACCTTATGGTTTAATGCTAAGTTTCTATTCAAACAGATTTGGCTTTAGTAATTATATCGTGCTATTATTCGTTCCGGACATTGAAGAGTTGGCCATGTTTTTCCTTATAAAAACGAGCAGGAAAACATTATTACAATCTATCACAATCTCGCCTTATTAGATCTGATCTCTGTACTTATATAAACCATTTCCCAAAGTATAAGAATGGTCCAAACTTTTGCAGAACTACGCAATTCGGAAAAAGGTATTTAGAAGCGAATCGCTGATTTAGTACCACACACTCATCATTTCAACACGGAGGCCAATATATAATATTAAATATGAAAAATTAAGCAAATGCATATATGAGTACGAATGCTAAGGTACAATATGATCAAATACGCTAAAAAGAAACAGACAAAATGTGCGGTAATTTAGATTAATTATCAGTTTATATAGACTGACTGAATATGTTTCATATACACTAATGGAAAGAAATGAATCTTAGTTTACAGATCTAAATATTAGAATAGCCATTAACAGCGAAAAACAAATTTTAATTTCCATTTTTAGATGGGTGGGTGCCTATACTTCTTTCCTCAGTTCAAAAGCAACAATGAGTCATCTGTTGTCCGGAATTTTTGGAGCTCTGCCGTGGCAACAAGAGAGAAGTTCTGTAAGTCATTGTTACAGGAAATGAAACTGTGGTCCTCTACTATGATCCATTGTCCAAAAGAGAATCAATGGAGTAGCGTAAACCTGGCGAAGCAACGGCTCTAAAGGCCAGGGACATTCAGTCAATCAAGAAGATCATGGTCACAATCTTTTGGAACAATATTCTTCATTGGCTTCAAGGAGAGTAACACTGCAGTAAATGGGGAGTACTATGCTGGCCTACTGCACAGACTGCGTACTTATATCAAAGAGAATAGGCGAGGAAATCTGAGTGATGGTGTGCGCCTTCTTCACGACAACGCGCCTGTGCACACAGCTCTTGTGGCTTCAAGGAAATCAACTATCCACCCACAGCTCAGATCTAGCTCCCAGTGACTGTCTCCTCTGCTCAAAACTCAGGAAGGACCTTCGAGGAAGGAAATTTAAGTGAGACGAAGTGTTGTATATTGTTTATGCCCATTTTGCAGAAAAGTTGTCTGACTATTGGAGGGGGGTTTTGAAATATTAATTCAAAGAAGTGAGAAGTAATTACATTAAAAAGTGAAATACAATTTTTGTCTTTATCATACCTAGAAAATCGTTAAGCCGGAAACTTATGGACCTACTCTCGTATATACATTATAGGTAAATTTCAGTGGACGTGAAGGAGAGGAACCGCTACAATTTTATTATATTTTATTTCACTTAAAGGCTGAAAGCAAAACTAAAAAAAGATTATGTAATTCTTTATGTTGTGGGGACATTACTCTCTAAATCTAAATCAATGTTTCACTTTAAATCAGCTGATGGAACAGGAATGGGAAGTTTATCTTTGAGGTGGACAAATATGTTTGTCCTGAAGAAGGGACAAATGAAATGTTTTCTTTCGTCTCCTACTTCAGAACTTGCTTGTACAGCGTAAAGAACCACTGAGCTCAAAATTATCTGGCACTTTGTTCTAAAAATTTCGAGAATCGAAAGTTGGCCCGCTGTAAGCCAACTGCAACCTTTAACTGCTCAGGCACCGTGGTGGTCTTCCTTTCATTTTTATTTCCTCACAAAGCAAATACTTCGCAACAGCTGGACGAGTTTATTATTTTTCTGCACACTCATTAGGCGAAAAGGTTAGCGGCATTATTTACGAGTATCTCTAAATGCTAATCAAGGCTGCAGCTCATTTTTTCCCATGCCACGTTGTTCTAAAAGATGTTCCCGGAGAACTCTTTTTATTTATCATCTTTCTTCTCATGTTGTAGTATAATTTTTAACAACTGATATATAGTCTATTCATCCTTGACTTTTAAAAGTGTTTTAATTCGTGTTAGGTTTTGTTCTCAATCCTTTTTATTTCATTTACGACTTCTTTTCTCATACTGCAACATCTTTGAGGAACGCATGACCATCATTCAAGGATTTTTATGTCCAAGTTTTAAACAATGTATGTTACATGAAGTTGCATTTGCATAATTACGTTTCGTGCTTATTATATGTGAGACTGTTGCCTCTATTCTCTTCTAATTGCAAACGTAAAGCTGAAAAATAATCAGCATATGACTTCGGTGAACAATTCTTGGTAGCAAGTTGTCCTAGCATACATACAAGTATGGTATTTTGAACAATAAAGTCAATGATTACTAAGTGACGGGTTTTAATATGCAGCACATTAATAACAAATATGGCTGTTTCGTACCAATTTGAAATTTGCATTTTTATACATGAAATGAAGTGAATTAGGCTAACTTTGTTGAACATTTTGCGAGATTGGCATATTTATTCCATTTTTACTCGCTCTTTGATGCTTCAGCCTTTTGAGCTTTTTCTGTCATGTTTTGTTAAAAAATTGAGCAGGAAAATAAATGATTTTCTCTCTTCGTGGGCACCGCCTATGGTGCTTCAGTAATAAAAGCGAGCGTTAACCACTGTTAAAATAAATTCTTCCTAAGCAGAAAAATAAGCAATTTTCATACTTCTTGAGCAGCCACATAAAATCCCATATTCTCATTTTGTAGAGCAGACCGATAGCTACAAAATTGCATTTTTATAAGTTTGCAGCTTGGATGGTTTCCAAGTTAATGTAGCAAAAACCTGCATGAAAAAAAATACAAACTTCAATTAAAGCTATTTGCAAGAACTATGCGGTCAGCGCACATAAAAAGACTCGGATCTCTAGTTGCTCCTGTTGTAGTCACCATATTTGCTTCGTAAATCCCGGCCAGGATCGATGGATTTTTTTCGGGCGTAAAAGTCCTAAGTATGGCTTCCTTTGGAAGGGAAGTAAAGCCGCGGATCCTGTGTCGTAGATCTACAACACGAAAAGGAACCTCAAGCCTGTAATAAGGGGCCTCTGAGCAAAATTTATCGGCTGTTTCACGTCCTGAATTGAATGGGATGCTGATGATCTGAGAAGTTAAAGATCGTTCGTACATAAAACAAACAATGTATTGCTGCAGTTACTGGTTGCTCTACTTTGTGTTTGTTTTGTTGTAACCGGTACTCTATCATGACAAATGTCCAGAAGGCAAAATTATATGCACTTTTAGAAGAATTCAAAAGACAATTCATCGAAACTGATTGTCCAGTATTACAATGTAAATATAGCGATCGAAGAGTCAAAATAAACCATCTCGTCCATTTGGTAAATGGGAAGAGTGCTGAACAGAAAAACAGAATTATTGAAAATAATTCTTGGGTATTTTGTGCATTATTGCATGTAATGTATTAAATATACGACTATTATATTTGCACGGATACAGAGAGAAACGTTTCAAGTTTTGTCATATTATACACCATCTAGCCATCTGGTCTTTGATACCAGATGTCAAAATGTGGGTCTAGCGCTGCTCTCATTATAATTTGGAAAGAATTCATCCTCCCACAACTCCATTCGCATATATGCACAATTTTGTAATGCTGTAAAGAAGAAAAGCAATGAACTTCCTTCCGTATCAGATGGTCCTATCTCGTTCACCAGACTTTTAACATCATGCGATTTTTTTTTTCCACGTTGCTACGTCAAGAATATTCTTTGCTCCCTGTCTATTCCAGATCTGCGGGGGCGTACCAGATCCGTATTACTAATCTCGCTGTCTGCACAGTGACAAAAGATGCACACATTGAGCAATTATAAAGCACATTAAAAACTTTGAAAGCTTTGCTGCATAATATACGCTTTGTATTTCAATTGTGATTGTTGAATGTTCTGTTATTTTTAAAATCTAAACGGAAGTTTTGAATAAGTATGTAGAAGTCGCTGATTGTATAATCCAATAAAATAATTGATTTTTTACATAATTTGAGAATATGTAGTCGAATAAAATACCGCATGCCTTCTTATGGTACAACAATAAAATTTCTCTTACTAAGCTAATTGAAGAATTTTACTCTTCAATTTCGGTTTTAACGTTTAAGCAGTTCCAGTTATTAAAGAAAAAATTTTAGAAAAGCTCGCCGCTTAGCAGCAGTGATGCGTTGTAATAAATTGAGGGAATGCGATGTAAATTAAGAAGAAAAATATTGTAATAAAGAACCGCCGCAATATGGGATTAATTGTCGATACCGCCAAAATCAAGGGACCCCCAGAATCAGAAGTAGCAGCAATTGGGAGGGTAGACTTTTCTGGAAACGAACGGACGTTGTTGTCTTGAGTTAAGAGTCCCGATAAATCACGAAAGTGAAACAGCTGAGCATCGCAATAAGGCATGGAGCCGTGTAGTAAATGCCAAAAACAAATCAAATAAACAACTATATATAGTAACAATATGTATGCATATTGAATTAAAACTTCAAAATGCAAAAAATATTTATTTTTCATATAAATATGTGATTAAATGAGATAAACGTGTAAAATAATTTGTATTATAAATAACATAATTGACATAGATAAAGTAAATATATTACTATCTTTGTGGTACATATTTCATTTCTTATGTAAATTAACCCTAAACATAACACAAGTAGTTTTTATATATAAATGTCGGATTTCTGAATTTTTGTTCATCCGTGATTTCATATAGGAGCTAAAGGTAATGCTTATATTCCGAATGAATAAACTGATATAATAATTATGGTACTATTTTCAAGTATTTTAGCCTTTTCACTCATTTCAAAATATAAAAACAACCAATGGGATATAAACATGTTTATTATATCTTAGTTATGTGTAGATAATAATTAATCTTATTCAAATCAAAATAATAATTACTAAATACATGTTTTGTGTACGTTACTACCATACACGTTTTCATTCCAAAGAGTAATCATTGCGCTCATTCGAAAAAAAAAAAATACGTTTTTAAAACAATGGATTATTTTTTAAAATACTTGAACAATCGAATGAAAAAAAAAATAATTCAATAATATATTTTCCATTCGATTATCCCAACGCTAATTTTAACCATGCACATTGTTACATATACAAGGAAACTCAAAAAGCAGCATTGTATTACATTGTGCATAGTCATGCTTTCTTACGTCGACTTAGAGAATTCTTCATTTCCCATCTTTGTTTGTAAAGACACACATGCATCTGGTGGGACTCGGCGAGGAAATCATTTTTCTCCAGACAGCTATAAACGGGACGGGAAAGCACCTCTCTCTCCTTCGCTACTTGCTATTCTTGAGATCTCTTGGTAACGTCGTCCCGCACTACCGTAGCTAAAGGACTATGCAGAAGGAGCCCTCCAAATCCCAAAAGACCTCCAGATTTTTGTTTGGTATTCTTCTGGTGGGTGTGGAAGAGCGTAGATAAAGGAGAAAAAGAAGAATATGTTTTTCTTCTTCAGTGTTTTGTATCTGCTCGTGCATGACAATCGCCTCTTATTCTTGTGGCTTCATTTCAGTTATGTATGTTCTTCTGCAAAGTGAACGGAAGCGGTGTGAGCAATGTTAATTTAATAAAGTTGTTTAATTAACATATTATGACATTAATCATAATCACAAATTCATGATTAGAACTCAGGGCTTACTCCAATTTTCTAAAATACCTACTTTTTGGAACCAATGTGTATGTGTTTTTCCTTCCATATTTCAAAATGTATTAAGTCATTAGTAGTTCATCGATTGGCACTCGTACAGAAGTTTTAGTATCGTTATGGAATATGTAATGTTAAAGCAAGTTAATTTTAAATGTTTTGGTCTTTTTAACTATAGTTAGTTTGGCTATAGCAAAGGTAAATGGAACATCTTCACATATGTACTAATTTTAAGGAAAATGATATAACAACAGGCCTAAATGCCAGTTTTGGTTAATTAGCATATACTGCAGCCTCTTTTAACTTCATAAAATTGCCAATGAATATAACTTTAATATATCCAAAAATAAAACTAAGCCTATAGTTTTCCAAGGAAATTACCCAAGATGCAAGTTTGTAATAAACAACAAGATTAGCTGAAAAAGTAAATAGCTTTAAAAATTTTGGCTGGTCAGTTTTGTACATTGAATAAGTTGACATTGAAAATAAAATTATAAACGTTTCAAAGATTCAGAGAATATTAATAAATAAATCAGAAAGGATACAATAATAAGACTCCATAAGACAACAAACAGTTACAAGGTTTTATGAACAAACAATATTAGCAGTAACAAGACAAGACAGGTTCAGAATTGAAGATATACGAAGTCAGCGAAAATTTATAACCATTGGACAAACAGAATATTATCGACACAGAACAAGTGGAGAGTAATGTCTGATTAAAAACAAATTCTATCTTACATCCCAAAAGTAAAACGAAAAATTGCAGGGCCAAAGAAAAGACAACTGAACCAATAAAAATTTGTAGTTTGCAAAGCATTAAAAGGCCAGAAGTAGAAGTTTATATTCATTGCCAAATAGTTCATTTTGTTTGCAATAGAATTTAATTAAAATATTTATTTAATAAAGTAATTTATTTTGACACAACTTAATAGTAATAAAGCAGTACGTTAGTTTCACCTTGTTAGCAAAACCGCTATATAGGATATGGAATATATACTGAATATTACAGAAATTTAAATTCTAATTCAGATGTTGAACTAAAATTCGTGTTTATGGCATTCATGGTTTCAGATTTCTGTGCGTTTTAGAAATGGTATGCATGAAAGCCTGCGTCGTTGTTTGAACCCTGGACTAATCTTAAATGAAGCAGTTAATAACCTATACCCCAGTAAATTATGCCACGGAACGGGATTCTTAATTAAAATGTAATGCTGAAGTACATTAAACTTTTTTCTAACTATCCCGTGTAATTTTCTGGTGTCATATTCTTTATTTTTTCTAAAGGTGGTCTATCATCAACCACCATTAAAATGTATACGAACAGAAATACTTGTAGAATTCATGTAGCAGATAACACTCAAATATACATGTAAAACGCTTGGGTGCTTTAGATAAAAAAAATAAGATGTACATGTTTTCTAAACATAATTTCGGCTATTTCTTATGATGTCAAAGGGGCAAACATGTAGCACCATTAGTTACTACGATGAAAAACTTGGGCTTTTTACTGCATGTCGTGCCTGACGCATCGTCAAATCTGGAACGCGGCCCTTGTTAAAGGGGATCTCCATTTGTAAGAGCGTCATTTTTAAGTGACATGGAACACGCCCTTTGGCGAGGTTGTCAGATAAATGTCTCTATTCTGTAAGCTGTTCCTTTTACGGCTATTCATATTAATCTTGTTTTTATTTTTGTTGTATTATTATTATTATTTCTGATCTGCACATTTAATGTTGAATACGGTAAGCGATTCACTTTGTCAAATCATCTTTAGGCCACGCTTAAAAAAGTACACACAGAATTATGGTAATGGTGTTAGTGATGGGACAATTAGAGGAAGTTTCCTCCAGACCGCCGCTTCGGTTAGTGCGGATTGATAGAAATGGTAATAAGGCTTCCGTAGACACATTAAATCAATTCTCCTCGAATCTAAGTGAATACATTATAGAGAAAATTAGAAAGATCCTCAACAGCAAATTGTTCCTCACTTTATTATTTCCAACCAATGAATATTAATGAGAAATACTTCCAGTGCTTTCTTGGCAAAGTATACCTCACGCCACATCGTTGTTCTTCTTTGAAGTTTGTGTTGTTAGAGGGATGAACGTTCTTCAAGCTACGCCAGTGCCAGATTCCAATTTGTCTGCCAAATTTAGTACCTTATTGGTATCAGCGATTCTGTGGAACAGCGATAAAAGAAACTGCTGTAAGAAACACAAAAATGCATAAGAAGTCCCATTGCATTGCATTAACATATAAAATATACCTCTTCCTGTACACGAAGATGGAGCAGGATAACTTAGTTATTCTGGCTTTATATCCAGTTTTTTCTGTAATTAATAAGAGCTATTGTGTGTTTGTAGAAACCCCGGGTTAGTAACTGGGGTGTGAAAGAAATCCTTCAGTCCATTTGTACAAATTGTGCATTATAACATCCTTACAGTAAAGTTACATTTGAATGTCAAAGGCATTGTAAGAAGGCATAATCGTGTTTTATTTACATTGTATTCATTACTTTATTATTTCATACATAATTTAAATGATCATGCTTATATCTATTATAAGTGCGAATTAAATACTGGCACAATATTATACTGAGTAGACATAAAAATGTAGTACATTGTATTATCAAATAGATCAATTGACAATGTTTTTAATTACACCTTCCTCAATTTGCGTACCTATGGTCACACGGCATACATCTAACCGATAGTTCAATTGCAGCATATCGGTGATGATTGACGCCACGTTCCGAGTAATGTTGCGAAGGTCCGTGAAATCTCGGGCAAATTCATCACATTGTGTGACTTTGATGCCAAATTGCAGTACACATAAATTTTTAAAGCGAGATCGCAATTAGAATTATACGAATGAAGTTAAGAGACTCAATTACTATATCTTGATAATATAGATGAGTTCATTTGAGCTTTAACATTCATTAAAATTAACATTCATAATCGATTTAGCATTGTATTGTCATTACTAAGCATTAGAAATTATAGCGAAAAGAGCTACTCATTTTATATTCTTCTTTAATTGACACAATTATTAAGTAATTTAATATAGCGCATAAATATGATAATTTGTAGTTTATGGTTAGAAAATCCTATAATAAATGAATTGATATGTCTTGTACAAACAAGAATTTTAGATTTTTAAATTTTAAGTAGAAAAAGGATTCTGTAAAAGAACATGGTAGATGTAAATATTTAGGGTAACAAAATGGAAGAATGGTAAATTTGGTAAGGATGGAAAACAAGATGATGGTATTAAAATTGAAAGTCGATCACCGATTAATACATAAATGGAATATTAAGAATAAATTGAAAACAAAAAGAACTACATATTATATACATTCATATGTATGCATTTTATGTATGCAGCCGCATTTTTGCATAAAGTGCGAAGTTTAAATGTCACTTGTTAACGTTTCCTTTCTACTTTGTTATTATTTTAATTTCTTTTTATTTTTTAATTAATATATTACTCCTTCTTTCCCTCCCCCAAGCACTTTTCTTCTTGATTCTTGTTTTATTTGTTTCCACGCATTACGGCTACCTTCGAGATTCAATATTTATTACTTTAATACCTTCACTTGTAACATAAATATTGCTTTTTAAGTATTTTATCTGTGTTTGCTTCTCTAATTCGTGTTATTTTAGCTACATTATTCCAAGGGTTACTTTATTTTTTATTCTTATTGCATTCATATATATATATTAAGCAAGAATTATTGATAAAATATACCACTGCAAAAGTATAACAAAGTGTACCATTATAAATATAATATATAGTCTTTTTTAGATGTTACAGAGCAATAGACATCTTTAGAAAGATATCCCTTGTAATTTGCTTTATTCGATTTATATTTAGATGAATTTATTATGCACCAATTAATTCACACAAAACAAATCCTAGATTATAGGAGATTACTGTTTAAAACAAGTTTATTTATCGACATTCAGATAACCTTATAAAATACAGAAACTGCTGTTGATACGGTATGATTTGAAATAATACCGTATTGCAAATAGGACATTATGATGGCAAAATAAATGTAAACATACTAAAATTTTGGCTTTATGGGCGCAGATCATCTGAAAAAAATAATCTAAATGACGATAACATAGAATGGATGAAATGTTTAGCTCGTTTTTACATCATTATCTAATGGCTTACATTTAAAATTAAATACAATTATAAAACTCTCAGAAATAAAAGAAAAATGAAATGGAAAGTTTTTTTAAAAAAGCGTACATTCTATTTGTATCAAAACACTATTATATACAATATTTTACGGAAAACTCCCGTTAAGTAAATGATTTTAAGAGTTTTTTCTTCTCTCCACAACGATCCTACTCTAAAGTACAATATTTACAAAATAAGACAAACGGAGCTTTTGCTCATAAGGTATCTATCCTTTTGGGAATTTTTATAACGATCTCGTATAAGACAGTATCGTTTTAGTAATAATAAAACGATCCGACGTAAAACATCAATCACCCTGTCAAACCCAGCGTTGCATCGCAGCACTTAATCATGATTTAGTCATGGCATTTTCAACCATCATTTAAATCGATTACGTAACTCCAGCCCAATAAGGTTCATTTAGCGAAGTAGTTGATGCGATGTAACTGGGAGGAAGGTTTCTAAAATTACTAAACTCTTTACCTCTCAAAGTGAATACTTGGATTAAGTTACCCAGTTCGTAACAAATAAAGTTCTGTCATATTCATTTTTTAGCATTATCCGTTGTAGTGCACAATAGAGGAACTGTATGCCATTTGAAGCCCTAATGATAAAACAGTAAAACATTACTTATATATAAAGAACAAGGCAGTGTATAATTTTATGTTTGCAATAATACGTTATATAGATGGCTGTATTTGCTAAATTACAACTTTTCCTTTTTAACAATTTCTTGAATTTAAGATATAATATCCTGTTACAATATAAGCGTTTAAGTTTACATTCTTTTAGTCTTCTCGTAGATGTTTTATTTATCCGCATACGTTTTCAAGCCTTTGTAAAGATGTACATTTTATTTAATAACCTTCAATATTGAGATTTGCTGTAAATTGTCTGAAATATTTTTTGTTATTTCGAGTTAAAATGATGATTAAGCGTCACCTAAGTTAATGGCAAGATGTGAAGGCGGGAGTCCCATAAGACTCGGTGTTGGGACCTCTTCTTTTCCCAGTTTATATAAATAATATTCCATATTTAATAAATAAGGTAAACATCACCTTTACCTTTATGACAGCAATACTAGTATAACTAGTATATACTAGTATACTAGTATAACAGAAATCTAGCAAGATTTAACAAAAACCTCCTTTCATTATTATCTTTGACAATAAAGCTTGAACTTAAACTGAATCCAGGAAAGCCAGACAGTGAATATATTTGGTCATCAGGGTTTGTCAAATACCTTAAACCTACAACATTTATCTCAACTAAATAGTATCTCCAGCAATCTCCTTTATCCTTTACTGAGATCTATAGAAACCTAAATTGAAATATTCACTTTGTAGAAATATACAATAATACATTCTTTAAAGCGACTTAACAATTTCGTTCCATTTTTCCCCAAAATGCCGAGTTAACCCCAGAAATTTCAATGTGTTCATAATCCTTGTATACGTTACATTTAAACATTTGCCAATTTGAATATATAACTCCATTTTCGAATTATTATTCTATCTCCGTCTTAAGGAACAAAGAACTTTACACTCTCACGCCATATTTTATCAGATTCTTCATATCTCTACCCCAAGCTACCTGGCATGTCTTTTTCATGAAGTATCTTCACATCGTAATCTCAATACCAGATCACTTCACTCTTTACTCCGATACCTTTAAACCTAACTGTCTCATATTCTTCCTCTTCCAAGGGTTTTCTTGCTCTTCTTCTTCTCTTGTAAGGTTTCTTACCTTGTAAAAGTCGTGATTATTTTCATTTTATTTTATATTTTTCTTTGTGCTTGGCTACTTACTTGATATGTCTTAGAAGTCTGTTTATAATTGTACTATTATGTATAAAGTTATTCTTGGAATCTTATTTTGATTAATGTATTCGTCAGTGTTTTTGCTAGTGATTACGTACTTATTTTGTAAATAGTAGCTTATAAATTGTGAAAAATGAAATGCTGCGAAACAGATGATTTGCCTAAACTATTAATTATTTAAAAAGCCGCTCAAGCTTGTTCAACATCTCAAACATAACGAAGAAACTAAATGAATGATAATTAGTAAATTTTGATCACTAACTATCATCAGATACCTTAAGATTAATAGTTTTATTAAAACAATTGCACCAACATTAATTTAATAAAAATAAAGCTTTATATAAACCTGCATTTTAAGTTTTTAATTTTTCCTTTTCTGAAAACAGATACACTGCTAGTCTCTAATTAAATCTAATGAGCTTAAACATAATCTTTAAAGTCACTCATCTGAATATATCGCAGTGAGAAACAACCAAAGCAATTTACAATAGATCGTCTCCTTAAGTAACTTTTTGCTATTCTCCCGGTATAGCGCAATTGTGTTAATGTTCTATTCCTCTACCATTTAAAAATGTTCTATTTAAAGATGTATTTTATTGAATCGCTTTCAATAAACTTTTTCATTTTCTGTGAAATATGTTTCGTGTAGCATGACTTCCTGATTCCAACTTGCAGAGGTAATTCAGAGAAACGTTCACTTAAAGATACACACACATCAGGAAGAAACATCAGGAAGAAACAAGATCTTCATGCAAAATTGTTCCTTAACTAAAGGGAATATAGGATACTATAGTAGCTTCTTTTGTAAGGTACTAGCACTACTTTTATTATTCACTCTTCACACTCACAAGCTATCTCACACACTCGTATTATAAGACGTATAATTAGAAACGTTGGAGCTTTCTTCAGTAAATGCCGTTTCGTTTTCATTATCTACTGATTTAACTAATTACCTTTTGCTTTATTGTGTTTATGCGTTGGAGAATATTTATACAAGACATTCGCTAAGAGGTATAAAAAATAAGTGATAGTTTGATGTGTAAATAATAGTTTATTAATATAACTTCTAATATCTGCTTGTAGAAGAAAACCTCTTATATTTTTTATACTGGAAGTGTTGTTTGATTCAATTGTCAAGTTTGAATATTGTTATCATCTCATATCGTTTAATCCTATAATATGTATGCTACATTTCAGGGAAATTCCTTTCTTACTTTGAAAGTATAGTTCACATGTTTCAGTCTTTTAATTAATTTACTAAATTGCAACGCTTCTTAAATTCTTAAAAATGTTTGTTAAATAGATATTAATTAAATATATTCATATTATTTTGTTTATAATGTATAGTTACACATGATACCTGTCTTATAACTATTATTCTGGTTATTAAGACAAAAAATAAAAGAAAATGTCATATCAGTGTAGCGTTTTTCAGAACCTCACTTAAAATACTTGTAATTAAATATTTTATCTGTATGTTTATCTTATTAGTTTCCTAAACACTGGAATTTATTCAACGATTCTGAAATCGTCTGTTATCACTATTTTTACTCCTATCTAATTTTACCTTTGAAGGTCAGTGCGTTTATTTTGACCATTGTAAGACCCATGTTATAATTCTGTGTAATGCATTGCAGCTTATATCGGGTGATGAAAAATGTGAAAATGTCTAGCATAGATGTTAAAATCTTATATGCGGACTCTGGTGATAAACTCAGTGTTTATTGCGATATGACTAGTATTACATTTTATTTCGTTAATCAACTACTTTTGTGTAATTAAAGAAGCTTATTGATTTGTTTATTTGATTTATTTATTTATGGATGCTCTTTAACATCTGAGGTCATCAGCGTCCCATTCAACTAAGGGCGTGAAACGGCCGACAAATTTTGCTCAGAGGCCTCTCTTTCAGGCTTGAGGTTCTTTTTCGTGCCTTAAATGTACGACACAGGACCCACGGCTTTACTTCCCTTCCGAAGGAAGCCATACTTAGGATTTTTACGCCCGAAAAAAAATCCATCGGTCCTGTCCGGGTTCGAACCCGCAATTAAAGAAGCAACAAGTAAATTTAAGTACTATGGTTCCGATAGAGAGTCGAAATGAAGATTGCAGCACAGACTCGGATGTGTCACAGGTCAATGAAAGATAAATAATATTTTCTAATATTTGAGAAGGAGAAAACCTAGTTAACAATTTATTTAAATAAAGCATTATATTTATTCTGATACATTGCGTATATTGCCAAAAATAAACTAATTAAAAGTGTAGTCATTTATCTGAAATATCATTAATAATCATATTTCTAATATTCGTTGTTTTACAATCATAGAACTTTTAAATGGAGGCTTTACTTTTACGTCAATTGAAATATTTCTCTCTGAAGTTTCATTTTATTTGTTTTAATTATTATTTCATTATCATCACATAAATAAATTTGTATTTAGAGGTCTACTACTGTGTTGTATTTCCGTACTGAAATGTAAAATAGATGGAGATAAACTGCACCCTTCTTACATTTTGGGTTGATTTTTAACTTTGTAAAAATATGACTATAGCAGTGACTATGACCAATTCTACAAGCACAAGTTTAAATGCATTATGAAACACAAATTGGAAGTAAAAGTACGCTTTTTGTTGCTAATATGACTCCTCATTTCTGAGTGACAAAGAATAACGTGGTTCGAACTCATCTACAATTGCATTAGAACATGTCTTGCTGACATGAGCGTTCTATTCTCTTCATTAGCGTTTAATATTCAGGCATGTGTTTTGATTCTAATGCAGGACAACAGTAAACAATCCTGATTCACTGTTGAGAGGTAGTAGTAGGCAAACTTGTTAAGCGACTATTACATATTTTGTCCTGGGGCTTTGAGGAAACCGAAATAAAATAAAAAAACCGTTGAAAACTGAAAATTATCGGATAGGTAGGGGGAAGTATCTATGGGCAAGGTGACCTAAAGAAGATGAGAGCATCGCTGCTAGAAAAGAAATAAGAGCAAGAGAAGCACAGGACGAAGTTTGTGAAACAGAAAGGAAGAAGAATGTATGTGCTCTCATCTTGGTTAGCCTTGCCACGAGGCATAGGGAGGCCAACCAACCCACAATCCTTGGCTTTTGGCTAATGCTGGAGCATGAGAAGTAGGGATGCTAAGCCTACCCACGAAAACTCGGAAGTTTCCAAAATGTTTCTAGAAGTTTCAACATTATATAGCTAAACGTAAACAACTTCTGTAAAATAACTTTATTTTTAATTAAATAGAGTGGAGAGCAACCACTTTAAGGTTTTACCTAGAAAATATAAACAAATTGAATCACATGGGACACCATGTTAGAGACTCTACAGAAAAACAAAATCAACACTTCAGTGCATATTGCTGGTAAATACGGCACAAACAACTTAATTTTTTCACGATCGTGGTGAGTGAATTTATCTTGAAAGCTCAGATCCTTGAGTAATATTAATTGGGATATTTCAGGAATAAAATAATAATTTAAATATAATTCCCCTAAACTTGGCTTATAAAATTGTAATAATTGCCTTTTCGTATCATGAATATTTGATGTTTTCAAGCCATTTTGCCACAGACAAATGTCGACTGTCAGTAATGCCATTAGAGAAGAGCTAAATACCCAAATACCAAATACTTTTTCATGAATAGAATAAGAATAAAAATAATATGTATTTGAAATTTGCGCATGGAATATTAACAACTGTATAAAATGTCATACATACTTATGAATACCTTATCTGTTCAGAAACCGTGAGGCTGAAATAGAAAAAAGTAGACTATTATAACCGCTATCGTTCGATTTATTAATAACAACTGACAAAAATAAAACGGAGATAATATTTTTCCATTCTGAACAATGTGTTTGTTAAATGTATGGTTCGGTTGCTTAGGTAAGTATTGTTACATAGTTTACAAAATGATTTCGTCACCAAAATGCTTTGAAGAACCTTCCATTTTGCATTATCATTGTCGATAGTTGATGGTTTTATTGCTATCAATACCTTGACACCACTTGCTAGCAAAAGCGGTCAGTGATGCGTGCTCAGGAATTATAGTGGGGGGTATAGAGTTGGCTGCACTGGTCAGAAGACAAATGCACTACGCGCGGTAAAGGAATTCATAAATTTTTACGATAATTTCACTGCGATATAAGGCTGTGATTTGTCAAAATACAAAATGTTATTTCATCAGTCGATTTTATGGCGGCGTCACATAAGTGAAACAGGCGCCATAATTCAATTCAGTACATAAAAATATATATAACAAGAAATCATAGTCATTGTTATTTTGTTAAGATATGATTGAAGGATACAAAGAAAAAATTGTAAAAATAAAATTGTTCTTTCTTTAAAAGTAAAAATTGAATTGTAAATATTTTTGAAAAAAACACGAGTAGATAAAAACAAAATTCAATTCTTTAATCGTTTTAAAAGTTGCGCACTTTATTTATAAATTTTGGTCACTCTCTGGTAGGCGCTTAGTAGTTCAGACGTACTTATTTTAAAAATCTAAACAAAAACTTACCTTATAAAAGATGCTGGAACTGGCACTGTATCGGAAATGCGCATTCTGATTCGCTCAATTAAGTCAGATGATCATAATGTGCTAATACTTTCCGTACATTCCTTAACTCCTTCGTTCTTTTGTGCTAGTTCACAGCGTGCTTTTGTAGCAAATGCTTTCTTTTATTAAAACTTTTTTTTCCCTTTTTTACTGAACCAGTACATTCCAAATTTGTGCACAATATCGTGAATTGCAATCGTGTAGGGAACAGGTGATCAAAAAGGTTTAAATAAACTCCGCGCACATCGTAATTAAAGTAATGTTTACACACAAACAAGGATTACTCTAAAGAACTAACCACTTTGGCGAATATATGTATACTGCCGTGATATCGGTTGAGAACAGGTTCAGAAATTGACGTTTAAGGACATGACAAAGAGGAGGAAGAGGTGTTAAAGTGTAGACACCGCTAGCAATCGAGAAGTGTTTTTTTTTATTAATTTATTTATGGACGCTCTTTAACATCTCAGGTCATCAGCGTCCCATTCAACTCAGGGCGTGAAACGGCCGACAAATTTTGCTCAGAGACCTTTCTTTCAGGCTTGAGGTTCTTTTTCGTGCCGTAAATGTACGACACGCGAGCCACGGCTTTACTTCCCTTCCGAAGGAAGTCATACTTAGGATTTTTGCGCCCGAAAAAAATCCATCGATCCTGGCCGAGTCGAGAAGTGAGATTGCATGAGCGGACAAACTTAATAACTTCTAAATTCAAAATGTTATTTTTGTAATGTATGCAATTTTTCTCTTATGCTATTGACTCATTGAGTTCTAATAAACTTATGATTTTTAAATAGTTAATACTTGTTTATTTGAGCAACCAAATTATATATACTATTTTATGAATTTGGGAAATAAAAGTGGTCGTTTTACGCGTGACTGTAAGATTTTTCTTTATAAAAATATATTTACATTAAATAACTTCCAATTTATTGAGAAAAATATACGAAAAGGTTTTAACTAATCTGGGACCGAATTAATATTTATTATTGTAATTACAATGCTTTTCTAAAGAGAGAAGATTTTACTTTATTAATACTTTGTAGCAATTTAACGCTTTTTAGAATACTTTTATTCATAGAATATTCACACATCAAGGAATGAATTCCCTTATAAAAATGAATGAAAAAGAAGTAAAAAAGAGAAAGGAAGCTATAATGTCTATTGTTAATAATCGTCCATATACTGAGATTCAGATGTACCTCTGTTATATGTTGCAATATTCCGGCAGCGTGTGAAATGAGTTTGCCAGCAGATCCATGTCTCACCTGGGCTGTTTGAGCGTGTCAATGGTGTGGTGCCCGCAGGCGGGCATTCAGGCGTAGGGGGAACATTTTGAGTACCTCTTGTAGAGTGAGGTATCACTGCTGCTACACAGGCAGGGTTGCAGTTAAATGTGGCAATTAACACCCCAGCAACCTTAGAAATGTTTGTTTCTAGGAAAGTACTCAAATAGTATATATACCCATACTGTTGTTCTTTTATTTTATTTTATTTCGAGATGAACCATATATGTTATAGTTACGCCGTAAATCTTAAATAAAGCTGCTATTGTAACATCGAAAAGTTAATAGTCTTTGGTTATTATTCCACTAATATTTGACAACTTGAAATCTTCCTGAAGTAATAAAATTAAATAGTTTTTAACCAGTTGCATATATTACGAGGTTTTAAGGAAAATTCATAATTTAGATAATATTGTTCCCGTAATTTTTAACACAAGTAAACTATAACGAAACATTAAAGTAAATAAAAATTTATATTAACTAATCCTATATTGCATCATGATCACTATTGATTTCCTGAACTTTGATATCCAAACATTTGTTCCATTCTTAAAATCCTGGCGTTTGGTTCCCCTTGAGGGCCATTTCAAAACAAGTGCCTGAACATACTGAAAAAAAAAAGTGTAGCCTTTAGCTTCATAGGGCAAATACTGTTATTAAAAAATAAGACGACCTATAAATCATATCCTTAACATTTTACATGTAGTGTTAAGCATTATTTATTTTATAGAATTAGCTTGATTTAAAATGTAATTCATACATTAATTTGGCCTAATTATCTAAAACGTTACATTAGCCTTGCTAACAAAGTTTCTATGTAAGATATCAAAGTGTACGCTATATTTTGAAATTAGAACACTTTGTTTAGGTTTTGTAAAAAAGGTACTATTTTAGAAATACCTTTATTATGGTGCTTTGTTTTGCCAGTCTATTTATTATCTAACATAAAATATAAAACATTTCAATTTTAATCCATGATGTACCTATGCTGGATTTTAAAATTCAAGATTAATCCACTTCGTCACCGTGTGCTTTTTTAAATTATTTACACCCATTTTTTATAAATTGGGAAGGGAATTCTTTGTGTTGCAAAGAAATCATTCCTGGCCTAAGCTTAGGATACTTCTTCGACTTTTACAATGGTAGTTAAGGACCGAAGAAAACCTAGAAAAAGGCTATCAGGGAGGATGATCCTAAAGGGAACCGAACCCCAGATTTCCAGGTTACGAGTCCTTGCCTTAGCAACTTCAGTCACCCGTGCTGAGATGGGAATGTGAGAAATAACAAATTATAGTACCTACGTTTCTAACATGTAACATTAGATTTCCATTCCAATTAATACCCTCGTTCTGTAATGGAATGATATATAGAATTATTCATCCGTTATCTTCGAAATTGTTTTCAATTGTGTTTCGACCTGTTTTTGAGCATTGTTGAGATAGCTTGTTTAATTGAATAAATTTTAAACATTTACCCAGAGTAAAATTACTCTACTCAAGACTTAATAGTGTAAAAAAGCAAAATAATGAATTTCGGTCGGTCAAATAAACATAAACTATAATTTAAATGTTGTCCCACAATGGCGCAAATTATAACTGCCTTGAAATAACTTTAATTTTTGAATTACATAAACAATATTGGAGTTTACATTCCTCTCACTTTTTCAATTATATAATAGATATTAATAAATGAAAATATTTTGAAGATATTAAATTTTGGTTCAGTTTTTTTCTCGTTCTACATATTTTTTTCTGAATAAAATTCTGAACATATAACAAAGTCCATGACGAATATTTTACTCCACAATAAGTGATATTAATTTTTTTTTCCTCCTTAGTATAACTTCAGCTTCATTTTTAACGCATAAATAAGTTTATGCATAGGTGGGGTAAGTTATCTAAATAGCCAAGATGATCTCAGCGTCTTCTGAGAAAGCATTCCTGTCCTATCCTATCCACGAGCCTTTTATAGTCAAATAACAGGAGAAGATGCTATACTTTTCCGCGCATCTGTATTGCTAATGGAAGAGTACCTACATAATTTCATATCCGCGATCTTTTGACTTGGTGGTGTTACGGTGAGGGGAGGCGGGTGCGTGGGTTTTGGAGACCGCCTTATAAAACATTGTTTTAAGCAGGAGTGGCAACCTGATCGCAAGGTTAGTGTAAATAAGGAACTGTTTGACGTAATGTTGTTACACCCACGTAATACACAAGGCAGAAACCTACCAGATCCAAGCCGGCCAGTATGTGAGTGCGTGCCGGGCCTTGGGACTTGGAGGGGGTGCTTTGGTTTCCCTCCCTTGACTCCCAAAATCGATAAATTACTTGCGGTGCGTTGCACGCTACGTTCTGCCCTGAGCTGCACCCGCCGCAGCTTCTCCGGTGCGACTAATTACACAGGCCAAAAAGAAAACGCAAAGCAAGGCAAGGAAAAAAAAAAGTGACACTACAAAGTCGAGAATGCTAGTGAGTGTTTTATTTCATAGTAAATTTGTTGCAAAACTTGTCATATCTCTTTGAACAAATTTATTCCTTAATTTTAGTGCCTTTATTTGAACTTTTAAGAGGTGTATGCAGAATACAGGTACATTATTGCTTAAAGGTGTTTCTTGCTCTAAGAAATATTTCATAGAAAATAATTAGCTTTAATATGCTTAGAGGTTTTATAATAGACTTTTATTTGGCCAATTCATTTATTTAACATTAGCAAATTAAAATTGGGTACTTTAAGACAAGTAAAAATCAAAACGTTTATTGCTTCAGTTTGCTCAAGTACTTTGTTCGCACAGGAAACTGCATATTTTGCTTAATATTTTAGTTAAAAGTACCTTTTCTGTTCCAAAACCTTTATGCACAGCCCTACAAATTCTACTCTAGACAACGTCTCATCTTGGACTGTCTAGTCTCTCTCATATTCCAGATGTATGCTGTATCTTCTGACGTTCTAATTCAATAAGCTAGAGAGGAATTTCATTACTGTTAATTCTCTTGAATATGCAAGGTCCCATAAGTAAAGCTTCAGTTATTTGAGAACCGTTTATTTAGAATGTTGCTAGCAGTAAAACAAAAAATGAGATGGTGATTCGTCATGCATAAACCACAGTTGTTGAATTAAGACTGCGACTTTCATCAGGAGAAAATTTAAATGTTAAACCAAACACGCACAGTATTTTTCAAGTAAAAATGAAAGGTTCGATCAATCTGTCAACTGCATTTCAGATCATATTATACTATCTTGGTATCCAATTTCCTTCGACCCAATGATGGGCATCGCGAAAGTTGTACACTCCATTTCCATAAATATCAGAAGAATGTATTGCTTCTTACCACACATCTGTAGTAATCATGTTCAAAACACTTTGACCATTTGAGCTTCCCTAACACTAGGTTACATTGCGCATTTTTGAAATAAAAGTATCTGGTAAAAAGATCAGTGAAAGTGTTTAGCTATTAAAAGGATGTTAGATGTACCTCATGTGGGGCTAGGTAAGTTTCAAAGTGTTTCAACAATAACTGAAATATGGTTTTAGTCACGTGCATCCTTGGAAACAGTACTTCTTAATTGAAAAAGAAAAGAACACCTGCGTGGTCCCTTATTTTGCTTACTCTATTGGCACGAATAGCTAAGGAGAGATAAGGTGCAACATCATTACTCTGGAAAGCGAAATGTAATTATGCAAATTCAACCTACAATTCTGATATATGATCGATGCAAAAAGTACTGATCCGGAAACCTTGAGACTAGCATACTGGTGCCGCGGGCCAGGGATTAAAGGATCTTCGATTCGATACTAGTAGAGGGAAATCTAGATATGCCATTTCGAAAGGTTAGATGGCCTAGTTTCCAGTAGTCGAGACAAACTTGTTCAACAATAGTTTGTGATGATCAAATATTAATGCTTAAATCAGACTGCAATTTAGCTATAACTTCCAAGTGCTCATGATTAAGGGCAATTAATTTAGATAGAGGTGCGAATTAGGTGTTAGTGTATCCTGTTATTCCTTGTCGTGATATCATTGACTTTAGATACATTATATGTTTTTGCTTAATTTTATGATGTGTTTTTTTAAGTCCGATCATTTACAATTAAATACGTTACTACTCAAAAGTTTTTGATCACTCTTTGTTTCCGTAGTATTCAGCCAAAGCTGATTATTAAACATAAAAACAGATAGAAGCATTAAGCAATATGCTACGTTTCTAAAGATTTTAGGATGAAACTTTAATGTTTCCTATAGAGGATATTTCCTCAAAGTTGTTTTTGAACACGGAGCTTACAATGTAGTAGATTGCGTCCACTAAATAGATTAGGCAGTCAGAAGTCGTTTAGTGCTTCGTAAGAAATAAGTTTGACAACCTGGTGCGTACAATATAAATATTGATATGGTAAAAGAAGGTAGTTTTTAATAGAAAAGCATGCTGCAATTATCATTTTACGCAAGTAGATCATACCATGCGTGAAACAGCAAAACAAAAACATGTTTCCTTTAGAAGTGTTCATTATACTTTTAACACGTGTGTAGCTATTGAAAGTAGCATGGATGGACATCGCAAGGAGAGGCCTGAGTGACTTCAAAAAGTAAAGAAAAATGTTTCATACTAAGTAGTAAATGTGACCGCTTCAAAACAGCAGCAGACGTGAGCCTCTCGTCAATAAAGAGATGACTTAGGAAACACATCTTAAAGGATGTATTGCAGCAAAGGAAGGACTGCCGATAAGAAGAAAAGATTCTATTGGGACAAACGAGCTCCTAATCAATGGAAAAATGTGTTATTTACTGATGGATCAAAGTGTGAGGTATTTGGCATAAAACGCCGCAAGCCTGTTGGATCTGATGGAGAATGCCATGACACCTCAGTACGTGTACCTTACAGTGAAGCATGAGGAGGAATTCGATGATATCCTCGGGTTGTTTGGAGGCAACAAGACAGATGGTATTGTCAATATATCAAAATCATCCGAGTCATACAAACTCATATGGCATGCGTTTAATTAGCAAGAGTTTCACAGTGCAAATATTCTTCGCTATGCAGAAAATATGTTGAAGATTATAAAAGAAAACGGTGACCTCCACAAAGACCAGACCACAACTTTACTGAACTTCTTTAGCATTGTTTGAATTCACAGAAAGAAACCCTTGAAAAAAATGTAAATTCACAATGGAGACATTTGCAAAAGGAATGGAATTGACATTTCCGAAGATACCCCGACACACTTAGGTAGAGACGACGTCTAGAGTATACAAAGCGTGATCAAAACAAGGGAAGGTTACTTGAGGAAAGCAAAATCTAAAGTATATTATTTATTTCCATTAAATATCTGTTTAAGAATAACTTACGTTTTTGAATCCATTTTTCCTCTGAATTTTAAATACTAATATCATAAAGCCTTTAAGCGTAGAGCAGAATTTCCGGCGATCTGTGCCCATAAATTTGAACAGTAAATATTTGCGCACAATATATTTTTCTTCCAATATGAGGAAAAACAGATAAATTTTCCTATAGATATTTCCCAACAACTTAAATATGAATAAGCAGAAAATGTTAAGTAATAATTTTAGATATTATAATTTCCCACTTAATAAGACGAATTGTTGCTTAAATTACCAGGCTTAAGTTATGTGTAATATGAAACAAAAAAAAAAGCATTCTTCTGTATGTCAATGCAATAAAAAGTTTGTTTTATACTACTCACAAAAATAGTGTTTCAAAGAAGTATATGTCAGTATGCATTAGATAGGATAGCAAGAGATGAATGAAACGTGTATTTTAATAAGGAAATATTACTTGAAATATTAATACCTACTGTTTATTATCGGTCTGTGAATAAATATAGAATAATTTGGAACACGTAAAGCTGAAGTTATTTTTTTATAATTTTACTCAAAGCCCTATTTTGTGCCTATTGACTAAAGTAGCTGTCCAAATTTCTTTGTACAGTTTAATATTACACATTGTAATATGTTTGTCATGTGTAAACAGATCTCTTGTTTCTATTTTATTTATAAAAATCCGCAACTTCACATTAATTGGGAGTAATCGATGCACGCCTTTTGTTGTAGAATTATAGAAGTTATCCACTAATTTAGAATTACACATTTTGTGTTTTTTTTTTTCCCCTAAGTTTAATTACCATTTTCATTATTCTGTCTTTTGTCGTATTTGGTTCTTCGTATTTAGAATCATTCTAATAATTAAGAACTTCCATAAATATTTAACTTTCCAGAGGAATATGTGTAAGTGAAATTAATTCATGGTTCATTGTTTAGTTCAGAAAAGCTGCACAGGATGCATAGAGAGCGCCAAAAATTCTGATGATATTGCATGGGTTTACCACATCGGAAATGAGGTGGTCAGGTTTGCACTGAACTAGGTCATCTCCCCACCAAATTACCATCTAGCGCTTTTTCCCTTACACACAGAATTTTGCGTTAACGGCACTGATTGATAGAAATCGGGTGCATGCAGTTTCGACCTTCTCATCAGGGCATCGAACTTGCAGGTTCGGGAATTGTAGTCAACAACGCGGCTAATTAAACTGCTGCAGCCTCGAAATTTGAGTTTTAGTAAATAGAATTCAGTCTTCTACTAGTGAGCCAGCTGGGAAATAAAGAAGTTTATAATTCACACTCAAGTAATCTTATGAAAACGTTTAGACAAAGCATCAGATAATATAATACTGCAGAAAGAGAGAGTTAACTTGAACAAAAATGTGTTACTAAAACTGTTATTTTGGTGGGTTTTTTTTTTTCGCCTCTCCCATTTTATTCTATTAGGATCAAAAGTAGTTTAGGCTGGTGCTGTGTGAAGTGTGACGTTAGCTCTTGCTTTGGAAAGGTTTCTTCCCCGACGCCTGATATGGAAGTGGCCCTTCTAAGGAGGAGGGAGGAGAAGACTCCGCCGGCGTCGGGATATTATCCTGGAAACAATATTAGGGATCCGTAAAGTTCATGCCTCACTGTTCCTGTATCCTGGCCTCCTTCAAGACTTCTTACGATCACAAGATCACGAACTACTTTTATTAAGATCACAACCTTGGTCTCTCTCTCCTATATATCCTTCTTGGTCAAACGGCCTACATAAGTTCCAGAGGTGTTATTTAAAGTTGTGGAGCACCAGTGTGATTTTAAGTACGGTGTACATGGTCTTATCTATTCATTTTACCTTTACTTATCTTTTGCTCTTCCCTTTTCCTCAATAGTTCACGAGCTGTTATTTGGTAAAATATTGGTTTTTCTTTATTGGTATCGCCACGGGTGGCTTGAGCTAAAGCACGGTCTCATGCGCGGGAGGTCTGGAGTTTGATTCCCGCTAGAATCGTCCTTCCTGACTGAGGGTTTTCCAGGTTTTCCTCAGTTATAAATAGCAAATGACGGGAAGATACCGTAAACTTATATCTGCAACTTATAAAAAAGAATTCTTCCCAAATATTTCATTTCATCTCATGTTTCACCATATGTCCATCGCCCGTGATGCCTCAGTAGTAAAAACGGGCGTTAAACACAAAATAAAAAAAAAGTTCTTTATTATTCCGAAAAGGTCGCATTAATGGGCATTGATCGTGTCGACCATGTGGAGTCATTCTCCCTGTGTTATAAACCTCAACCTTCACTTCTAGCTTGATTTGTTTCTGGAATCTCGGGGAAGGTGGTTCGTTTTGGCAGTAGCTTCATCAAATGATTTTGCAAGCTTTGTATTACAATTTAATAATTCTTCGTCAATACCTCTTACCTGATTTTACTTCAAACTTTTGGACCAATCCAGTTTTCATTCATTGGGTTAAGATCTAGATAAATTGTGAATTGTATGTACATTAAATATTTGCAACTATGTGTGTGTGTGTGTGTGTGTACACACACACACACACACACACACGTCTTCTTCCCATAGAAGAACTCTAGTAGTTTGAAATATAGTGATTACAACTCTGTGACTTATCTATTTCTGTTTTTATTATTATTGTTAATTTAGTTACATTGTTTTTCTTATATATATGACAGTTTTGACAGGCATAAAGAAATCTTTCTATTTTGTTTCTTATGACATTCTTTGCCTGGTTTTATTTGTTTAAATTACATTTTCTTGAGAATAGCTACTCTATATCTGACACACTTGCACTTACTTTTATATACTGTGAATTGTTTTAATTGTTTGTAATTCAATAGTAATAATGTAGGAGTTTAATTATTGTGCTTCACTGTATTTATTTTGAAGTGT
This sequence comes from Metallyticus violacea, assembly GCA_030762175.1. Lineage (NCBI taxonomy): Eukaryota > Metazoa > Arthropoda > Insecta > Mantodea > Metallyticidae > Metallyticus > Metallyticus violacea. Next base: position 36,006,843 of record CM060840.1, on the reverse strand, counting down.
GTAATATATCGAATATTTGAAGTTATCTAATTATCTCTTTATATTGTATCAAAAGGGAGAATTTTCTTCAATATTTTCAGGTTTAAATGTGCAATTGTTAAAATAAATCAAAGTTAAAACTATTTAAAACTCTTCTTGCAACCGTTCCTATGCTAAATTCCGGGAGATATCTTTCAGCACGTTTCCAAACGCAAATATATTGCTGTGGCATTAACGGGAGAATGCCAAATTAAACCTGTATGAAATAGTAGAACTGTTAAAAATTTTAATTAATTTTTCATTCGTTTATTTATTTTTAACTTCTTTTCTATGCTCGATTACTTATGGCAAGCACTCTTTCTCAAAATACTAAACTGGTATTCAAACTAGATATATTTGAAATGAGCACAAAACTTTTTCATATCTCATTAAATAATCACAGATTTTAGCTAAGACTGAGATACATTATTGTAAAACATAAAAATGTAATGCAAAAGCCATTTCCCAATAGAAGATAGAGGAGAAAGTTTTACAATATTATTTAAAGAGCATTTTCAAATTATTATGCTTATGTCTTAGTAGCAAAACAAATTGGACTAACATTTAACAAAAACTTATAATACAAGTAAGTAACAAAGTATATCGAACTGGTTTGGCCATAATCACGCTCTTCTGCTAGGTGTGTTTATGTTGCATAAAATCACAAGCATCGCATCGCTAGAGATATCAGCGTAAACTACACTCCTTAAACTAAATAGTCTGTTGGGGCTGAAAAAAAAATGTCATTTAATAGACTTGCTCTTTTATTTCTCATTTGAGAGGGTCTGAAATGTGGAGAAGTACGTTTACGTTTTGTAATATGAAAGATATGATTCTATAATTCAACAGGCAATAAAAGGAAATTAGCCTGTGAACGACTCCCGTGTTGCTCCTAAAACTCTTTCCTTTCGGTCGTTAAACTTGTCTTTCTGATAACGCCGCAAATATTTTACAGTTATTAATCTATCTACAGACCAAGCGCACTCTAGGGACTTCGAGCGTAAAATGAGTAGAAGCCGATTAATTAAAACTTTTTATACCATTAACACGAATTGGAACTCCTCTCCCCATCATTTAGATGTGAATAAAAGTAGAGTAAACACAAGTTAAAGACTGCAAGATATATCTTATATGATATGTATATGCACAAGTTTATGCTTGGTGTATAGCTGAGTTCTGTTGTTTTCACACCAGTGTCTTTTTTGGAACAGTTATTCAAACATATTTAATAAATTAATTTAAAGTTGTATAGATTTAAATTTGAAAAAAGTCATATCTACAGGAAATATCGTTTTTCAAGAATGTTTTTATAGAATGTGCCTTAAACTTTAATTTTTGTAGTTCAGTATAGTCGTTTTTGCACCGATTTCCTTTGTTATAACAATTTGTCATATCAACTTAATAAATTACTTAAAATTAATATATTTAATGCCAAATGTTTAGGATAAATTTCAAGAGTGGTTTTATAGAATGAGCTATAAGCATTATTGTTTTTAAATTTTTAAGCATGAAATTTTAGCTAGACATAGCATTATGAACATTCTTTCATAATCCTTATTTTCAATTTTCTAATATAGCTCCCACCTCTCTAACTTGTTCTAATCACTCAAAAACTTATAGATGCAAATTTTTCAGCTCAATCGGACAACGCTAGGGCACCCTCAAACGCTTTGAATTTAGAGTGTAGTATGTGCAACGATTAATTACGTATGAAAGTGATGTATTCTTCCTTATATCGACCATTTTATTTTTTTCTTCTTAGAGAAAGTTTTGTGGACATCCAAGCAACATTTTACCAAAAACATTCTGAATAAAATTTCCCGAAAATAAATTAGAAATATTTCTGAAATAACATGAGAAATTTAAGAAATAATAGGTTTTTTTTTAGTAATGCTTACAACTTCTATAAGAGAAATAATTTATATTTATAACAATAATTTCTGTGATCAAGAAATTCAAAAATGGTAGAGCAGACATCATTCAGCAGTTCATTGCTACCAGTTATTAAAAGTTATATTCAAATTTCGTCCAAATTTCTCTAAATCTTTTGAAAAGCACCATGTCTGAACCAGAAGTTGCACCCATCAATGAGAGTCGAAACTTCTCCTCAAAACTAACTCAAAATGTGATGACGGCAAGAGAGGTACAAGAAGTCACGATTGAACACTTGTTTTAAATTCGTACCGGCCTCATTTATTCGAAGTGTGTTGCTTCCTTTCGTGTAACAGCAAAGTGCCGAATTTTGTCAGTTATATTCCACTTCTCGGTAAACAACCTTGACTTGCTCTTCTCCTGAGGATGTTGGGATTTCAAGGACTCGAACAATTGCTCCTTGCCTTTACAACACCATATCCTTCCATCCCAATGCAACAATAACAGTAAGCAATCGTTTAGGTTAAATTTGTGTTCAATTTCTGCTTGTATTGCTTCTTTAAATAGTTTCTAAGGTGTTGAAAATCAGTGCCACTTTTACAATGTTTTCAGTTACACGCCGCAAAATGCTGTTTTATTTCTTCGTTAGTCTTCTTTTTTACTGGCATTTTTCACTTCAGTGCTCTTTTTTCTGTCTCTTTTACTTTTTGACCTACACCAACTAAGCAACTTGGTCTTTTCTTTTTTATTTCGCTGAAGAGTTAAGAAAGTATTATCTTTCATATTTTTCATCTGTTCGAAAGCATATGACTGAGCTATGTCAAAGAGATCGTCCATAATTCCCACAAATAGATATCTTTTTTCTTTATCCTTGCCTATAGTTCTAGTCCATTTTTTTTGTAAACCTTTCCATTCACCACAGAGTTTGATGGTGGCCAGTTCTTCTAGTAGGAATTTGTGCTTTTTGCGAAATAACGAAGCTTCTTGAATCACCAATGCTGTCACTTTCCTTTGTTGTAATATTTATAACTCTTACATTGCAGAAAAAAAAAACGGATATGACATGCCGATTTGAAGGTAGTTTGGTTCCGGCGATTTGATTGAAGATGTAGTCAACAAGGGAGACATAAAATCTTTTATTAACTATCTGCCATTTTACAAGTCTAGGAAGAACACGTCACGTTATACCAACATGGGCAGTAGCACAACAGCAGTTCCGAAACAATAATTGAAAAATCATTCATCAAAGACAGAGTATCCTTAGGTAGAAAATAAGTAAATGAAGCATATGATGATGATAGTGATGATGATGATGATGATGATGATGATGATAATAATAATAATAATAATAATAATAATAATAATAATACGTTTATCTAACAATGTTAGAAGAAATGACTTTTCGGGCCAAAATGTCCCGCAGTTGTCCGATTGAGCTGAAAATTTACACAGATGTTTATTTATTTTTGTTGTTTGGAACAAGATAAGAGAGTAGGAAGTAGCACAATTTTAACTTTTTGAAAATTTCCTATAGCTAAGGGCCACCTTACTAATCATAATATAGTATTTTTATTATCTTGTCTATTTTTATAGAAAAGAACAGAGTTCAACATATAAGTAACTGATTGTTACACTCTTACAGAGAGTTGAATATTTTTAATAAAAAGATATGATCGAGTAATGAATATTGATATCTTAGACTTTATATATACAACGGAAAAATTCAAAGGGTTAACACATAATGTTGTTATGTAATTGTATATTTATATCCAGTTTTGTTCAAAACATAGCCATATGTTTGTCAATCTTTATTTTGTTATCTTAATTTTCCACTGTTTATTTAAATTATTTGTAGCATGTATTAGTTGCTTATGCTTTGTTAGTGTCTGGTACTCATTTGTTTTATATAAATATATTTTATTATTATGCACTTTTTAACATGATAATAAAATATTTAAGAAGTTCTTTCTACTGAACGTTCATATTTTGTATCATAACAATCTTTTGTTCTTTACAGTTTCAAAGACTGTGACATGAACATCATGAGGCAGAGGTTTCGTAAGTAAATTGCAAATTGAATTACTTTATCACTCACATTTTTTATGTTTCACATATTAATGAAGTTATACAATTTATTTATATTCTGAACTATGTAAAATGAAGATTAATTTTACCGTATCTTCAAATTGCAATTTGAACTTGGAAGAGCTACCTAAACAAATCAACTATCATTTGTTTGTCTAGTAAATATAATCAAATATTATTTTTTTTTCTTTTGATTTGCTTGTTTTTTCTTACATGTTATTATAAATTATTCAATTTCACATATATACTTATCAATAATATGTATTAAAGTAATAAAGTACAAATTATGACGTTAACTTTAATATCTAACATTATATGCAAATATATTCATTCGAGGATAGGTTTTTCGCAGTGCATTAAATATCATCATACCATGTTTATAGCTTTTCTGGGAGAAGATATTACGACAATTTCCGTATGATAATGGAGCAATGACGCAAAGAGTGGCAAGAGAAATCGGAATACCTGCCACAAACCCCACTAAAGCTCAATGGGACCAAACCCTGGCCGCCTCGGTGGAAGACAAGCAATCTAATCAGTCGGTCACATCACCACCACCAAATATACAATCTATACCATGCTGAATTATGACGTCGTAGATTTTATTCGTATTATTACTTACTTATTGTATTTTTCTGTAACTTTAGGAATTTTATTGACTAAAATCAGTACTTTTAATAATTGTTATTTGTCTTCTTTTGGAGTTTTATTTTGTGCTTTTATATAATATTTTTTCTCTTTTCTCACAAATGCTTATATTTAATATTTTTCTTTTCGTTTTAATATCATCTAGCGAATGTCCAGTAACTCAGAAATTAAATTATTCAGGTAAGGTATTAGTAGTGCTGAGAATACTAAAACATAAAATTAAAAAAAAAAAAGGTCGATAAATGTGATGAAAGTATTTTTCTAGCCACAAATAAAATAATTATATCTTGAATTTTTACGAGATTTTTATTTAATTGATTAAAATAGAAACCCATAAATACTTCTTATAACTACAGAGGGCCTCAGTGAAGTGTGAACCAACTTGCGGTATTTGCCTTATAGGCCAGATTGTCATCTGTGGGTATCGTTGAGGGGGGCTCACATAGCCATGCAACAGTTTCGTTAACTATTTTAAAAACTTTTACTTACCAACTTTATGAACGAAGGTGCTTAACCCATATATATTTTTGGTATATCTAAAAGCCTCTCCATTACTCCTGTTGTTCACTTTGAGTAATTCTGGCCATTTCCTGGAGGACATTTTATTTCAATTCTTCCAGGATATATGGGTTTGTCTTGAACACGATATTTTTTTTTAATTTACACCAGCACCTACACAGGAAGAAGTTAAACAAAATATCCCCCAGGCAATAATTTTTTAAAAAGTTGACGAAAATGAACGGCTAATTTCGGCACCTCTTTTCATAAAGTTGGTGAATAAACCCTTTAAAATAATTAAGGAAACCTTTCTATGACTGTATCGGCACCACTCTACGATGTCCGTAAACGGCAACAAGCGACGTTCTCATCTATGGGCAAAACACCGCAAGTTGGTTTATAGTTCATTGAGCCACTGTGTATTTCTCAACTGTGAACAGCAATTCGTTTAATTTTCTCTTTTTTCTGAAAATGTTTCTGAAATAGAGAAAGAAGGTTTAGGAATTGAACGCTATTTTAATTAGAAAATAAGAAATGTGATTTGGAATTATCACTGATAGATGAGCATATTGCTAATTAAAAATTAAATGCATGAACACTGGGTGGGAATGAATTTATGAATTACTGAATTATTAACTAACAAGGAAATGCTCTTCCATAAATGACTGATTTTAATAATGCTTCCCTTTTATGTTCAGCTCGTACATCTCGTTGCAAGGAAAAATAAAGGGTAGTGTTGTAGGAGAATCATAATCTCACAGTGTTAACATTTCATAAAGTTTTGGTGAGCTATAGATCACCTAACAAAAATATTAATAACAATTCAGAGTAGCTTCTCAGCTTTCACCATGGTAACAGATCGTTTCACGGGTATAAGGGATGTGCAATAAGAAAAATTCAGCAAAATCTCTTCATTAGATGTAGTTAATGTGGCTTACTTAACTTGGCTTGCTATTTACTGAGTAGCACAATTTGCATTTAATGTCCTGAGAGGCTGGGTCATGTGAAAGGTTATGCAATTTCTGTATTTACATTAAACAGAGTTAATTTTGTGTAAACACCGGGCGTAAGATGGATGACTGTAGACAAAATGCTTGCTAGAAAACGTATTTCAGAAGCTTCATAGCTTTAAGTGGCGCTTACCATGAACGTCAGCCAGGCAGAAAATATAGGGGTAAGCTAAGATGCCCCAGTTTCTTCATCTGATAGCAGAATAAGGGCGGGTTTTCCCAACTAAAATTTAAATTATATCCTTGGTATCTGAAACCTCAATGCATGTTTTTTCTCTGTCTTTTGCTTGTTATCGACCTTATTTCCAATAGTGAGGTATTTGTTTCTCGATTTTCTCGAGCGATTATTTCTGGAGCTTTTCGTGACCAAAACTCGGCACTGCAAGGAAAATCCAGAAATATGCAATTTGCGTGTTGTATGTTTGACGATGAGAGGAGGAAGATATTAAATTATCAGTTAAAGCATGGTATAATCTTTTACTGCAGCATTTCTGCCGTTCTGTCTGGATTTACAATCAATGTTAAGGCCGGCTCGAATTGCGATTATTATTATTATTATTATTATTATTATTATTATTATTATTATTATTATTATTATTATTATTATTATTATTTCTCTTTTATTTCACTGTTTCGCATATGTCTATTATAATCTCTAGTATTTTTGGATATGTGAGCTCAAGGTAAATAGATTTAAATTAAAGAAAGACAATATTCAGAAAAGATTGATTGGGAACTGTAAAACTGTGCGACTGTTCAGCTTTTGCACAGCCCAACAGTAAAAATGTCTTTAGATGAAGAATAGCTCAATAGACGCTGTATAGTTCATGGTAAAAGAGCACAAGAGTTTATGCTGACATATTACAAGATTGCATAATAAATCATTTGCTGTTTGCAAATTATCACATTCATTAAGAGAGTTAATGCATGCAAAATATTTCTTATAACTTACAACAGTACGAGGGCTGTTCATTAAGTAATGAACATGATTTTACAGCATAATTTCTCGCGCTAAAATTTAACTTTACAATATTTTGTAACCTGAATGCGTAATGTATATTCTATACTAGTTTCAGTATTGTTACTTACGATTTCCGTCTATGAGAGGTGTGCAAGTTGAGACATATTCAGTTCCGCCTAAGCCAAATAAAGGTGTTACGCGACGAACAATATGCTGCACTAAAATTCTGCTGTCGTTTCAACAAATATTCAGCTGGGGCCTATGTAATCTTACAGAAAGCCTATGGAGAGTTTGTTCTTTCCTACAGCACAGCATGAAAATGGTTTTAAATGTTTAAAGAGCGAAGGCAATCTGTGTCGGTAGACCCGACACTCTAGTTTGTGCTCTAAGGGTGGAAAACATTAACACTGCTGCTTCATCGTAAGAGAGGATCGTCAAATAACATTAAAATACTTTCAGAAATTCTGGAAATTTCACATGTGCCACCCACATGTTGGTAATTGAACACATGAGACGTGTTTGTGTACGGTGGGTTCCAAGACTGCCGATTCTCGAGCAAAAGAACCTTCGGTGAAGGCAGATGTGCAGTTTCCTTTAAAGTTAATTACTGATAATAAACTTTGCTGCATCATTTCGATTCCGAGAGAAAACAGCAAAGCTCTGTGTGGAAATCCCCATCATTACCAACACAAAAAAGCAATTGTGCTTAATTATGGTGGGAAATATTATTATTGTTATTATTTTAATTCAAGGAATTGTTAACCAATATATTGTACCTGTAAACACAACTGTAACTGGGCAATACTATGATATGTCCTGAAAACTCTGCAAGGTCATATCACACGCAAAAGATTTCCGTGCGACAAGCTGGATGCTGCACCACGATAATGCATGGCCCAACATCGCAAATTTTGTTGCAAAATATCTTACTCTCCCTTGACATTTGTCTTTTCCCCAAATTGAAGAAACGCCTGCTTTCCAAATTCAAAAGCAGTGGTGGAGGCTGCCGAGTTGTTTCTAAAGGGCCTGTCAAATAATGATTTCAAGCATGCATGTGTTTGAAGACTGGCATAAACACTGAGTTAGGTGCAGTGCATCCAACAAGAACTGCTATGAGAAAGGCCACCAAAATTATGAGGATGAATGAAGGTATGTTGTCAAGAACAAGTATGTTCATTCTTTATTGACCCGCCATCATATTTATAAAAACTACTGCAGTTATAAAGAATGTTATGTGTTAAAAGTGAGTATTATTGTTTAATATCTATAATGACGATATAATTAAAACGGCAGAAAGTTATAAAAAGTTAACACAGTTTAATTTCTCGATTATAAAGTGAAAATACAACCACTGAAAATAACATACACAGAGCAAAATACCGAGATGTTTTTGAGATAAGCAGGGCACAACAAACTGTCTATATGGAAGTTTGTTTTCCAGTATCAAATTGCCGCTTGATTTGTAATGTTCCACCATGTGGATCACTAAGTACATTAGCAAATACAAGTATTTAATAGTTTATTTTTTCAATATAAGCTAAAGATGATAATGTGTATTGTATTAATAGAGCAGCCTATTGTAAAACCTTGAAGAGATTTGGCTGAAATTGGAAGATTTAAACATTACTTATGGTTACTCTAAAATGATAAGAAGAAGAATTTATTAAATTTTTTCAGGTAAGAAAATTTGGGTTTTGCCTTCTAAGACTCCAAAACCACTTGAGACAAGAAATAAAATAACTGCTCTTAATTGCTGCAAAGAAAAATGTTTCACTTCAAACAAAGCGTAAAAATACTAAGCATTTAACAGAAATAAATTCTAATTACTCTAGTAAGAAATAGGGGATATGTTTTAATGGCTGAAGGGAAATTTTGTCATATTAGAACAATATACTAATTTCTGTTGCATGTTTTATTGATTTATTTTCAAAGTTTTAAACGACTTTATAGTTCCATTAATTGGTGACAAAGTGTCCCAAAAGTCTATCCGTTTATGCTTATTGGAATTTTTCAAAGATAATATTGTTGTTTACATGTGAAAATTTCTTTTGTCAACTGTTAATGCCATAATGGCGAAAATGCATTGCTTCATAAACAAGAATTTTTATTAAATGTTTAGTTTAAAGGTTTGTTGAAACAAAATAACTGTCGCATTCAGGCATATAATAAGAACCCGATTAAAATCGTCTTATTTATCTGCTCATTTCATAAAGCGTAACAGAATCTACCGGTATACAGAGTCCCTTTAAAGGGGAGGTGGATGACTTAATAATAAAAAATAGTTCTTTAATAAAATGTAGCATTTTATCTTCTTGTTTCAGTGATACATGGTTGTAATGTAAATTATATCACTTGTAACATTGAGCACATATTTAATAAAGACATGTGAATTTTAAATGTCACTCTCACAGTAATAATTTTAAGCATATAAGTTAGTGACCTTCGGAAAACTCCATTCCATGCAGGAGACTGTGACTCAGAGGTTGGTTATTCTGTTCTCGCCTTCGATATATATCGAGACAGACAGCGGGAAAAGAATGTGCAAGGAAGTTAGTTTGTTTTGATTTGTGTTCTCGGTACCTCGTGGAGAAAATGTTTATTTTGGTAAGTTGTAGTGATAGGCTACTCTCAAGTGCAATTTGGAATATATCTCGTTCTAAAGCCAGTTCAAGCATTACTGGAAACATACATATCAGACAAAAAGGAGTGAATGTGAATCCATCTAACCTCAATGCACCATGCGCTTAAAAATTCTTAGGTTATTTGAATAATGTTGATATACGATCGTACATTAAATCAGATGTACATTGTCGACCAAATGACTACGATCACAATAATATTATAGTAAATTTAGACATAAATTCAGACTTGTTTAAGAAGCATGTTAAATGTAAACATTCTGATAGCCAGGACTCTGTGTATACGTGTGAGAATGCTGAAAGTAGGCGTGGTCTTGCGGTTGAATTTTTGATAAAATGCACAAATATGAACATATAACTCAGAAAGATAATCCACATTCAATAGGCATTCATTTTATGATGTCAAATTTGTGTATGGTTGAGGTGCAATGGGAGATGCTTGGAGGCAGCTAAGACATTTGTGCTGTACCAGTGCCAGAAAATCATGGATGTTATAAAGTCACTGTTTAGAGAACTTGTTAAAGAGAAACTACTAAAAGATGACTCCATGGACAAACATAAATTGCAATGAAAGTTTTAATAATTTGGAATAGAGTGTCAAAGACGGTATTTGTTGGTGTCATTTTTTAAATATTGGTGCAAGCTGACATTCAGTGAAGGAGATATCAGTAATGTTAGTGTTCTCCACAATATTAATGTCGACTGTGGACAATACATGCGATTGACTCTAATAAAAAGGAACCAAGCAAGAATGAAAAAAAAAATTCTGAGGACACCTTTCTGGATGCAACAGAGGAAGCCACATAAGAGGACCCTAAAGAGGAAGCTAGATGAGAAGGAAGCTAATAACCAGGATAACTATGAACCTGGACATTTTTTGAGGTACATTTTAAATTTTAAACTTATGGTTTTAAATATTTTTACTTTTAAATAGGTTTTTCTCTATTTTTCTAGCTGTATGTATTTCTTTCTCATAAACTATTTGATCAATTTTAAACAAACTTTATATAAATTTGCCTTGATAGTGTATAATTAATTTGATGAACAATTAATTTCCTATTATGTGTGATGTGGTAGTGAGTGAAAATTATGTCTGAAAAAAAAATCCTCATTTACATGTTGAAATTTGTTGTAAAGACCCTGATTATGCTACAGTTTTTATTCTTCATAAATTTTAACATCAAGGTATTACAAACCTCCATAACAATTTTCATGTTGTTATGTATTATAATTTCTAACAAAAAGATGCATAAATTTTGCAACAATTCTTTTTAAAGAGTCATAAAAACAAAATTTTACAGCGCAACTATCTCCGCAATCTGTATGTGATATTTTTTAGTTATATTATTTTTTTCCAAAGCTACAACATTTGGAAACTTGAAAAGGAATCAATGAAGGGACTTTTGAAGAACTTGATGCACATGAAATGCAATGTATTCAAATATTCAACCTCAACTTAATATAGCTTATCAAGAATGGTGTTGCCATTTTGGTAAATGTATCTAGAAGTCTACATAAGCAGAAATTACAGCGAAAGTCTGGTAAATGTGTCTAAATGCAGACTTTAATCATTACTAAGCAGGCTCAAAAGATAGCCAAGTATTTTCGCACGTACACATTTAATTTTTACTTGGTTTTCCTTGCACGTCACGCTTGAAGGCAACATTCTCCTCGCCTCTCCCGGACGAGATGGGGCGGTGCGCTACTCTAGCGAATACTCCTCGGCGTTATAATTTAACTAATTAACGCGTGTGTAGTTAACCTCCCCTTCTCCGCCGCCACCGTTATCTCCCAAACTCACCCCTTCCCCTCCTGTCCATCTTTCCTCTGGCCCCGTCACCCTCCTTATCTCTTATTCATGTTGATGCCACCGAGCAGGCCACCACCATCGCCGCCGCACGTTTACCAAGCTCAAGAGCTTTGTTTGCACGCAGGATCAAGAAAAAGAGATAAATGGGAATGCTGCAAGGAGCAATGTCCTTCAGAAACGAAAGCACACAAGAAAGCAATTGGAATCAAATCAGATTGATCATATGTGCACGATAAGCAAGTAAAATATGTTACGAGATAACACGAACCTACCGCTGATGTTCGTAAGCTTTTAATGTTTCCTTTACGTGTAGTATTTCTTCGTCTAAAATTAGAAGTTATTTCTTGACATTCATCATTTTTACATATTTACACGTGTGAGGATTGAGTCTAAATTTCAGCTGCTAAGACAGGCCTATAGTTTTGCTGTCTGCAGACCGGGAGGACCCCGGTTTGATTCACGGAACTTGCTTAGGAACTTTTTTAAGTTAGGGAGGTCTGGAACGGGGTCCCCTCAATCTCGTGAGGATAATCGGGTAGTTGCCTGATGGAGAAGTGGCGTTCTTCGGTCTAGAAAGTCACGTGATAGGTGCCCGGGTGCTGCCATATGCTCTCCTGCAGCACTGCTCTCTATCAATGACGTCGTAAGACGGAGTTAGAGGAAGCAGAGGTCACTGCAACAGGTCATAACTTGATTTCGGGCTGTACCACCAAAGAACGAGAAGAAAAAGAAGGGAGGCAGGCCTGTATATTACAATTTTAAAATATTTCAATCGAATTGCCAATTCTTAAATTGTGCACACAATAGAAAGTGTCATGAATAAACAATTTGGATTTTATTTTGAAACCTACTCCTTGGTACTAAATTGTGTTTTTTTTTTTTTTTTGTGTATTTCGCACTATAATTTATTCCGAACCGCATAACTAAAGTATTAGGGATAAAGAGCTGGAACAAATCGAATCATATTAATTGTAAAATAGTTCTCGAATGACCCATTTTAATGGTGAATTTTTAATATATAGTCAATATGACATTGAAGTGTCTCAAAAGCCGGATATTGTATCGCCCCCTTTTTTTAATTATGGTAAACGGATTGCCTCACAATTTTAATTGTGGCTAAAATTTATTTGCTGACGATACGATCATATTCTCTAGGATAAGAAACCTTCACGATTTAAAACACTTATCTATAATCTATCGTAATGCAACGCTACAGAACTGTATTTTTTACCTATGTTTCTTGAAAGTGAATTACATCACTCGCTATGCTTAGCTTGTATTTCCTTTACTGCTGTGAAACAACAATCCAGCATGAATCGAAGACGAATATTTCACTAACTACACATCATACAATTCAGATACTTGTATAGACATGTTCAGAATGTTAAGTCCTTTCTAATTATACTAATTATAATTATTCCGCAGTTGAATTTAAAATATTTTTCGAGTGTAAAATATAAATGGTGCCCTCTCAAATGTTACAAGTAACAAGTACACACAATGACTAACCACACAGAGAGGCGGAGATTACACACGATTGGTCGCAGTCTGAAGGTGCCATTAAATCTTGCCTCTCCATTAGTACATGTCAGCTGCTATTATTTGCTTCAGTTTTCACCACACACACACACACACACACACACACACACACATTGTTTTTATTCGTTATCCTAATTTCTAGTGTTTTATCTGTTACTTGTATAATATATTTTCAACGTTTTTATAGCTGTGAGCTTTGCGTACACGTTGTAAGTAAATTGACGAAACTTGTTTTAAATAGAATATGATATAAATTACTAATAAATGTCTATTGTTTGTTTAATAATTCCATTAGCGATGGATCCGTATAGGGACATAATGGGGGTGCAGGTATGTATATGATCTATCTCCAAGGACACACATTAGCATAATCCTTGGAAAACACTACACAGTTTTTCAAGCAGAAGTATTTGCTGTCCTGAACTGTGTTTTTAGAGGACTTAAAGGGTTACCGCGGTAAGCGAATTCTCATTCTCTCAGTTAGTCAAAATGCTTTTAAAGCACTTTCCTCTAACCAGGTTAAATCTAAACTGGATGGTAATATCTAAATGCCCTAACTTCCGAGATATTCCGCAACAGGCTTGAACTGCGGTGGGTGCTAGGACATAGGGGCGTTTATGGAAATGAAAAAGATCGGTTGGCAAAAATTGTATTGATACACCTTTTATTGGCCCTGAACCTGAGGTTTGTACGTACCGCGGTAAAACACCAAATTATATGGCAAAACTAACCTGGACATTGTTTTTGAATAGTGTTTAGCGCTCGTTTTTGCTACAGAGGCATCCCAGGCGGTGAACATTGATGATACATGAGATGAAATGATATATTGGGAAACTATTTTTTTTAAAGAAGGAAATGTTCTAGGCCAAAGTTTAAGGTACTTCCCCGGCATTTACCATTTATGGGAACTGAGGAAAATCTGTAAAAACCTCAGTCAGGGAGGACGGTCCTGGCGGTGTTCGAACCCCAGACCTCCCGCTCATGAGTCCGCGCCTTAACCACCTCGTCCACCCGTGGGGGTCATCCTGGACATAAACAAGTTAGGGAAACTGGACCTAGGTTCAAGCAAAACTCTTTCCTCAGTTCTTCTAAAATTGGTTTAAAGAGGAATAAGGAAAGTAAATGCGTTAATTACTGAACATGGTCAAAATATCAATTAAAAGTGGGACTCTATAAAAATAAACCCATTTGTAGAATGTGTAAACAGGATGGGGAGTCTGCCCCGCATATCCTTTTTCAGTGTCCATTCCTGGTAAGACAGAGACTTACTCTTTTTATAACCAGGGAAGACCTGGGAACGGACGCTGACATTGGAACCAAAACAATGCAACTTGTTCAGGGAACAGAATTTGGGAAGCAGTGAAAGCGTCTCTTCCTAAGCCTTATGAGCTGACGTGCAAAACTCTACAAAACTCTAACAAATGTTCCATTATTTAATATAATATAATCTAATAATTCCATAAATGGGAGAACCTTGTCATCAGTTAGAGCTACTTTTGGAACGATTTAAAAATGTTCTACAAAAAGCGTAGAGGCGAATTTTACTTCTAAAAATGTCTGTAAATACAATCTGTTTCAACTGACAAAAATAGTTTTAAGTAATTTTAATATGAACCTCTTTTACCATCAATATTTTAACTCAACACTGTAAAGGTTTGATGAAACAGTAAGAGTTACAAATTGAACGATTAAAAGGGCCAAATAAAGTAACTAATAAAAAGTAAAAAAGCTGAGTTAAGCTGTTTTTCTCTCACCGTGGTGAATAAAACTTAAATTTGCAGTAATTAATAATAGTAGATGGCTGTGTTATTCAACAGATATCTTTGTGATTTGCCTACTATTCTCATGTTAAATATCTTGTTTGAGGGTTGGGGGAGTTTTTCTATCTCCCCTTCTGCAGACTGCCAATAATCCGAACTAACCAATCCCCAATTAGTCGGCAAGAGACGGAGGCGGCCAGTGTTTGTTCTGGACTGTTTGAGGAGTGCCCTTCTAGGGGCCCAACCATCGCCACTAACTGGCGTCTCATTATTGCCAATCAGCAAGAACGGAGTTATTCGTTTAACGAATCATTAAAATAACGAGTGTTGGTGGTGGGAGCTTCGGACACAAAGCATACTAATGGGGGCCACCAATCAACATCCCTATTGGTAAACTGTGCTGCGTGCTTGCGGAACTTCTCAGGGGTGAACATGATACAGCGTTCAACAAGTATAGTTCTGGCAGTCAATCGATATACCTCTTAAAAGCTGCAGCTTGCTCATTTACCATCAAATTGTATAATTGAAATTAGGTGTATAGTGAAATTTCTTCCTAAATCAACCAATATAACGGCCAGTGGAAATTGTGTGAAAGCTCTGATTTTCAATTACACTTCCATGGCAGCTAAAATATTTTTGCCATTAGCATCAGCACTTCTGGCAGTATTCAGGTAAAAGTTTCATTTACTGTTTTCTCTTTTATAAAAACCGCCACGGGTGGCCGAGGTCGTTAAGGCACGGACTCGTGAGCGGGAAGTCTGGGTTCGAATACCGCCAGGACCATCCTCCCTGACTGAGGTTTTTTCCAGGTTTTCCTCAGTTCTCATAAATGCAAAATTCCGTGGAGGTACCCTAAACTTAGGCCTGGAACGTTTCCTGCCTTAAAATATATATCCTTTCATAATATACCATTTCATTTCATGTATCATCAGTGTCCATCGCCTGTTGTGCCTCTGTAGCAAAAACGGGCGTTAAACAATATTCATTCGTTTTTTTACTAAATAACTATAGCGAGCCAACAAGCATGATATTAGAGCTCATTAAACTTTGCTCATTAAGTTATCAGCATGTTGCTATACAAGCGAAAATCCAAATTTGTAAAATTATCCAGCTTATTTTTAGGGCCTCATTCCTATGAACATTTTATTTATTAGTTATTCAGTAGAAGCTCCATGTTTATAAAAATATATATTAGGTTAATTAATTGCAACACCAACATAGCAATTCTTTGAGTAATTAGCCTCTTTGAGGTGAAAATGTAAATGTAATCCTAATTTTTTGCCTGCATGTAGCATCTCTGCATACTAGTACTTTCTCCTAAACCCAAGATCGCGGGTTCGAACCCGGCCAGGACCGATGAATTTTTTCGGGCGTAAAAATCGTAAGTATGGCTTCCTTCGGAAGGGAAGTAAACCCGTGGGTCCCGTGTTGTACATTTACGGCACGAAAAAGAACCTTAAGCCTGAAAGAAGAGGCCTGTGAGCAAAATTTGTCGGCCATTTCACGCCCTTAATAAAATGGGACGCTGATGACCTGAGATGTTAAAGAGCGTCCATAAACAAATCAATAAAAAAAATATTAGTACTTTGACAATAAATTATAATACTAAAACGATGTTCATCATTTACCGATAATACATGCCGGCAAGAAACAACCTGTTTCGTTTCTTTGCGGTAGAAATAAAAATTAATCCACTTTTTAGTGAAGTAACCATGTACATTTCAGTTACACTGCGCGTGGTTATTCCACTACTTAGTGAACATTTTACATCAATGAAATATTATTCGTATTTTTATCGACAACGGAGCAATTCTGTTGCCGGCAATTAACAGCCCGAAGACTCTTAAAATATTTACCATTTTGGTGGAGGAAATATTATTTGTTTGCCCGGTTTTATACTGAAATAGGCGAGACTTTGACATGCATTTGTATTGTGAGTTTTCAAAGAAAATAGTAAAGAGTATGTTGTGAAGAATATAAGGTTTGTGCTTTGATCCTATCAACCTATATTCAGATTTAAAAAAAAAATGTGGGATTAAAAACAAGACAAAGATGTCAATGAAAATGGCTGATATAAAATTAGTTGGACTTCTGTGTGTGTACAAGTAGAACAAACACACACACACACACACACACACACACACACACACACAAAGGATGCACAAGTAGTTTCCTTGCCTCTGTATTCATAAACAAACCAATTAGTCAATAAGTCAATCGTAAGCCCTGCTCACTGTCCACCTGTCTTCTGCTTATAAGTTCTGAGAAGGGATTTTGTATTTATATGTATTTGTGTGCAAATTGTTGGAGATTGTGAATGTCTTGTATTTTTTTCAGGCTGAAATGGTTTTCTTAAAGTGTCATAACAACAACTGTGTAAATGAAACAAATACATTTTGATTATCTCATGGTAACATTCTGAACCATTCCTTCCTCTACACATTCCCCTTACTTTTTCATATGTAGCACCTTCAGTCAGTCATTTATATCTAAAATGAATAGTATTTAGTTGGTATATTTAACAGAGTGTTTGCAAAAATGTATATATATAGTAAAATTCCACGTATCCGGTGCCCAAATAACGGGCAATGTCCAAACAACGGTACTTTTCAATAAGAAAAGAAAGCAAGGAAAAAAAAAATAATGCAGTTTTAGGTACGCGTCGTTTTGTTGAAATTTGTATTGTCTTCTAAGAGAGAATTGTTGTTTTGTTGAAATTTATATTGTCTTCTAATAGGGTCATGTTGTTTTGTTGAAATTGTATTGTATTCTAATAGAGTCATGTTTTGTTGAAATTTGTATTGTCTTGTAAGAGTCATGTTTTTTTGAAATTGTATTGTCTTCTAATAGAGTCATGTTTTGTTGAAATTTGTATTGTCTTCTAATAGAATCATGTTTTGTTGAAATTGTATTGTCTTCTAATAGAGTCATGTTTTGTTGAAATTTGTATTGTCTTCTAATAGAGTCATGTTGTTTTGTCTTCTAATAGAGTCATGTTGTTTTGTTGAAATTTGCGTTGTCTTCTAATAGGGTCATGTTTTGTTGAAATTTGTATTGTCTTCTAATAGAGTCATGTTTTGATGAAATTGTATTGTCTTCTAATAGAGTCATGTTTTGTTGAAATTTGTATTGTCTTCTAATAGGGTCATGTTGTTTTGTTGATATTGTATTGTCTTCTAATAGAGTCATGTTTTGTTGATATTGTATTGTCTTCTAATAGAGTCATGTTTTTTTGAAATTGTATTGTCTTCTAATAGAGTCATGTTTTGTTGAAATTGTATTGTCTTCTAATAGAGGCATAGATGCAGTGTATGGGAATTTGATAGCAGCAAGCGTGGTAACTCCAACATGGCATGCATGACTGCACCTTCGTATACCCGTATCGTACTAGCGAATTCGATAAAGCGGCAGTCATACATTGCGGCACTTATGGATAGTAGTTAAAGTGTATTAACCCTCTGCACAATGGGTTCATTGAAGCACAAGTAAAATAGTCTTACGCTTAAACAGGAGTTGGAGCTGCTAGATAAAATGTCAAAAGATTAATAGGATAATAAGAAGTTTTTTTTTAATTTTGTTATTCAAGACAACTTTCAATAAATAAAATGAAGAATTCTTTTCATTATGGATAAAACTAACGAATTTCCTATGGTATATTTAGGTACTATTTAGTACTGTTTTGCGGAAAGTAAAATTATGAAGTATTCCTTCTATATGCGGGTGATATGCTGAAAAATTCATCTCGCTTACTAAATCATTGTGAGCATTAAGCTTCAGGAAATTAATTTTTTTTCATCATGAGTAAAACAATGGAAAATTCCTTTTCCGTCTTTCTAAATTCACGAATTGTAATGACTAGTGTAGATAATAAATTGGTTTTCTAATATAATTTTGTCTTATTATGGGCTAAATATCAGTTGCAATTCCCTTTTGTTTGTTTTTGCTTAATTAGTTATTCAAATATGTGTATTTTATTTTGGTTTTATTTATTAAATTTAAATTTACATACAAAAACAGTTCTTTCACACTAGCTCTGTTTAGCACATAGTTGGAATGGAAGAATTGGACTTGAAAAATTGTGTCAAGGTGAATGTTCGAACCACGAATCTTCGGCCTTCCTTACCGATGCTGTAACCATCTGAGCTACCGTGTCCGTAAGAGAGGTTCATAGTTCCGTGCTTAGAGGCGGACTTATTTAAAGTTTATGAATGGATATATTTCAGTGCTCTTGGTTATTGTAATCATAATTTCAATGTACGTACACTTTTCTGATTCTTATCCTGGAACTTAACATTTATTCTTGAAGAAGTTAATTTATTGAAGCTTATTAATAAACTAGTAGCATTGTGTTAGAAACTGTTTCTGCCGCTATTTACGATACATAACCTTTCCAAACCTAATCTTGGTATATATCAGTCTTCTACTATGGAGCTATAACCCGAGATCGGATTATGTCCTGCTTCTGCGACTTCTGCTTCCTCTGGCTCCGTCTTACGATTTTATTGATAGAGGGCAGTATTGCAGGGGGATATAATCAGTCAGCATGCCGGCACCCCGGCCTATCACGCTGTTTTCTGGATCGAAGAACACCACCTCCCCATTAACAGCTCCCCAATTATCCACACTAAACTGAATGGACTCCGTTTCAGACCTCCTTAAGTTAGATAAATGCCTAGTAGACATTGAAAATCGAATTAGCTTTAAGTAACACTAACCACTAGACCAAGGAAGAATTCTATTATCAGTATCTTTCACAAAAGACGTGGGAATAATTTAGTTTTTAAATGAAATATCAAAAGTATATACTTTAATGAGTCATTTTGAACTATACATTTTGTTTACTTTAACACCGGCCACATAATCAATAGTTGTGAGCGTTTACACTATTCACTTGTGCAAAAGCCACAGAGTTCTAAATCTGACCCAGTCAGAGCGACTTTAAATAAGTAATTCATACATACAGACTGTTTTTTCTTGTAAAAGATCTTCCGATCCAGAGATTATACTTGATCATCTTCATACAAAAGAGAATAATTTTAACTTAACTGAAAGAATAAGAGAAATATAATTGATGTCAATAGATGTTAGGAATGGAATAGCATAATCTGTCAACTCCTTTTATATCGGAACAGGTCAAATGATTTAAACTTCATCTGTTCTGGTTGTAAAAACAACGAGTTCATTTCTGCCTCAGTAAAAATGGTCGTACATAATTTTAAAAATGTTGAGAATGGAATGGATTGTTGATTTGGGACAAAGAAGAATACGTTTGGTACTTGAACCTGGCTCACGGTTGGTCCTCTGTGCCTACGCCTCCATTGTGGGCACCTTCGATAGGAAGGGATGATATGAGGGGAGGCACAGGGCGACAGGATGTAGACGGGGTCCTTGGCATGTTTCCCGACGTCTATGGAGCCCCTCCTCCTATAGGAATTTGAGCTCCTCAGAAGGCCCGCTTCCATGCCATACTCGTGGCAGAAACCTTTCCAAAGTTCAAGTCACCATCACACTGCGCTTATCTCGTCCTTGCACTTTCGACCCTGTAACAGAACATGGAAATAAAATGAAAGGAAATGGGAGAGCGGAAAATTCATCATAAGTGTCCAGGGTAAACCATAAAAATATCCAAGATTAGGAAGGCCGGCCCAACGGAAATTAGACCCGGGACCTTCCGAATGCGGGAGTCAAGCGTTACCGTCCGAGCCACCTCGTCCAGTCTATTAATGAGATTAGTGCCATCAGCTTTCCTTTGGTGGTCAAGGTTGTCTTTGTCTTGAAACAAAAAAATGGTACCCTAATCCGTGGTTAGGAAGAGAAAGAGGTGTACGAAGAAAAACGCTAAGAAAAAAGAGGAAGAAGTCGTACAACTGCAGTAATCCTCAGTCGTGCATGATAGGGAAAGGTAGAAATGTCGGTCCACGATTCCCTCAAATTCTCGATATCCCTTGATGTTCGGAGTCTGCCAGAGGCGGTGCAACACGTAAGACATGTCTTCTAGTGATTTGCAGCGACAAAAGGAGTTTTCCCGTTAACTCTGCAGCAACGCCGTGAAACGAGTCGAATGAGAAAATAGCGTTTTCAACGACGCGTGTAATGCCCATTACGTCTGCCGCCAATCTCACAATAAAAGACGGTTTTGCGGCGAATATCTGGCTTCAGATAAGCTAAATTACCTGCTTCCTGCAACCATCAGCTAGACACCGTTTTCCTCTCCACCCCCTTCCGAAATCATTACACGCTAGTGCAGGTCATCGACGGCTTGAGGTTATTGTCTTAAACGACTGTCCTCCGCATGACTTGACGTCAAACGGCACAGTTTTTGTTTTCTTTTCCTTATTATATTGCTGTAAGGAAATGTTGCAGCACTGCTATTGTGATGCAAATTCTAAACCGGAGGATGGAAATTGATGGCTGTACTGAATAATATGTGATCGTGTCCTGGACATGAGATTCCACCTCACCCAATACGCTCCTGGGCTCACCCAGCGCTAATGACAGACCATCCTAGCACTGCGATCTTCTAGGTAACAAATTAATAAAATACAAGCTTGTCTGATATATTCGGACAATTCGGTAACAGATCAGCTGAAATAAACAGAGAAAGACATTTGTGTTTATTTCCTTGCAGCAGAGAGTCGATAAATTGTAAATTCAGGGTAGAACGATGCTGGAACTCGCAAGCAAGAATTCTCTAGGGCTGCTCGACTTCCATGAAGATTTATTATTTGGCCAATTTGAGGTTGCTGATTGCATGAGATAAAGAATAAAATGTCTGATACAATAAATAAAATGATTCCTCGTCGTAACCCTGCAGTGGTGACAGTGATTTGTTTCGATGAATGCTTGCATTTGAGCTATTAACGGTAGCAAAAATGGATGTTGTTCAACGACACCACATGCGCACAAGTGTCCGCTAGTAGCCCGGGCGTTTTTCGTACAGGTGTATTCATTCTTTTTGCTTTGTGTCCTATTGTAAGAGCATTAATAAAACATAAAATATTTGTTCTGTATTATTGAGGGATGGTAACTAAATACTGTGTAAATACATATATATGGAGCAATAACACTTGTATCCTCACAATCACTGGGTCTATTCCGCTATGTAGTCACTTTGGGCCGGGCGATCATATTTTGAAAATGATTTGAGCATAAATAGTTAGAAGCAATTCGATGTAAATTCATTGCGAATATTCTGTCATATATATTTTCTACTGATCTGTGATTGATAGCTTTATTCCTGAAGCATTTTACAAGTCTCCAAATTGCTTATTTATATACTATTCACGCAATAATAAAAACTTCTTAAAAGCATAAAATTCATAAAAAAGCACTCAGAATGCAATATAAAAAGTTCATTCTCAGCACGTGACCAAAAGCCAAGCTCGAAATATCGTGTGGTTGTAGTGTTCAGTTTTACGGTTTTTAGTGTGAACTTTTTATATTGCATTCCGAGTGTTTTATATATATATATATATATATATATATATATATATACTGCCTGAAAAAAAAAAAGTTCCTAATGGTTGGATGTATGGTGTAGTTTTCGAAGGAATAATTTCCATGCAAATTGGTTTGCCTTTCAGTGATTTTTCTATGTCCTAATCGCCAAATATTTCGTCGTCGGTTTGTCTAAACCAAGTACCAAGCAATAATAAAATTATATTCATTTGAATTTGGAATAAAAATCTCAATGGATAGCAAATGTGTTTTTTGTCAAACAGGAGCTGATTTGTTAAAGTTTATAGATTTAGGGTGAAGTGAATATTTTGGGGCTCTACCACATTATTAAGTATTTATTATTAAATATTCCTTCTAATTATTTCTGTATTAGATTTCAAACATCATATATGTATAACTTTATTAAAAAACAAGTTAAGTATTATAGATTATTTTGACTACATTGAAAATTTAGTGATGTTTTCTTTGGGTATCAACGATAAAGGTGGCTCTGTAGGCATTTTTTATTTTATTTAATTTTTTGTGCTGAAAATTAAAATTGTTTTAACATTTTTAATGTAGCTTTTCATGGAAAATGTAATTTGTCAATTTGTGTTTAATGCTTACATTTATTTATTAGGTTATTCATCCCTAATAACATTTAAAAAGATGTGCTTCGAGATTCAGTCGAAATTTCGGTATTTTCTGGATAGTTTTTCATTGATTAAAACCAAACGAAATTATAGTTTACGAAAGTTTTACTAGCTCTGGTTATGTTTGACTATTCTATATATGTAAAATCAGAATCGATAACACGTTTGCATTTTATACAGGTTAACTGTAAAATTGATTAAGAATGAATAAAAGGCCAACAATTTGTGGATTTCTTTCTTTCTTCTGTCAATACAAAGTCATTGTTACATCGGGATTTTCCCCGATTATATTTAACACCTGTGTTCACTACTGGGGACTTCACAGGCGGTGAACATCAATGATACATACCCTTTTTCGGGTAAGAACTGTTTCATGGCTAAGATTTAGGAACCTCCTGATATTTACCATTGATGACAATTTAAGAAAATCTGGAAAAAAGCCTCAGTCGGAGGGAACGGTCATAGCGAGAATCGCATCTTGGCTTCCGTTCACGAGTCCATGATTTAATGATTTCGACCACCTATGTAGGTACATAGGAATTACTTGATTATTGTAATTGTATTATTAAATCTCTCTTTAAATATTTAGTCTATTTTGGAGCGTATTCTTATTAATACAGGTCGTAATAAAGTATTAATGCATAAATATATTAAATTAAAATTTAGATAATCTAAATATGATTACTAAAATATGAAAATGTGAGTTTATAAATGCTTATTTTTAGATATTCATAGATAATTCCTAGTATATCTACAGTTTATTTTCTTATGACTTTTTCTTTGGCACATTTAGAAGAAAAAAAACATGCAATAGATGATTTCAAATGGACATTTACCCACATCTCAAACTGAAATAAGATTAATACAGTTGCTAAAAGTAATTGGAATATGCTGGCGTATAAATTAAGTATGTGTTTGCTTCATGGGGATATATGGTTCGCATATTATAATAATAATAATAATAATAATAATAATAATAATAATAATAATAATAATAATAAGGTTACAAAATCAGTTGATGTTCGCGAATGAGGCTTTAGTTACCAACAACAAGCGACACACCCGCCTAGTGCGTTTTGACGGTTGCCTAATTAAATGTCTGCCGTGTAAATTTTACTTTTAATGTCCATATTGCACATTCTGTACTACATTGCACATTTGCTATCAAATATTTCTGGAAGAAATGAAATTACATATTATTATAATTGTATTTTCAGCATTGTATAGCAAATATTTATTTCATATGAATATCTACCAACTTATTTCAACGTATATTAAACATTTCATACTTTCCTGCATTTTTAAGTTTTGCTTTCCCTTAAAAAAATGAAATAGTAAGCGATTCTTCTTTCGTATCACGCTGTTGTACGTGGCGAAGAATACAGGTAAAATCGTGCATGTAGTCAGCTAAGTAACAATAGGGTGACGGAGAAGAGAGAAGTCCCCTCGCATTGCAAGATGTCTTTCCGATCAGTCACACAGTTGGAACGTGAATGATAGGATGCGGACAACAAGGCTCCTGCAAGCCCCCACGAGACTCTTGAGGCTTACATTAAAGTAATCTATTATTGGAAATTTTCACGCCTTCGGAACTCTGTATTCGCGCTAGCTATCCCAACGGAAAGAAAATCTCTCAACAACAACGCCTCATAAGTGCTATTGTAAGAATTTATTGTGAGGTCGAGAAATGCTGTGTAACGCATTTTAGCCTTTTCTGCCCTTTTCTACAGGAGAGCCTTTTCGGCTACATCAGCGGTTGGGGAGTTCCAAAGTTGTAGGCTTTGCCTTCAGAGACCTTGTTAGTGTAAGGTGGGCCATGTGCTGTTGTCCTCTTTTACAAATCATGTGGAACTTTTTCTGAATAGGGTAATAACGGGCAGATATTTTAATGTCCTTTGAAGAATAGCTTACATTACTGTTTTCTCTGTTTACCTAACTCGTTCTTTGTCATTCATCATAAAATCGTCTCTTTTGTCATTTCCTTGAAAAAGTTTTCATCATATATTGTTTTATGGTAAAATATATAAAATAAAATCAACGATTATGCTAATTATATTATTTATTTGCATCTATTTCGCTGTGGGCAAAATTCTGAATCCAGTAACTAGTTGAAAAGACAATTTAACTGTCGGGAAGGGTCGTGGTATTAGCCAGCAAAGGTCTTTTGTGCATGTCGAAACCTGCATGGCACTTGTCTTTATTGCTACTCCATTTTGTGGGTGTTCTTTTGTTTTCATTATCTCGGCTAGTGGTTATCTGTACTTTTTGCGTCTTCTGTGTGCTACTGAAAAATTCTGACATTTCAGAGTTACAATTGGATTGGACTGCTCTGATCAGATAAGAATGACCTTCCAGCCTTGCTCAAGGGCTGGCAGTTTATATCTAGGCTCCTAGTGAGGAAACGACTGGGAGGAAGGGAATAGGTAATGGAGATACATGTGGCCAGATCTACGGGGTGGGTGAGGCACGGGCGTGGACGGAATCCATGATATGTTTTCCTGAAATCACTGCAGCCCCCCCCCCCCAATACTGGGGAAAATCGCAAGTCACCTTAACATCGCACCAACCTACCTCGCTTTGGTACTTTATCTTATAACAGAAGCAACGGAATGAAATTATATGAAAAGCGAGAACGGAAAATTCCTGGAAAGAAAAGTTCCTTTCCAGCATTCGCCTAAGCCACCACGGGATATCACGATAAAATACAAGGTCAGGATGCCCGGACCTAAGGGATTTGAACTGAATACATCACAAATACGAGTTCCTAGTGTTACCGCTAGGCTACCTGCACCATGGAGTTACAGCTGAAATAATGCAATGGCAAGTGGCGAATTTCTGTGTTAATGTAAACATTCCCGACAACTTTTGTTATGTTGGAAAATTCGCTCATGAAAGTTCTTGATAAAGAAGATCGGCCTTCAGTCATTAAGAAAATCGTTGAAAGATCAAACCTTTACACTAAGCTAACAAGTCTCGAACTAACTGCTGGTTTTCTTTCAAAACAATTGTCCACAGTTTTTTGGGTAACAGAAAGAACGATAACTATGTTTCCATAGTTAGTTATCTATTGCATTGTGGGTGAGGTGCAGAATGTCACAAGCATTTCCTTTGTACAGGTGCATCTTGATTTCTTCCTGAAATCTTGATTGTCGTTAACAGTAAACAGATGAACGTTTCCACCAATACTTCTTACATTGGAGCCTTTCATTTATGGAGGATTACTGTTGGATTCTGGTAGCGAGTTTGACGAGGCAGCATAAGAGAGAAAAGTATCATTACATTTTCCAAACCATATTAAAACAAGTTTTTGTCGATGTATGTGAATTAAAATTCATTTATTCTGTTGGAATAGCCTGTTGTTTTTACGTCTAGGAAAGCATTAGTGAGCACCGAGTTTTATATTTGTTAACTAAAATTGTATTTAATTGCATTTGTATTAGTGCTCTGTATCTAGGAAATATGACATGATAGATATAATCCGACTTTCCACAGAATTGAGTACATCAAGATATTGACTAAAGTTAATATTTTCTTCAAATATCTCTGTTCCAAGCTTTGTAAACTGAAAGAGTATTGCAAAAATTTCTAAGTGATTATTTGCAAATTATGTAACATTTAATTACTTCTTATGTAATAAATCACCAGCGCTTTAATTTTATATATTTTTGTTCATTTTGTTAACTTTCCCAAATAACATATAAATTACCTACATGATAGCGTAAAATCAATGAAGATACGGAGGCTAAATGAGAAACGTGAGTTTGCTGTATATTGCATCATTTTGTCCAAAAAGGGAAAATTGGTGGATAAAGAAAAAGGGGGAGCATTATCCGTAGAGTGCAGCAAGGGATTTCGAGAACGAACATCACTGATAGATAATTCACAACGATTACCAACGATGTCATTCCAGGGCATCCTCATCCGAGGTACAGGAGAGTGTTACCATATCATATTTTTGGGAAGCATTTGCGATAACGAAAAGTCTACCCAATGGGTACCTCATTACTTGACATCTCTTTAAAAAGCTCATTCAATGTATTTGGCACTGCAACGTTCAATTTGATTCACTGATTCAAGAGGAAAGCAATACAAAAGGTCGTCTAGAAGTTTACAGAATAGGATATGGCCCCAAGGACACTGGTATGATGTCACTCTACGACATTCATTGTCGCATTCAGTGAATTTAATGAATTTAATGAAGTTATTAGACTAAGAACTTACACTTTTTTCGGCCTTAATTACCAGTACAATGTGCTAATATATCTAGGAGGAGTTCCATACCGGGTTATAAATCGAACTGTATGTTCCAGTTTTTTCCTTTTTTAAGAATGCACATTGAAGCACGGTAGTGGATAGTGAATTCGTAGCAGAAAAGTTTAATCTAGTGACAGCTTCGTAGTGTATGACAATATTTTCCTCAAACAGTAAGTTGTGAAGCATTAAAATATTATAATGCAAGTGTGTGACTAGTGCTTTTTCTCTCTCCTGGGGCTAATGGCAACAAAATTTGTGAACAATGCACTGCTGAACAATTGTAGAAATGTCAAGTAAATTCCAGGTAGTTTAGGTTTCAGGAAATAAAAGAAAACTGCAGATTTATTTTCGTTAAGAAAAGGTGTATCTATATTATTGAAATTGTACTTTTCATGCACGATTAGTTTTTCAACTATTTATGTACGCGGGTAGGTCCATAAGTTTCCGACCTCGCCGATAAGCATTGTCGCCTTCATAAAGCCGTTATCTGGTGTCATACCTTATCTGATAAGTAAATAATTTCAGCTGTAACTTCCGCTCCGCTGTGTTCAGTTGTACAGATATAGTTGCACAAAGAAGGCTATATGTAGAAGATTGTGACATGTTCAAAATAGAGCTTCGAGCTGTTATTAAGTTCTTCACTCCAAATGAAATTAAACAGCAATTGGACGGTGTATATGAGGAAGCAACCCCCTCATATCTTACCGTAAAAGAATGGGCCAAACTTTTTCGAATGGATCGAGAAAGCATTGAAGAAAAAGAGCGTGCAGGTCTGCTCTTGGAGGTGCTCATTCCTGAAAGCATCACTGTTGTGGAAGGAGAATTATGAAAGATCGGCGGCTCAAAGTTTCAGAAATAACAGCAAGGTTGGGCCTTTCTAAAATAATAGTCCCTTGAATTATTCATAAACATTTAAACATGAATAAGGTTACTGCAAGGTGGGTGCCTAGATTTCCGTTCTTTGTACAAAAGCAGCAACGAGTCATCTGTTGTTAGGTTTATTTGGAGCTCTACCATGGCAACGAGAGGGAAGTTCTGCAAACCATTGTTACAGGAGATGAAACTATGGTCCTCTACTATGATCTCTTGTCCAAAATAGAATCAATGAATTAGCGTAAATCTGGCGAAGCACCGCCTCTAAAGGCCAAGCCACTCAGTCAACCAAGAAGGTCAAGGCCACAATCATTTGGGACTGTGAAGTAATACTCTTCATTGACTTCAAGGAGCGGAACACCACAGTAAATGGGGAGTACTATGCTGACTGCACAGACTACGAGTTTCCATCAAAGAGAAAAGGCGAGTATGCGCCTTCTTCACTACAACGCGCCTTTGCACACAGCTCTTGTTGCAAAGGAAGCTGTGAAGAATTGTGGCTTCAAAGAGATCGACCATCCACCCTATACCCCCGATCTGGCTCTCAGTGACTGTTTCCTCTTCTCAAAATTCAAGAAGGATCTTCGAGGAAGGAAATTTAAGTTTGACTAAGATAGTGATGTGCATTGCAATATTGAAAAGCGAAATATAGTTTTTGTCTTTATCATACCTGTAAAATGGTTAGGCCGGAAACTTATGGACCTATCCTCGTATAATCTTAGATACAATTTCAACAAAATGTCATCAGCCTATTTTCATAAAAAGAGACATATATATTTAAACAACGAAACTGAAATTAAACTAAACTACAACTTAACCTTATTAATTGAAGCCCTAACATAGCGTATATTCTATTAAAAAGAAGTTAATGAATTTTATAATATATTGGAGACGCCTGTGGAATATATCCAATTATTATTTGACAGAAAGTTTTAATTCATTCAAAAGCAATCTACATTGAAATATAGCTTAAAGTATAGCTGGATGGGCATGTTAACAGCAACAGGCATGCAGTATGTGTATGAAACATGTAGAGAAAAAAGCTAGAAAGAAGCATTCGGAATCCAAACTATCTTTGGTGACAGAGCTCCGAATATTAGCCTTTTGAATAACCAAAATGATAAACGTTAATCTGAAAATTTACTTTATATGTCACTTTTGATGAAATCCTTTATGAAAGAAAGCAGCTGTTGTATTGTTCCTGTGCACTTTAATTACAAACACGAAAACATTGTTTCTAAAAAACAGGACATTCCATCTATGATATAGCACATGTCACAGGAAGGTCACAAAATATTAATATTTACTTGTCGGGCTTATTTGTTTTCACAACAGCAATTCTTGTTTGCATTTATCATTTAACTATAACCAACTTTGAAAGTTTCGCTTTGCGATGCTAAATATAATAAAAATGCACCGCCTTGCCGGGCAGTTTATCTAAAGAAAAATTTTCCGCCAATGCCAGACTTTCCGCATATTAGATTCTTAAAATGAGACCTGGATCCGCAGATATTGGTACAAACATTTTTATAGGAGGATTATATTTTTCAACCTCCGATGGCGCCACAGGTGACCCGTGAAACGATATGAGGCGAGGGGGTCACACAGCGTGATTGGCTTCCCCCCCATTACCACCACCACCACTGCCAAGGCCAACTCATCAGTTGAACCTTGGCTACAGGTGCGTAAAGATATCCGCTAAAATTGACTCTCCCGGCAAGTGCGAATTGCACAGTGATATTAGAAAGGCATAGTGCAGCGGAAATTCACCGGAGAATGAGCCGTGTGTACGGTCAAAATGTTATAAGTGACGAAGTAGTGCAGGAAATTTAGAGATAGCCAAAGGGACGTTCATGATAAAGGTAGTCGGAGGCGGAAGTCTGTAGTGGGAGATGAAATCGTGCAGCTAGTAGATAAAGTGGACCGTGTTCACGATTTCTGAATTGTCCAAAGACTTTTCGGAAAATTCAAGGTCAATCCTATACTACATTGTTACAAATCACCTCGGATGCCGTAAATTTTATCAACGTTGAGTCCTGATACTGATACTGATAGAGGACCACAAAGAGTAGCGAATGGAACCAGTCTTAACATTTCTGCTGCATTACAAGGCGACGGAAAAAATTTTTTTTTTTGAAAACAATTGTGTCAGGTGATGAAATGTGAATTCATTTCGAAAATGAAGAAACCAAACAGCTATCACAACAGTGGATGCACAGAAATTACCCAATAAGCCCCATAAATGTGCTTATACCACATTCATCAATACGAAGCTCATGGCTACAAGAGTTTTGGGACCAACAAGATGTTTTTCTTATTGAGTTTATGGAACTGAGGACCACAATCAATATAAATGCATACTGTGAAATGTTACAAAGAGGTTTTGGAGTATTGTCTTGCTTTAATTACAATGTCCAATGGTTGGGAGAGCGGCATTTTCGTTCCAGTGAGGATCTTCGATATACTATGCACACATGTTTCAACAGACAGTCAGCAACGTTTTTTGCAGAAGCTAATCTGCATCGGTACAATAAGTCTGTCAGGTTTCATGGTGATTACGCAGTTTATAACATGTACTACATTTTTGTCAATTAAATCATTTTGCTTTTCACTATGGTTTCTATTTCATGCCCCATTGGAGGTGGGGAAAATATATATCTCAACATTTGGCCTCCTAGCCTGTATTGCACACTTTACTATAACGAATGACTCCTATCGTGACATCGTGAATTCATAACCAGGTCTTTTTTAACTTCCAGAGGACCTTGTCTGTAAGAATGCCTTCCGATGTGTCCACGTTTTCGGACAGATCAGAATAACGTTTAAGGAAATGAGATGAAAGATTATATTCGGAAGTGGTTCCGGCATTAACTCATTATTTTCAATGTGGAATTCATCATTTAATATCACATAGAATAAATGTCTATGCAATTCTGGCAATTACTTCTGAAGCAAGTATGCATTTCTTGCTTATACTTAGCTCAGTCCTCGTGTGTGGCATTTATCGACAATGAAATCTAAAGGATATGTATATTGTGGGGCCAGAATAAATTATTATTTGTATTCCTGACCACGCGTAGAACCCAACCCGGCTAGCACACTCGGCACGTTTAACGTTCCTGTAATGTTCAGTCCTTTATGAGTGTTGTCCATAGCTTAACATACAAAGAGAAGTGATTCATTAGCTCACCGTTCTTGCATACATGAGGTGCTTAGCTTAAGGCAGAACTAGAACTTGCAACTCTTCCATGTCATAGAGACGTGCTCATTAAAGTGAGTTCAGGTTAAGGAACATTTTTTAAATATTTTTACATTTTGAGATTTTACTACATACCGCATTCATGAAACTATTTATTGCTCTATTTCGCATATTCTAAGAATGCTAATGTGAGAATAATGATTATTACCCAGGACAATGACTCTAAAAAACTAAGGCCTCTGATCTGGGCTACTTATAGTTCTTTATTTGTTCTGTAAAGACTGGATGGACCCACTGTAGATGCATTCCTTTAGAAAATGTTCACCAGAATGTCCATGAAGTTATTAAATTACTCCAATGGCCATGCTCAAATACTTAATTACGAACAATCTATTTCGTTTGTTTGTTTCTTCCTTTATAATACCAGTATATGACGAGTTTTTCATCCAGAATCGAAATTTAAGGATAAAGGGCAATTGGTTTGTTGGTATACGCAGGTAAAAACACTTGGGAGCTAGTAATAGTTCGCAAATTTCTCGTACGCGTTCACTGATTGTTGGAATGCCAAGCTTTACTGTGTGTTTACAAACAGGCTGAGCGGGCGGTCTAGAGTTCGATTTTCGCCAAGATCGCCCTCTCTGACTGAGGTATCTTCCAGATTTTCCTCATTCATCATAAAAGGCAAATACGGGGTAGGCACCCTAAGCCTAGGCCTGGAACGTTTCCTTTCTTTAATTAAAAAAAAATTCTCTTTTAATTTTATCTTTTCATTTCTGTTATTATCAGTATTCACAATTTGTAATGCCCGAGGAGTAAAAACGGGGGTTAAATAGTATTAAATATTATAGGGGTGAACATTGCTGAAGAAAAGTATTAATTTTAGCACGGAATGGACAGTTACATTTCTTTTAGGAATGCAAATCGGGAAATGCCTATTTATAGTATGAAAAAAGCAACATAGTTTATAACAGCACTAAGATTCGTTCCATTAGTGATGAAAGAATAATATTGTCTACGGAAATCTATTCAATGATTACAGTATCATTTATACATTTTAATTAATTTTATTGCTATAATTTTTATTTTTTAGTATTATAATTTATGTTAACTTTTACTTATTGAAAACTGTAATTATTTTTTTCTTAAACATTTTATCCCATTGAGTAATTTACATAGAACTAATGTCTTTCTTTCTTTTAAAGCGAATAGTACTAGCCACAACTTATCATAACTCAAATGTACAGTATTTTTGGGAGATTATCAACTTCTATAGAAAAAGTTGGAATTGCCCTCTATTCTGCATAAGGCATAACATATATGGCATTCATTGTGCAAAATCCTGACATATTGTCCATCACATAGCTCACAAATGAAACATGGTTCCATTTATGCGGTTATGCGAACTCCCAGAACTCAAGCTAGTGGGCCGATTAAAATACACATGTCATTCATGAATCACCTTTGCACCCAATTAAAGTCGGGATTGGGTGCGTAATATCCGGATAGAAAATAATGGGACCAATTTTCTTTTAACCGGACTGTGGACACTGCACGCCGGATTTTCATGAGTTTGCTGAGCAACTTGACAATGTAGACCTGGATCATGAATATTTTCAGCAAGATGGCGCTACATGTCATACTTCAAACCAATACATGGCGCTAATTGAAAGTTTCTTTGATGGTCGGATGATTTCCAAGAACCTGTGACTACCGAAATTTCCTGAATTGAGAACACCGGGCTCCTTTCTATGGGGCTACTTAAAATATAGAGTTTATGCCCCCAGACATTGGACGATCCGAAGCATAGTATTACATAGGAGATTAATGTTATGGATAAACAGTCCCCCGAGGGTCAATAGGATGGAACGACGTATTGAGTTATGCCTTATACAGAGGGAGGACATTTTCAACATTTTCTATAGAGGCTAATAATCTCCCAAAGATACTGTACATTTGAGGTATAATACGTTTTGGCTAGTATAATTTTTTGGAATAAATAAAAAAAGTGTTAGTTTCTGTAAATCATTCTATATTTTCTGGATCACCGTAGTCACGCTTACTAATAATGGACAGACGATTTCAATAAATCATTATATATATAATAATAAACATAGAAAAAGTTTTGGTTATATTCTATTTGTAAAAATCAGTGAGTAGGAAGAGTGAGTTAATGCATTGTAAGTAATAATTGTGTTAATACTGTATACTGTAGGTACTTTATTTGTACATATTTTTAACTATACTAAAGTTGTTCCCAAGTTCTGACATGCATAACGCACTGTTACAGTTGTTTAACCCTTGCACACTACACTCGCCCAACCATCGTCCTTGGTACGATAAACGTGAGTTTCTACAGATAGCTCGTGAGCGTGAGAGATTTTGACGCTGCTGGTTTAGTAAAGTGGGGGACAAACCTCGTCCCATCCCACCGAGATCCGAGTGTCTAGTGTTATCGCTTTCGTCTAAACAGTAACACAATGCCACGATACATCTGGTAACTCTCCAGTGTTGCAATGTTACTTTCGTACATAAAAAATTGAGTAATATTATTTAGAAAAGCTGAGATCGTCTTAATTAAGAAATAAAGATTAAATAAATAAATAACCTACCCTCACTTTCACACTCGATCTCTATTAACATTAAACGTGAACTCAAAGATATTGTAAATACGTGACAGCGTTGTTTTCTGAGCGAACTCGTGCACCGCATTCCTCGCGTGTATTGATTATAATCGCTTACCACCACAAGAGTTTTACCTTTTTCTGTTTGCTCTCCTTGGCTATTGAATGCAGAGGCCACGACTTAGTGCTTTAAAGATTATTAAACATATTTTTGTTTAAGTCACAGCTTTGGGAATTATATTGGAAGGCTACAGAAATGCCGGGGTACCTTGCTGTGGAGTAATTGCATTGAATAAATTGAACTCCAAAGCACTTAATGTTTACAGTTTAAAGCGGAACTTGGTTCTTGTAGCTTATTGACATATACC
This sequence comes from Metallyticus violacea, assembly GCA_030762175.1. Classification (NCBI taxonomy): domain Eukaryota; kingdom Metazoa; phylum Arthropoda; class Insecta; order Mantodea; family Metallyticidae; genus Metallyticus; species Metallyticus violacea. Next base: position 35,972,598 of record CM060840.1, on the reverse strand, counting down.
ATAACGCATTCCCCCGGTAGATTCCTGTAAAAGTGGCATTTTGAGCCCTTGCAATGCTTTTCATATACTGTGAAGTCGGGCAGATGAGCTCCAAACTACTGTGACACTGGCCTGATATCGCACGGTTTCCACAACTTTAGGGACACTGTGTCCAATATTCGACTTATAGGGGTGCAGATCATATAAACGTATTTTCAGGTGTTTGTTTAGTAGCTGCACTACGTTCAACTCACTCAAGGATAATACCACAAGACAGTGCAATTCGCAATGCGCCAGCTAAGTGTCTGTCTCCTCAGAAAGTTTCTTACGCGACCGACTGACTGATTTCTAAAAAAAATGTATCCAATCAGATATTCGACAATTAATGATTTCAGGAGCAATATCACTGATAAGGACAAACTATAGCAAATATAAGGAAGGATGGGAACGAAAAGAGAGTATTTCAGCATCTACAGTGAAGAATTTATCCAGAAATTCTTTTCATTTAGAAAGTAGTTCATGTATATAGCTGCTATCAATCAAAAACACATAGAACCAGTTCAAAAATCACCCAGTAATGTCTAATAACGTTAACATTATTTTCTCAAAAAAGTTACACGAAAATCTGCCTCTAGTATCGTTATTAGCTGCACGGTTACAATTATTAATTCATCCTTTTCTCCTCAGTTCAGCCATCTTATTTTCATTTTTCTTGGGTCAAGCTTTTCTCTTTGTGTGCTGACCATATTTTACATATTCTCTTTGTTGTCGTGCTTTGTAAGTGTTCTAATTAATTTTCTTTCCTTTTCTAGACTTCTTCCTGTAATTTCATGGCACTCATCTGTAATGTTCCCATGCTTCTGCATTCCCCCAGAGAGTTGCTTTGCTAAGGAATTTAATGTAGTTAATGTCTGAAGGTTCTCCATTAATTTTTCAAAAATGTATAATTAGCTCATCAAAAGGATGTGATTATTTTATCTGCACCTTCCCTTGGAAATAAAAGGGCATGTTAATGTCAATTTTTTAATTAGTCTACTTGAAGATATATGTTTTCTTGCATTTTTATAGGTTAAAATGCTTTTAATTATACCACATATTGACCATAATTTAACATATTGGACATGAAAGGACACCAGTTCTTTTTTTCTTATTTTTTTAGATTCGAACAGAGGACAAATCCAGATTAACTATATATGACATTGTATAGTCAAATTTAGAATCCATAACAATTGTTTGTAAATATTTATTTTATGCGTTATGCCATACAGATATAAGTACAGAATGTAACAAAAGTACTGGACTAACTTTGGGAGTGAGCTGCTTGACTAGTGAGTTATTGCTAAATGATAGCATTCAGCAGGTTTCGAAGTACAATTCAAAATAATTGTTAAAATAATAATTAACTTTCTCTGGTAGTCGAGTGATGTTATTGATACAAACCAATCTGCTGATGTACATTGTGCCTTAGACGGCGATTTGCTGCACGAAGACGCATTCATTATTTGTGTTCTTTCATGACTATCAGTTTCTGACGAATGATTTATGCTGAAAGTCGTTATATTTGAGTGCCTAGCTATAGCGAGATATCCATATTATATACCTTCATTACCATTCCCAGACCAAAAGTAGCAGAGACAAAAGAAAAAATGTTTTTTCTTCTGCTATTTATCGTTTTAGTTCCTGAGACAGGATGCATAGTTTCACAAGCTCGGATTGAACAAGGGCAGAAGTCGCTCTTATGCATTATCAGAAAGAACTCGTTCTAAAGGACGTTGAAGAAGATCCAGGGATCAGAATTTGGCCGCTGTATTTGGTGCATCTCATATATCGCATGGAGGATACTCCATTGACAGCTTTTGTACCCTCATTTCAACATGTTCAGAGGCCTGTCCCTGCCGCGCGACCATACATAAAATCATATCTGCCTGCCCACGTTATAAATATGCTGCCATGGTTAGCCGCTCAAATGTAACTGACCCACAGCATACATAATAAACTCACTAACCACAAATGTGCACAAATGTGCAATGTAAACAAGTCTCCATGGCAACACAGTTATCTAAGATACAGTGTACATCAGCAGATAGACTCGAGTGATATCATTACTAGATTGTCACTAAAAGTTAATTATTATCTCGGAAGGCCTCGGACTTTCCGGGCATATGCTTCCACCCCCTCTTTTTTGGTGTGAGAAACTCATAGAAAAGTATTCTTGTTTCACTCTGTTAAGTAGAGTCTCGATAATACGAGTTGGAAGGGACCAAGGCTACCTGTTATAGAAAGCTGGAATCATACGGAAAGCTATGTAACGTTTTTAACTTCACATATTCCCTACAACTAAATCAACTTAAATTTATTTTCAAGCCAATAAAACTTTATGACGTTCCTAACATAACATCAGCTTTTTCGCCATTCCGTATCGTTTCTTCCATCGATCAAATCAACCAACACACTCTAAGAAATTTTGCACGCCTTTATTAAGTTTATTTCTGAAATATCTTACCTTCTCCGGAACATGGACTCCGTAATCAGACCATCTTTCGGTCCAATTGAAGTTTGTTTTTCCATACTCTTTTATCTTCATGGATCTTCGAGGCACTGCTGGAACTTCGGAGGATTGCTGAGAGCAGTGTCATTCCTACTTCGACCCTAGTTATCTACGGTCACTTATTCACACTTTTTCTAATTTCACCTCTGTCTAATTTTGACCAGCTATCTTTCTACAGGAACAACTTTCTTATTTTTAACGCTTATTTTTTCATCCAAATACTCGGAATAAAAGCTTTGTCTTACAAACAAACAGAATTCATCTGAATACGTTGTGGAGCGTTTAGGAAATGACTGCCTTTTAAATTACAAACTATCCATTGTTGTCATTTGTCAGCGATTGGTTTTTTTCCCTCTTGGATTATATGGAACATCGAGATTCCACTGTTTATGCTCATGAACAATAATATAATCTATACAATATTATTAAAATTTCTTTCAATGAGATTATTAACAATTAGTGCACATGCTCATTCATTAAAACTTCTTACAATCTTAGGTTCCATAAAATGATAAAATGGCAATTAAAATATATATTGCATTTTTGAATAAAGCACAGAAAAACAAAGTTATTAACTAGGCTTCATTATAAACCATATTTGTTTCCCGTTTGCCAAGCTTGTTTTGCAGATTAATTTAAATTCTTACATGTGAGTTATATATAGAAGTTCTTCGTTTCACTTTAGCCGATTGGGACATAAGTTGAAAATGAAGAAACAAACTGATTATTTCAGGTCATGGCCAGGATTCGATTCACGGATCTTCAGCCTTCCATGTCAATGCTCTAACCAACTACTATGCACGGGTTTATTTAAGGACTTTGGTCATTAGTTTTCCGTTTAATTCACGGCCTTAACGGCTGATTATTTTTGTTCAGAGGTCTCTTCTTTCAGGTTTGCGGTTCTTTTACGTGCCGTAAATCTATTAAACGCGGCCCATGGCTTTACTTCTCATCCGAAGGAGGCATACTAAAGATTTTTACGCCCTAAAATTCCATTTATCATGGCGGTTTTTTATCCGCGACCTTAGGATCTATGTGGCAAGTATGGTTACCGACCGCAAGAACTAATGAACATCTTTCAACTGATTCTACATATCCATAAGATTTCTCTAAATAAGAGATGTATTTGTTCCTTAAGAGACTGCTCATATTGCTACCAATGCTTATTAACTAGGCTTCTAGTTTAACTACCAGCTATATACCTTGTTCATAAGTACTCTCGTCTCTTGAAGAATAAAACTCTCACAGTAGAGAAACATTAGGGTGGTCTGAATCAGATGTGAGGGGTCTGTGATTTCGTGTTTGGACACGCTAGCTCATTTGGTTGGTGTCATCCTGGAATACTGAAGATCCTTTCTTCGTTTTCCGGCCGTAACTCGAATGTTTCAAATCTGATTATTCTTTTCCATCTTACATATGAGTTTGCCCTTTTTTAATTCTTATTTTATATGTTCTTCCTCGAATAAAAAGAGGAACTTCTTCTCCTTTTAGTCTCCAATTTAGGTTATGCAGAACAATTTGTATAGGCATTATTTTTGGGGACTATTATAATTTTTAATAAAGTTGTTTCAGTAGTGCCACATAGGCAGTTAAATTCGCCTTTTTCGTAATATGAAATGTGACGATCACAGCCAGTAGCATTGAATCTTATCTTTCTGCACAACAGGGTTATTTATTGTTAAAGCTTACATGTTTTATTGTATTTTAATAGAAGAAGTGATATATTTATACACATTTTATAGTAATGTTTAATCTCCTGTTTGTTTTAATAAATAAGCTCTGCCCAATAGTTGAACTTATAGGCAGTGCCTTGCAGAAATCTCCTTTTGGTTAATAAATGTTTTTCGCTTCAGAGTTGAACTGTAGTGAAATTACCAAGCCATTATTGTCGATTATCTTGCGAATAGTAAAATACTCTCTATGCTGTAGGATTTCATTTCTACCACTTAAACATTCTTATTACAGTGCCCGTTGGCCTATATCAGTTCATAGTGAAACATAACTTTTGATATGAACCTCTGTATTAATGCCACATTCTCCAAGAATCGGGAAATCGCGGTTCACAGATAAGTAAAAGCGAATTCATTATTCAAAAGTATATAATTTTATACCTTTCCTATATAGTCATATTTTTAATAAATGCATTGATGTATTTTTAGGAACGATTTTACTCTTATTTGCAATTTACGACCTATAATGTGTGCCTTTATGTATTTATATTTCCCATCAAAATAAAATAAGAACAAAAATACTTATATTATTGTGTATAGATAAATATTGACTGCTGAATCATTTTTCAGCTTCATTCGTGCACTTGTAACTATTTACTCTAAAAACTCTCCGATATCCACTATCAGAAGTAGTTCGCGAACGTTTCAGATTATTAATAGTAAACTTTCTTTAGATGTAAATTTTATTTTTATTCTTATCTAAAAATTGGAATTATATAATTGTTTACTTTATAGCAGTGTTTTCCAAACTGTGATTCACAATACCCCTCGGGGAAACGGTTTGTCAAAAGTTTTCTGTAATAGTGGATTTTGAGTTTATTATTATTATTATTATTATGGTTATTGTTATTATTATTAATAATTTAAAATAATATTTTTGATATTTAGTGAAAGGGGACAGTTTCCTATAAAGAAATTACTTTGATTTTGGACATGTACATGAGCCCAGGCAACGGGAAGTTAAATAATGACTTAGTTCATTTTCAACTTCAGTGGCTCCTGAATTCAAAGCTCTGTGCCATCGGAAGCAAGCTACTTATTTACCTTTTCATTTGAAAGTTTGTGAATTAATTTAAAATGTTTAAACTATCTTATAACTATATAACTTAAACCTACATAGATTTCTATCACTATGTTAAATATTTCAATAACATGAAACAAGTAATCTTCAGTGTCATGTTTAAATTAAAATATGTGAAATACAAAAACATGAATTTAAGAATGTGGAAATAATCGCATTATTAACTTACATATTTAATTTCCAGTTTAATGTTTTAAATATAAAAAAACATATTATTACTTGAATTTATATATAGTTTCAGTATTTTAAGGATTGTGCGGCATTTTAAGGAGAATACTAGGGTGGATATCTTTTCCATAATTACAGCAACTGTTGTTAATTTAGGGTTTTTAATCATTTTGTTTATTAATAATGGATTTACTCAGCTCAAATCTTTATGAAGGAGTTTCACGAAACGGAAAAAAAAAAAAAAAAAAAAAAACTGGAAAGCACTTTTTTATAAAAAGAGAACAAAATGCAGTAGCGATAAATGCAAATATGTAGCAAGACGGTGCTAATGTTTATGAAGGGGAAATGGTAGAAATGAACTGTTGATTAAAAAAAGTAAGAAGGTGAGCAAAATATATGACAAAAAATAAGAATAACAAAGTGCGTATCAAAGTTGATAAAAAGAGATAAAATATGGAAAACTAAAAATTTCTGTAAAATTAAAAGATGAAAAAGTAAAAGAAAAATGAAAAACAGTAAAAGTAAAAAAGTATATGGAAGATAACATTAATATGTATGCAATAGGGAACATTAAAGGAAAATTAAAAGTGGATAGGTTTGGAATGTAGTATAATAAGGCGAATTGTAAATATAAATGGGATATTTGTGGAGAAGAGAGAGAAGATTAGGCGGAATTCAAAGCCAAGAGAAAACAAAACAAAAAGGTTATGAAATCTATAAATGTGACCTCCAGAGCTTGTGGCATACAAAAGTCAAAATGTAGGTAACGTATATGTGGGGGAAATATGATTTTATATATTGGAATGATGGAATAAATTAAAGCACATATATGATGCTAAAGGGAAATAGAATAATGTTAGTAATTAAGAGATTGATAGTGCCGACAGAGAGAATCAATTGCAGGGAAATTAAGACCGATTCTTCAGCCTGTAATCGTAATGAAGTATTTACTGAAAGAAATCCAGAGATGGCAAATCATCGTATCTCTCCCGCGCAGCGCACCGAATTTTTATGCCTAACGGGCACAGTATTTGCCTCCACCAACCGCGTAACGAAGGTAAGTTTCTTCTCATGGCCTCTGAATCTGATGTTCCAGAAGAGCGATTCTCAAGCATTTGGTTTACCCAGGATTACAAATTAGCATTTGCCGACAGCAAAACTGTAACAGGTTAAACAAAGCTTAACAAGAAAAGTCTAGGTAAAAACGTCTTTCTGTTACACAAGGCTGAGTATCTTGAGCGTTCTTATAAAGATAGTTCTTATTAGAAACTACTGCTACATTACCAGGAAAGATGTCATTCTTTAGGTAATTAGTAGGGCATTAATATTTCGTAATCAGTCATGCAAAGTAGGATAAATGCTGTGTATGATATAATTTTCAAACGGTTTTTAACAATTTCTTTTACAGTGTAAAAGGTAGTGCAATGCAGTTAAGATTAATATTAAATGTCGATGTTTAATTATTGGGTCTTACTAATGCATTTTAAATATAGATTAATGATTTGGTAAATATATATCGAAATATACTTCCATTGATCCTTGTGAATACTATATTCTGACTGCATATGGAAAGTCTGGGACAAAATCAAATTAGAAATCTACCTAAAGCATGATACATTTAAAATAATATTTTTCTGTGAACAGTAAACGTTTCTATGGTCATTTTTCACAGTTTAAATATGGTGACGGGGGCGGTGGTATACTTTCATTATGACAACTACACAAACAAATGCAATTCCAGCATGGGCTTTGATACCTTCCATTTAGAGGAGTTTGAACTCAGCCGTAGTGATGAATGGATATGTATAGGCAGCGCTATGAAAAGGGCGTGTAGATAAAGGAAACTATAAAAATGTTAGCTGAGGATATGACGGAAGACTTTGTAAAGTGCAAGGAAATCTAGATATAGAGAGAATAGTGAGTGCGGAATTTAGAGACTTGGCAGGTTGGAGGAGAAAATGGACTATTTGGAAAGAATGGGAGAAATAATTTTATTAACGGTGAGCATAGGAGCCTGACAGAATACTTCAATGCTGGTGTGTCGGGTGGTAGCTCAAATTGGAACTGGGCTTTCTTTCAAAGATGGACATTAAGAGGATTTATAGAGTATGGAAACGCAATCTTCCCATCGTATGCAAATTATGCCTCATAAGACGAAATGTGACATTCTGCCGGATCAAGTATTTGCTGGGCACCAAATTTTTCGGAGTACTTCAATGCAGAAGGAATTTATTTATTTATTTTACATGTTATTTTAGCTAAAATAAGTTCAAGTGAAAATAGAGGTAAATTGGTATTCCCTAATGCTAAAAGATGTTGTATTGTACCTTTATTCTTTCTATACGAACAAACCTATTCACAAAATTCTTCTTAGAGTTAATTGAGTTGATTTTTCCAAGTAAATGTACTCTCCATGTTATGCTTCGCAGTTGAAAATTCAAAGAACTATCGTGATTTTTACAGTCATGATTTCTCGCACTATTTTGTTAGCTTAATGTGTAATGCACACGTGGCACTAGTTCTATTGCTGTCACTTCCGCTTTCCCCCTTTTCTTTCTTTAGAGGTGTTTAAGTTGAGACATGTTCGGTTCCGCCTACAGTAAAATGGAGGCTAAGTGCGATGTACAATATGCTACTCTGAAATTCTGCTTTTGCCACAACAAATTTCTAGCTGAGGCCTGCAATGTTACAGAGGCCTAGGGAGAGTTTGTTGTTCATTATAGCACAGCTCGAAAATGGTTTAAAATGTTTAAACAGGAGAGCTAATGAATTTCAAAGAAAGGTGGACCTGACTTCCAGTTTGTACTCTAAAGGAATAAAACATTAACACCGATGTTGTCATCGTGATTAAAAAACATCGAAATCATTAAGAACACTTGGAAAAATTCTGAAAATATTACTAGGTGTCGCCCACACGTTTGTAATTAAAAAATTGCACATGAGACGTTTTTCTGCATGTTGCGTTCAAAACTACTGATTTCCAAGCAAAAGGATGTTACGGGTTTGCATGAAGTTGGAAATGATGTCACAGGAAGATGTGCAGTTTCTTTCAAAGGTAATCACTGCTGATGAAACTTGGTTACATCGTTTCAGTCCTGAGAGCAAACAGCATAACTCTATATGGAAACCCCCATCGTCACCAACCAAAAAAGTAAAAGTGGTTGCTTCTGCTGGGAAAATGATATATAGTCATCTTATTTCGATATTCAAGGAATGGTTTACCATGTCGTACGTGTACACATAACTGTAACTCTCCTGAAAACTCTGCTTAGCTGTGTGACATGCAAATGGCTACATTTCAGTGCATTAAGCTGGAGTTTACATTACGATAATGCATGGCCACACATCGCAAATTTTGCTTTTTAATCTCACAAAAAGCAATGTGAAGTTGTCTCTCACTGTCCTTTTATTACCGATTTAGCCTCATGTGACTTCTCCTTTTCAAAAAATTGAAACGCTATGAGTGGCATTTTCCGTCATTAAAAGCAGTGGATGAAGAGGGGAAGCGATTATGAATGCCGTGTCAAAAAATGGTTCCCAGAATGTCTTTGAAGACTTGCAAAAACGCCATAAATGTGCATTGAATCCAAGGAGGAATACTGGGAGACAGATCATCGAAATTATTAATATTTTGTCCAAAAAAAGTATTATTCTTTATTGAACAACTCTCTATATTAGAGACTATATCTTGTTTTGTTTTGTAAACTCTTCTATAGTGTGTCAAAGTTTGCTCAAACTATAAACTACAATGACTCAATAAATATATTTTATATTGTTATACTACCGAATATTGATTGCGATATTAAAAAAGGAACACATCAGCTATTTATAAATAGAAAGCAATCATCATCATCACCATCCATCATTAGACATTTCTGTCTATAACAACTACACTATATTTCTTTTGCTGTATTTGGATAAGAGCCAAAGATGTAATTTTTTTATGTTCTATACATACTTTTAATTACTTAAAAAATGGATTTCTATTCCTCTGTTATTTCAAATGTTTTATAATTTGCTGCAATATGCAATACAACTTCTTTTTCTAAAGCCTGCTTGTTCCTCAAATAATATATTTTTCTTTTTGGCTTTAGTTGATTTGCTGATATTTTATAATATACAGGATGATCCGTTTGGATATAAATAAATGAACACACTGTAAAACATTTACTACTAAACTTTACATTTTGAAACTTTGTGTATAACAACATTGAAAGGTGGGAAATTTCTCAGGACGCTACATGACCCCCATTGCGCCCTCTGCACAACTCATAACAGTGATGAAATTTAGGCCATGTCCGTTGTAACATCAGAGCGGCGATTTTTTAAAAGCTTGAGTAGTTTTTAATTTCTTTAGAAAAGTGTGAACCTCGCATGCGCAGTGAGGGTTGCACCCTTTCAGAAATACAATGTTCATATAGTTGTCTTCATTAAGTTGAGGCAACAGAAACAACTGGAACATATCCAAATAAGATTCATAGCGCTCGCTGTTGACTTGTATTTCAATCGTCTACTATTTTCATTTGTCATTATGCTTTGTTGATTTTTATTCTTATCATTTACGAAAACTCCCTTCTTTTAAGCAAAATATTACCAGCAAGAAATGTCTCTTACTATCATATTAGCTTTTATAATAATGTTTAATGTCATCTATACCCAAACAGATCACCCTATATTTTATATGCTGTGTTTGGTAATAATATACCTCCATAATCCTCACGTTTTACTCTGTTGTGCTTTTTAAAGGTTAGTTTTAACATTGAGAGCGTCCAATTTTCAGATATTTGTTTGTGTGTCCAGTGGTTATTAAATAGTGCAAGAAATATAATTTTTAAATATGACCATTTAAGAATACTTTATTACTTCTTAATTTATGCTATTCCTTCCGACAGCTTTTCTCTTCTGTTTTCTCCAATGGTAGTTCTAGTTCTTCGCATTTGATGGTATCAGAATTGTTTACTTGGTTTGCGTTTTCCTCAGTAAACCATTCATTACTAGAAAGCAATAACAGTGTTAATTACAAACTTTATAATATTATCTTTAATAAGCCAAAAACGCATCATCATACTCTTTTGCATTTCCAGTTTTTTCTGTTTCCACCTCCCTACTTATGTACATTCCCACTAGATTAATGGGCTGATGAGAGGATGGACTAGAACCGCTGTACTTAATGAAATTGCAGGTCACGTGACAAATTAGCTACGGCACGGCAAACAGCAGTATACAGTATATGTTTGCATACATTAAAACCTCTAGACTGTAAGGAATTCCATCAGCATTAATAACTTTTAAAAATCAATTTTGTTATTAAAATATAATGCGAAACGTTATATTTTTGTGTAATAGATTTTACCTTCATACATACTACAAAGAGATGAATGGACCTGTGTTATCTACTTTTTAAAAACGGAAAAATCATCTTTCCAAAATTTGCTAAACAGTATGGAATGCATTACTGCAAACATAGAAAAGTATTTGAGCGTAAAGCATTAATATGTCCCTGTTTCAAATAATTACAACATAATTACAATATACAGCGCGTTTAACTAAAAATATTAATCACTGCATTTTAATAACATTTAACTTTTTTTTTATTTCAAGCAGTGATTAATATTTTTAGTTTGCCTGAGTTAATCCAATACATATTGGACAATTTTAATGAAGAATGTTCTTCTAATAGGAATCTATTGCATCACACAGGAGATATTAAGGGCTACACATTAACCCTTATTATCCAGCGATGCCATACGGGATGAGAGAAAACCCAGAAGTTGACTGCCCTGTACTTCATAGTCCGTTGAATATGGTAAAGCAAGAAATTTCCAGACCACGTTGTTTTTTATTATTACAGTTTAAAGTTAAATGGGGCATGCTTTGTAAAAGGCCAAAAATTGCAATAAAAATTTTGTGAGTAATCTAACAGTAAATAAAATTGCTTAAATAATTCATTATTTTTATCTAAGAGATATCTAATAATGATATCATTATAATGAATATATTGAAAGTTTCACTTCCTTTAAAAGTTAAAAGCAGCGTTTATATCATATGGCGTCCAGGCTTAAAAAGTTGTACTTCATATTGTACTGGAATTTCAAGTAACACAAAGAGATTGGTGACGATTTACTGTGAATTCGATTTTTCACGTTTAAGCCTTAGGCTCTAATGCGTCTGCGTAAAAAGATGAACATGAGAGTAGTTTGCTCAACCACTTGGGCAAAAGGCATTTGCTGCTGGTGATGATATAGTGTTTACCGGTAAGACCAAATAAACCGTGATGTAATTTGGAATAAGTTTTCCTCAAATAGCTGTTCATATAACTAAACGATGAGCATTAGTGTTTGTTTACACCAAAATGCCAATAACAGAAACAAGAAAATAAAACACGCTGCTTCGGAAAACTTGAAGAATTCTTCAACAGAGTTTCCCTTAGCAAACGTCCATAATTTTGGGCCAAAACTCCCTTACTAGTCCGTGAAAACACTTTTTATGTTTTAATGAGAGGTTATTATATTTATTGTAGACGTTCTGATTACTTTTCAGAAATAATCCAGATATTCAACTCAATTGTGAAGCAATGAGAGTATCCTAAGCAGACATGCTATTATGTCTGGGAAATGTAAACCTGGGATGCTCCACTGATATGAGAAATTAAAAATAGTAGGTTGTGTGTTTCGTGTTAACTTAATTTAAATATTGAAGTACTTACACGGTTTGTATAGTCTAAATTATAAAGGCAAAATGTGGAAATGAACCCCCTTTTGGATGTAATAAAACGAAAGTTTTTTTTCAAATTTCAAAGCTTTGCATATGTTGAATACAGGTACAAAAACATTATAGGTGCCATAGATGTAAATAATTTTTTCACAGAAAAAGCCCATCAGATTCGGCTACAAAGTTTGGTGCATAAACACAAAAAATGGCCACTCGGGGGGGGGGTGTCTTTGTGCATTAAGGATAAAATGCACCAGATAATGATATATATGAGTTTGTTAAAGCATCGGATCATGGGAAACAATTGCTATTCAAGTTCTATGTTGATTTTCTTATTCGTTAATTTGAAGCTAATGAAACTCTTCAGAGTCCTGAGTACAATAACACGGGAGCGGTTAGAGAAAATAGATTCCTGAAAATTCTTCTGCAAAAATTGGAGAAAAACCAAGAGGTAAAAAGGGGAGTATGTACATTCTCGAAGAGTTCAGAAGAAGGAGTGATTATTTATCCAGTGAATGGATAATACTGTGGCCTCTACAATGTTTCTATGCAACGCAGCTGAACTTGCAAAATCAGAAAGATATTTTCGAACCCAAAGGATGAGACGCCCTAACATTCTTACAGCACATAATTTCATGGTGTAACAGATAGAATGGATGAGTGAGAATATGACTTTGTATCGCATTTAAAATGATAGGTTAAAATATTGATGGGCGCTGTTTACCTGTGCTTTTGAGATGGCAGTTCACAATGCATGGGTTGTTCTGATGAATTCAGAATCACAAATACAGCAATTAAGTTTAGGAAAGAGAATGTTCAGACGTTTAGTCTTTACTCAGGAGGCAACTCCAGAATAGTTCACAATATCTGATGTAATAACCGGGATCATATTACTGCTTCAACTAAGAATCAAGGGGAGTCATTTTGTTCATAAATATTAATAAAGTCGAGAAAGTGTTTTAGTGCCATAATTCTGATATTTAGACTACACATGCACTTGCTTTATTCCATTCCATTTTTATTAGAGTTTATGTAAAATTCATACATTTATTGTTAATGCTTTATTTGTACCATTTTAATTTATTTGTTCATGCTTTATTTGTGCTATTTTAATTCATAACAAGTTGAACTAGGTTTAATTTGCATGAATAAATAACTATCACAGTTTGTGTACTTGCTACCTAGGTATGTCAGGGATATGGAATGCCGAGTCAAGCTATATGTTTGCAACCCGTATCGCTTAATTTCTTAGTTCATTGTGATTTGGGGACATAGTATAACTTGATTTTCACTCGGATCAGCTACCCCCTTACAATTTAGTCAATAACACATCTCCCTATCTGAGTCGGGGAGGAGACACTATAGTTCAGATGGCGAGAGCTTCGGCACAGTAAGTCTAAGATCCGTAGCCGGGTCCCAGCCGTGACCTCGACTTTTTCCTAGGCAACTCTGATACCAAACCTTAGCTTAACTGAGGGTTTGTGTAAGAAAATCACATTTCATATTTGTTAACGATGCCAAAGTGGCATTAAGTCTGTTTCAAATAGCCTTTGCCGGCGCCTCTGTCATCGCTTAGAGAGGGCTCTTTCGTTTTGGAAGTTACGTGATTCCTCCTGCCACGTGGTTTGGGAGCAAACAACCCAGATACACAACAAGAGTCGTTCATGGTCTGGCCTCTTTAGCTGTTTCGACCTCGTGCTCATGGGAACTTCCTAACACCTTTATTGGATGTGAGGCTCTTTTAGGCAAGTCAAAATTCTAAATTGTGGTTCAATATTGAACGTTTTATCACCTAAGTAAATCTTTTATCAAAAGGAACGTTACTACTATTTGTTATATATATATTCGTTTAATTTAGGATAGGAGAAGAGTCTAACTTTGGTGCATTATGCCGCTTTGTATTAAGTGAATATTGTTTTTAACTTATTATTCAATTATTACCTGGCTTTTCTTTAAAATTGGAATGTTAATGCTAGTGGTTTGAGAGCATTTTGACGTTGTTCAGTTGGCCCACTGCACTGCTTTTTGAATTTCTAATATATGTTTTGTATGCGCCTCTCTTGGTGTAATTTCTTAAATGCGCCCTTTTATTTCTTTATAAACAAGCAAGGCATTTGGAGTATGGAATATCTGCAGTTGCGGTCGTCGAGTGCTGTTAAACATTGCCCATTTTAATGGGACAGTAACTAAGCAACATATCCAGCCGAAGGGGGTGTGCAGCAACTATGAAGCTTATAAGTCACAAGTATTCGAAAGTTTCGAGTCGCCTCTTATGAATAACATCTCTGTAACGAGATAACCTTAGAGGTCTCCAACGTTTATAAACTGAGATGGGCACTGGGTTGTAGTCGATAGGATTCTGTGACTCAGATATTACGGACATCGCACGATAAACCTGAAATCCGTGGTTTCAGTGCCATTTATGACCTCGAATTTTTCCTGTCTCTGATTCCAAACTTAAGCCTAACATACAAGTTGAGTGAAATAAATTGCATGTATTTTTATTGTTTATTTATAGTTTTGTGTTTTGTGATTCTTATAGCTAAGCTATCTCACTGTATAAATTGTGTCCAGTCATAAGCAATATTCATTCCTACATGTCTGCAAAAACATACATGGTCATTAGAAGAACAGTAGAAAAGAAAAGTCTGTTCATTTTAAAAAGTGGTTTATTAATAATGTATGTACAACACTGGCAGCACCGTTCATAAATGTTATGAATGCACATTTTCATTATATATAAAAGCGAGGGAAGAAAAAAAAAACAAATACATTTGCTTGACTAGTTATCGTACATAAACGCTTCAACATCTCAGTTCGTTTAGTTGCATATCTCTTTACTTTCACCAACCAAAGCTCAAGTTTTTTATTGGGAGTTGCACTGACATAAAACATGGCAGCTCGCATGTAGTTTTGCTTATGAGGGCTTTATTTGCACTAGCACCCTCAAAAAATGCATCTACATTTTTAAATAATTCAACCAACCTGGACGGGATGACAAAATATACAACTAAGTCATGAAATTATGCCAAAATGAAATAAATCGACATATTGTTAGTAATTATATAGTGCTATGAATACTGGCTGATTTACTGTTTTCACTCACTCACAACCACACACGAAAAAAAGAGAACACTGTGCAAGCAATAAAATAAACAAATATCTTAAAATGCAGATGTTATTTTGTCTGCCCACAGGTTTCCCTTCTTGCTACACGGAAGACCGGATTTTTCCCAACATTCGTTAGCTTATCATATCTTTATACAACCATTCTTCTTCCTAGAGAGTTCGTGTTCACTATAAAACACGCGCATTATATTCTGACTTCCAAATAGAATTCTTTTTGTAAAATATTTTACTGCGTCTTTAGGATATATCACGTGAGTTCTTAAAAACGTCTATAGGCCATTTTAAGATGCATGTTTTGAATTATACCTTGTATTACATTGGTATAAACCACTAATATCATCACAGAAAATGCCTTAAACTTACCGAATACGTGGCATCAATCTATATATGGTGTATAAAGCGAAAATAAAAACGAAATGGAGCTGAGAAAGCCATTCCCATGTCGTGTTTATTTAAAATTAGAGTATTCTGCGTATAAAAACAATGGGTTATTATTACTACAAGCCACAAGGTACAGCGCAGTGATGTTACCTTACGGTTAATGTCTTAGTTCCTTTATAGAACAAGAAGATACCTTTCCTTCCCATCCCACTACTGTCCTAACCCATCCAGGCACCCTCGAAGAACCATTTCATTGTTGCTCAATACAGGCGTTACGAGCACGAATAGCAAAACTTGCATAATACAATTCACTTTTGTTTTTCATGTTTATTGTTTGATGGTGATGAGTTTCTCTTCTGAAGCGCTGCATCTGGCACCTTTGAAGAAGTCACCGTGTCAGCAACCAGGAGGCCTGCGGCGAAATTGTTCTTAATTCGTGTACCGCTGCTGTGATGTAGGCTGATCGCTCTTGATTTTTGTTTTCTTTATTGTCCTTCCAGCCACGGCTGCCCGTCGTCTTGTGGTAAGGCTCCTTGAAATGGTTCCGTCTCTGTAACAAAAAAGGATGTACCGTCAGTGCCATTAACGTGCAATGTTACAGCTAAGCTTATTATACTTTCTTTACTACATTCATGACCTAACCTCTGTGTCCCTTTTTGGGAAGTCATGATCATTTTAGATGCATATTAACCTAAACAGCAAAGACCACAACCGTAATTCCTGTTACAAGAGGAAAGAAATAATTGAATATCTCACAGTTTCTTGTACTATACTATACATACATTATAATATGCATGTAACAAGCATTCTATTATAGGAAATTAAAAATTCTCTTCCTGCCATTTTAAATTATTCTTCTTCTTTACATGACTATTGTTAAACTACATGCAGTACACTATTTCACTTTACAAATTAGCATTTATATATGGGATGCAGCACTTAAAAATCATTAAAAATAATTATAACTTAAAATATATTCGCCAAAGAGAAATAAAGGTATGCACCTAGATTTTGTATAGCATATTTTGCTATACAAAATTTATCAAACAATTGTCATAGAGATTGAGTAATAAATAAATTATAATAAATTGTTAATTTTGTAAATCTAAAGTTATATGGACGGCTGAGCAATCTTTTGAAAAGTTTGTATTCTTTAGTAACAGATTATTATAGAGTTGAATATAACCGTTGTATAAAAAAGTGTATAACATATTCGTTAATGAAATATTTAATTTGAGGTTAGAAAGCGAGCTCACCCGTTCAACCGTATTTATTTTTCATTTCTTCCATATGTCGCATGGACTCGCTAGAAGCAAAACCATAAATGAAAATAAATAGCAGAAGTTAAAAATAACAGCTGGAAAAAAAATCTTGACAATGAAACAATATTTGAAATAAAAACTACTAACATATAGCTCACTATGAGCTGTATCTGACCGATATAAAAACAAATCTTTTTTTTTTTCTTTACTGTTTACGAAGAATTTGCCTCCTAAAATTTCGCTGCACCACCGCTTGAAGTTAGCCAATGTATTCAGCTAGCATTGAATGAGAGTGCCACTAAATTAAACCGTATTGGCATGAATATAAGCCCATAATATATATCAAACTGCATTTGAGCCTTTAAAGCCTCTGTTCTTGATGAGCTTTTACTAGATATGTTACTGATAGATGACTGCATCATTCCGTTCAAGAGGACAAGCATACCCAGTGCATAAAATTTTATATATGGTGTAGTCTAATTCTTATCATATTTTGAATGCTTAACATATCATCTTGCATTTCTTGCAGGCCAGAGACATGCATTAAATAAGAATTTAATATTCTGTAATCAAGAATCTGTTGACAGCTACATAACAAGAAAATGTCGTTCCATGACACAGAAATCCCTATTGCCCTGATGAACAATTAGAACTATCAACTGTTGTGTACTACAGTGCTGATTGTTTTTTTAAATAAATGTGTTAACATAAGTACTCGTAAATTTATTGATTTAGAAATGTTAATAAATCACCATTTGTTTCTTTTCTTTACTTTTCTTTCTTTTTTCTTTCTTTTTTTTATGATAGGCGTACTGAAATTTCAGAAAATCACGTTTACACTACACATCATTAAATATATCATTAAAATAAATAATTCATTATAGTTATCTGCATTATAAATTAACGTGGATTGTACACATTTTATTTGAGGTGGAAACAAAAATGGTTTCAATGAATTGTGTAGCTCTGGCTTTTTATATTACTGTGATAGGTCATAGAGCTTTCGTCCATCTCTTTAACGGTGTTTGTGAAGAACTAAATCATTAATTAATCTGAGTTACTGAATTCATTGTTACATGCATATTTTGTGGAACTTCAAGTTAAATGTTATATCGTTTTTCGTTTGAAATATGTCTGAACAACATGCTTTTAATTTGAATAAACAAATAAAAGTATCTAGCATTAATCGTTGATTTTGTATCCAAGATTGATCATAACAGATAGTTTAATAATAAAAGGGCAATAAATTGTTCAGCGTTTTATGCCTCCATCAAGATTTAGGACATATTTTCGATGTCAACTGCAAAAGTGGAGGATACGATTTCGAACCCTTCTTAATTCAAATTGCCTGGCCTGGAGAGACAAACGCCAACAGACTACTGGTATATTTCCACAATTTCATTCATTTCGAAGACCTTGTTACTCTTAGTTGGATGGTACATTAAACAAGTATAAAATATGTCACATGAATTAATTATTGATGAATATACAGTTCAAAACGTACCAGTCTGAATAACTATCTATTTAATGCAAATTAATTTAAATTAAAACACGTCATTTTTAGATGTCAAGGGAGAAATTTAAAACCATGTTGATTTTAGAATTCTCCCCATTCCACCATCTGGCCCATCTGCTCAAGCCAGGCGTAGTTGGATAGGTTTTTCTGGACATAAAATCTCGAGTGCAAGTCCTCTAGTAGGGACTTAAAACCATGGGTCCCGTGTCGTAGATATACGGCACGTTAAAGAGCTCCATACTTGAAAAAGTCCCTGGACAAAATTACCGGCCTTAGCATTGCAATAAATGGTACTTGAAGTGATTGACTGATCACCTATCCTTCATATATTTATGTAACTAAATTTGAGTGATTCGTATGGTCCATCAGGACCTTAAAGAGACTACTGCTGGCAAGTAGAAATACTTAAGAATCTGAAGAAGAAAATTAAATTGTTATCTCATCTTTAGTCTTCTATCGTTGTCTTTTGTTATTGTTTGAATGTGGATAGTAAAACAACAAGGTTATTGAGCACTCAATGTAACTTTAATGCAATGGCAATAACGTGTTTTATAATTGTGTATGCCCCATAAGAAAATACAGAATATACTTATAGGAGGATTATTTTGGAGTTCCAAACTAGGCTGTGTTACTAATAATTGTAATATTATCTAAAATAAATTATGATTTCATGGCTTATTTTTTATTCTGCCCAATTAAAATTAATGCAATGTATTCTAGCTTGCCAGGAAACAGTTGAAAATAAATGTGCGATTACAAATTAATCATTTCAAATTTCAAAGTGCTGGGGGTAAGGAGGGTGAAACATAACATGTAATCAATATCGGTTTTAAACTTTCCCCTGAAGTTAAAGTTATTTCAAAACGGATACGCTTGGAAATTAAATCCACACACACACACACACACACACACACACACACACACACACACACACACACACACACACACACACACATATATATATTATTGTAACAAACATAAATTAATAAAAGAAAATTTTTTTCCTAATTGAGCTCGTGTTTACAACACATTTTGAAAATTAAGAAAAACAAAACTAGCATTAATTTAATTCGTGTATCAGTAATAACTCTTTATATGGTATTATATTTTTTTTAAAAATATAATGCAGATTTTGAACAGAAGGTAATTTTTTTTAAAAGAGATATGTAATTGTTTATAAAACGTTCCTAAACTTAAATGTTTCATTCATCATGGACGCTCTTCATTTCACTTCACTTTTCAACACTATGTGGTTTTTGTTGTTTTCAACTTGTACTCCTTTATTCCCTTCAAAAATTCTCTAACACAAGAAGATGGGCGTTCACTCCAAGACGAGTGTCTAACAGGTGCTAAATAACTTCAAGGCTTGTATAGGAGCAGCTTTCTCTCTAATGCTTTAAGATGCATCCTTTGTATGTGTGTGTCGAGAACGTTGAACTCAATATCCCGTCACGCAACGACAAAGACTTGCGTTTTTTTCCCCTCCAATTTCTTTACTATGTAATCGGAGGGAACGTGCAGCGTAAACTGGATGAAAAAAAAAACAGTTACATGTTTTTAATAGTATTATTAGTATGGAATGTTCATACATAGCAGAACTGGTAGCATACATTCCGACATGAAAAACTGCTAAGAGCAATAAAATTATCATTTCAATGGCATTGTTAAGAAAAAAATTCATCACATGTGATCATACATGTCCAGTGGTTCTTAAGGCGTTGATGGCTTGGTCTTCTGTCCGAAGCACCGTTGTGAAGCGTGGTATTAGTGGGTCAGTTTATAAACTTATTCATTTTAAGGAAATTTCACTCCCACAGTCACTGACAAATACATCATCGACATGGTATTAAATGGGGGACAAAACTTATAAACCTCGTCCTTTTCCGCCTAGTTTTCGAATATCTAGTTGTATCCTTTTGTCTAAAGAGTACGCACGAGATAGCTGGTAATGTCCCAGCATTGTCGCTGCTGGGACATTATACATCTAAGACTGAGCAGAAACGAGGAATATTTCCTGTTTTTCATATGATTAAAAATATCTGAAGTTGCCTTAATAAATAACAGAAATGCACCAATAATTTACTGTCACTTCCTACCCGAACTCTGCTACCACTACATCTATAGCACTGGAATACATTGAGAGACGTGACAACGTTGTTTTCCTGAGCGAATGCTAATACACTCATATTTCGTCATCAAATTGTGTTCTGTACTGTACAGTTTTTCCCCCAATTTAATCGAGTACTTCAGCCAGTTTTCTGTACTATTTTTTTTTTATTTCAGTGTTTTTCTGTTACAAAACAATGATATTCTTGTTAAATGTTGAATGCACATAT
Source organism: Metallyticus violacea (assembly GCA_030762175.1). NCBI lineage: Eukaryota > Metazoa > Arthropoda > Insecta > Mantodea > Metallyticidae > Metallyticus > Metallyticus violacea. The sequence goes on along the minus strand of CM060840.1, from coordinate 35,951,757 downwards.
AAGTTCAATATAAAATGAGATTTGTTTAATCATATACTTAAAGCATAATTAATCTACAAATTAAATACTTCTTCAGTATAAGGAATTGGTTTAAAATTGTTAAAGGAAAGTCGATGATGGCATTTCGATATTTTTCATTCAACCTAGTTGCTTACACGGAATGCGAAGCAACTTTTTTAAAGTGTAAGGTGATTAATTATGATGAATACGTTAATTTGAATTTTACTATTATATCTATTATAAATGTGTTCTACTTAAACGCTAGTTTATAAAATTGTGCATTCTGAATTATGTAATTAATTCATTAAATAATGTATATAATTTGGATATAAGGGACAACGCATTTAGAATATATTTTTGTACTATAATAATATAATGACGTTAAAAAGTCCCAAACAGAAACATTTCCGTTGTCAATTAACCCATTTAAATTATGAAATGTTTAATTTTCTTATAATAATTTTGGAGTATATTTCTTGAGTTTTTATTATGTTGGACATATTTCTCACTTTATGATATAATTTACTACATTAATAACCTACTACTGATTTATATACTTTTACTTAATATTTAAAAGAACTTCTTTATTTTATGTTATTCAGTTCACAACGGAAAACTTTAATATTTTAAATAATTGAGTTGATTCTTTTACAATAAACATATGCATTTATTGTAAAAAATAATATTGTTATTTCTAATCTAAATTTAACTACTGAAATTTTCATTCAGATAAAATTTATATTTCGATTAGTTTGAAAGAATTGTCTCTTTTAATGCTAATGTTTGTTGTGCAAAGATAATTGATAAGTTTCTATAAATATTTATCTACCATTTATAATTTCCAAATAAACATGAACAGCCCAAATATTCATATTATGCAACGGATGAAAGTATCCACAATTTATAATTATTAAATAAACTTTAACAGCCCAAATGTTCATGTTATGCGATATATGAAAGTACATTCCAATGTTCTAGCCCATATTTTAAAGTTTAGTTTCACCTCCAATGCTACCTTAATCAATGATGCCGGACATTATTAGTAGAACTTCTCTTCCATTATTAGAACAAATGAACTTACATAAAATTTTATTCTCCATGTTCACTTTTGAGAAATAAAAAGTCATTACTTTCCCGCAATCTTTGTTGCACTACTGCAACGAAGATTGCAATTAGGTATTCACTATTTATTATTTATTTATACGAAGTTTTTAATCTGAAAACTGTGCAGATATATTAATTTACAAACAAACTAAATAAAATAAATAAAGCCCCATTAATATAATAAAGAAATTATAAAACTTACATATTAAGGCGATTAAACGAAAAACAATTGAAGGTTTATTAATGAGACACACACAGAAATACACACACACACACACACACACACACACACACACACAGAATGTAACAAAAATATTAGGAGAGCATTGGGGGCGAGTTCCTCAGTTCAAAACAGAGAGAAAAAAAGTAATATAAACATATGTCGAGAAATGCTTGGATTGTGTGTTATTGAAAGATAACATACAACGCATTTCTAGGTATAATCCAACAATTTTAGTTAATTAACTAAAATTAACGTTTCCAGGCAATTGAGTTAAGTTACCGATGCTGAAAAGTTTTATGATTAGGCTGCTTTTGGTCTGGATGCGTCATTTTACACAGCTGTGCAGCTTTATATCCGACCGTACTAAAAAGCTATCTGCCTGTTCACGATATGAGTATCTTGTCATGGTTAGCTGCTCAAATGTAACTGAACTGCATGCAACACAAGTCAAACATAAGAAACTGGGTAACTACGAATGATAAATTTAAACATCTCCATGGCAACACAAAACAATGTGCATTCGCTAATTTCACTCACTTGTCTGAAAAAGTTAAATTGTCATTTTAACGAACTTTTGCTGGGTCAAACCCCTAAAGGCGTTCAGTGATATCTTTAAATAATAATTCATAAGCCGGGCTTTCTGATACACACACACGTTAATTTTATTTTTCATGTTTTGCTCTGAGGACACTTGCCCCCAAAATTTGGTCCAAAATTTTTGTTATAGCCTGTATATATTTTCTTGTATTAGATAGTTCATATAAATAACCATAATAGTAATAACCCAATAGATATTTTAATTAAGTTGTCAAAGGGAATTCTGATTATAAATCATAGAAAACACTATGTTCACAACTCTAGCTAAGTAATGTCTAACATTATCATCGTGAATGGGCATATGAATTAAAAATGAATTATTTTCTTTACTCCAGTGACTCAACCGTTTATCTTTCCACTTTTATCATCTGTTCTGACATTTCCGTTACCTACCAATATGTGTACTACGTTTGTCTCTGTTTTCTAATTTCACTAAATTTGGTAGATCATCTTGGTTACTATGTGGAGAGTGTATTGACTACTCCGTAGCGGATGTGGTTCCCATTAATTTTGGATAATATTCAAACAACCAAATATTATCACTAACAATCATATGAACATACATGATTATTGACATCAAATGGATTTTATAGTAGCAAAATCCAAGCTGTTATTGCAGCTATTCGTTAAACTTTATTTTTAAGTTAAATGGAAATTTTGTTTTCTTTTAGTTTAATGTTTAGAATTTTCTCGCTGAGAATATTTGGCTACATTCTTTGTTCATTTACATTTTCTTAAAAATATATGAGAATACTCACAAATAAAAGCTAGCCAAAATCTTCAAACAAACATTTTAATGATAAAAACTATTTCTTCTTACTATCTTAATCTATGAGGTTAGGTCCATAAATTTCCGGCCTCATCGAAAAGGATTACGACCTTCACAAAACTCTTATGTGCTATCATACCTTATCTGTTAAGTAAATAATTCATGCTGTAACTTCCGCTATGTTCAGTTGTTCAGATATAGTTGCATAAACAAGGCTATGTATAGAAGATTGTGACATGTTCAAAATGGAGTTTCGAGCTATTATTAAGTTCTACACAAAAGAAGGACTTACTCCAAATGAAATTAAACCGCAATTAGACGGTGTATATGGGAAAGCATCCCCCTCATATTCTACCTTAAAAGAATGGGACAAGCTTTTTCAAATGGGTCGAGAAAGCATTGAAGATGAAGGGCGTGCAGGTCGACTCTTGGAGGTGCTCATTCCTGAAAACATCGCTCTTGTGGAAGGAAAAATTATGGAAGACCGGTAGCTCAAAGTTACAGAAATGGCAGCAAGGTTGGACCTTTCTAAAACAACAGTCCTTCGAATTATTCGTGAACATTTAAACATGAATAAGGTTAGTGCAAGATGGGTACCTAAACTTCTTTCCGCAGTCCAGACGCAGCAACGAGAAAGAAGTTCTGCAAACCATCGTTACAAGAGATGAAACTATGGTCCCTTGTCCAAAAGAGAATCAATAGATTAGCATAAACCTGACTAAGACCGCATCTAAATGCCAAAGTCACTCAGTCAACCAAGAAGAACATGGCCACAATCTTTTGGGACTGTGAAGGAATACTCGTCATTGACTTCAAGAAGAGGAACACCACAGTAAATGGGGAGTACTGGGCTAGCCTACTGTACAGACTACGTGTTTTCATCAAAGAGAAAAGGCGAGTGTGCGCGCCTTCTTCACGACAATGAGCCTTTGCATACAGCTCTTGTTGCAAAGGAAGCTGTGAAGAAATGTGGCATCAAGGATCGATGTCACATTTCTTCACAGCTATACCCTACAGCCCAGATCTAGCTCACAGGGACTGTTTTCTCTTCTCAAAATTCAACAAGGACCTTCGAGGAAGGAAATTTAAGTGTGACGAAGAAGTGATGGGTGCTGTTTATGCCCATTTTGCAGACAAAAGTTCTGATTATTTTGGGAGGGGGTTGAAATCTTAATTCATAGATGTGAGAAGTGTATTGCAATAAAGAATAACTATATTGAAAAGTGAAATATAATTTTTGTCTTTATCGTACCAAGCAAATGGTTAGACCGGAAACTTGTGGACCTATTCTCATATATCACTTTTTGACATTGGTGGCTTTTAAAAACGCATTAAGAGATACGAAAATTATTAATAATTACAATTAAAATTTAATTGTTTCTTATATGTTTCATTAATTATACTGTACATGATGCAGTTCTTATAATTTTCTTCGGAAAATTGTCATGGCTATTTCAAAACAGGTTGATATTTCTGACGTGAACAGAGCGCATGCATATGATTTGGGAACAAACAAATCATATATAAGAACTTGAAAGGCATGTCCATAAGCAAGAGATTCCTCCTATCGTTATCTGTCCCATTAAAATACTTCATTAACTTGGTTTGCACCGCGACTGTAAATCAAGTCCCTACAGATAATAGCTGCAAATACAAACTTTAGACACAAGGTTGAAGTCCTCTGCAGAAGTTGTTATTGGGATATTTTTTGCCCCATAAAACGCATTAAGCAATAGTTATAGGAAATTAAAATTTGATTTTTTGGGAGTAGCGTAATCCAGCAAACTTCTGAAGTTCTAAACTGGCATGAAACATATCTCTATCGATTGTTGGATAAATATCTCAAGTTTGAATAATAATCGCTAACTATATATTGTATCTCTCGTTTAATTTATTGGGTGACTTCAAAAACCAATAAATGAATTAAATAATTTGCTGGAAGTTATGCTTCACCTCAAAAGGCTCCCTTGTTTGGTAAGAACGATGTTCTTACAATGCATAGCAGTTAATAGGAACGCACAATTCTCTTCATATGTTTGGTGCATGTACTAATTGACTTCTGACGTTCTACGCAAAGAAGGTTAGTGAATAGTAAGAAGTATGAACGCTGGTGAGCATACGTGCCTAAGAGTACTTGGGTTCGGAAAGACGGCTGTAAAAACTGCTGGGAAGAGTGTGTTCTATGTGTTTAGGCTGCCATTATGTTCATTACTCTGGAAAAAACAAGGTAGTGAGAAGTCGGAGCAACTAGAATAAGTATAGCGTCCGGAAGGTGGAGCCAGTCGTGCCCTGGCCATTATAGTGCGATTTCTTTTGCACTACAGAATTCAAATGGCAGGCGTTGAGAGCAAACAGCATCGCGCAATTATTTTCGTTCTGTTGAACCCAACTCCGGAAATATGTGTTAGAAAGAAAGGGAAATAGGGAATGTGTGAATATTTGGGGTAGAGTGAACAAAGAATGCATTGTAAAACCTTTCTTGCTATGCGTTAAGAATTCGATTAAACTCCCACCTAAGCAAGTGCGGTGAATTTCAATGACCTTCCGTAAATTTGTAGTTCAATGACTTAAGATATTACGTTCAGCTTCATAGCTGATTTTCTCTCCATTTCCGAATAACTCGTATCTCAAATTGATTATTTCTTCTGCGTCGTCCTTTGGTATTTATTCAAAATATTTTCCTTCAAAACATTTGGCATAAATTCGTTGATTAATTTCATCTTCAAAGTTTTAATTTCCCTTCTTCGCCTTTATAGTTTGTTTTGCGTTCCAACTAACTTTTAGCATATGCTTCCATATTCATATTTAGATGCTTCAAGTTGTATCTGTTACCAAATTTCCTGTTATATACCGTAGGTATTTACTCGAGTATTTTCTCCTGTTTTATTTGCTCATTTTACCGCTTGAAAATGAAGAAGGGAAAATTACGCAGAATGTATTTCTGAACGGTATAAAAGAATAATTTATATTTTGCACTGTAACTCCCTCATACGATTATTATACCGTAAATTATATACACCCACTTATAAAACAGACCACATTTAAAAACAACTAGGCAAATGTTTGTCTGCACTACCGGGGCGGAACAGAATGCTTCTGCACTTGCTTAAGGCTACTGGCATTTTGTGCCTACGCTTACATTTGGGACCCCTCCGGGAGAATAGAATGAGGTGAGGGAGACACCGGGCGGTCAGGATATAAGGGCGGCGACTGCGCGGATACAGATGTGATATCTAACATGCTTCTAGGTAGAACACCCCGACGCCTATAGAGATTCCCTCTTTTGAGTGACTTGAGTTTTATTCCAGAGGCCGTGGCAAACCAGCATCACACCGCGCCACGCCACCTCACCCTGGTACTTTCGAACCTTAACAGAACCAAAGGAAACGGGAGTGCAGAAAATTCGTGGAATGTAAAGGTTCATCCCAGTACTCGGCTAAGTGATATGGGGAAATAACAAGAAGTCAGGACGGCAGGTCTATCGGGAATTGAACTCGAGACTTTCCAAATGCGAGTCTCAAGCGTTATCGCCTGAGCTAAGCCGCTCGTTTTGAAAGGGAAGGCCGAATAGGCATGAACTGTACATATGCGTAAAGAATAAACTCAGAAATATCAGGTATCTGGCCATTCTTATAGACAAGTTCGCTTTCTCTGTAAAGATTTGAAGGGGTTGTCGATATTCCTAATTCTCTTCTCTGGTGCTTCAAGGCCTAGAGTCATACTGCATTGGCCATATACTGCTAATATTCCAAAGAAAAATACCATAAGACCTCAGGTCAGGGGATTCAGATGGACAAGAAATGCCCGCGAAACGAAGAAATAATTTCTTTCCAAACATCTTAGTACATTCATTACTAGCATGTGGTAAATGTGGTTGCTCTATTTTGTTGAAAGAAAACCAGTATTCAAATAGGAACTGAACGAATATGACAACAGACCAGTCTGGTACAGAATAATTTGAGCGCCTAAATGGAGAGATTTGGAATGACGCCTCAGGATACTATCTGGTTGCTCAGTTACTATCTTACAGGAAGTCTTTTTTGCAGCACAGTCACGGTCTACTAGTTTATGCAACACCTGAAGCTTGTATGAATAGACTCAGGGTCGAATGCAACATCCGATTTAATGACCTCAAAAGCCTAGGTGACAAAGCGAGCCATCGCGTGGGACTTCCATAACAAACCTTGCGTGTTCTATGTTTGTCAATGCGGTTATCAAGCTCATTTTGGGCTTCTCATCATTTATAGAATTATTTATTCAGCTCAAATTTTTAGTACAGTTAAATTTTCAAGAGGTTACTTTTTCCGAAAATTTCTCTATGGAAAACGATGATGTGCCGCTGCTCAACGGTCCATGCTGACTAAAATGGTGCCTGTATTGTTTATGTGTGACAAACCCTGCTTCCTCACCGTCAAGTGTTCTGTACATGTCATGATGGTAGGTAAACTTTGTCTCATTCAGTATTAGTACTTGATTTCTTTAAGTCTGAAAACGAAAATATTATATTTAAATGTTTATGCATATTTTTTCGGGATGTTTAAAATTGTAATGCTGTTGAAACTTTGAAGCAGTAACTTTTTCTCCGTAAGTTTTGTACTAAAAGAGAAGAAAATAATGAAAGAAAGGGTAAAAGTGAATTAAGGAGATTAAAAGAAAAAATCGTAATTGATACGAAAAATAAAAAAGTGGAACAGAAAAGAATAGTTTAAAAAAACAGTGAAAATAAGTGATATAAAAAAAGCACCAGGTGTGCAAAAATGAAAAGCAGTTGAGGAAAAATAAGTAAAACAAAGAACAGTAGTAGCAATAAAATAATCGTTCAAATAAACAAAAAAGAAATTAACTCTTAAGCACAAATATAAGAAAACAGTGTAATCCTCCCCTTCCCCATAAGTACAGAAAGAAAAAATAAAGACGGGGGAAATAGAAGAAAGATGATCAAAGTGAGAATGAGAAAGATATAGGCTGTAAAATGAAAAGCTTCGAAAGACGATGAGAAAAAAGGGTACAAAGTAAGAGCGTAGTACTAGATAAGGTTTTAAAAAGAAGATGATGATAATAATAATAATAATAATAATAATAATAATAATAATAATAATAAAAAAAGTAAAAGACCGTCCTAAGTGAAAAGCGAATAATATAATAAAAGATATACTTAACATTTTATTCTGATTTATATAAATAAAAGTTTTAAGGATACCAAAAACTCACAAAGAAAGAAAAACATATTATTTTGAGGGCTCAAGCAGCTCCTTTAGCTCTTGATAACTACAGGGTTTTTAAGAATATCAATTTTGAAATGCTACATTCCTCTCTCCAAAAATCTGACTTAAATAACGAAAACATAAAATGACCTTATGGTAACTGAAGCGCGAGTTACACGTGTTCGTTTTAGAGCAACATTTATCTAACATGCAGCATCAGTCCAACACAAGGTCACAGCGGACGCAATAAAAATAATTGGAACTTTATGGATCACCTCGGGCGGACAAGTTATAATACCTCGTTTACTTTCCGTTTCGCATGGTACGTCCGTCCAGTGATGAACATGTTGTGTACCCGTTATTAATTACTCGGAGCAAGCGAAGAATTTAATAACACACAAGAAGCAGCAGCGGCAGCAGGATAATTCTAGGCTCCCGTTCGTTGTGAGCAAGCACTCACTCCACTATCTTTCTCTATCTCACACACACATAAGCATACATACAAACGCATGCACGCATTCACACAATCGTTGAATTGCTAGAAAGAGTCTTATCTGATGCATCCCATACCCTTAGACTTTAGAATGTAACAAAATGGATATCAGAAATATTGAAACACAAGTTCAACTAAGTTCGTTACATATTTATACAGAATGTTTCTGAGCTGAGGATACAAACTTTCAGGAATGATTGAGAAGGGCAAAGGTATCAATTTGAGACTAGGAATCCCTGGTTCGAAAACAACGGAGTCGAAAGTTATAAGTTAACATTGTAGGATATCATGTAACAGTGGAATACGAGAACCTACGAATCATTTTTTGTACGGAGTAATGTCTTTCTTTATATGTACTTGCTAACCAGATCAACACGTAGGCGTGCATCATGAGGGGTGGCGACAGAAAATTCCATTACTAGAATGCAGATTTCGTGATGTGTATTGCACATGTCATTCCGGATGTGAGGGTCTGTAGACTACAGCCTGTGTTTACCGGTTAAAGTGCGTCAGACGTTCCTTGAAAGGTGGATGGCAAGAGGAGACCCTGTTTCATGGCCATTCGTTCGCCTGATCTGACTCTTCTTGCTTTCTTCTTGTAGGGTTATGTGAAAGATCTTCTATAGAAGCATCTGTCGAGACTGACGACAATCTCCTAGCAAAGCGATCTCTCTGCCTTTGACATTGCGGCGTTGTCGTGCTGCATCGAAGCTGGGGGACGCCAAATTGAACATCTGTTGCTAATGTAGCTACTTGTGAGAGTTTTACAGATAAATAAAGCTATTGTATTTACACACAACGAATTTCACTTTTAACTTTGTACTCCGTCGTTTCCGTACCAGAGTTTCTGATCTCAAATTGATACTTTTGCTCTTCTGATAGTTTGTATCAACAGCTCATAAACACCAGGTACCCTTTTACAAATGTATTCAAATGTGTATATTAATAATAAATGAAATTAAATGTTCGACAAGCGAGTTGTTGAGAGTATGTAAACATTTTGCTCGACGAGATAGAAGCAGAGGACTTTGAACGAAGAGCAGTATGAATCAAAACAACGAAGATATTACACCCGCAGATGTTTTATACAGTGAGACCATTTCGGTTACGGACCGCCTGAGCTTGGCAGTATGCTGTTTACTGCAGTTGTTGCAACTAGAAAAGGGGAGACGTAAAGTTAGTGTTTTATTTTAGTAATTATGTTTTTACTCAAAGCATAAGTCGATCATGTATTTAAAAGTTATAATAATAAACACTAATTTGCTTTATAAGTAACGTTGTTTTTATTACTGAGGCACCACAGGCAGTGGGCACTGATGATGCATGAAATGAAAATGGTAAATGGGGAAAGGATGTTTTTTAAAGGAAAGAAGCTTTCCAGGCCTAAGTTTAGGGTATCTCCTCAGTATTTGTCATTTATGAGGATTGAGGAAAACCTAGAAAAAATCTCAGTCAGGGTAGATGATCCTGGTGAAATTCAATCCCAAATCTTCCGCTCACGAGTCCGCGCCTTAACGACCTCGGCCACCCGTGGCGATGTTGAATATGATTCTCCTCATTGGTGATATACATTGCTGGCAGCTACGTAGGAAATTCCCTTGTTTCAACTGACTCTTCTTTTGTAAGAACACGCGGTTGGGCATACATTTCTTGTCACTGAGAGCTCCTGTCTCATGCAACTTTTTAACAAGTGTGCGAACAGTGTTTCTGCCTGAAACTTTCTTCTTGTGAATCGCCTTACCACTTATCTGCAAGAATTTGTTTTCACATATTATCGAACACATAATTCCGGTCTCTAAGACTATATTTATGTACACACATAACTAACAAACAACAACTAGCATATAAATTACAACACTTATAAACCCGAACGCACATACATTCGCTGACAAAGCTTCCTCAAACTAACCACAAGCTGATACTTGCACATGCATTATGCTGCCTTGACGCATGGCTTCTCCCAGTAGGCAGCCGCGCTCTACCGGCCCTTAACTCAAATTACCTTCTGTACAATAAAACATCTTTACTATGCCCATTTGCACAATACCGTCAAGCAATACCTAGCTACATTGTTGCGTATTACTTGCAGCTTCTCTGTGTCCAAAACAGGATTATAATAATTAAAGGCTCCCTACAATCAAGGACTTTACAACTGTAACATAGATCCATATTTTCCAGCTCTTCTAGATTTCCCTTTATGCAAGTTGAAAGTGGTGAAAATGATATTTGTTGATACATTTAAAAACGATTTATACAGAAAGAAATAATAGAGAGTGAGATGTGTAAAAATCAATTAAAGAAAATGAGTTTATATACGTCGATTGCATGTGGTGCAAAATACTTTGCAATGTGAAATTCCAATCAGAGACTTAGCTGTAAAAATAAATAGGCATATCATCTTAAAAAAACCTAAAGGGCCTATCTTTCTAACCACTTACAGCTCCCCATGCTACTTCTTCTTCTGCCCTTCAGAAGAGGATTTCACACTGTGGTCTTAATGGGCCTATTGTGCATATGCCCCCGAGGGGACACCTTTCACTAAGGACTTACTTGATATGTCCCAAGATCCCCCGTGAAGGCCCCCAAACGGAATACATCAGATGCTGGGACAGGAACTAAGCGCAAGTCACCGGTACATCACAATGCACCATTCCGCCTTCGACGCTTTCAGCTTGTAAGTAGTGTTACGGAATGAAATTGAAGAAAATGGGGAAGCGGAAAATTCTTAGTATGTAAGTGACATAGGAAAACCGTGAAAATAATCCAAAGTGATGATGTTCGCTCCAAGAGAAATGAACTCGGGCCTTCCAAATGCGAGTTTCAAACGTTACCACTTGAGCCACCCCGCTCGGTATCCCCCATACCTCCTCGTCCTCTGAGACAGACCGAGAGGGGAAGCTCGTAGTTTCTCCTGGTTCCCTCAGGCGAATGCTGGGATATGTGTTTCCTTTCAACAAGTTTCCGCTCTCTCATTTCATATCATTGGTTTTGCTATAGTGCCAGAATAAGATGGGCTGGTGCGGTGTGACGGTGGCTTGCTTCTTGTCTGGCTTGGAATCAGATCTTCTGAAATAATGATACGAACCCGATCAAGGTCCGTTCCACACCGCCTGTGGATCGCTCATCTCATTTCTTCCTCTCCAAGGTGCCTCCAAGAGGGGAATAAGCACAAACGTTAGCCCTTGAGTAACGCTAAAGTGCCGAAATATTATTTTCCCATCCTAACAATCCAATGTACCTTAGTCCTCTGCGACATTGGTTTAGTTACAACCTGCATCTAATTCACCGCTCAATAAATTATGCATTCAAGTATTTGGTGAGCCATCGCATATGTTTGTTCGGTAATCTGAACTTTATCGCAAGGTTTCTTTCGCTATTCTTCGCACGTATAAAAATGAAAGGCTTAAAAAAAGCTAAATAATCTCTTAACGATTTATAAAGAGACTGGATATCCAGTTTATTTCCTGCAGGATACGCTTATTTGCAGTACTGTATTGATCTGAACTGATACACTAAAGTTTTGAAAGAAATATTATGTGTTATTTGGAATTAGACCAAAATACATTTCTGTTGATTTTCCGCTATTATATATTACGATTTACTTAAATGAAATACCACTTGAATTAAAAACAAAAATAGGCTTTTTTACAAGGAAAAAAATACACAAAGTGTCTTTTCAACATAAATAACTGTTTGCTCATTAGCGAAATACATACAAAACCGTGCTTATATCCTCCAAATGTGAGAAACCCGTTGTACTTCTGTAAATCAAGCGTTTATTTCAAATTTTTCCACCAATAAACAGTAATAAACTAAATTTTCATTTCGTAAGCTTTCCAGAATGTCACGAAGAGCAGTTCAAACACTGAATGGTAAGCCAAGCCAGTTTCCAAAAAATTAAAAGAATGTTTCTGTGCTATATCTCTGTATCCAAACTGTGTAGTACAAGTGAAAATGTGATTTAAATGGAATAATAACTGGCGTTCCGTTTTACAAGTGTAGTGCGTATTTCGTCTGAAATTAGAAATTTAATTAACTGCCCAGACATCAACAAAGGCTGCGTACAATTAAACGTGTTTTCATTTGGTTGGCATTTGACTGTGCATGTTTTTTGCACGTCATATTAAGTCATCCATCTCGGTATTTGAGCTGATGGGCATGTTTTAGACAATTAGTTAAAAATAAGTTAATTTTGTGTGCCTAGGTAATTAAAAGAGTCGGGTAATTAATCAGCAACTGCTGCTTAAAATAATTTTTTATTCTCTCATAGTACAGCACTGCAATTTATTTATATGTATATATACAAATGGGTATTTTCTTTTAATTTCTGCACAAAATCAAAACTATTGATGATTTTATTTTCCTTTGTTGAATGGTCAAAAGGGCTGTAATGGAATAAGTGTTGTAAGAAAAAAGGCCGCAAAAGAACCCTGCAAACGTTAAAATAAGATGATAGACAATGTCATTGGATGCATGGAGTGTGTGAAATATTTTTTAACCACAAGCATTGACCTATGCACCAATCTGTGCGCAACAACAATATTCACTCTATAGGCAGGAAGTCGACAATTCGAACCTCTTTTAAGCGAAATGCACAATGTGATGTTCTTATTGGATGGATTGGTTGAAGTGTCCTGATAAAATGGGAACGCTCTTCGAAGTGTTGTCGTACTTTAATGTCATACAGCGCCCAAACCTGCATTTCTGATCATGGATCTCCTCTTGAAAAATTACTTGTAGTACATTTATGTACAAAATATATTTGTTACATATCTAACTCGTCCATATCGCAAGGATCCTGGGACCTTACATGCTTTCCAATACACTAGGAAATACATGAAATTGCACAAACAAATATTTTACTCTTAAAAGACAAACAATATACATATAATAATGAAATAAATAAGTGAATATAAATATAAATATATAATAGAAACAATTTAATAAATAAATAAAATGAATAGAAAGGACAACAGTGCAAAAGTAAATAACTTACACTCCCTCAAAATATATACAAATAATTTGAAAAAAATATTATAACCCATGTTTTCCTAACCCCCTTCCCGGTTGTCTGCCTCTTCCAATCTGAGCTGTCTCACTTTGTTTAAAAATATACCTATTCCCTCCTCCTCCTCCTATCTGCCAGAAACATCCAGTACCACTGACCTTTCCCCGCGTGAACAGGCGGGGCTGGGAGATATATCTTTATCCATATTTCCGTCCCCTTGCAGCACGCCAAAACATTTTCCCAAGATTCTTTCTCCGCAGATATAGGGCAGACTCTCGTACCCTCTCTGTCTGTTAATCGCTTTTCCGTCTCGTACAACGTACGAAGAGCTCTCGGAGTTTTTTAATCACCCTGTGTAAATTAATGAAAATCGTTCTAATGGCAAATACGTTTTTATTACTATATACAAGTGTTTCCTGTGCCACAGAGTTATGTCGTTACAACGCATATGATTTGTTAACTTCGAAAAAAAAATGAATTCCGATAATACTCAAATAATAAAAACTGCATTGTTAGTAGAATTTGTATTCTTGAATAAAATGTACGCGCTTCTTAACAAACGCAACAGCGAAATCACTGATGTAAGAATGACTTCGAAATAGTTATTTGGGGAATAAATGAAACTAAATTGCTGCAGTCTATGGATATTATGATATTAGTGCTTGGATTTGAAAATGAATTAAAATTCACGTAAATTCGTATATATTTAAATTTTGCATTTATATATATATATATATATGAACTCAAAATTTCATATTAAAAATGCGATTTAGGAAAAAAGAAGGCATTTTAACAACTGCTGCAAGTTTCTTTTCCGTTTGCGATCGAAATCGTTTTACTGAAGAGCTGTGTGATGATGCTATGGTGCGGCAAATATACCCTGTGCTAGAAATATGGAAAACTGGGTGTAATTTATGCTGCGTGGTTCAAATTATTATATTGTAATATACCTTCAATTATATACGTTATAATATTAAATATCAATGTTTTCCTTGTAATTTGGATTTTTTTTTCCTCCATATTTAGTAATGTGGATTTCATATTTCTTCAAAGTTTCCTTTATTTTCGTTTTCTAGTTAAGGCACCGTAAAGAAAAGGGAAAAGTAAGGGAAACTGAAAACATATTCCTCGGTTCTAGTTTTGTAAATTGTCATACTGCCAAAATTGTTCCAGATATTTTCAATTTACATTCTTTGGTAAAAACTTTTGCTCTGTGGCATCGTCTTAGCTATTCCGGTAACATGATGTTCAGTTTTAACTCTCAGTTCGTTAACCATCCCATTAAATGTCCTGAGCAGTAAAGTTTTCTTTGCTACCTTTGATTCTTAATCATAATAAATGTCTAACCCTTGCTTTTGTTAGTATACCTAATGCTTTAGCAACGTTTATAGCATTGTTACACTTTAACTGGTTCATTGTTACTTCCCCATAAATTGTTTTTTCTTTGGTGGATTGCTAATTTTTTGTGTTGTGTGCTCATCAATCACATGCTTAAAACCGAAACCGGAGGACCAGGTATTCGTTTTACGGGTTTAGGAGACAGGTGGCTCTGCTATAATTCAAAATACAGGCTGTTCATTTGATGTATGGAGTACAGTAAAACTATTTTAATACCGACCACAAAATGGGCTGTTAAAATTCCTTCGCTTAAAGGATAAACAATCCTTTTGGCAATAAATAATAGTAAAGTTCCAAAATAATGAATTATAAAATGCCAATGCTACCAGTGTTGTGGTGGCGTAAAATAAAAGCATTATTATAGCATTTAATTTTTATATAATTCAAAGCAAAATACTTAGTGTTTTATTTGTGAGGAGCGAATGCAAAATATAAAATGTGTTACTAAGTTGCTTTGACCCTAAAATTAGATTAAAAGTTTGCGTTTGTTGACAGTATATTAATTTTGTTGTTGTTGAAACCATGTTTAAGCCATAGATGGAAGATGATTTAGTTATAAAGTATTAAGATATATGTTTCCAAAATTTAGGTTCTGTATCTTCAGTGATCGTTATATCGTTACATATAGTTAATTTATATATTAACAGCTCATAATGGAGTCTTGGCTAATTAGACATTTTTCACCTTTGCTGATCTGATATCTGAAACAGGTTTGCTATTATGTATAAGCTGACCGTGATTCCTTAGTTAAATAAAAACTGTTTATTAATATGAAATTAATTTTGTTGATTGTTAAGATTAGACCAAATTAAACCAAAAGGAATACTTTAGAAAAATGATCAGTATTATAATGAGCGGTGTAACTGCAAATTACAAACGAAATTTCATATAATAAGATAATGAATTAAACAAAAATATTAATTAAAATTAAACCCTGTCTACAGAAAGCTGAAATGCACAGTCAACAAACATTACCAGCGCTTATGTTGGGGGCGAAACGGTGAAAATAAGAAAACTATAACTGGACATGGACAGAGTTGGAGGGAGTAAGGCGTGTGCGTTGAAGCAAACACTTTTCTATTAATCCCACAATGACCATGGTGTCTTATTACAGTATAGCAGTTTCATATACAATTACAATAAGTATTGCTGGGAAAACCTTCTTACATCTATTTATTGGCCATTTTATTTATTATTAGTCGAAATAGCGCGTTGGACTGAGCAGACATTTTGTTAAGTATTTGCACAGGAACAGAAAAAACGCCATTTGTGCTATTGTTAACAAGCATTGCGTCTGTTGACATCGCATCTCAGCTTTCGTTAAACAGAGAATATTCATAAAACATATCATTTGATAATTGAACCAAGAAGAATAATTACGAAACGGAAGCATTAAAGAATATTTAATTGTAACCATGGAAGTACAACAATGCTATCTTTCATTACTTATTTTATTTATTTTTTACATTTTTGATGCTGTGAATGAATATTTAATTTTCGATTATAGCTAATAAGAAAGTTAATTTTATATCCATTCTTATACATAATAATACTATATGTCTTATTGCTTATAGGCTTCTAAGCCTATGTTTAGGGTACCTCCCCAGCATTTGCCATTTATGAGGACTAAGAAAAACCTGGAGAAAACCTCAGAGAGAACGGTCCTGGTGGGAATCGAATACCAGACCTGCCGTTCACAAATCCGCGCCATGATGATGAAATGACAATAAGTACCATTTTACAGGAAAAGCGAATATTCACTTCTGAAATACACAAAAGAATAAATTCAGGGGAGCACTATGTGCTGGAATTGAGAAGTGTAAACTTGTTGGTTATTACAGTCCTTTGGTTCAGAATAAGTTACTCGAGCAGAAAAATAAATATGGTATACAACAGATTTATAGCAAGGCATTTAAAATTCTATAAAATATAGAATAAGAATTACTTTAGTGAATGTTAAAAATAATACCGGCAATTATTTTTATTTTGCGTCCACATTAAGCGCAAGGCAAGGTCACGCTAATCGTCTTATCATAATAAAACAGTTCCCGCTGGTCGCAGTTTGGTGTTATATGAGCAAGTATTATTTCTGTCTTTGTGTTAATATACTTCATTTTGGGGTAATTTTTATTATGTGTCATAACAGGTTTTGGTGCGTCAGTGTTTTTAATTACATGACAGTTCTCCTTCTGTACTGTTAAGGAACTTATCGAGAGAGAAATTAGAAAAATTAGGAAAACAGAGTTCTTTTGAGTGAATGCAAATTTCATTAAAAACTTCAGAAATGTATGGCTGAAGATAACCATGTTTTAAAGTTATATTGTGTGCATGCTCTCATAATAAAATTTATACAAGTTGAAATGCAAGGGAAACTTGTCCATCGACGGTGCCGGCGATTGACGCGATCTTCGCCCCTAATGGCTCACGTTTAGCTGAGGATGGGGGTAAAAAATAAACATTTATATTATTGAATAATAAACAAAAATAGACTAATATCAGTAGGATATATAACCAAGATGAAAGTAGATAAGAGTAAATGACATTTATTGTTTTAAGGAAAAGTCATAAATTACAAATAAATGTCTTTAGATAAAAAAAAAAAGCATATAATTCGCAAACTTTTCTTCCCCATAATTTACAGTAAGTAAGCTGAGGACAGTGCATGGCTTAGTAATGCCAACAGTAAACAGAAAAAGAAGAACATAACCGAAGTAAATTTCAAACCAGTTAGCCAGCATTTTAAAATGTACAAAATAATTGTACGATGGCAATTTACGACCCGTACGATATTATTTCAGGTTCAAGATCTTGTGCTGATATTCCGGCAGCACATATTTTGGTGTATCCGCAATCAGAGACAGCAGTTTTAATGCAATTACTTTAATGTTAAGTCTTTTTCCACTCCAAGATAGCTTAGTACCTTCAGGTGCGTTGGCAGTCGGCTTCGTTCAGAGACTTCTTATGCACGAAAGAAAATGGCAGCAGCGAACAATCAAACATCCCCTTTATGGACGTCCTAGGCAGAGTCGGAATTCGATCTCTGAATACCAGACTCTCATGTTAACAAGCACGGCATTCCTGCTCATTTGATCGGCAATTCATATCCATTGAGATGCTGTCAGTCTCTAACTCACCGCAGAGGCCAAATCACTTACGCGTCACAGCGTTGCAACATGTTCTGCTGAGCAAATGTGTCTTGCAGTTGTCGAGACCTTAGGATCAATTATCGGTATTTCCGCTTCGATTTTTATGCATACGTCATTATCTAAATTGATATTAATTGTTAAATAGTGGGATTTAATAGTTAATCTAATATTTAGTCTTTCTTATTTTATTGTAGGCATTCAATTTACTGACTAAAGTATAAAATACAACACGAGGTAAGTCGCATATGACGTTATTGGTGGCGTATAATTTTAAAAGGCTTTTGTATCGTATGTTTTTCACTTTTTTGAAATATACGTTTGTTTTTTTAGATTTTGGTGCTATGTTGCATTAGATTTTAGCATTTATTTTTGTTGCATTTGTCCTCCACTTGTATTAAGACACTATTTCTAGCAATGCTAGGAATCATTTTAAGTTGTTGCTTTCGCAGTGTTTGTTGAACATTGCAAAATAGCACACTTGCCTGAATTGTGCAATGCAGGTCACAAATTTCAGGTTAAGTTAGGCCAAGGTTAGCTCTCTCTTCATAAGTAATTTTTCATAAACTTAACTGAAGTGCTTTGTTGGCGGTAATGATAGCGGGTTCATTGCCAAGGCGTGCTATAATGTTTGGTTGGTTGTATATCATCCTATGTAGGTTTTTTGACGAAGAAGTAACTGTGTGACATTTGTAGTGGTTTTAGTGCAGTTACTGGTGGCACATTTAGCTGATGCAGAAGATCGGTGGTTCAAATCCCGTTATGGATACCTAAGATAAGTAGTTAATGTTTATAGATATGGAAAAGTGTTTTTGTGCAGGGAAGAAATAAGTATAATAAAAAGTATGCAAAAAATGGAAAAGTGAAAGGGGATATAATTTTGTTGTCTGTTAAGTTGATGCCTTTAAATGTGACCTTACGGTTTGAATTTGTCTGTACTTGTTGCCTTATAACCTTTTAAAAGACCCCCCTGATTTAAATTCCTTTCCTTATGTTAATGAACTACGCCGAAATAATTGCAGGGAGTGTGAAGGTATCTTAGGCAGGTAATTTGAGGTAGAAAACGTATGACCTGTCTGTTCAAATTTCGAAGATATGGCTATAAGTTTCTAAACGCCACTGGCTAATGAAGATGCCCCTCGAAAGCATAACACATTATAACGAAGGAAGGTTTCAGAACGCATCACTCTGATGCAATAATGGCGTTAGCTTTCGAGTAAGAGTAAGCAATTTATTTTCCAGTTCGAGTCTCGTTCACCATATTTTTTTCTGACTAGGGCCTAATAGCTTTTAGTTTACGTTTTAAATTGATGCTTCAATTTATACAATTAACTGTTAACATTTTAATTCATATAATTGCAGCTATTGTACTTACCATTCAGAATTGTGTCTTGAGTATGTGTCACGTAAATTAAGTTTTAGGCATCATATTAGAAGTGAGCTTATTAGGAATTGTATGTTGGTAATGCATTCATTGTTGAGAAACAGCATAAAACTTGAAAGCATTAAATTTAGTTCATAATTCTTTAGCATGCGCATCGCAGTACTTCATATTAAATAAAAACAATTAAAGACATGACAAGAATTGAACCCGCAGCCTGTGGAACATCAGCATTTGTGTAGACTGCATCAAGACCATCTGAATTTCCCAGATTCCAATGTGGGGAAAAAATGGTAACCGAAGTTACCCTATACTGCCAATAGCAAATACGAAACTTTTACCTGGTATTATGTTTATAAGATGACATTATTTGTCATTAGAAAATATTTTGATGCTTTTTAAGAATCTCAAATTATTTAAAACCAATATTTCTTATAGTAAACGAAATATAGTTGGGCTTGGCTAATAATACAAGAATACAGTTAATAGATGTTCAGTGTCGCACTGTCAAATGTTTAGTTCGAGATTTGAGGGATTTTTATAACACTAAATCTTGAAAACGCTGATAACAAATTGCGGAAAATCGATCTCTCTATACTCGCAAGGCGGTTTTAAAGACATTATAAACCATTTTTCACCCGATTTAACTTTAACATCGACTTATCAGCATCTGATGCCAAAATGTATAACATTATAAATTATGCGTTATGTTTAGTTGTAGACCATACATTGTCGTTGAGTTGATTTATTTACGGACGCTCTTTAACATCACAGGTCATCAGCGTCCCATTCAAATCAGTGAAACGGCCGACAAATTTTGCTCAGAGGCCTCTTCTTTCAGGCTTGAAATTCTTTTTCAAGCCGTGAATGTACGACATGGGACCCAACGCTTTAATTCCCTTCCGAAGGAAGGCATATTTAGAATTTTTTCGCCCGAAAAAATCCATCGATCCTGGCCGACCCCATACATTGTCAATTTTAAATTTCTTGTATACGACATCTCTACACTATGAAATTATTTCAATGTAGTTCATTAAAACCGGGATAGGTATTCCATTTCATAATAGTATTAACTGAAATTTCGGAAAAAATGCCACCACGTGTCATTTTTTACGTTTATTTCATGCTGCTTTTATAGTACGCGTTGAAAAAGGCCTATTTGTATAGATTTGTTAAATGGAACGTCAGCTCACTTCTTGAGAATCGAAAGTAATTGTGAACATTTGCATTAAAAACAATAATGCAATACTTTTGTATTAAGGCAAGACAGAGAATCTTAATTCTTGTAACCTATATGAATTATTCAAATGAAACAGTGCGATTTATATTAATAAAATATTGTGCCCCATAAAGTCATGGTGCAGTTTTGAATCACTGCAACTTTAAATGCACAAATAATGCAGACTTTAAATTAGCCCCGTAAGAAAGAAAAACACACTTGTATGTCATTACTTATTCAGTAAACACTTAAAATTTATTTCATTATTTTGGCACTTGTTTTATGTCTCCAAAATTTCTTCTTTCAAAGCTCCATCATGACTTTTGTATGCTTGAGCAGTGATCCTAACTATAAACTAGTTTCTCTATACTCGTCACAGTTTGTACTTTCTAAGCTAAACTGATGACGAAACATGTTCCTGGCGTTATTTAGTTTAAGATATTGCAAAACCTCACGTAGCCTATACAACGGCACATATCCTGTAAGATTTCCGCCTGGTAGTTCAGGAATACCCTATTTATAGACTGAATATCTCATCTGAGATTATCGTTACTAAAGGGGACTATTTCATTTTAGGCTGAGAAGAGTAAATGCAACAGTAGAAAGCAATTCCTTATAGCTGACTGCTCTAAGGAGACTGGCAAACCTGGACATTTTGTCTCATGAGCAATAGGCAGATAAGGTAACTTTGAATAATGCAGGCATTAACGTCAGAAGAGCAAGTGTGCTTGTTAATCAAAGGGGCACGATGGCTTTTAAGACATTAAAAACGACGGGATACTTTATCGTATAAACGCCATACATCACAAACACTAGCAAATAAACAGTAGAATAAATTAATTAAACATCAACATTCTTAAGCACTTAACACCAAGTTTTGTGTACCCAAACACAAAGCAAGTCAATGCCACCGCCCGGCAGGTAAACAAGAGCGGTTTTGGGGGATGGGGGCTAAAGGAAAACGTGGTTTGTTGCTGCTGACCTAGTGTACCTTTCTCATTTGTTGTCTACAGTCCAGTACCAACATAACTTCATTCCGCCTTATTCTGTCTCTGTCTATCTCTCTTTAAGGAATCCAGATGTGCAATAATAAAGTAAGCTTTCACATTCTTATAGGGGAACTCTAAACGACCGTTTTAGTAGAAGTTGCAAGTCTCGAATCATATTCACTGACTGGACTTCATTAAGTTAGCTGCCTCTACTATACTTCCTAAAGTTCCATCACCCCTGACGTCCTCGAATAACCAAAGCTGTCGGCCGGAGACGTTGATAATAACATGCACACAGTCACCGCTAAGGGTGAGAGCATTTAGCGGGTTTGATAATTTGTGCAGCAACAACCAGTAATCGCGGTAATACCTGTGTACATGTCCTCACGCCCTATTGCTTTTTATCTATAACCACACTTTATCCTTCGCGAGGCCAAAATTATACTTGAACAATTTTGCTCCCGCCCCCGTCTAATTATTATTAGCGTCCATCAAGCTTTTCTCGCACATAATGTGCAATTAACAGTACGTTGCGGTAGGAGTCTCGGCTTTGTTTATCGGCCCCTCTCCGAGCTGGTTACGTCACGCACATGCTTCGTTACAACGGCCCTTCATTGATCACTAGAAAGAGAACGGATGTAAAACATGCGCGAGTAATCTGCATAATGAAAGGTAAACTGGAATCCTTGCGCTTTATGCGGAATGGTTGTGCTGCTTTAAATTTGAATACCAGGATCGATATCCGGAAGTGTCCATTGTTGTTACTCATTTGACATAACGTCATCTCTCAACGAAACTTTGTTCAATGTTGGCAGATCAATTCAATGCTCATGTATGCCCTTTTTACTCATTTTATTGTGTGAGGAGCGTACTAAAGTCTGACCAAGAAAATGCAAGGATTAAGAGATTTTTTATTTTTATTTTTATTTTTCAACATTCACCTCGTAAATTAATACATTCGCTCTAACGACTTTCCAACTTTTTGGTGCCCTCAGTAAAAAATGATTTGTCCAACTGTGAAAAATGAACATCTGTCTCAGCTTGTATCCCATTATTTGATGTGAAGTTTGTCCACTCAGTCATTTTTTCAGGTTTGAGAACAAAAAATAATCTTTGGGAGCCAAATCCGGTGAACATGAGGGATATGGAAGCACTTGGAACTGAACATCATGCAGTTTTGCAGCCACATTCCCAAACGCGTGTGAAGGCGCATTATCATTATGAAAGAGAACTTTCTTTTTCGCAAAATGTGGACGTTTAGCACGAATAGCATCCTTTAGTTGGTCCAGTAGTGAAGTGTAATATTTCCCCGGTGATGGTTCTGCCCTTCTGGAGGTAGTCCACGAATCCCGGCAAACTGTAGCCAGGACTTTTTCTGCAGATGGAGCTTTTTATGCACTTTAACTTGTTGCCACCCACTGTTTGGACTGCTTCATCGTCTCTGGCGTGTAGTGATGAATCAATGTTTCATCTACTGATATGAAACGTCGGAGAAACTCAGAGGAATGGCTTTTAAACAAGTCTAAACAATCTTGCGAAATGTTCATTCTAATGCGTTTTTGATCCATTGTCAACAAATTCGGCATCCATCGAGCACAAAGCATTTCATACCCAAATCCTCGTGTAAAGTGTAATGGACGTGGACATGGTTTGTCGAGGTCTTCGCAATATCAGTCAACTCGCTTATCTTCAATCGGCGGCAATCGTTTAATACGGCTTTGTGAATATTTTGTCACAATAATTTCTTCGGTTGTACCAGTTTTGGGATTCCTAAGTGCTCAACATTTTGAATGGACGTAAGATCACGCTTAAATTCAGTAACCGTCGAAAACGAAGTGGAAAAATTCTTGTATTTTGTATTTCTGTTGGAGTTGAACCCATCAAAACGAAATATTTTATCACAATTCGTATTTTAGTTTTATCCATTTTGTAGAAAATGTTAACACCAGTTTGTTTGCACGATCGTCACAAACAAATGACTACATTTACGCGTCTGAAGCTTTTCAGCGCGTCATTTATAGGATGATGCTTAACAACTATCGTAATAATTTGAGTTATTTGGCCATCTTCATGCGATCTCTGAGTCAGACCGAGAACCTTTAAAACACCCCTCGTAGATCAGAGAATGTTAAAATAAAAAATAACACAGCTTTTAGCTAAGTTCTCAAAGCCGTTTATTAATAGATGGTCACATTTTGATACTACTATCTAGTTTTCTTATTGCTTTAATAAGCAATTTTTAGGGATTCCCATATGAGGAAAAGCACGATAAATCCGTAGTGTCACCAGGAATTGAACCTGAAGGTCAAACATAATGAAACTTTATGTCTGTTCTATTCAGTGGACTTATCTGAGTCAAATATCATTATTTATCAACAATTTCTTAATTGTCGGCAGAAAACACGGATTGATGTAGTACAGGATTAGTAAAAATAGAAACATTGATGATATAGAAACCGGTGTCGAAACTATGCTTTAGGTTTTGATAATGAAGTGCGGAATACACCTTAATAACCTCGCCCCATCCCACCGATTACCGAGTATCAAGTGTTATCGCTTCAGTCTAAACAGTAGCGCACTGTTAAAAGATACTTTGTAATTCTGAAGCGTTGTCATTATTACTTTCATACTCAAAGATATGAATATTTCCTGTTTCTCTTATTGTAAACAATATCTGAGGGTGCCTTAAATAATAAATAAGAAATTATAAATGTATTCTCACTCCCGCACCCGATCTGTGTTAGCACTAAATAATATTGTAAGAGATTACAGAAAAGTGACAACGTTGTTTTACTGAGCGAATTCTGACAAACCTCATTCTTCATGCTAATCGTGTCAATGTAGCATAAATGAACAACTGGATGACTGTAATCTTAGTTACAGGAAAAATATCATTAAGGCTTGTCTCGTAGTTTCAAGATGTAGTTTAAGAGAAAATAAAATTTATTTAATAACCAACGAAAAGGGGGGGGGAGACTGCACCTAAATCCTTTTAAAATAAGCGCCCTCTGAACGAAAGCCGCGCGAGGCCTAGATCGCACAAGTCGCCGTCTATCGATGGATAAGTTTCTCTCACAACATTTTGATCAATAATACGATGTATACTCGTACTATGTTTGTTTTATTTCATGAATAGGGACTAATAGTTCTTCCGGTACTGTAAGTCTGCAGTCAATTTTTGCACTGGTAGTTTTCTATTGTAAAGTTGTCATTTGTCATTCCTACATACTTAGTTTTGTTTTTCACACTAAAGTACAATTTACTTCACTGTAATTAATAAGATGTTCGCTCCAAGTGTGGGTAACAATGACTCTAGGTATAACCGGAATCTCAATTTCGTATATCAACATAAAGACAGAAATTATGTTTTACAGCAAACTGCGACTGAATGCTCCACGTGAAGTCCT
The DNA here is from genome assembly GCA_030762175.1 of Metallyticus violacea. Classification (NCBI taxonomy): domain Eukaryota; kingdom Metazoa; phylum Arthropoda; class Insecta; order Mantodea; family Metallyticidae; genus Metallyticus; species Metallyticus violacea. The sequence continues at coordinate 35,926,822 of CM060840.1, read as the reverse complement.
CAGCACGCGAAATGTTGGCCTGCCCTTGAATTAAAGGTCGCTGCGCTCAGTCGCGGACTCAGGTGAAAATATAACTTTCGGTAACTCACTTTGAGAAACTAATATTCCATTACTGATTAAAATCCAGCTTTTTCGCCCATTTATTAACACCTTAATACACCTAGAAAACTTTGAACATCTCCATGTGATTTGTAGCAAGAAACGCTTCTACAGTCTTTTGTCCATCCATGTCCAAGGCCGCCGTCGAAGATTTTTCCGAGTATGTTTCGTTTTTCTTTAGGTTTTTTCTCTTTCAGATTTTTTGTCACCTGGATATAATCATTATGCTATGCAAAGGGAAGAGGGAAGTTTAAAAGATGAAAGACGAATGCATATAATAAGTACTTCAGGCATTTTTCTATGTAAACTGCAGTACATAAAATTAATTTAATCAATAGATTTAAAATTTATTGAAAAATTAGGATGAATTTTTCAGCATTTACTTTCATATTTGAAATAAATATATACAGTACATTTCATACTCAATACGAATGCCACGCAGTCTGTAAATTCTGGACACCAGTGTCGTGAGAAAGGATAAACTCAAAGTATCCTTATGAATAGCTTAATAACTATGTCTTATTTGTAAAATATGCACTCATATTCTTTTTGAAGTTATGCTTTAAAACAAAGAAGCAGACAAAAAAAAAAAAAGCTCGACTAACTGCTTCAGTAGCCTTCACAGAATGGAGAAGCGGGAGAAGGAGAAAGAGGATAATCGTTTGTGCCATGGGAGTTGTAGGACTCGAGAGGACCGACCAGTTTTCTGCTTCTTCCGCTGTTTCCTGTTTTTGTTTTCAGCTTGGCAACACCATAACTGAATTTCTCGGGATGTTACGAGGCTGATTGGTCAAATATAAAAACTTTAATTACAAAATTTACGTAATCAATACTTCAGTTTTTAATACTGGAATAGATAAAGAAATTAAAGACTATTGAGTAGTTAAGTGATTTGTTAATCCTCTCATACTCCACCCGTTTAGGACTCAACAATAGAATGACGAAACTTATGCTTGTCTATACACTTTAACAAAATGAAAAGAACTTATGTATGTACCTTGCTGTACAATATTTTGCTCTTTATTATAGAATAATGATGACAAAGAAAATAGATCAGCGTAATTGTAATGCGAAACATCTAGAGCCCACATTAATTTCTTATATAATTTGGAACATTTTTAGTAGAAAATGGCAGTTACATTTCATTTAATGCTTTTTAGGGCAAAGTGATAGTATAAAGTAAAATAATATATCTTTTCCATTGTTTATTTTTTATTTTATGAAGTTTTAATGCATTTTAACAAAGGCGGATTGCCTTTATGTTAGACTATAGCGTGCGAATGTAAATCTCTTGAACAGTGTGGAACCGCCTTCAGGCTAAATTTTCTTAGAGTCTTTGAACTTTTCAATTTTGTGGAATTCCGCAAACGTAAACGTTGATGTTGTGCATTACAACCGTTTCCATCGGCTAAGGTCTCTATCTGTATAAATCGGATTAGGAAAGGTTAGTTATTTGAATTATTGTTAACTGTCGGTGATTTCGCTGTTCTCCAGTCTCTCTGATGCTCATGAGCTCATTTAGCTAATTAAATGCAAACTTTTTCATAACTACGACCTAGTATTCATGTGATGTTAACAACTGACAAACAGATACACTCATGACTGCCCTACACCTAACCTTAGTAGAAGTATACAAGCTGTGTAAAATGATTATAAGATGAACTTCCATAAACTTATTATTTTCCGAAATACTAATGCACATTCCAAAACAGAGGTAGCGTTCTACAATAATACGTATGTAAAACTATGGTAATTAGTGTCTTTTTAGCTGGTTGAACTATGAAGAATCATAAATTGTGAATCATGTTAGTGATTTACGTATAAGATTAGAACATCATAACAACCCGATATACAACTCTCTCATTGGGGAAAAAGAAACTCTGATATTTATGTAAGTATTAAATAATATCTTATGTCTGAGAAAATGATAACATTTACATCACGCGACCACTCATCTAAGTTTTATATCACAAATGAATAATTAGACTACAAATTAATGTTGCTATATCATTCTTTTATCGTTGTTTCTTTAGATTTCCCACTTCTAGTTTTATTCTTCAATTAAGTTTTAATAAAAAATAAGAATAATTCATTATAATTATTTTTTGAATTATTCTTTCACAAGTTATAGCTTTTTAATGTTTTAAAATGTAATTTCGATCTTAAAAAATGTTGATTAGGGCAAGTACTCTGAGCCGAAGAAACATCGATATAGCTTAAGTTTTGAAAGTAATTTTCAATAAAATAAATGTTACTATGTAATTTATTTTTATTTTCTGTTAACATTTTTTTTCTTCCTATTAAAGTTATCAGTTTCAAAAAATAGGCCATCCAATGAATGACCTGGCGGCGAAGATTGCATCCGCCTATAGGCCATCGCTCATGACCAGCCGCGCTACGATCAGCGGTAGAAACTCAGGAAGACAGTCTAATAAATTTAAATGCACTTAATTTGTAATGTACCTCATTTATGTCACGCAAGGAGACATAATTGGAATTTCTTACCTTCGTTTACTGCACAGTTTTGGCATCTACTTATAAAATTACCCATTTTCCTCTTAATTATTTTTGAGAATTTCCTTGACGGAACATTATTTAGTTACCCGAAATATTATCTTCAGGTAATTTCCTGAAATCATGAGCGGACTCTGTAGGACATACGAATACACACCTGTTGTGGAGTAGATTAATTAAGCCTAAATTTGCCAGTTACTATTCTTAGGAGACTGTTTTACTGAGTAGCGCGACACTCAAGGCCTAGTTTCGGTAAACTCAGCCAGTCCATCGGTTCCAATTCATGTAGCACGGATTGTTTTGAGCGTTGGCTTACAGGCTGATCCTGTTCCCACCGCGCGTCGGTCATAAAATAACTGGATGACTCGATGTATGATAGAATTAATTTTTTTTCTCCTATAACTCTGTTCTAATTAAAGTTTAAAAGTGGGTGAAACATATTCCTTTTCGATTTGTTTCGATTTATTTACTCATTTTACATTTGAAAAACAAGTTTTATAAAATTATATCCTAATATTTACTTCATACAAACTGTCAAAATATGTAATCTATTAAGACTATCTTGAGGGGCCTAATGTATTCTCTTCTTTTCATCAATAACAAATAAAAGCTCAATTAATCATCTCTAAAATGTTGAAGATGAAAGAATGGTGACGCGATTGGAAACGATGATGTTAATTACGGATCGATACGTGCAGGAAGAGGAACGTCTTATCACCCTATACAGGGAACCTAAAGGGCTGGAGTTCATGTAGGTCGAGTGAAGTGGAGGGGTGATTTATATTTGAAACCATGAGCGTGTTTACTAATTAATTAGCTAATTAATTGGTGCGAGTCCCCAAACCCCTCAAGGGACACGACCTTCCACAGTTGACCTATATGCAGAAAGCTTTCTTGGCGTTGTCAGTTTTGCTAGAACTATGGAAGTTCTCCGTCGTGCATCATAGTGAAAAAATTACGTACTGCAATTATTTTTAATCATTAGGCTGTAAATATTTATATATACGCTTATAAAGTATGTAATCTTAGCCAAAAATATAAGCAAAACATGAGTTTTTATAATAGCTATATAACGAATACACATTAATTACAGAAGTAATTATAATGAACTTACTTTTTATCTATAATAATAGGAAAAAATCTTTGAACTAACATTTTGGGCTTAGAACTTAATAATTTTATTTTGATTTTCTTCTGTCTTAGATTATTATATATTTGGTGCATTATTGTAAAACAAAATTCTACCTTTTGTTTTTTTACATAATTATACTAACCTTTTAGATTACTTTGGTATATATGTAGTATTAAAAGATTTAATTTACAAATTCATTTGCAATGTTAATAACTCAATAGCATTTACTGTAGAATCCCAACAATTTTGCTAGCAATTTTTTAATAATTACTTCTATTTTATAATTTATTATAAGAGTACATGATAATACATTTCTTAATTAAAAATAATGTTAGCTCTTTAAGCTTCTTAGGCCACCATTGCCGTGTTTCCTATTGTTTTCTGGATAACTAGCCCATAATGCTGATGTCATTATGTTACATATCAAGCGTGCTTCATCAAGTCCTCTGTGGGTTTCATCTGATAAGAACTGAGTATGGCAGCAAGAAAAATATGAAACATTCATTGTGGTAGAGTGAAGAAATAAAATAATAACCTATTTCTGAAAGATTGTTATATATATATACAAATTAACAGTAATAATAAAAGTACATAAGGATAAAACACTTAGATAAAGTCACACTTGAAATTGCTATATTTCGAATTATTTGAATTCTTCAATGGTAAGAAGCTAGACAAGTGAAGGTGATAAAAGTAAATATTGAGTATCGAAGGTAACGTTATGCATGGAAACAGATGAAACTAGAAATGAGAGAGTGGAGTAAAAAAATTAATACGTAAGATTTAAACCAGGTGGTATACGCGCTTTATGTAAAAATATAGCTGCCATTTCTCTCTTTCTGAGTAAACTTTCAGAGCATTGTGTAGGTAACGCATCAATAAGAGTTAGATTAAAAGCATCATCAAAATCCTTACAGTGAGATAAGGCATGTTGGGCAACCGGCAAGGGAGACGGTTTTAACAGAGCGACTATGATTGTTCATACGTAGCGAAACAACAGTAGAAGTTAAACCAATATAAAATGCTTTGCAAAGCTTACAAGATAACATATATACAACGTTCTTGGAAGAACAAGTAACAAATGAAGAAATGTTAAACTCTCTGGACTTCATAAATCCTAGGACAAAATTGATCCAAAGCTGATTTGTCAAGAACTTGTAGAAAAGCTGCACGTCAGAATTAAAGTTCTTCAAACACATCTACAGAAATGGGTAAGGTTGGAAAATGGGTTGCAAATGAGATGAATAGTAATCACTATCAGGTACTCAATCACTATCATCGTGTTACTGTTCTTGACTTGTAATAAATGGGTTCTTTATAATAATGTGTATAGGATACATCTAAGCATTCACTTCAATGCTATAACTTTCGCGGAGTACCTTGTGGGCTTTATAGAAATCATCAATTATGAGCCTCTTTCTCTGGGAGAAACCAGCAAAGTTGTCATTGAGAATTAACCTGAATACTGTTTCCATAACCTACGGAATTGCAATTAGGTTCAGAGCCTCTTGTCTACATGGTAGTTTGAAAAATGAATCCATTTTACCTATATCGGGTAGTTTTATTTTATATCGACGTTTTTGTATTCCTTTCTGTACTAGGATATGACGATATTTATCCCTTCTTCAACTCTTTTTACTCATCTAACTTTTCCCCTCTCATGTTTCTTCTCCCTATTCTTGAATCCAAAACTTTTGTCTGTAGGTCCATGATTTCTGGTTCAAATACATACATCACAAGGCTGTATCGGTGAGGATTTCCTTATCAAGGTCACACTGCAGAAACTTACTGGCGTAAAGCATTAGCTAATCAAATCGATACCCTGTTTTACACTGTAACCTAGTACATTGCCTCGTAGATCCCACTGTGGAGGAATAGTTTCCTATATCTCATGCACGGAGGAAAAAAAAAAAACAGTAGGAATAAATGATTCCGGCGGTCAGAGTTTGCTTTTCTGTTCACGCCAGTGCAGTTTTACTCCTAATGGTTGTCAATATTCTAGTACATATTTTTTAAATGGAATGCTAGCAGCTCGAACTGGATATTCGCGCTGGGTTTAAATAACACAAATGCATGCAGGAAGAGTAAGATGAGAATAAAGCGTTGAAACACCGAAATTGTGTTGTCAATAGCTAAATGTGATTAAACTTCTAAAAATTATACAGAAGAATTTTTATGTTTTTACATTCCTTTCAACTATAATAATTTTATTAGGTACTATAGTTATCTTTAATGCATCACTTATTTTTTTCCATTTCTTTCTTTCTTTCTTTCTTTCTTTCTCTCTTTCTTTGATTATGTCGTTATAAACTAGAACAATAGTGCAGGTGGTTTTAAACAGGGAAATGTAAAATCATTAGAAAACTTAGCAGAAGAATTATTTGCAATATATGTAACAATTTTAAGAGGAGGTTATTTGCTGGTTAGCTTGCAAAAATAGATTTCTGTAAGATGGAAGAATTTATTATTTAAGCATGTCGTAATGGAGGAATAGAGGAATATACGAAAATGATGTAGGTATTTTCAAAATACAACAGCACATCACCTATTGCTATATTTCTTCTTATGAAAGTGTATAGCATACGATCGAACAGGTTGCATAAGAGATATCAAGTCAAATCTTGATATCTCATATATAATCTGCTCGATCATCATACATAAAAGCCACCCTCAAAAAGGAAGCCATAAACAATTGGAACGCAGTATGGACAAACATGCAAAAGTAACTTTAATCAAGAATTTCTTCTTCCCCGCTGTTCTACATCGATTGAACGCAAAGTTCTTCAAACCCGCACATGTTTTGGCTCAGTTTCTAAGTGATCATGGAAAATTTAAAAGCCATTTCAAAGCTTTTGACAATCTACACCACAATAACTCCATGATATGAAAATGCTGAAGAAACGACGTTTCATATAATCTTTAACTGTGATCTACACCACCTAAAAGATTTTTTATTGGACATCTTCAACCCTGTAATGTAAATTACACCCAACCACTAATTGAAGTGTTTCATAATCATTGCTGCACTATAGTTTTCGAAAAGTTTATAGCTCATATTTAAAAAACACTGTAAACTACAATATGTAAGCCGTTTTACATTATTCCATTTCATTATATCATAAGTTTATATTATTGTTAATTTTCTCCATTATATTGTAAAACTATAGACCTAACATACCATAAGGTGTAATAAAGCTTGATTGTATTTGGAGATATGATAATAATAATGATGATGATGATAATAATAATAATAATAATAATAATAATAATAATAATAATAATAATAATAATAATAATAATAATAATAATGGAGATCATTGAGGTGGAAACAGTTTACAAGAAACTTAATTTTTTACTCCTGTCTCTACGCTAATGGTTTTCATTTAGAAGTGCATGGATAGAACACCCCCTAAAACAGCTAGTTGAGTAAATAAATACATTGGAATAAACTCTTAGATATTTGTTACGCTAAGTCTCTTGTGACCTGTGAATTTTTTTCTATGGCACATTTACATTTAAAATTAACTTGATGCTTGTTAATTCCAACCTGTGCACTGCGGTATTAGAACTGTGACCTGCGCCATGTAAGCTACCATAGTTAAACATAAATTGATCACGTAATTAATGAACTGTTTCTTTTTTGTGTTTAATGTACAGTTTCCTTGTCAGTATCAATATATGCTTGAGAAGTCATCAGCGTCCCATTAAATTCAGGGAATGAAACGACTGTTAAATTTTGCCAAGTAAGCCAATTGGGCAAGCCACAGCTCATCAGCGAAATAATTGAAGTTTGAGAAAGAGTCGTAGAGAAAAATCAGCACTTCTGACAAAGTTCAAAGACGGCTGAATACATTTCCCCTCGATAGCGTCGGTCCTGGTGGTAACCATATTTGCTCCCTAAACCCAAGATCCATGGATTTTTTCGGGCGTAAAAATTCTAAGTGTGGTTTCCTTCGGAAGGGGAGTAAAGCCGTGGGTCCCATGTCATAGATCTGTGTTATATTTTAAAAAATTATTTTTTGGTATTTGTTTCATTCTATTTTTTTTGTTAATTTTATTTATTTGTTTTTATTGTTGAAAATATGTTTTACATCTTATTGTGAATATCTAATGTAATAACTTGTGCTCTCTCAAACATACCAAGTGTATCATAAAAACACGTACTGGTTGGACCCGTGAGTCTATTGAAGTTGTTTTGTATTACATTGTATTGGTTCCACTGTAATACGTACAATCTACTGCTACTACTACTTAGATCGGCCTTTGCTTCATTTATCAAATGTTTTTATGTTAGTATAAGTGTTTTAGATATTCTATTTTTATCCATCTCTTGCATGTGATCTAATTGTCCATTTCTATATCTGCGTATTGTATTATTTGTATTTTCTGTTTTAAGTTTTTCCCTGATTTCTACAGTTTTACTCCCCCCCCTCTCACTTTTGATTATTTTGACCTTTGATCTTAAAAATGTAATGCCTGCTGTTTGCGCTTACTTTAATCCATAACCCATGTTTTACTGCCGTAAAATACAATAGGAACTGTCATTGTTATATAAAAATGTAATTTAGTTTCTGTCCTTATTTTTTTTTCTTTTTTCATGTAGTTTTACAGTTCCAAACAAATAATTAAATACATCAATTGAACTCAAAGTTCTGCAAGCCCGCATATGTTTTGACTCAGTTTCTAAGTGCTCGTGGAAAACTTAAAAGCTATTTCAAAGATTTTGACATTCTACACCATAATTTTATTCCTAATATTCATTTTTCCTGTGTGTGAAATTAAGCAGGTTACAAATGTATTTATTTGTTCTATTATTTATTTGTAAAACAATTTTAGATCTTGTAGCATATGGCATATCTTAGTTGAAAATAATTAAATCCAAATTTAGCACACAACAACTCTGGCACACTGTTCAAGACGAACTGATATTCCAGTTCTTAGTTTGTGGAAAGAACGTAAGAAATATTTTTGCAATTAGCATATATTAAATTCAAAATATATGCAATCATGGAGAGATGACGTTTCCTCTCCCTGCAGAATCACCTGAAAAAGCGAAAGTCTGCGTTGAGCGATCTTTGTGACATGTAGCTCGCTGTAAGAGGCCAAGCTAAAACTGTAACGAATTTCTAGCTGAGATTGTGAAATTAACTGTAGGAAGAAGAAAATTAGGTCAAGTTGGGCAATTTGCAATTTCTTTGATGTACGTGCGTATAAAATTCAAATGTTTCGAATGTTACAATCAAGGGCATCAACAATGAGAAAACCATGAATTACAATGCCAGAGCTTATGCAAATGTAAAATGGAGCTCTCCGCGAGAATCCATTCACAGAGAATGAAGCTGTTACAGACGCTTACATCTGCATAGTACAAAACAGGGCAATGCAACGGAGTTCCGTCGGGGAAAAATAAACAAAACAGCTAAAACGAGCTCATGTTCACATTCTGTTGGCCAGGCCTGAAAATTTTGGACAGAGGACTTGTTACGTGAAAAAGGGAGGAGGGTGGGTCATTAAATTTATGTCACGTGACAGCTTTGAGCGGTATCTCGTGACAGGGCCAATTACGCGACACGGCGAACGGATGGCGGATCCATTATCACCTCAGATTATCGTCATTTGGGGTAGTCACGCGGCCTGGATACAATCCATGTATGTGTGTGAACATCAACTTGCAAAATAATGCGCTTCGCATAGTTAAGCGTTCATTGGAATCCTGAACGAACACACTGGTTGCACTGGATTAATTCACTACGTTAAAATCAAGCAAGCAAATGTACGAAACATTCTGTACTTGTTAAAAATGGCACACGAGAAGAATTAAAAATAAAAGTTTTTTTTTTTCAGTTGATAAGCAGCTTTTAGTAACATCATTCTGACACTGTAAGTATTAAACTTGTTTCCGGATATCAACTGCCACGCTATTTGTTCTCTTTCTAAATTCCATTGCCATTGCTGACATATCTTTGGTACTGCAGAAATGTGGACTTCGTACTACGCTTGAAATACCCTGTAGGTATCTCATATAATTAACATTATACACCGTAACATTGCTTGGCATTTATGTTGGCAAAGCTTATTTACATACGTTTTTCTCTTATTTGTTACTTTTACAGTGCTGCGCTACAGCAAGTAATTCCCTCTGTAATTTTACCTCTGTCTGTGTTAATAACACAGCATTTGCAATAACTCCATATTGATGTTCATTTGTCTTCTTAGCTAATTTTCCTTATTTATTTGCAAATATCATCTGGTACAACTTTGCAGAATTTAAAGTATATTTTTTCCAACATTTGTTAAATTCTATTGTTAGGCTTATAATTATTGATGTCTGAAAATATAAAGATTAATTCACTGTCTTTCAATAAATTCGTCTATAAAAATACATGTATAAGTATTAAGAAAATGAACCATACCCTCATATTAAATGGAATGTATTTAATTATCCATTTATCTTTATAAAATACATTCGTGTGCCAAGTCTAAAATAATCAGCATTCCCAAGGTCAGTGTGTACATTAAATAGCACAACTATAAACTGCCATATATTGCTCATATTCTGTAATAGACCACTAAAACTTGTTGGCATAAGCACCAAGAATTCAAACCGAAACACTTTAAATAGCAAGATGCTCAGTAACGGAAAAATAAAAGCAATCAAAAAATAATTGCACCTTTGGACAATCTTACAAAGGTCATTTGGCAGTAGTTTGTTGTGCTTGTAAGGAGGAAGGAGAAAGAGATCAATAAAATCATAAACAAACTCAGGTACGTTTGAAGAAGAATGCGATGAGCTTTAGAAGAGTACGAATATAAGGAATAAGTAAGTTCATTTTCCCATGAAACGTAAATGTTTATACAGAGGGATTCTCTCGCTACTGGCCCCAAACTATTGTCTATAAAAAGTTATTTTATTTATATAATGACTTAAAGTGTATACACAAATCCCTTCAACGATGCAAGTTCAGTGACCTTTATTGTTTCTCGTCACCGTATTTCGGCTGTTATGACTCGTTTAACAATCGCGTATTTCTCGTTTGTAAATGTTGAAAAAAAGTCATTTAAAGCACTTTAGACAGCATTTCGGTCTAATTTTGATGAAAGCATCAAAGTATTGCACTTAAAATTTTATTTAAACGCCACAGTCATTAGAATGTCATCTGACTCAAGAGTCGGGAGGCAGCAAGAAACAATAAACGATGTAATGGAGCAATTGCTGGCATCGCAATAACAATCATTATGAAGACATTTCCTAATTTCACTTATTCCACGTGTCAAAGAGAGCAAACGACGCGTTCAAGAGTTGAAGGTTGTAGTCTTTGACGCGATTACTCTGGGTGAAATATTCCAGAATTTGGGTAAACGTATTTAAGTATGTATTGATGTGGAAGGAATCCTGTCCTATAACGTCGGAATATAAATATCCTGACTTTCTTTCTATGGACTGGACATAAACGTCTATTTACTTGTAATAAGCTAGCTCTAACATTATAAAAAAGTTTTAAATATCAACAAGATTTAAAGAAGAAACAATAATTAATATATTGTTATTGGAAGTATTACTGGTCGTAGTAGTATAAGTATATGATAAAAGTACAAAACGGATTTATTCTATTTTTACTAAATTGTACTAGTATGTTTAAATATTAATACGTATTCATTTTATTCACAAGGAATTGATTTACAAAATTTCTTCTTCGTTACTCGTTCGAACTATTATTTTTATCGTCGTAAAATTTTGGTGTAAATTTATGTGAAATATGTCTTAGAAAACACATGAGTTCTCATCTAGTATTGTTTATAGATGATTTAAGCTCTCTAGAAATGAATTTTAAAATTTTTATTTTTTTTAAATATCCTTGGAGTATAAACTTAGAGTGAACAAATAAAACATTATTATAATTAGGAATAGAAATTTAGAGATAAAGTTTTTAACACTTTGAAGGCTTTTGTGTGTTTAAAATGCAATTGCTATGGGTCTATTCCACACATGAGCTACAATTATTTTCATTTTGTGCCCATGTTTGTGTTGCAATGTTAATAAAAGATAACAAATAAGAAACTTCCATTCGCTTTTGATGTTCTACAATAGAATTATTTTTAATAATACAGAATATCTAACTTTTATGCACTTGTTCCTTGGGTTGTAAAATATCAATTTAAATTGTAGCACAAAATGTGCAAGGTAACATTTGGCAAACCTTCTAATAAACAACTATATGAAGTAATTTCATAGTAAACGTGTATCGCTTAGGATGGTGATATGTATTGTTATGCTATTTGTCACTACTCCAACAGCCAATCCAAGCAGATAACCCAGACGTTAATTCTGAAAGACCGGTGAATACAAGGCATGTAGCCGTTTGTTTAGGAGGAACCAAAAAAATGCAGTGACACAATAAGCTGGCCATCGAGCTGAGCATCCAAGGTCGTAACAGGATCAGACAACATCTGTTCATTGATGATCCCAGAAAACCAGCGCATCTTCACTGCCAGCATAGCAGGAAGCCATACAACCTGAATGCACTTACTCGATGTTTTAAAAATGAATCAGTGTTTTGACACTTACTCATCGTGAGAAAATCTCTCGAACGTGGCAAGCTTTGAGAAGTTATTTACTAAAGGTATTAAATTTCCATTTGACTAGCATCTTCAAGTTAACCAGCCTAAATGAGATTTAAGAGCCATGCTCTCTCTCCATCTCTGTATAAAAAAACAGCGAAGTCAATTTGTAGGTATCAATATATGAATGTTAAGCCAAAGAACTAAATAGGTTTCTTGTTAACATAAATGACGTTTATTTTGTTGAGTGTCTTTAATGAAGTGCTAAGTACACAAGATGTTTTGCTTTTATAACTCATTTGTATTATAGCCACTACTCATTCTTATAGACCTATTTTTCCTGCCCAAAGAGTTGCTTTATTATAAAATAATATTTATAAATGCTGTGATAATGTTTGGTTTCCAACTCTTTTAATTTAGCTTATCCATGCAGAATATAATGTAACTGTGAATACTTAATGATTTTTATTTCTGAGAAAGAGGATTTTATACCCTTTTATGTGACAGGTACATACGTATTATAAAGTGAGTTTAGGATTAAGAAAAAAAACTTTCTTAAGATGGTGTATAGACTGTACATAAGTTAAAGAGTTGATATAACTGTAATGACTAATTTAAATACTTATCATTTAATCAAAAATTATATTAATCATGTTCTATGGGCAGTTTGGCAATATGTTTATTTAAGGTTAACTACAGATGACCCAAAAATGTAACCGCAAATTGTATGCAAAGTAATTCTTACCAAATAAATTGTACATTGCTTGAGCTGTAGAAACCAGACTTCATAGCACAAGTCAAATATTCTGCTCAGTGTGTATCGAGATTCTCAAGATCTTAAATGTGGTCTGATGCATATGATGTGCTTCTGAGTGACCATGCCAGTAAGCAAAATGCTACGAGGCAAATATGGTTAGCACTAGATCACCAGCACTGGCGTTTTAAAAGGTTTGTTGTCAGTATGCCACCTATTGTCCCTTAGCTCTTCATTATGCTTTGATGTACTTTCTAAAAGACCTCCGCAATTGTTTTTGATTATGCATGAGAGTATAATTACATATTTCCGTTTCTCAGTGAGATGTATTTTAGTATTAATGTTAATTTCTTCAAACATGGCTTGACATCTGGCCATTTATTCTCTATATGATTCATATCTAGGTTTTTACCACACATTGGCAGGATTTTTTTTTGTTTAATTTTCATTCAGGTATATATTTATGAGTTTCATTTTGTAGCGTGGTGCATTTTCTGCATTAGGGAACAATTTCAAATGAGGTGTAATTTTTTAATTTACAGAAAGATGACAGAAACTTAGTACTTGAGCCCTTGAACAATAGATACTCAACACTTTTCATCTGCAGTTCTCTTTACTCTAATAGAAGCTTCGTATCTCTCCAAGAATTTCTTTAAACTTTAGCTAATAGCTCTACAAATACCTGTAAAAACCCGGACAGGGCTAGATTTTTCTATTTTTTGGGCTCAATTTGCTATTTTGCCCAAATTTCTTTTATCTAGCATACTTACTTTTCAAAATAATTTACTGCAGTAAATAAAGTTGCAACCTTTTAGCTATTTTTGTAGTTTTTTTAATAGTGTTTAACGACCGTTTTTACTACTGAGGCACCACAGGCGGTGGATAATGATGATACATGAGATGAAATGATATATGGAGAGGATTTTTTTAAGGAAGGAAACGTTTCAGGTCTAAGTTTAGGGTACGTTCCCGGTTTTTGCCATTTATGAGGACTGAGGAAAACCTGCAATAAACCTCAGTCAGGGAGGACGGTCCTTGTGGGATTCGAGCCCCAGACCTCCCCCTCACGAGTCCGGGGCTTAACGACCTCGGCCACTCATGGCGGTTTCTTGCTAGGTGAGCTGTACCTAAATTAATAAGTATTTGTACTAGCAGTTTTTCTATCAATTGAAATATCCCTTATTCTACCCATACTCACAGAAATTGCAAGGTAATAAAAATTCAAATATCATACATTTTATATATTTTGTATTGTAGAGACGTCAAAATCTGCATAATTACTAATTTAACATATGAAACAACAATTACTTAAATATAGTTTCTAAATCTTAAGAGCATAGACATCTATAGCAAATAAAACATATAAACTATGAAACTTTTGGCTTTAGTATAAAAATGTTGTATTTCGCCTCTGTATGTATGACTAAAGTTTAAAATTCTCAATTACAAAAAAAGAATCCATAATCCAAACATATCATCTAATACTTTTAAAAAATTACAATAGAGTCAAAATATCGATAACCTGCCATCCTGACTTCAACAATGTCTCCTTAGTTTTAGCTTAATAAATTTGAAAGCAGGTACGTTTAGTTATCATAGCACTCCAAATTTTATTGATATAATTTATCTGATCTAATGATGATTCCTACAGATACTTTCAAAGCCGGAGCTTAAGTATGATTATTTAACTTATACTACCCATTAATATCGTAATGTTGTATCTATATTTTATGCACTTTGATAAAATATGAAAATTAACAAAAATTAAACTGATAATGTAAATTGAGTTAGTTATAAATGATCGAGATAGACGTTTTACCGTGTTAAAATGCTATACGACTGAAAGAGTGTCTATTTTATGGAGATACGTAGCAACTGCATTTGGCTTTGAAGGAATATAAAGCTTTGCTTTTTCAATTAAAAGCATTAAACAATTGTCTTTTTTGAAATATTAATTTTCATTTTTTTCTGAAAAGAATTTTGCAATGATCGTTTGTTTGTTTTCAATTAGTAAGGCAAAATCTTGAAATATACATCGTTAAACGATTAAGATGACTTCCATTCAGACGTTATCCACGAAGTGAAACTTTTTCTCCGGTAGTTAAACTAATCATCTCCATGGATTTTGAAACTTTTTGCTCACACTATGATAATATCTGAATCTATAACTCGATCCACTTTCTCTGGAATTCTTCTGCTAATATATACTGGGAGTTAATTTAAGTTCCAGGCAGCCAGAGCTCGAGTTCTTAAAGAAGAAAGGAAGCCGTTGCAACCAGATATAGGAACCAGATCTTTTTCCTCGCGTAAAATTAGTATTTTAAGTTGAGTATTTTTATTTTTACTGAAAGCAAAATATGTCTGTGTATTTATAATTTATAATAATAAATACTAACATATGTTATTATAGATGTTGAAAATGAAGTCCCTTAGCTGCAATACATTGCCGGCATTTACGTAGTAAATTCTTATAATTAATCAACTTTTCAGAACACGTTTCTTGTCATTGAGAGATTCTTTTAACAAGTTTATGAAGATATTTTGTATCTAGAACACAATTGTTAGTACATTTTCTTGCAAACCGCTTTTTTACCACTCTGCACGAATCCCTTTTCACATATGTATTGTACATAAATACAGGTTCTTCAACATTATATTTATGTAACGAAGAACAGTTAGCACACAATTTACATACAATGAAAGCACAAAGTGATACACGACTGCACAATCATTTGTTTACAAAGTCCGCCTCATACTAACTGCAAGTTGCTACCTGCACATGCATCATAAGTTAACGACTGCATTCACCCAGTACGCAGCAGCTCTCTGCTGCCTCGTAACTCGAATAACTTCACTGTAAATCTTTGTAGAACAAGAAATTCGGAAGATATTTTTTTTAAATGGAAAGAAAATTATTTTCCTTTAGATAGCAGTGAAAGTTAGTGCTCATGGCACTGACTGTATGCAGAGGTAAAGAATGTAATTTACTAAATGATGTCAGATATTTTTCTCAAAATTATATTGGTCTGCATTTTAAATGTATACCGCTGGCCTTTTTATATATCCTAGAATTCTTTAATTATTATGAAAGGAAATATTAAATA
Organism: Metallyticus violacea; assembly: GCA_030762175.1. NCBI lineage: Eukaryota > Metazoa > Arthropoda > Insecta > Mantodea > Metallyticidae > Metallyticus > Metallyticus violacea. The sequence continues at coordinate 35,910,660 of CM060840.1, read as the reverse complement.
GAAAACTACAATACCAAGCAGCTCTCATTCCCTGTGAAGAAGGTATGGAAATTAATGGATTTGTTATTCCAGATAAAGGCCATCCAATATTCGCGCGACACTGTCCGTCTAACCTCACAATCAAATGTATTCGCTAAATATTTCAAATGTGTTTCGATTTTACATTGCCGCTGAGGTTTTGAGCTTGATGACCCATATTAAATACTTAAAATTTGTCGCAAATCCTTTCCTCTGAAAATATTTCTCTTCTGATTTCTTCGTAAGGGAGAGCTATTAACTTCTTGAGCAAAAAATGTAATAAATCAAATCTGCTCACCATGATGAATTCTGGCAAGCAAATCGTCTTTAGTTTTCAATTCTCTCTCTTTTATTTCACTATTTTTATGCGTTGCTCTTTCCTCCTCGTGTTTCTGAGCCCTATACGGCGTTCTGCCACACCCTCGTAACCAATCACACTTAATTAACCATTACTCATGTGAGTGCTATGGGCCCTAGCCCGAGGGACGCATCTCCTGTTCCTCGGTCTTAAACTTAAATTAGCTGTTCTCCTCCCCACCGATCTCTTATTACTCCGGAATGCATGCCACCACACAACTCTAGCTGTCTTCCCATGCGAAGCCCTCTCCAATCCAGAAGGGTTAGAATTTACAGGAAGAAGGCATTATCTTCCTTTTGGAAAGGACCGGATCGAATGTCACCCAGACACAAAGACTCGTCCGTAAACTTCATCCATCATGCCTACAAAGGGTGAAGACTCTTAACTTGGCTAACTTTTTTTTAAATTTATTATACACTTATCATACTTTTCTTTTTTAATGCCCTGCTTAAAAAATAACACATGATCTGTGAGCATTCTATAAGCTCAAACCGTCTTCATTTTAAGATGCAAAATACCAGATAATTGCTCTACATTTTTGGTCATATTGGTGAAGAAAAAATCCTCTGCAGTTTTATTTTTACATTTTACTAGTCCAGAGAATTCAGTTTAAATTTATTTTGGTCACCTTCAAGGAATGAGTTTCTTATTCATTTCATCCTATAAGTTTTACTATTTTTAAACATCTCACCCACTAAATCTGTAGTGCAGTTTTATTCTAGGAAGTGTTTTAAGAACATGCTAGAGCCTCTTTTCCTACGTTTCTTTATACGATTACCCGTTCTTTCATGGTTTTGTACCGCCACGGGTGGCCGAGGTCGTTAAGTCTCGGACTCGTGAGCGGGAGGTCTGGGTTCGAATAGTGCCAGGACCGTCCTTCCTGACTGAGGTTTTTTGCAGGTTTTCCTCAGTCCTCATAAATGGCAAATGCTGGGGAGGTACCCTAAACTTAGGCCTGGAACGATTCCTTCCTTAAAAATAAATCCTTTCCCAATTTATCATTTCATCTCATGTATCATCAGTGTCCATCGCCTGTGGTGCCTCTGTAGCAAAAACGGGCGTTAAACACTATTCATTCATTTCATTCATTCATGGTTTTGTCGCCTATTTCCCGGCAGCTGATGGGTTGGCATTCACAGCGGTAACTCCCGGCGAAGCGGATAATATCCGCGCAAAGATTCAAATTCTCGCATTTAAACTTCGATTGCAATGAAAATGAGCACGCGCCTTATGACAGGAGGTATTGGACATGCCCTGCTACATCCACACATTTAGAAAATTGTCATTCACGTGCATCAGTTCATCTTATAACATTTAATCAATTACTTTCTGATATTCAGTACTTCATATGTGTGGAGGTTTGTTCCATACACTTTATTTTTCATCTTGCAGCAAAAATAAAAATCGAATACTTTTAGATTAGGGAACCGTGGGGGAAATAATCCCCTTCTAGTTATCATATACTAATTTTTTTCCCTGAATGCAGCAGAGTCTTGCTGGAAATACCCAAATCAACATTCAGTATCGTCGGTTGTTCAGAAATTCATTTATAGTATTTTGAAAACTATAGGTTCCATTACTCTGCATGCATTTACTGAGAAAGATGGTGCAGGCGTAATGCTTGAGATTCGCGTTCAGGAGGTACCAGGTTCAATTCTCTTTGAGCCAGCCATTCTGTTCATGGTTTCCCCCTATCACTTAAGCGAATGATGAGATGGTTATTTACATTCTATGAATTTTCCGCTCTACCCATTCCCTTACATTTCTTTCCACATCATCAGTTATAGGGGTATTGCGGTAGCTTGCACTCGAGAAAAGTTCCTCTCCTAGCTTCAGATGCAGTCCAGGAGCCTCTTCGGATGACACCTTGGTGGTACGGGTGTGGTACACTTATGAAAGTAGACATCTTAGTTGTGATTCTTTACTTCTTTCATTATTTTGTAATATAATACTGTTTATTTTCATTTACAATATATTTATGTGAGTAATGTTGTAATCGTATTAGGCAACATTTTTGACAACACTTTTTCCTTTAAATCCCAAAGATTGTTTGTTATTACGCAGTGGAGTACTTTTTCATAATCTATAAGTGCATACGATAAATAAGTTTCTTAGATATATTTCTCCTCTAAAGGGTATAAAAAGTTGGTTGACAGGAAAAGAAATAAATTAGTATAAACAATATTTTAAACAGTATGCAAAATACCTTTTAACTGTACGAGTATAACAGTACAGAATAAAAAATATATCGATACAGATATAAGTCAGAATTAATTAAAATTAAAGAACGAAGAAGTAGCTTTAAAACAAAAATTTACAACAAACTTAAGGAAATATATATAAAACAGTATTTTTTTAAACAGCTCTTTCATAGCTCGTATAAAAACTATGATAAAATAAGCAGAAAATAAAATGTCAAATAATTCTCTCTGGTAATTGAAAGATAAATTTGGAGAATACAAAGAAACACAAATATGTTCATTAAATAAAAAGAAACTGCTACTGGTATTTCTCTACATCATGAATCATTTTAATAAATTGTCTAAAACAGGGTTTTTCCTCCTTTATTTATTTTTTGCTGTAAATGACAGAATAAGCATAAAATATACGGTCTTAGAGGGAACTTATGAGCTACAACGCTAAGAAATAATCGGTACATGTCCGGTTACAGTAAGCTTTCCTTATTTGGAAGGCTGTCTAAATCTAGTGAGTTAAACCTTAGGTTATCAATCTCCTAAAAAAGTAGTGTTATTGTTACGTGGAATACCACCATATGTTGAACTATAGTCTGTAATTAAAGTAAAATGATTTTACTACAATATTTGTTCTTTATTTATATTTTGAGCATTTTTAGAAATAACATTTTAAATACATCAATATAATGAACAACATCGGCGTAGAACAATAGTTTCTAAATATCTTAATATTGTTTTACGAATTTTTTATTTTTAAAAATAACGTTTTAAATATATCTAAAATACATTAATGAACAACATCGAAATATGTTCATTCTGTATAGAGACAAGTAATTTAAGACACGGAACCCAGGATCACTAGCTTAAAATGTTGATATGTGGCATTGAAGTAATTCAATTTACTATTCAGAAATTAATAACAAAGCAAAATAGAGTTAAACTTTGTAAAAGAATGGCGTAAGGTAATTTTTAATAGTTATAAAATTATTTTAATAATCCTTCAACAGCACAACTTAGCATTATTATAATCTGAAATTTTGACTAATCAATCCATTTGCGTGGTATTAGAAACTCATATGTTAGCAATAAAATATGGTTGTAATTATTTCCTAGTTGTGAGATATCTGTCGTTAATTATTCTATGAAATAGTTGGTCATCTTGTGACCACAAGCCAACAGAATGATCCTGAGCGCGGAGAGTAAACAAACGAGGTTAGATGTAGGTATTCCTAGAGTAGCGACTCGACCTTGAGTCGCATCACATGCGACGGCACCAACAGCGGTCTGAGCATACCAGTCTAACATGATTACGCTTAGGCAGATAGGTTGGTTACAGCCCACTACCATAAGATTCGACATAATAGCTTCCATCTTCATCCTATTGCATTGAAACGGAGCGTTGCAGTTCATAGTTTTCTTCACATAAACTGTTTAAAAACGGTCATCTATCCAATCACTAAGTTTGTCGGTCTAATTTAGAGACACCCTGTACATTTACTTATGTATATATTTAAACCGTCATCTCTGCAGATTTTCTCGACTAAAGAGAAGATTGGATATGCGTTCATGCGAAATATGTTATGTTATGTTTTACAGGAATTCGCAACAGTAAAATTATCTACTAATGAAGCATTTTAGCCCTTCTGTCCTCGTTTTGAGTTAGGTTCCAGAAATTATATGTATGTATATCTATCAGTATGTACCAGCCATGTGAACAGATGCTGTTTCAGTAATTTCATATGAAACTTATGCATTTTTCTTTGTATTAATTAGTCATGCGGTAAGATTAAAGTAAGGTATTAAAATCCGTAAATTGAATTTTTTCTCTTCTCAAACACATCCATTGTGTTCCTTTTATATTAGACCTTGATAGAATTTATTTTTTGTATATCTCATTATTTTGTGATCATATTTATTTATTTATTCGTGTACATGTTATACTTTTATGTAAAAACGGAATTTTGTATTCTCCTAATTAATATTTTTTAATTTTAACCATTAATTATTCAATATTTGAGTTTTGATGCAGTGATATATGAAGTTTAATTAGTATGCACCTTTGGGGAAAATATTTAGAAGAAAAAAGAATAGAAAATCCCAGTAAAAAGATTCGACTACTGCTTTCGCTACCGAGTCATTGTAGATGTCAAAATTTCAACTACTAATATCTATCTACCTCTTTTTTCCCCCCAAAAATTGCTTGCAACAACCAAAAATAGTCCAGATTAATGCTTAACAAATTGGAAGCTTTGCATTATTCAACTAGTTCAAATCAACCATGGCATTATGATATTTTTTGTTGCTTCATGTAACATAGTTGAACTTTGCTGTTAAATGTATAAAGGTGGAGTGACCTGTTTAAATTTTTGCGAAATTGAATTGGTATTGGGAATGACAAGCTGAAAATGGAGTAATATTAAAATATTATTATTCAGTTTATGAATTGTATTCCCATTTCTATTATTTTAAAATTCCGCATCTATTTTGTCTACAGTTTTACATACAGTCAATGGAAAATGCATCAGAAATAAAATTACCCGTTTTATTACGTAACGCATTGTGCTGGGAAGTTTCCTAGCAGCGGTGTTTGTCATGGAAATTAAAACACTTCATGCAAGCGTTCATAAATGTAGCTGTTTCTCACGAGTAGCTGTTTATTTTTGGGGAGTGTTAAAATAACGAATGTATACCTAGCTTTGTTTCAAAGCATTATTTATCATTGAAAAACAGTTACTTAAAATTTTAATCATTGGAAAATGAATGTATTTTCAGGCTGTTATTTTTTACTGAAGTCGTTGTGATAACATTTCAATTTAGTTCCTTTCAGTTCACCTGATCTTCAAGTATGCTTAGTAGTTTTATTTTCTCTATTACACTTTGGAATCGTTCGGAGCCCGTATTTAATTTGTAATGTTACACTCTAAACGAATTAGACACCGTCAATTTCTTCGCACTGAATGGCCTCTAAATTTAGATGAAAGAATGCAAAGGTAATGAATATATATTTTTTCAGATATTGAAAAATTCTTTCACTTTTTATTATGCACCAATATATTTTTCGCTCCCACCCCCCCCCCCCCCATAGTTAATAGTGTCATACCTCACATGTTGTATATAGTTTCAACATTCAACAATTCAGCGCAATATTAAATACTTTGCTCATAGATTTTACCATTTTATTTGTCATTTGCCTCAAGGCCACAACAAAAGTATTCCTAACAAGTTTGTTATTATTTAAAAGTGAAAGATCTTGTATAATTGTTGTGGAAAAAACCAACGGAGAAGGTTATATAATTAAATATTATTTCATCGATCTTGAGAAAGCATGGGACAAGTCTACAGAATTCTAATTAAAAACAGTGTTCTAAATTGCCAAATAAAATTAGTAAAAACCACACATAAAAATAAGTTTAGCAAAATTAAAGTGCGGGATGTACTGACAAAATTCCAGTAAATAAAGGAATAAGATAAGGTGACTTCCTCAGTTTCATTGTTGTGTAACTTCGTAATGGATAAAACGTTAAACATTTAAGTGTATATAAAATAGGAAAAGAAAATAAATGTAATCGTAATGGTGATCGTGTTGGTTTATTAGCTGATAATGATTACTTAGAGCAATTATTATATGATTTAACTCCTAATTACTAAAAGAACAACATTAAAAAGTAATACAAAAGAAGAAATCTATACCAATAAGTATAATATCAATAAACTGAATGTTGGTACAATATAGATGCAAAATGAAATAATTATCTAGGTATCAAAATAACTAGACAAAATGATCATAAAGGCTGAAAAAATAACAGGTTGCCTAAACAATTTAGTATTGTGAAATATATGTGCCAGAAAAGAAGCAAAAACAAGCATTCACAAAGACTGTTGGGCCTCTAATAAATTATGCTTTATAATTAAGAACAGAAACATAAAATGTTCGGATAATTTTAGAAATACACGAGATTAAAGTATTTAGAAAAACAATAAGTAAAATTAAATCAGATAAAATAAGGAAATGTTGCATGCACCTATAAAGGAATTTGGAATTTGTAACAGTTTGTTCTAAGACAAAGAGCAAGATAAAATTTTTATTTTCAATGTCAACTTCATTATCCACTTGTTTCAAACATTAAAAAATGCAGTTCTGAAAGTACGAGCAAGCTAATGTTCAAATGAAAAATGCATACAATAAATAAAACCTACTTATATATTATATAACTATATACTTCATTTCAACCAAAGTACTAGCCAAAGATGCATATAAAAGACCGGTAATCGCATTTACATTTTTCAAGGTAAAACGAAAGTGAAACAAAAGATAAATGTGTTGATTCAAGCTGTGACATTTAAGTTTCTTAAAAGGAATATTCATGAATTTAACCGAGAGGTGCACTTTTAATTTCCCACTACTGTTGTTTTCAACCCACTTAACACGAAAAAAGATTGGGATCGCAATTTAACTTAGAATTAAAATTACTTATCTTTAAGAAAACCGAAAGAAACAAAAAAAAAAGAAATAAAGAAAGAATGAATGAAAGAAAGAAAGAAAGAAAGAAAGAAAGAAAGAAAGAAAGAAAGAAAGGCAGAAAGAAATCAAAATGACAACGGTTTACATATATATTTTTATTTCCATTAATTTTTTTTTAAAGCATAAATGAAATACAAATGAGAACTCTCTAGCCACGTGCTTAGACCCCACAAGCTGAAATCCTAAAAAACATGATTTGGCATTAATTTTTCTTAGTAGGAGGGGAAACTTCTTGCGCATGCGTAGATTAAGGTTGTTATAAAACATGCATACTTATAGACAGCCTTGCATACTGCTGGACTGTCAAAAAGTTGCGAAAATGCAGCCTATATATTTTCATATCAAACTTTAATATATTTTCAATTGAGAAGTTGTTTTTGTGCAATATTTTTCTATACATTTAATGCTATTCTTCGTTATTATAGAGGGGTGAATGTGTTTGTTGGCATTAGACACAGGCGACAAGCCTACATGATACGCTTACGCGTAGGAATTTTTTTTTTAAAGTAAGAAATAACTTTCATTGTCCTTTCCCCCCCCCCATTTGACATACTCAAAAATAAGTCAAATGGAAATCAAAATGGCATCAAAATGACGAGGAGTTTGTTAGTTTCTGACTGCCGTGGTTGAATTAAAGTGTTATCAAAAGTACAACCATGTTTTATTATTGTATATTTGTGGAAAAATTATATTATCTCTGCAAAATCGTATCGAGCATTTTCAATGTTATTATGAATGTGAATGCACTTTTCAGTAGTATTTCGTTGGCTTCGCATCCAGAATGATTTTTAGTTCTTTCCAGAGATCACCAAATATTAATTCAGAGTTTATTGTTTGTGGGACTATCTGAAGAAAAGATTGTTTCTGCGAAAATCTACAATAGTTATGAGTTGAAGGGCTTCATCGCACACACTATGACCGTATTAAAAACTGCAAGTCCAAAACTGCTAAATGCAGTATTAAGGAGGAGCTGTTGACTGCACAAGAACAAAATGGCGGACACAAATACGTAGCATCTAGGATGAAGGTATAGCAATGGATGGAGATGCAAATGTTTTTTTCATACAAGTAAATACCTGCCTTTAATCACTATTAATACACGTTCATAAATCATAGAACCTTTGATTACAGAGCATGATGAGTCAAAACAGTTCAAGCTAGAGTGAAAGTGTCTCGCTTCTATTACCTGCAGGAGAGCTGTGTAAGTGTGGTAGATTACCGCCAAGCAATACTCCATGCACAGTTGAATTGCTGACAATGTAACTGATAAGTTATCTGTTAAGTTGAAAAAAACTACACTACGGCTAAAAATATTGGTGATAAGCAGATCGTGTTCTGAATTGTATTCATTTGAATACAAGAAAGTGAATGAAAGAAAATTAACGCACCTATTTGTCTTACGATGATAACTTATTCTGGGCCAAAAATATGTTATGTTTCTTTACTTCACTTGCAGAGGCAAGTCAGTAGTGTTTATTTTATCCTTACTTTTGTATACAAGTAAATGTAAAGTGTTTGAAGCAAAAAAATGTATTGAAGTTGAACCATAGTTTTCTATATACAATAAAATAAATGTACACTTCTATATACCCATTTACTCCATTATCAATAGTTTACGCGTGCTTCCATGTTGCTACGCTTAAGGGCGCATAAGTTAAAAGAACTGTACTCTGTCGCATGCATGTGTCTATTAGAAAAAACTAGGGAATATATGTGTTGCAATGGTGTCTATTCTGAACTTGTAATGTGTTTTCTGATCCACCATCGTTTCTTGCTTTAATTTTGTACGTGAGCTAAGTGATTTCAGGCCTTCCGCTCTCTCCCATCCTTAAAAGAAGCAACGTTTCAGATTTCTATTATTTTTACCTAATATTACCCGTAGACTGCCATGTGCTATTAAATTACAAGGGCCCTTGATAAGTTGCGCGTGCAAGGTTTTAAAATTAAATTTAGATTATTTTTATTACAATGAAGTGTACCATTACGATTTTTATAGCATCTCTCTCAAACACAGATACTTAATGGAAAAATCACGCGTTGAGAATTGCCATAGTTTTCTTAGATGGTCTACTTCGAAAAGTAGGTAAATGAAGGCTCGCTAACTACGCATTATCCTTAATGTGTTTCTTTTTCTTCGGGAAGTGATTCCAACGTTGTTTCATTTGCAACATAATTGAGCTCTACTAACTGTGGAAAATATCTATAATTTTTTTAAGCACATTAAACAATGTGCCACGTAGAAATAAAGATTTTAATCATCGTCCATGAGTGTGCGTACGAAACTGCTATACACACCAAATTACTCCCACAGAACAGAACATAGCATAATGGAAGATTTCGGCTGAGTCACGCGTCCATGATACAAAGCTTCACGCCGTTTACTCCATCACTTTTATAATGCGATTGTGTTCAAAAACCGTGACCGAACGGCCAGTATGGCCAACTTTGGAAAAGATGCAGTAGTTGGTTTACAGTCGGGCGCTAAAACGTACCTATAGAAGGAAAAGTAATTTTCAATTGCATATGTTTCATATGGTTCTGACATATTAAGATTATGGGTGAACAATATTACGAGTAACATAAGAATGACACATTGAAACCAATCTCGTGATCTAGGGTTGAGATTTCTGCCCTATAATCCCTGGTTCGTGTCCCGTTTTTTTTTTTCTTGAACAACGTTACTTAACTAGGAACCTTCCTCATGACAACCATACTCTGCTAAGATTAATATTTCTAGGTTTAGGATCTTGCGCAGCATCCCTCTTATAAATATAAGCATCATAATCAACATTGGGGTGGGGTGACTCAGGTAACGCTTGGGACTTTCATTCTGAAGGTCTGGATTCAATTTCCTTGGGGCCAACCATCCAGACTTTTGGTTTATTCGTGGTTCTGGAATGACCAGGAGAGATGCGCTTGAAAAGGTGTGGAGTATGCGGCAATCCCTCTGAGAAGTTCCACCTCCTTGAAAGGAGGAGGTATGTTCTATATGAAAACAGTATTAGGGATCATGTTTACATCCATATCTGACCGTTTGTGGGACCTGGCCTCCCGATTTCTTTCTCATCTCACCTCTTCCTCCCGGAGGTGTCACTACTGGGGGAGTAGCCACTAATGATTAGTCCTTGAGCAAGATTGAGGGGTCAAAATATCCTGCTAAGTCCCTAACAATGAAATCCAAGCATCATTTACATATTCGATTATCTCAACCTTCGAAAAATACCGCCACGGCTGACCGAAGTCGTTAAGGTGCGGACTCTTGAGCGGAAGGTCTGGGGTTCGAATCCCACCAGGACCGTCCTCCCTGACAGTTTTTTTTTTCCCCAAGTTTTTTTCGGTCCTTATAAAATGGTAAATGCCGGGTACGTACCCTAAACTTAAACCTGGAACGTTTCCTTCCTTAAAAAAAGTCCTTTTCCAATGTATCATTTCATCTCATGTATCATCGGTGTCCAACGCCTGTGGTACCTCAGTATAAAAACAAGCGTTAAACACTACTCCAAAAAAAAAATGCAAATTAAAGTTCATCTGAACGCCTACCAATGTGCAACAAGAGTTAGAAGATCAGTTCAAAGACAGATGATAAGCAGAATTATGAATAGGATTAGGATATAGCATCTCATTTTAGAAGATAGAGAAAATCACAATGTTTATTCTGTTAAAAACGATGTTTCAAAATTGTGACCATGGTACTGGACCTATGTTCTAATTTCTATTATATTTTCTGTTAAGGACATTATTACGAAGAAAACGACGTTAAATGTGTCTTTTTTGTTTTCCTGCATTTAAATAAATATATATGTTGAATTATCTATTTATTATTAGAGTCCCATTGAGGTCCAAATGCAATTATAAAGCTTCATCTTTAAAAATAAAAATGTATTAAAACAGGCATTAATTAATAATCATAAAGTTGAGAAAGTAAAATTTTAATATTTAAGTTGCGAAATGAGTAATACTATAGAATTGGATCTACAAAATAAGTTTCAGAATTTTAATCTTATGTAGAACGATAAAAAGGACTCGATGAAACAAAGTTTGAACAGAAACTGTCATGAAAGTGACTCAGCCGAAATCTTCCATTATGTGCCATCTCTTCTTGTATAGAGCAGAATGCTGGGCATTAACAAAAGGTCAGAAACAGAAGATTGAGGTCTCATACCCTGGTAAGAGGTACGGTTGATTTGCGTTGATTAGCTGTGCGAGCGCTGAACAAATTTGATGGCGAACCCGTTAAAAGTGACTGAACGTGCTTGACAGCGATCAGTCGAGTGAAATTCATCCTCGCATGAATGTGTAGTGAGAAGTACATATCGCAGACAACAGTGAAGAATTGGCATGCATATGGTCACAGCTTAGGAGGTCTTTATTAAAGATGCAACATTCCTTTGATAACAAGATAGCATAATCCAGACGCGAGTTGTTTAACCGCCACGGGTGGCCGAGGTCGTTAAGGCACGGACTCGTGAGCGGGAGGTCTGCGGTTCGAATCCCGCCAGGACCGTCCTCCCTGACTGGGGTTTTTTCCAGGTTTTCCTCAGTCTTCATAACTGGCAAATGCCGGGGAGGTACCTAAACTTAGGCCTGGAACGCTTCCTTCCTTAAAAAAAAAAAAAAAAAAAAATCCTTTCCCAATTTATCATTTCATCTCATGTATCATCAGTGTCCATCGCCTGTGGTGCCTCAGTAGTAAAAACGGGCGTTAAACACTACTCAAAAAAAAAAAAAAAGACGCGAGTTGGGGCATATGACATCAGAGGGAGGGGGTTAGAGTTTGTGGCCGCATACCAGAAACCTAGATAGAGTTTAGAGTCAATTATATTGTATAGTTAATGCTAAGGTAACCTCGCGTCCGTGGTAGAAAATGTTCTATTACTAGTCATTACTATAGACAACGCTGTACATGAGGATCAGCTTGTGAGTTTTATTTATTTGGGCCTCTCAAGAAATTTCTGAATGGCAAATTCTTTCACAGTAGTGATAAAGTCAAGTCTATGGTGCGGAACTGGTTCACACAACAAGCACGATCATTCTTTTCGGGCAGGAACTGATTCTTGGTAATGCAGTGGGGTGCGCATCTGAGTGCCCTTCTTATAAGACAGGACCTCATTTTTATTCCTTAAATATTTCTGCCTCTATTTTCGTTTACTTTGTAATTCATTGTAATTGGTTTATATTAATAAATGGACGGATTTCAGACGATAAGCCGCACACTTAAAGCATTTCTTTAATTTACCGTTAAAAAATCTATTATCCAAAACCTTGATTACTGAGGTTACTTGTCAACTATCTGTAGTACTTTCTTGGCTGAGAAATTTCAACATGTTCATAACGTATGCATGACGCTTATCTGCAACACTTGCAGGTTTGACTGAATGACCCCTGCGAATTACCTTAATGAGTTCGTTTAAGAAAAACGAATAAATCTTGCACATTTCCACTCCAAGTTACCTGTTATCACACCATCAGTTTCATACGTTTCACCCAGTATTTGGTTCTGCATTTCTCATCAAAAACGTCTTTAACTACTCTACACCTTTTTTTTTTTTTATTATAGATACTGTTCCATAAGTAGTCTCGGTTTTTAAGCAACTTTATTTCAAATATGTTCTGACAGAAATTAAACTAAATTTCAAAGTAAAGACTATTATATTCTTTAGTTTTTAGTCGCCTTTTAGCGAAGTTTGTTATTCTGCGAGTATCAGTTTCTGGACTTTGTTGCAGCTTTAAACTTTTCAAAATTTCTTCCACGCAGAGATTGAGTCATGGATCCAAACAAATGATAATCGGAAGGCGCAAGATCAGGGCTATATGCTGGGTGTGGTAGAAGTTCAAATCCTTTTGATTCCTGGGTATTTTCCATAGTTGTTCGAATGATATAGGATCTCGCATTGTCCTGCTATATCAGAACGTTATTTTGATTAACCAATGCTGGATATCTTATTCTCAGAAATTCCTCCATTTTATGGTTGTATATTAACAACTGATGACTGAAACTTGCTCACAATATACACAGTAATAACCATGGTATCTTGTAAATAGCCTTGCCAAGCAAAAGAATGCCATTAAAATCTTACAAAACACCAAACTTATAAACCGACATTTCATATGAGACAACCTAATACTTGCCTTCTGGAATGCTCTATAAAATATCAGTGTTTCTTGGACATAATCAAAAAATTTAAATTAAGCTTATACGCAATGTTTTATCAGTGCAAGTTATTTTTTTTTAATTTGTTTGTTCTATTTCATCTATAGAATCAAAAATACACTTTTATTTTCGGTCTCCATAATGTTAATCTCTTTTGTTTTTGCGTCAAAATAAATAAAGTTCATTTATCTTTAATAGTTTAAGTCCCAAAGCTTACAATCACCCTACTATGTTATGTTTTATTTCAAAAATGATATATTTTAGATATATTTAATTTATGTTATATATTTTGTATTAATATTTTTGAAGGTGTAGAACTCCCAGCAGAATAAATAAACAGATGCTTCCTGAAATTTGAATACTTTTGGCGTTCAATAATGAACTCCTAGTAAAGGTGTTAATAGTTTTCTTCAAGGTCTTTGTGTGCAATGGAAGTGGTTTCTGAGCATTAGTTTTTGGCTACAATTTACTGGGTGTGGTTTTGGTTGAGAGCTGATAATGGATTTGGCATTTTATCTTTACTGTTGTTCACTGATTTTTAGTACCTCATAGCATAGAAAATGGGGGGAAAAAAAACTTATATATATGCGCGCGCGCGTGTGTGTGTATACGCATATGAGTGTGTGAATGTGTGTGTGTTTAAAAAGCTAGTATTTTAGAATAATATGGCAAAGCTTTTTAACCACATGCGGTTGTTTTACTCCTTGTAATGTGCAATAGTTTGATACCTTTTTATGCTAATATAGTTAAAGATAAAGTACCACATATATGCGTTCTTTCTACGTTTCCCATCTTCTCATAAATTAATTACAGCATTAAATGTTATTGAAAAGACTCACAATTGAGAACATGTTATGGCTTATAATCTTCTTCTTCTGCCTTTCCAAGGATTGCATTTATCCCGTTCCGCACCAAAGGTATTTTATTCTTTAAATTGATGTTTCTACCTAGTTTCTCGGTTGTCCTATATCCCATTTTCAATTCCATTTATAAAAAAACCTTGCAATGGTGGTCTGTAAGGGGGAATCCTATTGATGTGTTCTTACCAGTTCTTTTGAGAGTGAGTTACCTCTTATACTAATTCTTATATCCTTTTATAAGTACGAAATTTTAAGTTTCGGCATCGTGAATATACTTTGTGCAGCATTTTGTTTTGTGCTTTAAATAAACGCTTTTGAGACAGAACTTGGATGGAGATTTTTTAAACTAACTACCTATTGGTCCTGAAAAGAATACGTTGCAGATTGATCTGAAACTTGTCATGAACTTCTGACGTGTACAAAGTGCTAGTAAATGCCTTTTATGTTTGTTTGTGATTCAACAATTATATTTTACAACTTTTGAACGTGTTTCTGAGAACCAAGAAGAAAATGCATATAAGGAACGTCTGTAATAACTACTTGTATCACGTTATCTCCCAAGTCCCGTCAATTTTGTGTGTAACTCGCTATTGTTAAAGCTTCTGTGGAGCGAACGAGTTTTAAGAAGCACTCTCCGAACACTTGGCAACCTTGTACTTCATACAAATGCTGTAAACTAACTTCAGCTGGCCCTTCCACCTTGCCACTATGAAATTATACCTTTGGCTATGTGGATGTTCGTATGTTATAACAATAACGCAGTATGTTTCCGTCCCTTTCGTGAGCACTCTTCGGTACATAGCACTCTATCTTTGTCTCCAGAGGTGTAATTGCAGGGGAAGGATATTCTGAGAGATGCTGTAGTATCCCTCCGGCCAGTGGCTTCGACCGGTAGTTGTAAGAAAACACAGCAGTAGTGGGATGCACGTGGATTCCACTAAAACGAACAAGAAATTGTCTTCCTATAGCTAAACTGAAAATGCACAAGGGGCTAGTAAGACATTGGGACGAGAAAGGACTGCCCTAAGCGGATTACTCCTTGTCCCCTCTCCTTTAACTTCAACTCATCGTTTTCTTTTTTTTTCCTTCTTCAGCCTTCCACTTCTACAATGTGACTTCATTGCTAAGTTAGTGTAATGCCCTATGTCTTCTATTTTTGCCAACTGTCTCTTTTCCAAGTGTTTTGTCTTTGTTTTGTTTGTGTTTCACCTTTGTCTTATCTTTTTGTCCTTCTGTTATTTTTTTTTCTAGCGTTCCTGTAATACCTTGTACCCTTAGCCGCAAAAGGCAGTTGAGCAGAAATAGGAAGAAAGAAGGGGGAAAAAACTTCTTTTACTTTGATCCTTCTGCGTTCCACATTTTAATTTTTTTTATCTTTTAATGTACATTTCTTTCTTTAATCTTTATAAATCTATTTCCCCTACCTTCTCAGTATAAATAAGTAAAATTTCTGATATAAATAACCCCAAAACGCCTTATGTACGAGTTGATAGTTAAAAATTGTTTGCAGCTTTCCAAGCATCATAATTTATTTAAAAGATCTAAGAATCAGCTTCTGGTTGCTTAACCCAATAGAGTTTGTATATTGACCGCTTTTATAAACTACACAATGTCAGTAATCAAGATTTTGATATTGATAAATCGACATTTGGGCTAAGAGGCATTCATATTAGCTCATATTAGAATAGGGGCTATTTCTTAAGCTTTGCACATTGAGCATACATTGCCGATAGGATGAAGAAACCGTTCTAATTTCGCATCAATTGTGAGCCAGGCTTTAGTTGAGAGTATTGCGTGTAACATTTAGAGACCATGTTGTGCCATAAAAACAGGGTTTTGAAATAGAAGAAGAAAATGACTCAGGTCAAATTATGCAACGAAAATAAACATTGTAAGGTAAATATCTAATTGAAATTAGTAATAATAGACCCAAGGTTTATGTCTTGCAGTTTTACTATGAGCTCATCTAAGTATACTTGTTACCAAAATTACAAGAAAATACACATAGAAACACTATAACTACTTGTATATAGGTTGCGAAAGTTTCACGCTCAAAAGGTGTAGTAAACTTGATACTGCGAATTGTATTGACCTGTTTTAAGCATTAATTGTTGATGAAACGCACTGCCAACCATAATGTTGTAACACTGGAATACTATCTTTTATTTCTGTTTTCCTTTGGTTGTTAGATTTTAATATTTGGCACTTTACATAATCCAGTGAACTACAATATTAATTTTAAAAATTTTTATTTCATTAAATATGAAACGTTTAGATCAAAATTGTATTTTTCATTTTCTCTATGGACATTTTCTAATAAATATAGCACAGTAAATGGACATACAAACGGGTACGTGCTGTGAATCTCATTTAGAAAAATATAATTATACGAGTAATTTAAGGAATATTTTGCAGGAAAGGCTCAGAGCATTGTAGATGTTATAAATTCACAATTCAAGGTAGATATAATCATTAAAACGATGCACTGTCCTTGAACGATAAGTTGCTGCAGGACTTTATGAAATTAAGAAAACATTGGTTCCCATTTTTCTGAAAATATCCAACGTTCTTTGCAATATAAAGTTGAAAGGAGTAATAAAGCATGTAATAAAATAATAACTTCAGTTACCTAGGACATCACTTGCAACCCTAGCAAATAAAGATGTAAAAATAACCTAATTCTAGTAAAAAATTGCGTGTAAGACTATTAGGATTCGGTTTTACTATATTGTAATAAATTAGGAAATTGAAATGTAAGGAACTTTTATATCAGTTTTGATTTGTGCTGTGAAGATTGGACGACAAACATAAATAATAAACGAAATAAAAAGGAAATAGAGAATGAACATTAGCAAGTCTTCAAAGTATTCAACAGGAAGAAGAAGAAGAATCCGAACAAGACATTCGACCTAAATCTGGATGGTTCATGGTGTTGCTGATATAGAAACTTTATTAAAATTTAAGATCTGAAACAGAAATCTGCAATACATTTAGCTATAAGCAAATGTTAATTAAAGCAACATGAAATACATAAGATTATTAAAGTATGATAATGTACGGATGTGCATGGAATAGGCAGCAGGTGGCTAGAGGGAGAGAGGTGGAGAGAGTCTAGGACTCCCGGGATATATTGGAAGTAGAGCCAGCCCCCACTATCTCTAACTTCACCAGAAACAGATATGCCGCTATTAAATATTAAAGGTTGATTTCCCCTGGAGATAAAATGTATCCCCCAGGAAGTTTCGGTAGAATATAAACTCCCAACAACCATCCCAGGGCTCGATTTCAGATCCCAACGTAGGCACATAACTTCTATAAATAAGTAGACTGCTTAGCAAAACAAGGATAAATAGAGGGAGAAAAGGACGCTCAGAATAAACGCAGAATACAAAAGATACAGTCGTGAATTCGAAAATGAAGAATGTACTGCGCGGGCTATATATCAAGCATGTCTTTTGACAGTTCCGTGTAAAGTGTGTGCAATAACTTACCAGACTGGAAAACAGCTCTGAGCCAACTTTAAAAAGACAAGAGTAACGTAGTGGAAGTAATAGACTACTGAGACCCATTCAAAAACCGGGAGCAGTGGAAGCAGAGGAAAATGATCGTATATTAATAAATAGCTATGACGAATTGAACTACTAGTTTTATCAATGTGTTAAAAATATAGATTCTTTGAGTAACGTTCGCGAAAGTACTACGTACTTTTTCAACGTAAGCTTAAAAATATTTAAAGAAAGGTTGCTATATTACTTGGTAGAAAAATCATGGCGATTATCGATATAAATATATAACTTTTATTAATAAACTTTAACATTTGAGAACAAAGGTTTCAGGTTCGGCGCTTCGAATATTAATGTTAGCAGTAAAATGGAGTCATAAATAAGATTGGTTTATTGTTTACGAAACTGTGGTACCCTAAATGATTTGAACAATGATAGGTTTGGTTTAAGATAGAAGTTTAACACTAAAACAACGTCGATTTCCTATGATAAGCTGAGCCAGACATTAAGAACATTAACGTGTATTGCTTTCATTGGTCGGCTGCAAAGCTGGTGCCTCTAGGGACCACATCTGGAAACCTTATGTCCAACTATGCATATTGTTAGATATTGACAGGATATGGGTAAATATAAAATATTAACTACTCATATGAATAAAAAGGGTGTAAAAGCTACTTGGGAAGCTCCTTTTAGAAAACTGGCGACAATAGCTGAAGACTTCCAGGACCCGCTTTACCTTCTCACTCCTCCTTCGCATTTACCAGCTAAGCACAGTCAGCTGATTAGCACTGTTTGTGAGTAGGGTAACTGGGTAGGGACTACTGATATTTGCGTAACATTTTTGTTCAATCTTTAATTTCATGGTGTTTTTATTTGTGTAAGCAACTAATATTTTGCACTTACATATATTTTATCAATATCTAACCATGTGTAAAGTTTGAGATAACATTTCGAGATGAGCACCCCAGTAGTTTCTTTACGAGTACTTAGATTTGCAACTAACTTCTAACAGACCTTCTGGCACCCTTTTATAAATTTTGGTAACGTTTACTTGAATGTATAATTAAGCTATTTAATGTGAAGTATTTCATTCATCTCCAATATCACTAAAGCCATAAAGGTTTAAACTTTATAGCAAAAATCCTATTCGGATTCGTGAACATCTCTTAGCAGCAGGACAAACTAAATTTTCTTTTTCTTTCCTTTTACTAGCGTCTGGTTTCAACGTGCTATACTTTTGATTTTCTTAGCCATAGATTAGATATTAGATATAGGTTATGCACTCAACTTAGCACGCACTAATCTTTTGGATAGAATAAACGTTCTAGCTTAAAAAGATCCTATAGCACTGCATACTTTCCCGAGAGCGAAGTTGTAGCCTGAAATGTGATCATAAACAGCACTCGTTGAGTTTTCAGTCATAGATCTATTGGCCAGATACGAGTAGAAAGATATTTGCCATATCCAGTCTGTATAGTATCGGTTGAACGAACACTACCTGTATTGCTAACAAATATCGAGCGTATTTCTTAAGCTATTATGATATTCAATAAAGCATAATTATTTAGTTTAGTAGTTTTCTTGCTTCTAACCCTTGTTCTAACGTTTGATGTTCTGATTTACATTTTTTAAATTGAACTCGGTTAATATAAAACAGAAATTTATTAAATTGAAAATTCTAAAATTAAATGATGCATAAAATATTTAAACTGGGTAAATTATTTATATCAAGTTATTATCCTTTCTGCAGTGTGTGGACATGATCTATGTTAGTAAAATGACTGAACGTCCAGTTATGTGCCCCACTGAATGGAGTTTACAGACAGGATAATGTTGACAATTTATTACACATTTAAATTCTAATCAATCAGGAGCGGAGGTATTATGGATATGAGCAGGAAATGTGGTACAACCTGATCTGAATAATATCCGATCATCCTGGCAGATCTGGACCAAGCCGGTGTGCAGCCCCAGACCAAATGTACATGCTTTATTCTGCCTCTTTCACCACGTATTCAATATAATAAATAGTTGTTAGAAGAGATGCCTATTGTTAAATAAGATTAAAGCCGCTAAACTAGAGCACAACTAACTTGAATAGAGGGGTAGATTGATACTTAATAATACCTTTAATTTAAAAAAAACTTTTAATCCTAAATAGAAAAACAAAAAATTTATTAATTCGTTTTGGGAAATCTTTTCCTGATTATTTATTGCAATTTTTAATAGTAATTTCTGTTGTGAAGGAATAAGTATTAACGAGGTTGTTTAATGTTAATTAAAGTTGATTTAATTTATAAATAGACAAATAGGAAAAATATAGACAATTTTGTTTTTGTATGTACAAATGTTGTCACAAAATATTCATTACTTAAGTGTTTTCTGCAGAAATTTATTTTTCTCTTTCCACGGTGATCTAATAAATGAATTGCTGGCGTATTACATCTTTATTTCTTCATATTCAAAGCTGTTTGCCGATTTCATCTTTAAGAGATTCTTTTCATATTTTTCTAGTTCATCAAACATCTCTGTAATTACAGTAGTTTTAGGTACCTAATATATTTTAGTTAAATGTTATTTAAACTTCGAACTTCGCCTGAAAAACGTATTTTAAGCATATAATTTTAATGATTTTATTTCACCTCTTGTTCTTTCAATATCCTACATAGAGAGCAATGCTAATTATAGTGAAATCGCAGACACTTTTGCTGCAGTTAAAGCCAGGAGAAAGTTGGTGTAAAATTTGCCACGTTTGCAAGCAAATAAAATAGAGTATTTGGTTTGTGAGATATAGAAAAATAACAAAGTTATTAGACAGTGATGAAATTGATTATAGTCCATAATCGTAAAACAAGGGGCTCCCAAAAGATCAGCGATCGTAAATCCGTCCCTGATTGACGAGGGAGAGGAAAAGAATGGTTTGGTTGATAACAGAGAAACTTTTTTCTTCTGCGTCTCATGCAAGTGTAGATGTACTCAATTATTTTACGCCCAAGTAATAAGTGCTACATGCAACTTGGATCAAGTGAAATACTTATAATTTAAACAATGAAAGTGAATGGATACAGAGAAGGGCAGTAAAAGTGTATACATTGTCAAAAAGTTAATAAATAATTTATATAAATGTTAACTGTACAAATGCATATTTTCTTGCAAAGGCATGAAACACTGAAATCAAAGCAAAGTTACTGTTCTATAACGAAAAGATAAAAAGGCGAAATTAGTACTGAAAAATGATCGGTTATACAGGTTTAAGATCCTTCTCTTATCATACAGTCTTTTATGTCGAACCATCCCATAGAAGAAAGCTCTGGTGAAGAGAAGGGAACTATGAAGCAGGCTATTCATTTAACAGGTTTTAAGGCAAATGTGAAGTCGCAATATACCTTACTGTAGCAAAAGGACCTCCGATGATTTAAGAACATAAAAAGAAAGAATGGACCGTGGTGGAAAATCATCCAAAAGAATAAAAAAAATAAATAAATAAAAGGAAAATAAAAGAAGTCAAAGTACTGAACTATAACAGTGCCACTCAAGACTTGTTCTAGAAAATCTGTTTACCTTTCTCTCGAGTGGCTTCAAGAGATACTCTCAAGCATTTTCTGAGGCCAGGTTAAGCACAATCTGATAGGCCGTTATTGATTATGACTTGGGCTAGGGATGGTAAGCAACAGACCTCCGATTCAATCACGGTATTGGCATTTTCCTGCTTCATTGTGTCTTACAACGAAGTATAAGTTATGAGCTATTTAGCAGAATAATTTAACATTAGCGTCCAAATTTCTGCAGACAAATGGAGGAGAAAACTGTATTGCTGCTTCGCATTAACTTGTTCTCGCAGCTCTGAACTTAAATTGCAGCTTTTCCAAGTCAGATCCAAAAACGTTTCCAAAACCAATTCTCGTTCATTGTTCTTAATAGCTATACTTTCATTCATTTCTCTCCTTTCAGGTAAAACTATACCAGATCGGAAAAATATATGTTGAAAGTAAGACAAGTATAATATTATTACAAATAATATCAAAATAGAGTCTGAGTTTGCCGAATTTATTTGAACAGCTCAGATCCTAGAGTGATATTTATTTGGACAATTTCACAACAAAAAAGCATGTACATATAATTCCCCTAAACTTGACATTTACAATATTGTAATAATTGTATATTTGTATTATGAATACTTAACCTAATCATCTTGCAACATACGATTGTCAGCAATGCCAATAGAGATGAGCCAAATACTGGCTTAGGACTATTTCATGAATAGAATAAGAATAAAGGTAATACGTTTTTGAAATTCATACAAAGAATATTAACAGTTGTATAAAATACCATACTTACTTATGAATACCTACTTATTTAGTAACCATGAAACTGAAATAAAGGAAAGTCAACTATTGCAATCGCTACCATTCGATTTACTAACTGAGAAAACAAAACAGATATAACATTTTACCAATCTGAACAACTTGTTCATTAAAATTTATGGTTAATTAGTCAGGTATGATACATAATTAACAAAATTATTTTAGGCTGTCTAAATACTCAAATGCAATTGTTTGAATGAATATACATTAAGTTAGTTAAATATTACAATTATTGAAAAAAAAAGTTATCTAATTTGAATAATGGGGCTTTAATTTCATTGGCTACAAAGGACATTTGGGAATTAGTAGTTGAAGATGTGGAAGCAGAATTTCGCACTTTATTTATTATTGCAGAGTGATGTTCTTGATTATCTGTATGATACTTAGGAATTATATGGGGTTACAGAGTTGGCTACACCGATAGAAGACATATGCACCTCCCGTGATAAAGGAATTTGATAAAAATTTACGATATTTTCACTACGATATCGGACTTTGATTGGTGACATTTTGTTTCATATCATTGGTCGATTTTATTATAACGTCATATAATTGAAATAGTCAGCATAATTTTAAATATGTTTAAAAACTATACTCCGGCTCCAAAATCCTAGTAAGTTGTAGATAAAATATCTAACCCTTATTAAGCTCATATAGAAAACGTTATCAAACGCTTATTCCAGGTATCTAATAGTTGAGGGTTACCACCCCAGTTGCAATACATGTTTAGTAATTGTTGCTAAATTTTACTCTGTCGCCAAAATTTAGTATGACAAGACCAAATTTCAACTGCTCTTGCAAATATCATGTTGCGAAGCTTTGCGATGATTGTTTGCCTAATGTTAAACACAGTTGCAATTATATTTTACATACTCGTATTTTGTGTGAACATATGCATAAGTTTAATTTTCTTATGCAGCTTTTGATTTAAAGATGAAGTTTTGTCCTCTAGTGTTTTAATATATCCAACCGCCATCATATCGCCTACTTCAAATTTCGTCCTTTTACTGTAGTTTATTCTTAATTCGTTGATCATCTTTATTTTATGACATTCCAGACACGTCCTTAAATTTGAGCAAATGCAATGAATTTAAATAAGCAGAATATTTATTTTGTAACAAAATTTATATACACACTATTTGAATATGATCAGAACTGGCATTATTGCAAAGAACCAATTGTGTTCCTAACTTCACTTCAACGCTGGCTCAATAGATACACAACTTTTAACAGTATTTTCAATAACAGCCTTCCTCATTCTGTACCTACAATAATAAAACGAATAAACCTCGTGCATAAAATGATTGTAAACTAAAATTATTTTCTTTTCTATTTTTTAACGTGTCTTTGAAGTGTATTTTATATCATCGCAAACTTTCAAACCTTCAGTTGGCTTCTTGAGTTTCACACTCGTAAATATAATGACTACGTCACTCGTTTTAAAGTATGCTTGTTTCTACTCTATACGCGTATGAGTAAACTACATGTTTAAATTTCGGTTTTAAACTTCTCTGCTGCTTATAAATTCCAAAAGCAGTTTCGAGTGCTGATGAGATATAAATATAAAACCATGCGCATACAACTGAATGGAAAATTAGAAAATAATAGAGTCTGATTTGATGCAGTTTCCGCGGAGCTTCTATCAATCATCACTAGTAGGTATACGCAGACAGATATTAATGACTGACGTAATCTCCAGCTTATAACCAGCTTCAGGATATGGTCATTACCGGGAGTAAAGGGCAATATCTTACGTGCATCGTCAGCATCGATTCGGGCAAACGACGTTCAGTACACAACAACTATTCGTCTACTGCAAGTCGGAAGCAGACTAGCAAACATGTTTGTCTTCATTTTCTGAGAGAAAGAGACGGCCTACATATAATGCAATAGTCAACCCTCGTTTTAACGATGTTTCTTATAGTAAGCAAGGAGTTATATTGTTGAAATCTGGATTTTAAACTTGCATGTGAAATAAAGTGTATTGCTCAAAATTCTTCATTTGCTTAGAAAATAACTCTTTTCCCGTTTCTAGCGAAACATTAAATTTAAATAAAATGTTCCTTAAGCCCTCTTCCTTCACTATTTTCAACTGAGCGCAAAAATGTTAGACTTTTCAGTAAAAAACGTTTAACGACAGTGTTAAGTTATCATCCAGGTTGTGCACTGTGTGGAACAGAGTTTTAAGACATACAATTCTGTACTTAAATGTATTCTAAGGAAAAAGACAACAAAAATTCATGTATTTTTGCAATGGAAATGTCTATTCTTTACGTTTAATGCCCGGGAATGACGGCATATAATGAAGCTGTACATACAGGATTAGTTAAAGGTCGGTCCTGGTCGTGTAGTGGTTACCATACTTGCCTCCTACACCCAAGAACGCGGGTTCGAACCCAGCCAGGACCGATGGATTTTTTCGGGCGTAAAAGACCGCCTGAAAGAGAGGCCTCTGAGCAAAATTTGTCGGCCGTTTCACGCTCTGAGTTGAATGGGACGCTGATGACCTGAGATGTTAAAGAGCGTCCATAAATAAATCAATCAAAAAAAAAAAAAGGATTAGTTAAAAGTCCCGTAACACTAAATAACTTTGAAGCATTTGTTCTAGTAACATGAAACTGCGTGTATGGCGATAGCTGTTTACTGAGAACTCAAAAATCATGAAAACGACTTTTTATACCCCCAGTTTAACGGGAGATAACTCTCTCTTATTTTAAATGCAATGCCCAGTATATTGTTTGTATTTTTGAATAATTTTCATTAAGAATTTTTCTAAAAATATTTGTACAAATTTGTTGTTGCTAAATCAAGAAAACTGCCATGGGTGGCCGAAGTCGTTAAGGCGCGGACTCGTGAGCGGAAGGTCTGGGGTTCGAATCCCGCCAGGACCGTCCTCCCTGACCGAGATTTTTTCCAGGTTTTCCTCAGTCTTCACAAATGGCAAATGCCCGGAAGGTACTCTAAACTTAAACCTGGAACGTTTCCTTCCTTTAAAAAAACCCTTTCCCAACATATCATTTCAGCTCATGTATCATCAGTGTCCATCGTCTGCGGTACCTCAGTAGTAAAAACGGGCGTCAAACACTATTAAAAAAATAAATCAGTCAGAAAACAAAAAGTGCAGTAAATAATAAAAAAAACTTAGTTTGCTAATATTATTTTGTCATATGTCCTTTGTTTATGTCCATGAAATTATATTTATTAATACAGAAACATTATTTAAGGGATTCAATCTGACATCTAGTGTGTTAAATAATCTGATATTTAGCGAAAGGTAAAGAATCCTAATTTGAATTATGACTGTCTATGGAGACAGATCTCATCGACAGGCGCTGAATTTATTTAATAATAGATATCCGAATCACAATTTCTTTCTGTATATACAGTGATAACAAAAGACATTTAACTGGAAGCGTAAAGGACTTACCAAGATCAGATCACCCGAAAATTGCAGCTGATGAGATTATTTCAAGGGATGTTCTCCTTCGTGTGTGCAAGAAAATTCAAAATGTTTTGTATTTGCCGTTAGAATAATTCCATTATGAAAAGCCTTAAAGTGCCAAGCAACATCATTATAATATTCAACTTTTGCAGGAACTTTCAGAGGACGATCCCGATAGAAGAAAGCAGCTTTTTGAATTGATGATGGAGTGCATTAACAACCATCCAGTCTTTCTTAGACAAATTGTATTCTCAGAGAAGCCGCATTGTGCCTGAATGGATTTGTCAGCAGACACAACTACTATCGATATTAAAATAGTCAAACTAAATCCATAATGGATGGAGGAAGCCACACGCAATATCCAAAAAAACTTAAATGTTTAGGCTGGTATTGATGGTGATCATATCATTAGTCTTTTCTTCTTTAGAAGCGGTAAACGCTAATAGATATTTGGAGTTTCTTCGAAATCACGTGGTATAGTCCATTCCATTCCATTCCTTTCCCCCCACATTTAATCAACCAGGGCTACCCAGAGAAAACGTTTGTTTCCAACAAGATGGAACTCCTGCTCACCATGGACAGAATATTCGCAGCACTTATACCAGGTTTTCCAAAAAATGTATTGTAGAAAATATCACATAGAGTGGTCAGTAAGCTTCCAAGATATGACACCTTTGGGTTTCTCTTTGTGGGGCATTTGAAGTAAGTAGTAAATCAAGAAATACCCAACATTTTAAAACATCCGAAATAATGAAAGCGGTGCAAGACATTCCTAAAGCCTATTAAGTCATTCCTTAAATGGTTTCTACAATCTCTGTCATATTGTCAGGCTGAGAGCTTCCAGCTTAAACACAGAATTCAGACGTTAAGCTAGCTAACTTTGTTTCGTTAAAATAGGAGAATTTTATTATTCTCTACACTTTTTGTTTTCTATTTAGCAACAATAAATTTATACAGAAGTACCTAGTTTGTGTACTAATGAGCAATATTCGAAAATATAAAAATATATTCGATATTCCGTTTAAAATAATAGAGTTATTTACTTTCAAATAAATCGGAAGTAGAAAAATTCAATAGTATAATTTTTCAGTATATGGCTATCCCCAGGTACCAAGTTTCATGTCACTGAACCACACGCTTCGAAAATTATTTAGGTGGTGCAGGGCTTTTAGCTAACTCTGTACATATCATTATTTTAAGGGTTGTTTACTATATATACTTGGTTAACGAAACATACCTAGTACACCAGCCTTTAAACGATTTCTACTTGCTCAGGCTGGGAGAGATAAAGAAGAGAATAAATCATTCTAACTAATCCTAAAAATGCAAATACAAGTTTACAAGCTGCGCCTCATTTGTTCATCTGCCCAGGGTCTCGTAGCGTTGCACAGAACAGTATTTCGCCGAGTATTTCAGTTCTCCGATAAGAGACTGAGGCAATTTTAGTGCTTCAATTTTTATGTGTTAATATAACAAATATCGTTGCCAAATGTATATAGGCTGTGCCAGATCACTAATATGATTTTAGTACAAAATCTATAGTAAGATTTTATTTTTAGAGCTAAATTTAATATTTAATTTAGGGGCTTCGTTAACACACACAATAAATGCGTCCCATAGATATTTTTTCAACATAAATTGATATTGATTACTTAAATTATAATTTAATTATTTTACAAAACAAGATGTTTTATGCAGTAAAAATAATTATTTATTTAAATCTGAGGTTTTTTTTATTCCGCTTTCATTCATTCCATTCCGAACAGTTAAGGGTTCGCAATTTCAGTTCATTTATGTAGCTTGTCACTAAATTCAAGAATTTCAATTCAGAACTGAATAACTGAGTAACTATCCATTTTAAATTATGAAATGTAATCAAAAAAGTCAATTAAGATGCTGGATTGGAAGTTTAAAACCAAGTTTAATTACATTAAGTTTCACCCCTCCATTTTGAAATATCTACTTACAGATAGCCTACTTAGAATCTTAAAAACGATTCAATGGTTATGAGATCTGTATGTCGCTGCCTTGCAACGTTGGTCGTTTTTATTAATGTTTGAATTTGGATTGAATTAAAAATAATCTGTTAATTATAGGATGAAAACGTGCTTTTTCTGAAGACTTTTTTTTTTGCCGCTATAGACTTTAGGTCATCCGCAATTATCGCTATGTCCCCTAAGTTCGTCTTGCGATATCATTGATATAGTACAGTATTGCAAGAGTACATGTGATCAACACGCCAATTTCTGCCGGTCGCCAACAGACGTACCTTATTATTAAGCAGTTTGCCATTTCCTCTTATGGGGCTGGGTGGATTCCGTTCCAAACCTCCCTAATGTAGAAAATATCCAAGTTGGTACCGGGATTCGAATCCGGATAACACCAACCGGAAGACCAAGAGGAGGCAATAATTTTACAAATATTGATACAGCCTGTTTCGAAATTCCTGGCTAATCTGCTTCTTTCTTGTAGGGTATACACACTTTTTAAACAGTTATTAATTAAAACAAAACAATTGCATCAAATGTTCAATATTTTTTGCAGTTTAACTTTTCAAAATTCAAAGTACAATACAATCCAGGTCGACAGGCCACGATTGTGCTACCAACTCATTCCTCTTTAAAACTGTACCATAAGCAAAGAGTGTAATTTGAAACGTCAAAGTGCAATTGTCTCAGGTGGCGAGGTAAAGCCTAAAACTTAATCAACAATGATTTTAAACCTCCACTTCAGTACATAAACTGTGTGCTCTTTGTAAACTTTTCCCCTACTCGGATATCTACAATAAGTATTAGAGAAAGGTCATATAGTATCAATAATATCATAGGACATTATCACAAATGATAGGTTCAGACTCAAGACAGTCGTGCTTCAGAACGACGTGTCTTTCCAATTGGGAGGAGACCGTGCTCAGGTATTCCAGGGGAGACACCCATCTCTGGCAGACAGGAGCGCCTTTGGTCGTTGACCCATCCATGCGGCACAAAATATCGAATATCTCTACCAAATAAGCTGTCACTAATAAAATGTTGAGAAAAGTACCATTAAAAATAAAAGGGAAGCCTTCAAGTGTACAGTTAGGGACTGAAAGCCAAGACTATAAAAGTAAAGGTAGTGTTTACTAGGTCTGTAAATAAATACTAAAATGTACACAAAGAGAGTTATTTTCGTTTGCATGATATTGCTGAGTGTTAATTTTAATTTTATTAAAATTTAATTTATATCTTTAATTTTAATACTAAAACGCATATTACCAGTGTACGTAATCAATTTGTAAAATACACTAAGAATGAGGCAAACCTATAAATTTGTGAGTTAAAATTCTTAAGAGGCATTTCTTGCAAGTAATATTCGCGCAAAGATTCTATGGCTTCATTGACGTTTTGATATTTGTATCGTATGAGGCAAAAGCTTATTACCAAAATAAAGTGTCACAAAAAATGAAAGTCTGCCAGCCACGAGACATTTATCCTACTATTAGGTGATGTTCAGTTCTTCTTACAGATAAAGCTAGCACCGCCTTCTGCACCTCATCTGAATGAAATCTGTATCTCCACAGGTGCCCCTTCAACTCCTCAAAAATGTGAAATTTGCAGGGAAACAAATGAATTAAATACCCAACTGCTGAAATATTTGACGATCGTCGCAGTGTAAGGATGAACGAAGAAATGTGATTCCTGTAGAGTTCAACCCAAGTAACTTAGGTTATTTTAATGCTCGTAAAAATCTAAAAGAATTTTGCGC
The DNA here is from genome assembly GCA_030762175.1 of Metallyticus violacea. Taxonomy (NCBI): domain Eukaryota; kingdom Metazoa; phylum Arthropoda; class Insecta; order Mantodea; family Metallyticidae; genus Metallyticus; species Metallyticus violacea. Next base: position 35,881,503 of record CM060840.1, on the reverse strand, counting down.
TTGGGGTAGCGTTTACAGTGTTTACATAGGCAAGAAAATCAACAGCTCCGTTGGCTCTTTTCTTTCTAGCTTTCTTTCTTCCTTTCGTCCTTTTTATTATTATTCTCTTTTATGATTATCTGGTGGTTGTGAGTTAGAATTTAACACAATTTAACGGATTATAAAGAGGTACAGTGAGATTGTTTGAGTTATGGGCAGCTGCTTAGTAGGAATTTGAAACCGCCACGACTAGAAAAAGTATCAATTAGAATTATAATTTTAGTATTTATATTTTACTGAAAACATAAAGTATGCTGTATTTAAACTGATAATAATAAGCACCTAACTGTATTATAAGAGATATTGTAAAATCCTCAGAGGCAATACATTGCTAGTATCTGCGTAGGAAATTCCTGTATTTCATTTAGCTTTTCTATTATAAGAACACAGCGGTTCGGAACACGTTTCTTATCGTTTGTAGATTCTGTCTCTCGTAACTTTTTAAGAAGCTGGTGAACAGTTTCTCTGCCAAGTACGATTACCAATTGTCTTACCATTTCCCTGCAAGAATCGGTTTTCACATATGTAACATACATAAAACCACATTCTTCAAATCTATATATATATATATATATATATATGTACGAATATATATATAACTGAGACCATTTAACTCACAATTTACACATAATGAAAGAGTAACGTACTACCACTCGTTAGCAAAGCCTTCCTTTAACTAACTAAGTTGCTACCTGCACGTGCATTACACGGTCTTGATGACTGGCTTCTCCCAGGTCGTAGCCCCTCTCTGCCGTCTCGTAACTGAAATAACCTCGCACTAAAGGAATATATTCTTCGCTGTTATTAAATTTAATACAATGTTAGCATTTTATGAAGGAAAAAAATGCTACTTCACTTCAAAATGGCATGTCTTCCTTTTTAAAAACGATGTATAGGTAAATATTTATTTACCTCTAATTTACAGTTAAACAACGTGACAATCGCAATTATGCGCAATACTTTTGTGTTTTTAGTTGAAAATATGTTCTCCCATAAGATTTATATGCTTTATTTTTACTCTACTATATTTGCATTAGACATTTTTGTGTAAATCAGAAAAATAATAATTTAATTTTCTTTCTTATAGGTTTTAATACTAAGCGTCCTTCCAAGCGCAACACGAGCTTCCTGCTGAGGAATCAGGTAGGAAACTATATTGAAAATTTAAACAATAAAATAATATATATAGTTTTTTTCACCAGAGCGAATAAACTGTAACCACACTTGATTAAATATATTTTTTTCTCAAATGGCAAGTAAATGGTTAAAAAGAAAATACTCGTTCATTAGTCTTCGTGCTTCCCAATACAGCTTGGTTTCAGTGTTTAGTACTGAACAGATTTAAAGGTAGGCTCTTCAAGGTTGCACAACATACAGTGTGGAGACAGAAGTTGACAAACATATGTAGGTGTTTAGCGAGGATGTCATGTCCAGTGGTCAAGTGAAACATTGAAATTGCTTCCTTTCTTGGGATACTCGTTATGGAACTCTTTTGAAGTTATTTTACTTTCTAATTCCTGGATTTGATTCCTTTATTATCTTCTTGATATGTAATTTAAGTTATGATATGACACTAGCATATTGAAATTGTTAGCTATCTTTGCTGTTCTCTTATCTATGAAGTTTGCATATTTTTTTGCTAGAAATATGGCAGTATCCGGGAATTAGGCACTATATTGTTTAAGTTTCTAGTTGTTTTGCTGTCTTATAAAATGTTGGAATTGCTTTTGATGATGGAGGTTAAGAGATTCAATTATAGTTCTGGAATCTGAAAAACTTTTCAAAGTGTAGCAGGAACCGTTTGAGGACTGAATGAATAACTTCAAGCTCTCTATCATACGCAGTTAGGTATTGTCCGATTGGAATGTAGAAAATCTCCTCACACATTTGCCTGATGTTTTAGCTGGGAGTCATAAATATATACGAAGACGTTTCTTCGGGAATATCGTACTGAATGTGTCTAGGGTTAATTGCTTCAGGCTGTAGGTATCAGTTGCACTTTTGATAGATATTGGAAGAAGTTCTGCTGAAAAAAAAATATATATACCACTACTTTTCATGGGGTTTGGCAGTAACAGCATTCCTTAAGGTTGGTAGTCGATTGTATATTTGAAATTTGTAGCCATAGGGTGAATCCATGCTAGGATGCTAGGTGTCTGTGACTGCATTAAAATATCCGTATTCTTATATGATTCTCGTACAACAATATATATTTTTTTTCGTAGTTTCAGTCCTGTAAGGAGTACATTGAATCATGGGGGAGGTTTTTACAAATTCTATTATAAGTCTTATAGCTTGCTTTTGTAATCTTTCAAGTTGATTAAGCATTTCTCCGAGACAGCGATACTTTTCTCTTATCAGAAAATGCAGAATAGAAAGTTTACCTTTAATGCAAAGAGACGATTATTTTCCGTATTTTTCACTTAATTATTCTGTCTTTGGCTATTTTTCTCAAAGTTTAAGTGGTAAAAGGAAGTTAATAATTTATATATGGATACTTTTTGCTTTAAATATGTAAATATCAAGGATTATGTTCAAAACTAGCTTTCTTAGGTTGAAAAGTACTTTTTATATGTTACAAGATGATTGGATCCATTTATAGCATATTTGAAACTTCAACATTAACAACATTTAAGACTTTGATATCATAACGAGCTTTACAAGACTGCAACTTGTAGCAACAGCAGCTAAAAGAAAGAATTAATTATTAGGATTCGTAAAGTCGGGTTGTTTTATATATATTTGTGTGTGTGTGTGTGTGTGGTTTTTTTTTAAGATTTAGCAACATTAACAACATTTTTGACAAAACTTCAATGCAAATCCCGCATATTGTGACAAGCTGAACAAATTGGTTTTATGTACTTCATGAAATACACTGTTAAACAAAGAATAAAAATATTCACAATACATTTTTAGAACCTTTTAAAACATTTAAATAGTTTCTTTTTACAAGGAGCATATGCTGCGAAACTATTCACAATTAAAAAAAATAAGAAAACTGCTTTTCTGGCTTGCAAATATGATTTCTGCTATTAGCAGGCGATCTTTTAAAATGTCATTAAATAAATAACAAGCAAATTTAACGTTCTTAAAAAAATCCTTAGTAACACTCTTTTGTTCTACCTCAGCCCTGTGATTATTCTTACAACGTATTATAACATTACCCTAAAATTTAGCAAAAACTCTTTATATAAATTATATTTCGAATAAAACAAAACAAATTACATAATAAAGCCAAATATGAGTTACCATGAGCAAGAATCTCCGTTTTCAATTTCTCAACGTTCTCTGAAAAATGTTGCATTTCCCATGGGAACTTCTTACCTACAGCCTACCACTTCTCGAGCTCAGAAGGATGGGACCAAAGTTTTCACCGACCCAAAGACAACCGTTCGAGAATTTTAGACAAGGTACTGGTAACCAATTATATTAAGCCTCAAGTGACGTCACCATGCTTGGCATGACAGTAGTTAGGAAATGAACTAGGAAATATGGAGTGTCAATGGTTTTAAAGTAAATTCCCTTTGAATTCTAAAATTCATGAAGGGCCCAATACTGCTTTAAGTATATGTCAAGATGTATACTTTTTGGACAAACATCTCCAGACCTAACGGCGCTTTCTGACTTCATAAATGTCATGTTTTAAAGGAATTAATTTCTTCCTCGCTGTAGGAGCTAAAGGCTTTTCGAGAGAAGAGAACAGTTCTTTATCTCGAGTTCAATGCGCATTAGGTAAATATTCACTACATTTGAGAGAGCTTTATTTGTCTTTATAATTTCATGAATGTATTATAATTAGGTAGTTTATAAAATTACTTCATTCCTTTAGTTTCTAAACTTATTTTCGCAATTAAAATAAATAAAATTGAAATTTATGGCTTTGGATTCCAAGCAATGGAATGCCGAATTTATGTTTATGTTAAATTCATACAATTTGAGTTCTATTATAATGCCTTCAACTCACTGAGCTACAAAAACTCACACTTTGCTTACTATCAAAATGTTTAATTTCATCATAATGTCCTGAACAAGATTGTAAAGTTCTCTCCTACTTGCTTAAATTGAGGAAATATGTCTAGACAAACAGAAGTTTATAAGTGTGAAATCGGACGGCTCTGAAGATATATATCTTGCTATTTCGAACAGTATCGTCATATCTTCAACTTTAGTCAGCAGTGGTTTTGAAGAGGAATAGAAAATTCACTCATTAATCCGTGTTGTGTTCAATTATCGAAGCATTTCTGTATGCAACTTGTATTTAATACTTAGGCTCTAAACTATCATTATGTAATATTTTGTTTATTTTATAGAAAGTAATTTATCATTTGAAAGGGAGATTTAAATGGCATCATCTAGGCTAGGCATCTCCGTAGAAGCATGGTAGATGCAATATAATAAATAAAAATAATGCAATCAAATATTTAAATATTATTAATATTAAATATGAATACAGATATTATAATTTTTATTTTATAAATAACATTTAAATTTCTATCACTATATGAAATGTGGACTAAGAGTGACCTTTTCTTTCTAACGTGGCCTTAATCTTATTTAAGTGATTTTCCTACGCCTGCCTCGACACTACTGCCCAAGTGCAGCAGTTTTATACTCCCTCGAGTGTACTGTATGACCAAACAATGGAGAAAGAAAGGAAAGAAAAACGCAACAAAACTCACAAGCTGAATTTCATTAAAAGGCAAAACAAAAACGCGATTGTTGGAAGGTCACATGCTCGCGGGGTGGTCACGCTATCAGAAACGGTCAGTGCCACGCGTGCGGCACGAATCGGACAGGCGCATTCCACGCTCTACATCTCCATGAGAAGATGACACGGTACACTCCACCCTGCTCTACTAGGGAAGTAGGCCGCAAGAACGTTATGTCCGTATCGTAGATAAGCAGATAAGTAATAGATAAAAGATCTATATAATTATCTAGTACAAGCTCTTCATTAAAATAATTGCCTTTATGTTCATTGCTAAACTTTCGCTTGTAAAGAATGTAATCTATTTTGGTTCATACGTTTCTAATGTTTCAACACTGATGCAGTTTCTAAGACGTATGGATGGGAACTAGTGATATGCCTATTTGACCAAGACCAACGTTATGCAAGTGTCGAAGAGAACCAAGAGAAACTGGGTCCTGTTTCGTTACTAAGTACAGTTGTTTTCATTAGACGTGGCGACGGCCACGGGTGGCCGAGGTCGTCAAGTCGCGGACTCGTGAGCGGGAGGTCTGGGTTCGAATACCACCAGGACCGTCCTCCCTGACTGAGGTTTTTTCCAGGTTTTCCTCAGTCCTCATAAATGGCAAATGCCGGGAAGGTAGCCTAAACTTAGCCCTGGGATGATTGCTTCCTTCCTTAAAAATAAAAATCCTTTCCCAATATATCATTTCATCTCGTGTATCATCAGTGTCCATCGCCTATGGTGCCTCTGTAGCAAAAACGGGCGTTAAACACTATTCATTCATTAGACGTGGCGCACTGTGTCATCTCCGATATAACAAATGGTGATGGTGTACTATGGTTTTATATAGAAACCGCCGCGTCGTAAATATAAAAATTAAAAATATGTGTAAAACTTTCAAAATATGTAATTTATTTGAATCCACTGAAATAAATTAATAACCATCGCATTACGTATTATACCAAAGTTGGTAATATTGTAGAGTTATACACATGTTATTGCATTGAGTGTTCTAATAGTTTTAGTGTCTCGAGTTAAAAGAACTAGTTGTTGTAGGAACTGCCTAAAATTTGTTTTTGAACGAGACTGAAAAATCTTTTGACTTAAAATAATTTGAGAAATACTGACAGAGAATAAAATAAACAAATTTCAATCGATATGTGGAACTATGAATATAATTTAACTGTGGTAAATTAATCTATTTAATACATACGCAGTTATTGTTTATATATATCTCTCTGATTTACGTCATGTTTTTGTATTTATTAATGTTTTATCAGGATTCTTACAAAAGATTCTAGCTAGGAACTTCTAAAAGAAGGTGCATTACAGGATAAGACTTAATGTTTTAACTTGTTGCCAGAGTAAGAAAAGGCTCGAAAATCGATGCCTACAATTGGGACGACCCGACCAATGAACATAATCAGCATCTCATTACGTCGTTTGTGCTAATGATCATAACATAAGGACGCCAACGAGCCTCGGAAGGCTTTTCACCAACGAAAGAGGTGATTACTACAATAAAAGAATCTTCAAAGGAGTGTGAAATTAGGCAAGTTGACGTCCATTGGATTACGTTAGAAGAACGAATTCCCTTGAGACCCTCTTTTTATTTCCCGCCTTTATGGAGTGTACGTGCCATTTCACCCAGGGCTCCGAGAATGAGGATAGAGGTGGCGACATTGATGGGATGGAACAAACTACAAATTGAATTACATGCATAGAGGATCTGAATGCAATAGACAAATAAGCGCAACTGTGTGACCAGAATCCGGGTGCTGATTGTTTTACCGCAAGTTCGTATTCCGTGAGACGCTGTTCTGAAACTAGCTAAACGACTGTGACAGGTGCTGAAGTATTCTTGAAAATAGGATTAAGCAGGAACTTCCACTACAGAACTGCAAAATCCTAAGTAGGCTGGTAACTAAAGAGTTTGAGTTTCATTTTAACCTTTCTTATTACTGGAAGCAAATAAACAAAACTATGTTAACTAGTGCTTGCTATTTGAAAAGTGTTGTCAGTTTCCATTTACTCGGTTTGGAAACGAAATAAACGACTTGATTGATGAGTGACACAAACTTCAAACATATGTGGCGGTATTTGAAGAATAAATTAAATAAATAATTTTTATTGTTTTTCTTAATTCTGTCACATTAATGTTTCGTGTGCTCTTAAAAACATGTTCACATTACTCAATATTTTATTATAAATATATTCATTACTAGTTTAAAAATATGTTAGATGGTAATGTTAATATGAAACCAACTCCTTGATCTAGTAGTTAGTGTTGCTGACAGCTGACCGGGAGTCTCGGGTTTGATTCCTGGTACATACTTAGAATTTTTTCTAAGTTAGGGAGGCCTGGATCCAGCAAGCCTCGTGAGGATAATTGGTAAGCTGCCTGATGGAGAGGTGGCGTTCTTCGATCACATTATTGTTATTAATAATATATGGCAACTAAGCACTCTTATACTTTAAAGATCAAAATTTTAAAATTATTGTCGTTAGACAGAGGAAAAATGTGAGACTTTATGTGTCAAAGTAATGAAAATAATTTATAAATGATTTTTGGAACTATTTCACTCATTACTCTGATTGAGTTTAAGGCACAGGAAGTTAAACGCTTAATCTTAGCCTGTAATGAACCTGGAGGGTGCATTCGAACTTTTCTTTTAGAAGTTCCTACTGGAATTTTTGTAATAAGGAGTTGACAATTAACTATATGTAAAAAATATAACATAAAAGTACAGTGAGATATAAATTATTACTATCTGTATATTTAAGTAGAACAATTCGCCATAACAATTTTATTTACGTAGAACCCTACGTACCTATTGAAATGTATTTACCTTATTCTTGGTTTAATTTGGAATGTTATGCTATTAATTTATTTAATTGGATATAAACTTCATTTTATACTGTACCACAATTAAATATAAAAGTAATGGAAAGAAAAATTTTGAAATTATTTTCAGTAAGTATGGTAAATGTCATAAAATTATATTTTAAAATATTGAACCAATCATTTTTATAATTGACACAAAACTCCCTATATCTTAATATTTTTAATTTTTAATTTTTTTAATAATTTTATAGATAGTATTTAATTCTAAACATATGTTCTTAAACATTGTGTTCTAGCTCCTTTGGAAGTAAAAAAGGAAGAGAAGAAATGGCACTTGTTAGACTTCTCTTACAGCAGCCGTTATCCCCTCTGGAAATATTTATTTGGTAAAAGATAATTATCATAGGACAGCTTGTATTCCAAAATAATCCACAATTTTTGTCACCACTGTAGCATTTTTCAAACACATATACTGAAAAATGCTTTCAATTTGTCTGTTATTATAAGATATAATGCTTTCTTCAAGTGAGAGTTGGAAGAAAAATGTTAATTTTTGACATGTGTACAAAAATGAGTTATTATAAATTCCAACTTTTCCAAATTATATAATATCATCTCATTGTGATATGTTGCCTAGAAATAGTAGTTGATGTACGGAAATGTATTCGAAATCGGAGATGTGAATTAATTTTTAACAAATATTTTCTTTAATTGAAATTTTCTAAACTATACAGTTCCCTACATGTATGCATCTGGAAAAAAATACTACTTCATTAATTGCAAAGAAATGTTCAATGATGTTTCTAAACACATGAATGGAGCTACGGAAGCAGAATTGTTAACAAAAAATCATAATCTAAGAATTTTATAATATTTTGTTTTGTAAAACTTTTGGAAAAGAAAAACAGATTTCAATAAACTTTTTATTCTTGTTCCAATGTTTACATTCCATCAATTCTGCATCTGTACACAGATAAAATGTCAAAATAAGCGGTCAGAGTTTAGTTTATAGCCTTAATGGTTCTGCCAAACTAGGAACATAAAGTTAACTAATTTTACGTTGGTAAGATAGAAATGTTCACCCTCCTTTAGAAGAGTCAACTCTGTTCCAGGAAATATGTTAAGTGCTGTAGAGTGTAGCATTTAAAATAAGTCCTTTATATCATGTACTCTCAGTGTGTTTCACGAATGTTGTTAGTGGTGTAAATAAATGCATCATTGATCTGTTACCTTTGTCATAAATTCTCTCCTAGTCACAGAGCGTGGTTCCACATGTTTAGAACCACTAAGATCGAATCAGTGAATAGGGTGGTCATACCTGAAACAAAAAATTAGAGCATGTATTGCTTATAACAAAATTAGTCATATATAGGGGTGGTCCAATGGAATATGACGGTTTTCAGAACGCTGCCATTTCTAGCGATTTATCCTTACAGTTGTGGTATTGTTTGCTATGTAACCTTCCAAACAAGTAATTTATTCTGTCCGTTTAGCAAATAACAGTATAGACAATTAGATGATTGAAAAACGAGTATTTAGTGTTGCAAGATTTATTGAATCTAAGTCAATTTCCTACATACAGAGAAGGTTTAGGGTAGAATTTCATGTGCCAGAAATGCTGGCAACACTGGACTTTCAGATGGATGATAATGATGAAACTAAGTTTTGGTTCCAGCAGGACGGCGCGACAGCTCATACCACTCTTGAAACAACGAACATTCTGCGGATCCTGTTTCCTGGACGCATAATTTCTCGATTTGCTAACGTTGTCTAGTCAGCGCGATCTGCAGATCTGATGGCAGCAGATTACTTTTTGTGAGAATACTTGAAAAGTAAAGTGTACTGCTACAGACTACGGACCATCACGCAGTTACAAAAAAGCATAACTCGTGAAATTAGGCAAATTGTTCATGTTTTATTGCAGCAAGTTATGGTGAACTTTCAGAGCCGAATGCACGAATGTGTTCGTTGTCATGGGACGTACTTAAAAATGCGATTTTTAAAATATAAGTTCAGTTTAATAAAGTGCATTGTGTTACTTGTTCCTTGAAAAGGTGTTTTTGTGTAATTCTGTACGAGTGTACCACAAGAAGGTTCTGAAAACCGCCATATACCATTGGATCACCCTGTATTATCCATTACATTTAATGTTATATTTTATGCCAACAATGAAAAATAATAATCTGTTATTTTGTATTAGTAAACTTAAAAACCGCGGCAGTCTGAGATAGCGTTAAATAGAATTGCTATATATGTTCATGACATCATTAATGACCTATGCATATTCAAATACAAATACTAATAAAATGAATACTCTTCTTTTTAAACTTACTGTCCCCCCCAACTAATAAATGTATAGTATTTGTAAATAAGTCATTGTTATTTTCACCTTTCCTTTGTGTTTTACGCACATTTACTAGTGTGTGTGTATAGTAGCTCTTCATTTTCATTTTCTGCGTCCGTTAATTAAAATATCAATGCATTTCTCTGCTAATCTATGTAATATTATTTATTGAAGTATGTAAGAGAAATATTTACTTATTGTTAGAAATAAAGTGAATATGGATTCAGATTCATTGTTTCCATTTATAAGTCTTCATCTATCCTATGGTTTATTTTTTAAAACAAATTGATAAAAATGCCATAAATCCTTAAGAGTGCATATGCGGAGAAATTAGTTCACTATGAAAAGGGCTAGGCAAGGTTACGGGTAAGAGCTATTGATTTATTTGTTTATTTTTAACGTTGTCTTCAATATTATCGATAAGCTCCTGGCTCTATATGCAGTTCAACTCTTTAACGTTGAGATTTTATGAATGGTAAAGAGGGTCGCAATTTCTCTGTATTTCTCAGATAGATGCAATGCGAGAACAGAATTCGTAATTGCAATTATTTAAGAATATTTATTGAACGAAAGGAATAAGAATGCGCCTCCTGTTTCTTCAATTTTAGAGATCTTGCCTTGAACGAACATTTAGATTTATGTAATTGAATTCGTAGCACACCAGAATCAGTTTAATAACTTAGGTGTTCTTACATGAGGGGTAAGAACACCTAAGTTATTAAACTTAGACCATTTTCCTTTGAACTATAGATGGAATTATATATATATATATATATATATATATATATTAATTTTAATGATAGATTAATGTTAATATTAAGAACCATAAACTGTACTTCCTAACTTTCCTTTTCTACGAAAGGAGCGTTTCTTTCATTAAAATTATATATATAATTTTTCAACTAAGGAAAAATATAATCTGTGTTTTTGATATGTACCATGCCTTTTCTTTTCTAGTGCATGAAAACATTTTATAACAATACACCATATCTGATGCCTGTATTACACATACAGATGTTTGTTGGATGTATGATTTTCCATTTAGCATTTCTTTTCAGTTAAATGAATATGCACAACTTTATTTTATTTGTTTATATGCCTAAAACGAGTGTAGTAATGTTGCATGTGGCGATTATTGGCAAGGCTAGAATTTATACGAGTATACAAAAGTAATATAAACTTATTTTTACATTATATAATGCTGAAATATATATCTATACATTTAATAAAGACACTAAAATATGCTCTAAAATGTTGTAATAGCAGGCAAAATAATGCAAATAATATCTGTATTTATCATTCATACTATTAAAAAGTCCATTTGAAGTGTTATAGCTTAAAAATAGAACAAGAATTTAACCTTCTTGGTGTTTGTATGAAACATTTACGAATATTTCTATATTATTACAAGTACTCCCTAAAACTCCGTTCAATATCACAAGAAGTAATGGGGACCATTCTAAATTTATTAATATCTTGTGGATATAAATTCGGATCTATTTACATAGTTCATTTATCGCTTAAAATATTACAGATATTGCATAGTTCACTGTAGCTTCAATTTCACCTTCAGTATTTCCGCGACTTTTCCGCTACAACAATTGATGCATTGTCATTTTCCTCGTGATCTTAAGGATCTCGGATATAGGTATTTGTTGCTTTTGAAGAGAGTTCAGCGCAATTGTGAAGAACGAAAATTTTGCTCGATATTCGCTGTATCATATTTACTGTTTTAAAACGAAAATTAGAATTTGTGGATTCATTTCTCGATAACTTCAATTTTTTTTCCGGCAAACTCTGCTAACAAACTTACTTTACTGTTGGACATATCAAATTGTGATTTTCTTAAAAAAAATCGACGATAGATAATGGTTTCCTCCTATCTTTCTTTCTTCTTGAGTTTCTTCTAATGCTCGATTAAAGTCAGACTAAAATTGCCTATTTATAGACTCTAAATAATCCAGGTCCAATTGTAAGTAAAGCAATGGATCATCTTATAAAATGTTACATGGTTGGGAAACTTGCTCCTGCGCATGCGTACATTCACAACTGCTCTTTTTTTTATTTGTTTGTTTATTATCTTGATTACAAAAATTGAAAGCGACACAAGGAAACGTTCCTGTAACTGGGCACAGAAAGAAAAAAAGGCATTATTTTCTTTGATACAAAAGAGATTATAGTAACGGAGAAGCAACGAGCTGAATTATATAGAACAGAAGGAAGAGAATATTCTGCTCAAGATGACACATACATATGGGAGTGTATGTGCCATCTTTAGCACCTTTTTTTGTAATACATGATTAATATATCTGATAAATAATTGTATTTTAGGACACCTTTGTTTTAATGTAGTTTTTTTCATAATATTCACACATATTTCCACATTACATACAATAAGAAAGTTCAATAACTAAAGGCAGTTTTAATCCCGTTCCTTCCTAGCCTCTCGTTTTAAAAGGCTCGGTGTAAATGATTGTCGGTGAAAGTTCAGCATAACGGGATAAAATGACATGAATCGAATCTATGTACAGCTCAGAATTAAATTAAACCCGTTCTTCACTACTAAAGCAAAGTATATAGGCTTACATTATCATGTGTTGCAACAAAAACTACATTATGGAAAAGAGCTGTGCTCAATGCGCTCCCATATTGAACCTTCAGTGTACTATCAGCAAAGGGTAGCTGATTAATTTAAATCATTTTACAAAGTTTTGAAACCTGGAATCTACAGAAAATACTGATATAATGTAAAATTAATTACCTGCGGAAATCCTGCAGATAACAGCTACGGGAAAGTGTGTGACACATTTGTTATTATGTGGCTTACTGGTGCCTAACAGAGGTTATGTTAAGTCGGTAGAATTATGTTGAAAGAAACCTCAAGCATAACGAAGTGCTGGTAAGAGTGTGTTTCAATCAAAACTGGCAAGCCACGTATATATATATATATATATATATATATATATATATATATATATATATATATATATATATATACATATATATATATATATATATATATTCATTGTTCTGTAGATTAGAATGAACTAGTTCTACCATTCTTCTAAGACTTTCTTTGCTACATTTATATTTATATAAATACCCAATTAGACTGTTACTCTTTTCCTCCATTATCATCCATTTTGAAACAAGAGTCCACCTTTGTTGCTCGCATTATTATCACATACGAGTATATGATCGAGTGAATGATAATGATCTACTAACATATTATTCATTAGTTTATTATATGTTCTTGTAGTGTAATGTTTCTTTATTGAATTTATTGAATATATATTTTATTTTATTTTTGGATCTAGCAATATTAGTACCAGGTGAAAGTATTTATTTATATTTATTAATAAAGAGCACTCACTCGCTCACTTCCTGATTTTTATTGCTTTAATAACGCGAAATTGGGGGAGCGGGTGTATTCAGATCTTAATCTTCTCTAATCCTGCATATCCTTATCTCAATCAACTATTAAGTAAAAAAGAGAAATAATTGAACGATAAGTATTGTTATAAACCAAGAATACGAGTTATGTCATAAAAAGTTTTTTTTTTCATACCTGATTTACATATCTGAACTAATAATCGACATCCTACCCATAGATGGCTTACGGGACTGGAACACGTCCGTTCGTCTCCACGTCTCGAAGAAGAACAAAGTCAACTTAATCTTGTAAAACCGTAGGGCCATTCATGCGCTGTCTCCCTCCTTCTTAACAGCAATTTTAACGACCCTCCCAGAGCATGTTGCAATGTATATGTTTACAATATCAACATTATACTAAAGTACACGTGCCGTAATAATGCCTTAACTCTACACCTTTCAGAAAAGCTGACCTTCAAAGTCAACCATAATGGATAGAAAAATATCATTGTATAGCATCGCATTATGTGAAACATTGATATCAATGGAATATAGGGGTATTATTCAGAAAACGCATTATGTTGATTTATATATCTATGGCTGTTAAGAAAAGGCAACAAAATTGTTCACATATTCTGTAAATTCACAATTTGCCATTTATTTTTTCAGACAAGCAGTCCTTATACATATTTCTTCCGTGATTTTATTGCAGTTCCTGGTCAGCTTGTTCTTGCTCCTGCCATGATAAAAACATTGCCCTTGAACTTCTCACTAGCCACTAAGTCATTTTTTGGAAATTCTAAGCCGAGAAAATTTAAATCTCTTCCTTATTTCACAGGAACGGTTTTGTTTCTTGCTTTTCTTTCAGATCTCGCACCTTGTTCTCTTTACTCCACTATTTTCTGTGTATATTGTCATTGAATATTCTTGTTCTGATTCAGAATTTGTGCTCAGCATCTGGTTCGAGATTTCCAGGGTCTTCATTATTCTCGCTATCTTCATGATCTTCTTCTTTCTCTTCTGCTATTTACAGCAATTGTACCTCTGATCAGGATTATTAGACGCCCTTCAATATGAATTCATCTCAATATTAATATTTTGCATGATTTTCTTACTTATAAATAACTTACACAACAATAACTCCAAGAAAATATGACCGTATGTAAATATTTGAATAAAACAATGGAAACGCAGCAATAAAGTATAAAAATTAGCCATTGAAAAATTTACATTTTGATATTGTACAAGAATTAAAATCAGAAGTGTGAGCGTGCTTGACAATAGTCATTCATGGGACCACTCCACAGATATTTATCCTCCCAAATGAGACTAATATTTAAGTTAGACTACGGCGCGTAACATTTTAGACTATCGCAAGTTCCGATTTATTATTATGAAAAATGATAGTCCATTATTAGTGCACCAGAAGTCGCTGGTGAAACCGTACTAAGAAACTTCTATGTGCAGCTCTGAATTTTCTTTTTCATTTCTTATAGAAGCGAGTAGATCTCATTTTTGGGCCTTAGCTGATCTATTTTTTTATTTTTATCTCTCTCATTTTAAGCCTACTGGAATTGATGACATCCCAGGTAAAAAATACTACAGACTGAACTCTCAAAGCCCAGATGTATTTCATACAGACATTACGTTTCGATACCATCGCCATTTATCAATATCATTTCCAAGAATATGTTTTTGAATTGAAACATTCCAAATGCACAGAGTTAAGAAAGCGGGCATTTATCGGAAAACACGTCCAACTCAATTTTGCCTGGGGTAAACATGTTGCGATTTGATTAGTTGCTACTCAAACGTGGAAGACCTTACAGTCGATAAAACCAAACCTAAGTTTGTTACCTTCATCGCGTGCTAGGAACGTCATCAGGTATAAATAGCTTCATCAATCAACACAGAACCCATTGCCCGTTATTGGAATATTCCAGTAAATTTTCCCTCCACACTCTTTCATTTGGAATGGCAATCGAGTGTGTCATGTACCGCTTCCGTTTATGGGTGATTTAAATACGGTCAGCGTTTGAAGTGAACGAGCAAACGCAACAGTATCGGCCCACTAAACTGTCTCCCATATAGACTTGCTTCTGTCACTGCTAGCCCATTTGATCGCTATTAAATTACCAGAGTAAATTATTAAAGCACATACCGTATTCCAGGACCCAGTTTATGTTGAGCTCAATCAATAATTCTGCAATTCAACGGAGCTTAAAGCAGAAAATATGAGACCTGCAATGAACAACAAAATGAAGACCATGGTTAACCAGCTTCATAAAAAGAGTTTAAAGTGTAAGTTAAATTCTAACTGAGCTAGGTTAAACTCACATATGGAAATTAAAATAACACAACCATAGTTGAAATTATGTTATATCATGCACCACATGACACTGACGACCGCAATACTTCCTAAACCGAATTGTAACCTGGACTTCCACATTATATACTCTGTAACATTAAGTTTTCCATGATTTTAGAATATCATCATCACAATCTTCACGAGTTAAGCTCTAGACCTATTACATCTTTATGCTCAGCTGTTCATTCCAGCTTTTTAAAGGCACTCTCCTTCATTTTCCTTCTGAGCTGTGTTGATAATATGGGTATCATCCATTCGGGATAAATAATTATCTAAATTCTTTCTGTAATCAGCTATGGGTTCATGATGTGCTGCACATGAAACCTTTGAAACCTTTGGTGTAGGTTTGGTGAATTCCGTTGATGGACGAGAACAATCTTGTTTAAAGGTTGGAGCCACTGCCTCAGTACTGCGCGCATTACTTGATCAAAACAATAACTTTGACCCATATAGAAGGGTTTTGTAGCATTTTCAGGTAACAAAAGTACTTGATATATCAGTATTCACATTATATGTTGTATTTTGAAATATATCAAAATATATTGAATGAGTTTTCTTCAAACGTTTACTGTGTGTATGTGTGTGTGTAGAAAAGGGCTTTTTTGTGACTAATCACTGGTAAATGTGAACATTGTCCAAACAAACGGGTAAATGTTGTTTTAGAGGAAATTGTTAACAATCACCAATCGCCTTAAGTGAAAATTGGAAGTATACCATGGCTCTTGTCCCACCGAGCATCACTAGTGCACTGTATCTGCACACAATTTGCTCGTCTATGATGATGATAATGTCTAAAACTTTCCTGCCTTACTTCGCCATTATGTTTGTTTCCTTGCTAAATTTAGTGAACTAAAAATGAATTGCAGTTTTGGGTTAAAGTATGAAACTTCGTTGAATATCTTTCAGTAAATTTTTATTTTAATAAATATTGTTTTCTTGATATTTTTATAAACATTCGAAGGGAAGTAATCTTGATTTGAACAAAATTAACATGAAATTTTGTACTAATGTAATTATGGTACCATATTGCCATAACCTAAAAGATGTAAGCAAAGTATTATGGTACATTTTTCAAATTTCAAGCAGAAATTCTGTTCATCAAATCTATTAGTCTCTGGTTAAGATACACACAAAATGTTTCGTATGTACAGTGATTCGAAATTTGCATCATATTTAATTGGTTAAGGGGACTGTGCCTTTTCTGGGGGGTTGGTCCTGGTGGTCTAGTGGTAACCGTACTTCCCTTGTAAACCCAAGATGACCAGGGAAGATGGATTTTTTCCGACGTAAAAATCCTAAGTATATATTTCTTCGAAAGGGAAATGGAGGCTTGGGTCCCGTACTGTGGATTTATGACATGTAAAAGAACCTTAATACTGAAAGAAGAGGCCTCTGAGCAAAATTTATCGACCGTTTCACGCCATGAATTGATTGGGATGCTCATGACCTTAGAGCATTCGTAAATAAACCGAAACAGCTCTTACTGGGGCCCTCTCTGTTGATGGAAATTTCACATTACAATACTTGCTTAAATGAGGAACCCGGAAAATGCAGAAATATAACATTATTCATCTCTTTATTTTTCCATTTGCATTTCAGATGAAATCTCACTTATCTAGGGATCCTAATAGCAAATTCCTCAGAAATTCTTCATACTGAACAATATATATTGAGTTTTTATTTCATTTCATTTTTTGTGCCTATTTTGGATTTTGTTCATGAGCGCCTGGAAAGGTCAAGAACTTTTGGATGCATTTTACTCACGTATTAAATCTCAGTATTAAAGTTCTCTTGACGCAATAATGAGCCCGTGCGTTGTAAAATAACTGCGAAAGGAATTATTATTGCTTTCGGGAGCGCGGCGTTTGGAATACGGAAACTGTCGCCACAGCTTTCGTTTAACACAAGATTTGTTCGACTAACGATCGCAGCGGCAGCACCAGCTGCAAGAGAAGAACAGTTTTACGAGGCTCTACATCCCAGGATTTTAATTGCTCCGTTTACGATGATGAAAATTCACTAATTAATTTTAACGTCTTGAATGTATGTAACAGTATGTCACTACCGTGAGAGAAGTCTTCGGTTCACGCCCGAGGCACGTCGAGCATTAACCTCAAGATATAAACTGAATATTGAAATTTATTTACCACATCAACAAAGATACTTTATGGCTGCTTACACTTTACCTACTATCCTTGCTATAGATACAGCTCGGAGCAAGGCGTACTTGCTACCGCTAATGTGAAACATTCATATTGAAGCTTGGAAGTACTTGCCAAGCGATCATAAAATACCTCCATGAACTTGTGGTATGTTACGGAGATTAACAAAAGATTCTCATGCAGCGCAGAATATCAGACTTGTTCTAGTTAAGTGAAAAGCTGGAGGACTGACTAACAGGAAAGGGGATAACACTGCATAATAAGGATTTAAAATGCCTAAGTATTGTGGATTCTGTGTAAAGTACAGAGTGACACAATAAACTATGAACCAACTTGCGGTGGCGCTCGTTACCGTCTGCGGGTATCGTAGAGTGGCGCTTACACTACGAGAGGCGTTCTTAAAGTTCTCGGCCTAACCAAGAAAACCAATAAACTTTTCCCATGAAAAATAAGCGTCTAATCCAGCTCTAATCTCATTATTTGATGTGGAAAGTCGTTCAACCAGCCATTTCTTCAGGGAACAAAAAGTAATTGATGGGAGTCAAATCTGGTACATATGGCGTATGTGGAAACACTTTGAAGCGAAGGTCATGTAATTTTGCTGCAACAATCCCAGACGTCAGTGAAGGCACGAAATCGTGATAAAGATTTCGCAAAGTGTGGAAGATTAGCCTGAATAGCATCCTTCACTAAGCCTAGTGGTGAAGCGGTGATGGTTCTGTCCTTCTGAAAGTAGTCTATTGGCACACACCCAATCCCAGAAAAGCGTACTCATGAAGTTGGAACCGTTTTTGCTTTTTTTATTGCACTTTCACCTGTCGCCACTCCCTGTTTGGACCGCTCCTTTGTCTCTGGCGTGTACTGATGAATCTATGTATCATCTACTGTTATGAACCATTGGAGAAAACTCACTGAACTTGCGTTTAATGAAATCTAAATGCTCTTGCGAAATATTCATTCGAATGCGTTTTTGGTCCATTGTTAACAAATGCTGAACCCACCGATCGAAAGCTTTCTCATACTCAAACGTTCGTGTGAAATGTAGTGGATATCAGTCGAGGTCTTTGCAATGTTAGCCAACTCGCGTACCTTCAATCGGTGATCAGGCATTGTCAATTTTTGTCACAATCTAGTTGGTCGTAGCAGTTTTGGAACGTCCTGAGAGCTCATCAATTTAAATGGATATATGACAATGATTAAATTCAGTAGCCCACTTTTTAACCATCTAAAATGAAGGAGAAAGATTCTTTAATTGTGGAATCTAACATCTTTTGATTTCCGTTGGGGTCAACCCCCTCAAAACAAAGTTCTTTACCACAGTTGGTATTTCAGTTTATATCCGTTTTGTAGAACATTTTACACTGGTTTGTTTACACGATCTAAGTAACCACACTTACTCGTCTGAAACTTTAGAGCGCCATCTAAAGGATGATACTTAAAAACTATCATAGTAACTAGGCCATCTTCACAACATCTCTGATTCAGGGTGTAAACTTTTACAACACTCCTGGTACCATACAGCATTTTTCTTAACGTTTTATAAGGTTTCACTACCAGTTTCATGACAGGTCGTTGTCCAAAGTTTTGGCGTCTCTTTAAAAAGAACTATCCATTATTCGTTGCAGCTCACCGTTCTTAGCGGATATTTTCTTTCAGGATATGCGAGTTTGTTTTGTAAACAAGATGGTATCTTTTAATGTACTCCAGAGATAGAAGTTGTAAGGAGCTAAGTTGGGGAACCAAGAGGGCCACTAATCCTTACTAATAACGCTGTAATTTCGAAACACTCTTTTAATTTTTCTCATCGAAATATTCGCTGTATCAGCTGTGGCACAATCTTGTTGAAAAAAGACAAAATTTGAAAGATACGTGATTTGGGGGGTAATTCTGCAAACGATTGCCGATTATCTAATGTTTGTCGGTTCTTCCCTCTTATAATTATCCTCCTTTTTGTTCTCTCTCTCTCTCTCTCTCTCTCTCTCTCATTGGAAGTTTTTCTTCATTTTATTTCAAAATCTTACTTTCCTGGTTTTTGTTTCTTTTTCTTTTATCCTTATTTGTGATAAAATATTGATCTTATTTCATTTACATTAAAATATAATATTAGTAAGGAATGCTTTATTAGTATGAACAAATAAATTCCAAATATCAGATGAATTTGGAGAACCCATTAAAAGTTTGTGTCTAAAGCTTGATTAATATATAAATTATTAAAATATTAAATTAACTGTGGGCTTTTAAATCTAATTAATAAAAATAGTGTACCATTAAAAACCATATTCTATTCATATTTTCTTGAAGCTTTAAGTGTAGAACTGGGCATCTAACTCAAAGATATATATATATATATATATATATATATATATATAGAAGAAGCCCAGTTCTACAATATATATGTATATTAGATGAAGTTAGCAATGTCATGGTAATACTTAATGGTTCTATTTGCAATAAAAGTTTCAGCTGCAATTCAGAATAACTATTTTGCCAACATTTACGGGACTGGATATTAACATTCTATTTTACAATATTCACACTTCCATTAGCTTTATTATGCGTTCTTTGCTTACGATACAATACCAGTAAAAGAAAACCATACCTAATACAGTACAAAAGAATACTGACCGCTTCTGTGGTGTGGTGATAGTGTTTGCAACTACTAATCCGCAGGTCGTGGGTTTGATACCCGATCAGTCATTGTGTCTGGTTAAGTTTTTTCGGAGTTATTCTGAGAAGGTCAATGCCAGATAGCTTTAAGGCGCCAAGTACTCCGAGCTTATTCGCGCCATCGTTAATTCATTTATTCCTATTACTACTACAGATGTAGGTACACCTACAGCATTCACGTTCAATCTACAAGATATCGCGAAAAGACCACTACAGTCAAAGTGACAATATATTAAACATATAAAGAAGAAAAGATTATTAAGTGAGTACCTAGAAACCCAATTCAAATTCAAGATGTATGCCTTGCCATTAAAGATTAAATGAAGTGATTCTGTTACAGAAAGTGTACAAATTATCTTGGAATATCAAAACCACACATAAAAGTAAACGAGGAAAGTAAGCCTTTGTTCAGTGGGTAGCAGCACCACATTGTTTTGTAACACAAATAACAGGTGGCTATGAGTCATTATTAGGACTAGTGTTGTTATGTAATAGCAATTTCTTTTGTTGGATTAAAAATTCAGGAATTTAAATATGCACGTATTAGCGTTTACCCAGACAACAAATGTACTTGAAGGGCACATTTTAAACATATTTTGGGCAGTTTTTGTTATTGCAAAATATTTCAAAAAGTCATTTACAGCTATACAAATGTTTCATAACATTGCCACGATCCTAACTTTAAGGGATTGTTTAGAAGGGCGTAGTTCAGGAGGAATCCTAAGACACGAGCCCAAGTTATATAGCACAAAAAAACTGCGTAAGATTGAGCCACTTTCGCGAATCGTTTACTGCAACCTACGCATTAGACGATACCTGACGACTTCATTTCTGATTAAAATATATTAAAACATCTAAATGAAAATTATGCACAATGCATTCTTGAAGCAAAGAAAGTTCTTTACAGGGACCAAGTAAAGGCAGATTTGATTTTCATTAAAACGCATTTCGGCTGTCTTTTCTCAACAATCTAAATTCTAAAAAAAATAATATACAACTTGTCATGAATATGAACCTAGTAGACATTCTCTTAGCTGAGTTAAATTCTGCACCAAGCTAAATAGCAAAAATATTTTGAAAAAATGGAATGATGGACTGAGAAAAAAATAGGAGCAACATATTACCAATATAAGAGTGAAATGTGACAGCAAAAGTTCCAACATAGAAAAAGCACTTACGATGAAAGAAAATGCATGCCTTTAATTCGCTCTAATAACTCTTGTTGATGTTGAGTTACTATTTTAGCAATATAAATCATGTTAGAGACACCAGAAAAACATTCCATTTCCAATCTTAAAATAATCTAATACACTGCTATACATAGAATTAAGTTCTTTGAACAATGGATATAAAACAGTAGCGTGCCATCCTTCCCCTATCTGTTGATGCACAATACACGTAAATTTAGTTTTAAATCAATGCAGAAAAATGTGTAGGTATTTCAAAATCTTTAGAATGGTGGATCCTGCTATGGAATCTGGCAAATAGTTTGAGCCTTCACAAAAGGCCTCTGAACATAAATCAGTTACACCAGTAATTCATGAATGGGCTCTATCTCAGGTTAGTTTGACAATGCTTTTAATGGATATTACGCATTCCTTATTAGATAATGCATATTTTCATGTTTAAAATTGCATAATTATACATATTTTATACTTTTTAATAGAACTTTTTAAGAAAACAGAAGGGACTTCCTGATTTCCTCTCTTACGACGTTTGCTACAGCAGATAAATTCAATCTCAGTCTCATTATATTTGTGTTTTTGAAATATGTGGCATTTCAGGTTTTTACTGTTTAATATATGTTTCAAATATTTTTATCTATTTATATGCTCCTTAGTTTGTCATTTTAAAACGAAGGTTCATGAGTTATTTTAATCAAAGGTTTCCTCCATCATCTTTTCATTAATCAACTCTTTCATAGGAGATACGTTTCTTATCAGATGCATAGTTACATGAAAATGTCGATTAAAAAGAAACACAAAGTAAAGTGTGTAATATAAATAAAACATGAAACAATGTACAAGTCAAAAAGTATGAATGCCTGTTTTATAGTGTCTCAACCAAATATTCTATAAATTAAGAATACTGGAAAAAGCGTTATATCCTGGATGTGGAGAAGATACCAGAAGAACAACATCCAGATAAACCAAGGATTATAACTGCCGCACTATATAGGTTTCCGTGTCTAAAGGCCCCGAGAGAAAAGAGATAAACTTTCTCCGTGCAGAATGTTCCAGCCCAAACTGTTAGATATAGGCTGCAAGAAATCGGTGAAATCGGGCACGGTGCCGGGAGCATGTCGATTGACAACTGGAATAATGGCCTCTTCACAGATAAATCAGCTTCAGCCTGCATCCAGATTCCAGGAGATTACGCAAATGTAGACAACCAGGTAACGATGGTCATTTTGTTTGAGTGAATATGCAAAAACAATTCCTTGGGTGAATACACGTCTTTAGTTGAATTTACAATTACTGAAAATACAAGAACAGTGGTCAGTGTAGCGTGCTAAGGAATTATATAGTGGAGGTATAGATTTGACTACACTGATCACAAACAAATGCACGTCGCGTGATAAAACTGATTTGATAATTTTTTTCGACAATTTCATTGCGATATGCGGCTGTGATTAGTTAAAATTCATAATTTTGTTTCGTTTCATTCTATTTAAATATGATGTCACATAAGTGAAATCGTCAATGTAAACATTGTAAATGATACCTTATATGATGAGATTCCATTCATAATTATTAGAAAACTTGAGAAAATACTTTATTCCTAATACAATTTTGATGTGTACATTTTGAATGCAATCAATAACCCAATTTCCGATAACCTTACGATAGTACCCATATTAATATAAATTACAAAAATAACAATTAAGGCATTTTATCCATCAAGGACGAGCTAATAACTTATAAGTTTCAACTATTTTACTAATAATTTACTGGTTATAGGTGAAGCTCGTGACAGAGTGATGCAAATATTTACATGTATCTAAAAGATGTAATAGAAGAACAAATTGACCCCAATGCACTATTTATGCACCGAATTCCAAAATCAAACAAGTTTTGCATCTGCAGAGGCAAATTTGAAATAGAAATCAAGGAGACGATTAAATGATTGGCAGTTGTTAAACCAACGAATACTAATCAAGACTTTGGTAATTCGATATAGGCATTAAAAGTCAATTCTCTGTATTACCGATCATGCACTTAAATAATGTTTAATTTTGCTACTCACCATGGAGGGAGATTGGTAGTCCGGAATTAACTATGAAGGACATTTAAGTTCATATCACTCACTATCTTAAAAGTCGTACTTGTTAATTTCTTCATAATTTAGCCCTTTCCCACAGATCTATAAGGTTATTTTATGTTCAACTAACTCATTTTGTATATTACTTCTTTCTTTTTTAACAAGTGTTTTAATGCCTCAACTTCTGGGATGTTCAGAAAAGCGAGTCAAATGCTTTTGCTAGGGAATATGGACCGCAAATGAAAGGAAATTATAGATAATGTTCTTGGCAATCTGAGCGACACTTGAATTTAACCGCAGTATACGAATTCTTCCCGTACAATGAGACTATACAACACGTCGGCGATTTCTTATTAGAAGTTTTATTGTTTTAGATTTTGCCAGATCCTATAACCTTTTAGATTATTTCAATTAAAACGGATTTCAACATTTTTAAGTGTTCAAACTATAATTTTTAACTTTTGCCCATTTCAGCGTGATAGTTTCCAGAATCTGGAACTCCCTTCCTCCTGAAGTCAGAAATTGTCTGACAATAAAGCAATTTTAAAGTAGATTAAATTGTCATCCAACTCTAGGAATTACAACAGTTATTTTCACGCTTATTCTTCTTCCTTTTCTTATTCTTCTTCCCCTTTTTCTTCTTCCTTCCCCTAGTACTTGAGACATTTTATTGAGCAACAAGTGGAGTTCTAACACTATAATTGTTAATTTTCTAACTATATTAAAAATGTTTAATATCTAGATCTAGTACATATCTTTAATTTTCTTTCTGTATTTTATATAACTATGTTTATTGTGCTCTGTATTTTTGGTATTTTTTTTCGCCTGGTAGAGTGAAAGAAAAGGCCCCGCATCCTAAGCTCTTGCCAGGATAAACAAATAAATTAATTAATTAAATAATTAATGTTACTAGATCACCCACACCAATTAGGATAATTCAAAACGTTGCATATTTTGTTTAAATTTTCAGGTTATTTTTTCTTTCTTATGTTTGAGTAAGATAGTTGAATATAAAATAAATCATTTCAAAATTTGTCCTTTTAAATAACTACGCATCTAAAATATATTTAATTTAAACGAAAAGTTGGTTAATTTATATATTGAGGGGACAGTTTTAAACCAATTTTGTTTTCAATTTAGGATTTAATCTTTCACCCAGTCAACCCCACTTTGAACTTTCAAATGGCACCCCTACTTTACGGTACTTAAGTTTTAAACAGTTATCTTTATATATATATATATATATATATATATATATTTATATATATATGTGTGTGTGTGTGTGTGTGTGTGTGTGTGTGTGTGTGTGCTTGGCAATCTAACAGTTCTTATTGTTGTTTGAATTTTGAACAGAATAAAAAATAAATTAGTTAGTTGCAGGACGAAAGCAGGATATATTTTTGTAAATAGCAAGCAATATTGAAGTTAAATAGTCTGTATTGGAACTCCTGGCTAATCCGCTTACATATAAGAGCATATTTTTTATTTTATTTTCATTAGTTAGTTTTGTTTCATATTAATACTATTAAGAATGGAATAAATATAAATAAATGCATGTTCCTTATCTACCTCCAGCATTAATCAGCTAATAATCCTAACGGTTGTAATGAAAGAGTGCAACTCTTAACATCTCTTACCGAAACCTTAATAGATATTTATTTCACATTAAGCTGTATGTGCTATGGTTTTGAGGCAGCCTGTATGTCCCAGCATTACAGTGAAACATTCCGTTTCCTGCATACAGAATAATGTAGAATTGCGTTCCCAAAACAGCTCCCTCCCAAAGGACTCATCCTTCATACTCGTCGGACACACCCAAATGCAAACCCTTTATATCCGTGATCGGAATCCACACGATATTGTAAGCACCAAACGAATTCGCGTACAAGAGCAAAAATGGCAAGCATATTTGTTTTTACTTTCTAGCAACGAAATTGCTTAAAATCCAGTATGCGCTGCCGATTTGTATTCGAATAGAGGTCGTGTGTCCACCCGGAAAATAGAAACAGAGAGAAGAAAGAGCGTGTAATACGGGGACTTCAATAGAACATTGGAAAGTTTGTATTTGAAAATCACAGCTAAGCTTACTCTGTAAATATAGCAATTAACACGTTATTCTCCAAGCATTAAGTGTGCAATTTTTTGATTTTCTGTAAATATATATGTTAAAATAAAATATTAGCTTATGGAAGAATGTTAGTATCAATTTTGTTATGTGACAAAAAGCCTTCAATTTAAAACAAAATAATAGGTACAGCTATTATCTTAATAATTTGAATATATTTTGAAAATAATAGGCTTAAGAATACAATGAATGTAAAATAAATGTAAACTAAAACTAGGAGTGAATAATAAGCAAATCCCAAAAATATATTAAAGCTTTACAAATCACCAGAAAAAATAAACGCAACACTTTAGGGTATACTTTGATGTACAACAATGAAGATATATAATAATATGGGTTATAAGGCAGTTATTAATCAGATGTTGAAATTTTATCTCAAACTTCGTATAAAGACAAACAAATAAGAAATTCTGAAGTATTTAACAAGTTTCCGGCTTAACCATTTTCTAGGTATGATAAAGATAAAAACTATATTTCACTTTTCAATATCTTTATTGCAATACTCTTCTCATCTTTGAATTAACATTTACTCCCCCCCCCAAATAGTCAGAAGTCTTGTCTGCAAAATGGGCATAAAAAGCGTCCATCACTTCTTCGTCACACTTAAATTTCCTTCCTTGAAGGTCTTTCTTGAGTTTTGAGAGGAGGAAATAGTCACTGGGAGCTAGATCTGGGCTGTAGGGTAGCGATATTTTCACGAATGAACACCTCCAAGGGCCGACCTGCACGCTGTTCGTTTTCAATGCTTTCTTGGCCCATTCTTTTACAGTAGAGTATGAGGGGAGTGCTTACCCACATACACCGTCCAATCGCTGCTTAATTTCATTTGGAGTTTTTGAGAAGAAATTACAGGGGAAATTACAGCTGCAATTATTTACTTAACAGCTAAGGTGTGACACCAGGTGAGGGTTTTGTGAAGGCCATATTCCTTATCGAGGCCGGAAACTTATGGACCTTCAATGTGTGGTTTTCAGAACTTACATGGAATTTTGTAAGCACATAGAACGTAGATAGAAATTGCCGTTTATGAATCTTCAACAATGATTATGCACTGTTGTGAACATGAAGTACTGGAGTTTCGCTGCTATAGTAGATTATTTCATTTATGGGCAATGAAATTTCTCGTTATTCTTTAGTTTAACTATTCCTCATTATTCTTAGCTATGTTTTAAAATGTTGTTTTCGAGTGGATAAATTTACGTTTATACGGAGTATCAGGGAGGGAGTCTCTACATAGGCTGGTTATTATTTCATTGGCTATAAATGGAGCAGTATTGGATAAATATAACTCTAAAAGTAACAGAGCTAACTAATAAGAGTAACGTTAGTTTTATTAGTACGGTATAGTAGTATTTTTATACAGGGTTATGATTAAATGTTCCAACAATAAAGTTCTACATCTTTTATAGAACAAGAGATGGTTTTGGTAAACTCATCTTCTCATTTAGAACTACAGCCCGGGGTGAGCCTTAGCCTGCCGCAGCGACTCTGCTTCCTCTATCTTCGTCTTGCGACTTCATTGATGAGGGCAGTATTGCAGGGGAACGTGTGATCAGTATACCGGCACCCCGCAGGTCGCCTATCATGCAACTTTCGTGATTGAAGAACGTCACCTCTCCATTAGGCAGCTTCCCAATTGCGCTCACGAGGCTGGATAGACCCCGTTCCAGACCTCCCTAACCGGGAATCGAACTATGCCCTCCTGGTCAGCAACGCTAACCATTAGAACAAGGAGGTGATCGGATTTTTTGGATAGTAATTTTGTAAAAATAAAGTTAAAATATTTCTGAAATTACTTATTTGGTACTTTAAATGTTCATTATATAAGCAACATATGATTTATTTTGGAAAAATAATGTGCCGCAATTAGTTGACAAGAAAAATGGGGGGAAAAAATAATAATAATTCTCCGTTGCGATGGTACTCAAGAACGTAAACCTAAAAGAAATATGAAATGATCAAGCTTTTAATGTAGATGTTAGCTAACGGTTTAAGTTCCAGACTGCGATCAGCTATGGTCTCATTTAAAGTTGGCGTCTTCTCACAAAGTAGAATCAAATGTGTGGCCTTTACAAGCCGGTGGGAGTATGGGGGCCATCAATGGTAACCGCTTTACCCAAAGGCAACTGGCACCCTAGAAAGACTTCATTGTGAAGAGACATAAAGAAACAAAGGAAAATCTTGATGTGGAAGGAAAGCCCGTTGAAGTATCGTGTGTCGCGATTAGTGACAGATACAGCAAGAGGGATAATTCAAACCACTCTCGGAAATTCGTAATATGTTTCTGTCTCTAAGCCGTTATCCATAGCAGGCAAATAGAATTGTATGTAAATCGGCCGAGTATCTGTGCCAACAGGTTAAATTTGAAGCACTTGCTAGTACTGACAATAAGATTTAAAGACAAAGAAGTTTAGATTTAACAAAACTTAAATGGTGTCTCTTAGAAATGCCTTCAATATTGAAAAGCGGTTATGTAAGCCTAGGAAAAACGGAATTTTTCTTATATGTTCTAATAATATGAATGGAATCTCATCATGTACAAGTTGCATAAACAATATTTACAACACTTATATTGATAATACAATATAGCTGTTCATAAATGCATTTTAATTTCTTTATGAAAATAACACGCTTCCCAAACGTGAAGATACCAATACACAATCATAAAAATATCAGAAATATGCCCTTTTTCTCAAGTTTCTCGTGATGCCTGTGCCATCAATAATGCTTGACAGCTCCTTGGCATTGAAGAAATGTGTAAAAACGTTGATCTCAATCGATATTGTTCCAGTAATAATGGAAACGTACATATAGCTGATACAGAGTCTCGAAGTTTTCAATATGTGCTAAAACATTGTTAAAGGGTATCTCACAAATACTTTATCAAATTTATAATCAGAGCCTTTTAATTTCGCTAGCGTTTGATCCGAGTCTAATTTATTTCCTAAATATTCATTTACGTTTAAGTTTACTTAAATATTATCAATTCCCAGCATTTTAGCCATTTCATACCACTCGCTTTTGAGATACGGCTTTAATTGATCTGCTGCAAGAAAATATTTAATGAAGCTCATTTGCTATTTCATGCTCATTTTCAACATCAAAAGAATTGTTCAAGAAATTATAATGAATTTAATCTACATTATTAATGGCAAATTTATATTAACATTAAAATAATCCGTGTATGTTAATACACACATTTTTCTGTTACTATCTTTTTCTAGCATTTCGTTATGCATTATTTCCTATGGTTTTATTTCTGTTTATATACAGTGTGCAAATTTATTTCGCAGCATCCTAATATAAGTATCAATAGCATTGCTAAATTAAGAAAGTTCTCGTTAGCTCTGTAGTTGCAGATTTCCTATAGCTCTTTGTGGATGCTGTGTTACAAACTCATTTAATATAAATAAAATAAACAAAATAAACAATAACTCTTGGCTGGCTCTCAGAGAATTTTGTTTTTTAGTGTGACATATTTTCTGATATTTCTCAATTCTTTAGCTTGTATTTTATGAGCAGAATATGCTCGTATCAGCAGTGTGATTAATAATTTATTTTTCATGTTGGAACGAGTATATAATAACTTTGCAATTTGTTAGTTAGCAAAGGCAGAAATTGATTATATTTTCTTTGCCCTACATTTATTCCTCTTTCTTTAAGTTTTGATATAAGGCAATATTTTCAAGTTCAAATTTTTGTAATATTTCACTTCTGTCATTTTCCCCTTTCTTTCTCTCTTTGTCCTCCAATATATTAGCAATCCCTTTGTGGATATATTCATTAGTTAACTTTATTTATTTTGCATCGATATTTTGTCTTGTTATCAGAGCATCGGTAGAAACTCAAGCAAAGAACACGGATAAAATCCTGCTTAAATGAGACTATATAAATAACAGATGTTTTATAATAATGTTCTATAAATAAAGTAAATGCACCTGCTTGGAAAAGTTCGAAAAGCACTCTATTTTGTTGTTTCTGTTTATTTATTTTCCAGTTTCTACTTTTTGTTTCCATGCTCTACGTTAGTAAGTTCAGTGGAAGAAATGTTATTGTTGACTTTATAAAATACCTTTTCTGTAACAGTTTGTTGGAGAGTTTACATATCGCCTGCATATTCTTGTTCTTTGCCCCGAGCTCTAGCGGCATCAGCTTGTGTTTCATCATTTCCGACCGCCACAAACATTTCATCTGATTTAAATGACATTCTTGAGCATTCATTTTATTTATTAAAGGCGTATCTACTGCTTATTCAATATTTTAGCAGAAAAAAATATACTAGACTCCTATATAAAAATAAATTATTTACGCATTCACAGTGTAACAATTTAAATAAATGTTAAAATTTGAATAATTTTCTTCTGTGGTAACCACGGGGCTTCCAGAATATGTCCTTACCGTCTCGTCAGCTGGACATGCCTCAACCGGCTGCGCCTGTTCTCTGACTTCGCTTCTTACCTTAAACTAATAGCACACTAAATTTAAATTTTCCTGTCATATATAGAGGCTTCTTGTATACAATTTAGATTTTCGGGACCAACAGGGAGTGTTGCGAGTGTTCACACGACCATTGTGTTGAAACCGCACCTCGTCTGAAAACGCTGTGCGTCGATTAATCCTTTAGTCACAAATGAAAGAAACCACTTACAATAGCGCACATGTGCTACGGGATCACCTTGTTATGGACCATGGACACATGTACACTTGCAGGTTTGATTTTTAATAACATTTTTGTTAATTGTACCGAAGACACCAAAGCCCTACTTTGTGCTAATTTCGGTAGCGATTTTATTGGTGAACTTTCAAGATTTGAGCTAATTTCACTTAATTTGTGTTCTGCTATAACGACACCTCTTCGCGTGTGTTTCTTGTGCGCTAAACCATTAGTATTAAATGTATTCACAAGATCGTGAATTGCAGTTTTTAAAGGAGGCAGTTACCCAGTGAACATTCGAATAAATTCCTTACGAACGCGACGAGTTAGTTCGCATTTTAATAACGTTTATACACAAAAATACGTTACTTTAAAACCAGTAGCCTTACCATCTTCGTAAACAAATGTACACTGGTGACTTTTTTGGTTAACACTCAACTTTAAGATCCATTGCCTTTGAAAAGAAAGTTTCTTTTCTTACTCTTAGCAGGAAAGATCGTTTAATAATTTTATGTTAAAAATCTATACCTAGTCAATTGCATATAGATAAAAATTTTCATTTTCTTCATTTTTTCTAGTGCAAATTTGTGAATATTTTTTCTATCTCCGTTGGGGGTTTCTCACTTAATCTCCTTTACATTTGTTTTATCTGCTAATATACACTTATATTTTCTTGTTTGTTTATACATATAAATGAAAAATAATGTAACACTATTCACAATGTAACTAAAATAACTATAATTAGTAAAGGATAAAACACTAAGGAAAAGTCACAGGTTAGTAATAGCTATATTTCAAACTGCTTGAGTTCTTCTATGACAAGAAGACAAGTATTCATTATATATATATAAAACCAGGCAAATTCAAAAAATAAATTGAATATAATGAAAGCAATTAAAACTATATTTTTGGATATACTCACGGTTAGTTACAAAATACAATTGAAAGCTACAGAGTCTGGCAAGGTCACCAATTCCAATATGTTATACACATTCGCACTAAATCTTCAACTTTAGAACGAAAGGCTGATAGGACGCATGCACTAGCTCTTCTCATAATACTGATAATGCAAACACGAACGCAGAGGTCTGAGTTCCCTCGCTGTCTGCGATGTTGCAAGCTCTAGGCACTATGGTATCAATAAGTAATGTTTTAAATACATCTTTCAAGAAAACCCTCCACTCTATTACAATTGGACAAAGGAATAGTAATTATTTATTACATTTTCTATCTCTGTGAGTAAAAATGAAGTTTTGTCGCATAAAACAAAATCCAGAATTAAGCTTTCTGTAAGAAAACTATAAATTTACCAAAATATGGTACTAGTTGTTTTTGTTCTGCACAAGGTGAATTATGAACACAGACGGGTGGCTCAAGCTATAACGCTTAAGGCTCGCATTCGGGGAATATAGGGTTCAATTCTCTTGGGGCCGTCCAAATGAGTTTTTTCGTGGTTTCCCTTGGTTATTTACAATGGATATTTACATTCAATAGTTCGTTCCGTTGATTCTGTTCTTTTTCTTCTTGTTCTTCTTCTTTTTAGTGCGACAGCCCCAGTTCGAACGATGGCCTGCCGCAGCGACCTTACTTCCTCTACCCGCCTTACGACTTTATTGATAGAGGGCATTATTGTAGGGGGGGAGTGATCAGCATACTGTGGCGTCCTTCGATCTCGAACGACACGTGATAGGCGACCAGCAGGATGTGGCGTCCTTCGATCTCGAACGACGCGTGATAGGCGACCAGCAGGATGTGGCGTCCCTCGATCTCGAACGACGCGTGATAGGCGACCAGCAGGATACCTATCCACGCCTCACCACCTCTGGCAAGCCTATGTCTTCCTCATCCTATCTCACCGGAAAAGGCTCTGCTGACGGCATAGGCGCAAACGACATCTCTTAGCAAAGGGTAAAATATATTGTGATTGCCTAACAGGTTAGCCTAAGTATATATTAAATAAAATAGGAGCATAGATTGCCTCGGTGATCGAGAGGCAGCGTTGCGACTGCTAATATGCAAGTCGTTGATTCGAATCCCAGTCAGATCAAGCTGTCTGAATAAGATTCTCTTTAGAGTGTTTTCTTATACTTAGAAAGTGAATATGATTTGAGGCGCCAAAGAATCCGATCTGATTTTCACCATCATTAATTAATTTCGTACCATTCTAGCTACAGACTTGCATACGTCCAATCTACAGATGCCGCGGGAAGACTAATGTACTAATAGTGGCAACAAATGAGCTTTTTTAAAAAATCGGAGAAAGAGGAGAGTTCTTCGAGCACCCTCATTCGCTGTATTTTATCCAAATAAAAAAAATGTTATATCAGTTTCCTTCCATTATAGCTGTTATTAATGTTATAAGAAAACTCAGATGTTTAAAAGAGTCCTAGTAAATGCTTTACATAGTAAATGAAGCAAATGAAAGCCGGTGAGCTAAGCTCTTTCAGGCGAAAAACAAAAGCTTCCTTAAGAAATCATTTTGTGCTTCTAAATGATACGATTCACATATATTTTAATTCGACTTTGATTAACAAATTTAATAAATAGGAATACATAATTGCATCCTTAAACATCTTAGGATTCTATACCATTGATTTAATTCACAATTCATCAAAAGTAAGTGAAATTTTCTCTCACAGAAAGTTTGTGATGTAGCTGAAGTTGGTTTCTTGTCTTATCTGCTCAGGATTAGCTCTGCTTTGCATTATTCTGTTGTTTCTTCCTCTCGCGGTCGCAGAATCCTGGGCTTGTACAAGTGTGAAAAGCCCAGCAGTCGCCCCGACAACTACATTATACATAGAGTCGCAGACAAGAGAAGCTCGCCGAAACAATGAAAAGTACATGATGGTGCATAAAGCAGTAAATTCTATGAGTACCATAAACCACTGAGCTACTCAACAGTGTATGCATTAGAGGCAACGGATAAAATAACTCATGCGTGCCGGTGCACACGAACACACGAACAGGCACATTTGGGAATGCTTTGCTAAATTCTGACCATCATTAATTTCTCTCTATATCTTTCTCGTCGTTCTCTCGGGACCAAGTGAGCGTTATGAAATTCTAGTTTGGCCATCAAAAGTTTTCACAGAGGCTGCACCGTATTATACTATTGCCAGTTTTTGTCTTCCACACAAAAGCGAAGCAGGTTTATCTCATGTGTTCTGGTTTGGCATAAAACATCGTTTTTTATGGCCCCGACTGAGAGTATTAAACCTTTCTGACACTTTATTACTGAGCATTGCTCTAAATGCCAGAATCCTTGTATCCTAAACATTTTGCAACCTAATAAACTTCTAAGTTCTTTTCATGCGGGTAAGTACAACAGCTGTATCCAACTCCAAAACATTGAAGTTGGAAATAAGATTCATATATAAAAATTTAGCTAACATTCTATTTTGCAATATATAGTATACATTGATACATTTTATAGGCGTTATTAAAGTCCTAAAACAAACTTCTTAAGAACCTCTATTCCATATTAGTCTATATTAATTTATTAATTACTGAACATATAATTTACAATTATTAAAATGAATATAAAACTATTTAAACTGAGATAAAATTTTAATACATCAGGATCTTTAAATCTGTTATTGTCGAAATAAAAAATGGTTCAGAAAGTTTCTAGTGGCCATATTGCAGTGTGCCTGAATTTTTTTTTTTTTAACAATTCCTCTAAATATTTATCGCATTTGTGCTATGTAACTCTAACCTAAATTCTTTTTATTAATAATCAAAAATGCTAATATTGGTTGTATATTTACATATTTGTAAAATGATACCATCTATTGGCTACCCAGTATATATATATATATACATAAAATGAATGCATTCGGGCTTGCAAATATGATTAAGAGTTTATTCATGTTACAATGCTTTTTAAATGTTTACTAATATGAATGCATTGAAAAATCGGTTTTTGTACATTTATATTCTATATAGATAGAAGCAGTATTGTTTTAAATGTTTCTAAATCATTTGCCTGCAGGTTACTACAATGATAGTATTGTTTTAAGACCATAGATTCATAGTGTGATGCATTTACCAAACAAAAAGAGACTAAAAGTAGATGTCCCTTTTACAATGGCTTCATATTTATTTCCATTATGTAATTTGACCAAACTTTATTTTAAAATAGTATTAATGTAAATCTATAAATATATATTTGTTTATTAGTGACTCAGTCAATTTATATGGAAAAAAAATAATTAAAATCAGGCAAGGCTTGAAAATTCCAAATCTGAGTTTCCAATTAAACTGCCCGTTTGTGCCTAAATCTGGCTTGCGTGTTTGGTTCGTTGTACGTTGCTCATATATTTGTGTATCCAGAGTGATGGAAATGTTATTGGGCGGTTGCATCGTAGTAAGTAGCCCCGCGTCGGTGAAGATTTATGAGGCAATTATGTGCGGGACCGATGTCGATTGGGCCAGCAGTAGGTAGCCCCGCAGTGTTGCTTCTCGTGTAGGTGTGTTGCCTCGGCTGCTGAAGTATGTTGACTCGATGATGAAGTTTCTTTACTATTCCTGTTCCATTTAGAAGTAGCATAGACTCGGGGTATTTTGTTGTTTCATTGACACTGAGTCATTGGGTAAGGAAGAGTGTCACTGATACAAATAAATACGCATTGCGAAGTAAGTACAGATGATTTATTGAATAAATCACTTCAAAGTGTCTAAGTGCTCTGCCGTTTGTCGTATGAATGCTGAATGTTCGTAGACCAAAATGACGAATAAATTCTCAACAATGAAATGAACGTAAGTCTTAACATTGAGCTACGAATGGACGAATGTACGAGTACAAGGCTGCACTTCGCTGAACTGAATGAGTACTGCATAGTGTAGAGTCATGCTGAATGGCGACTTCGGAGTTTCCTGAACTGAATACTGAGCAGAGGGTCGACTTCAGATGTTCAAAACTGCTATTTATACAGAATCTGTATCGTTGGAACGTTTAAGTCTCACGTAGTTTACAGAAAAGTCGCGTCTAAATCTTTTGAATGCAGTTCTCTCACTGGTTAAATTTGAGTATGTCTGGGTTAGCCTGATTTGTTCTTTATTTACTCTTTAAAAACCTCCTTTCTAATACGAGGATTTAAAGGTCCATACTATTGGGGTGGTTCACCTCTAGCGGAGTTTCAGCACCCATATGTTTACGTAACTTCTCGAAAAGGTAGCTTCTACCTACAGAATAAGTCTTTTAAAGAGCCTAACAAAAGTACTGAGATCTCGATTCTACAATAGGAACCCTGCTTTCACCAGCCTTGCTATTTTCCAGAGGGTTTACTGTTTACAAACGGCAACAGGCACTATTCCTTTGTTACAACAATTTGTATATACAACTGTAATACAAGTTGAAGATACTTCGCTCATGATTATCACATATTATTTAAAGAAATACATACATCACCAATGATAATAAGAGCAATAATGATAATAATATTGATTGACAATAGTAATAGTCATAATAATTGTGATATTAATAGTTGTATTAATTGTAAGCTTAATAGTAATGGGGTGAAGCCGTTAATACTGTTTCAATTAGTTTCTCGAAGAAATTTGGAGCAGTAGTGATACTCGAGTAAGTTCTCCTTTGTATTAAGCGCCCCAAATCGCAATAAAATTTTTTGCTGCATGAACTACGGTGTTAAAACAAATGTTTTCATCTCCTTATCGTTTTCAAATAAACTACATTACGAATCTACCACAAATATTGCAATTCTTGATACTGCTCTAAAATTAGGAATCAAGAGCATTTTCTTAGACATGAATGTCCACAAAATCACCGGATTGGCTCTGGATACACGATTCTGGCTCGCGATCATTCCACTCATATTCACGCCAATCGCGAGATGGAGTCAATCAACCCCATCCAAAGAACCAGAAAGCCCAGTGAAATTCAGCTGAGCCGGCCCGTAAAACTTTCAAATGAATCTGGTTCAATGGAACCTGCTCCTAACCGGACTTGAACATGCATTGATATCCTTAGACAATGCGATGGAGAACTAGGTTCTATCTCGGCTGTTGGGTATGGATTTTATGGCATACAAAGGATGTCTCGGGAGGATTCCGCCGTGTCCTGTTTCCATTGCTACTCAATCCATTACTCTCATCTTCATCATCTTGCACATTGTAATCTGTCGCAAGGTATGTGATTACAAAATGAAAACGTAACCACTTTCTGCCATTGATGCGTTAAACTATTGTTATCCGCCAGACAATAAATTTGCACTTTATTCCATTTTCCAAAGTATTCTTATGAATAAAAATGTCTAGAAATAAACGATCGTTGTTTATTTGTGTATAGCGCGGTTACTTTCTGCTTATTATCACTGTTACTTACTAGTTCACCTTTAGAATGAATAGTCAGTTAACTCATCACATTTTCTATGTTTATAACATGCACTTTCCTCAGATGATAGACATTTATGTGTAACTAGATTTTTTTAATGCTTAGTTGCTCTTTTACTATTGCTAGGATCTGACAGAGAATTTATTTTTCAAGTTCTATCTAGCCTTGTTATTGCGCTTAATGACTCTCATCTAGAGTGCATGTAATCTATTGGGTGTTAAAAAGATAAAAACAAAACATCTCTCGCTACCATAAGAATGCCTACAGTAACCATTGTCTCGTGAGAACAGTTGTGGTATTGTGGTCGGTTTCTTAATTATGTTTTATATTTCTATATACTGTTTTCAAGCAGGGAGTGCATTTTTCAGTTTATGTCCATATCTAAATAATTTATAATTGTCTAATGTATTTATCTCTTTATTTATTCACTTATTAGTCTGATATTTGTATTTTTTCAATAAAAGTATTAATAACAATATATCCAAATATTGTTATTATATAATGAAAATAGAAAGGAAAAAGTATGAATAAAATGCAAAATGTTTAAAAATCATGATCGTTTTTAAATTCATACAAGAGCATTTCCAAAATTCATGTTAAAGGCATTCTATTTAATTTCATTGTGCTATTACTGCTGCAACAGTTAATTATACTTCATTCATGCAACAATATTTGTTAAAAATAATTTAGGAACCCCACACTTAAACATTTCAACTGTATATGAGAGAATTTCTAGATTTCTTTGAAGTAAATGAAAAGTCTGTTTTAGAATTTATTTAGTATATGACACGCATTGATTTGCAGAGGTTTAATAGTAAGTAATAAAGAGAGTAGTTACGATTATGTAATAGTTATTTATGGTACAAGGTTAAAAGTGGGAAGGCCTGGCTGGCTTCGCAAACTCCTACATACAAAATAAAATCACTTTTAACCCATATATCATGCACTATTTTTATACAGCATTTAATTACCTATAAATAAACTAGTAACTTCAAATTAAATTTGTTGCAGACATTCTAAACGATTAAAAAAAAGTATTTCGTGTATTACTCGCCAGGGGAAGCAAAAAAAAAGGTATCTCAATTTCTGGATAATGTTATTATGTGGATGTGGTTTTCAAATGTATTTTGGCGAAGTAAAACTACAGATTTAAATGTTGCCTTTTACTATAGTAGAATTATTATATTTTCTTTATATATTACACTAAATTGGTGTTGAAAAATGTAATTTTCTCTCGCTGAAAGAAGTCAGTATTGAGCATTTGGGCATGCCATTAACTGTTATTGATTTCCTTATAGGCTGACATGGCGCCAACATGGTTACTTACGCAAATAATCTTTAAAACAAATAAACATTATGTAATATTACTAGGGCTAATTTAAAAGCCGCCATGAGGAGTGTAAAAATAAAAATATATAATTCATTATAATATGAGTAAATTTTATCCGCTTAAATAGTTTAATAACCTTTATGTTTGCATTAATTCAAAGTTGGTAACACTGGAATATTACAAAATGTAGTTTATAGTTTGAGTGCTAGGTATTAGAAGAACTGTTTTTAATGTTAGCTGATTAAAAATGTTTTAATATACATTTCTTTAAGAATCCAAGTATTAGTAGCATGCTTATATAACAATTTAACTTTTTTAAAGGCACAAGGCAAATTTTCTTACCATAATGCATTGCAGCAAGTTTTTATATTGAACTACTAATGCTCTGAAGTTTTTCTTTCCTTTAAACATTTTTCTAACCTAACTTTTCCCTAACAAGGAACAAGCGCGAGCTATCAGCCTACAATTAAATGTACTATAAGCAGAAGCAATTGGACAGTGGCCTGTTTTCTCAAACCTTTTACACAATTATAAGATGTATGGTTCAATGCGTGGATATATATAATTTAAAAAAGTTCCCAAGTTATTATGTAATATTTATTATATGTTCTTGAAATTTATAACATAAAACATGTTGTTCATATTAAATGTATGCTTTATATAAATAATATACCAACCAAATATGGCAATTATTTTAACCTACAATAAAGAGTAAATTAGCATATATGATTTAATAAAATAGCTGAAGCAATAAACAATCTTATCATGTATTTGTGAATTCCTCAATGTTGGGAAAATAACAATAGATACAAGAAAACCATTCAGTATTGAATTTTGTTACGAGATACCCTGTACTATGCACCGCCTTTGTGAAACGTGCATTGTCGTGAAGAAGAATATCTCTGTTAATGAGTATCACTTTTTTCACCAATATTATCTTTTTACATTCCTGGTTCCCAAGTGTGTTCAGAATTATATTTACTTTTACATTGTTCTTTGTAATCAAATTTAAACGTTGTCTTTTGACAAAATCCCTTGCTCACTCAACGTTGCAAATAACGTCAAAATTATATTAAACAATTGAGCACGTTTGGTTGGCTATTTTTATAGATTAAATTTTCTTATCGTTAATGGCTGTAAACATATATCTCAAATCTTACGAGTTAAGCTAATTGCAATTCTTATGACAATGCACAACTCGAAGTTAGCTAACATGCTTTAGACATTTACGTATTGTTTCATTCCTTCTCCTTTTAACCTCGATGTCAAGGACCATATGCCGATATTTGTGATGGTGAAAAATGACATTACGTGAGAGAAATTAAAAGCAGTAGCATGCCCCGAGGTCATGGCCTCTTCATCTCGCAATGGCACGTCCATGTTTGACGGAATGGTTAGCAGCAGCCAGCCACTCATAATATAAACTGCCAAAACAGCACAAAATATTTCCTTTCTTTTTAAAAGCTATCTGATTAAAATATAGCCACATGAAAAGGTATAGGTTTGCATGTGATAAGGGCGAAGAAAGTATTAATTATAGATATTAGATCTTAAAACAGCAAAAAGTATCCTTTAAATTCTTTAGTGAGGAATGAGCTAATTTGAATAATTTTTATTTCTTAATTTAACTTTATAGTCTTAAAGCTATATCGTTAAAGATTGTGTATGTAAATATAAAATGTTTCCCTGCAAAGGTAAGGAAATAATTACAGTATCAAATTTCCATGCCTATTTTAAGAAAAATATAAATTTGAGGGTCAATTTGGATACAGAGATATAATTTGGACAGCAATGATAGACTGGTACAAGTAACTAAGGAAGGAAAACTAAAGCAATGAAAAGTTTAATTACATATTCAGTCTTTCATTCTATGTAAACGCTGTATTAACAATGTTAGTCTGAATGATAGATCAAAAAATTCGATTTATTATTATTTTTTTTTTTTGCATCAATATTCAGTAAATTGTAAGCAGATATATTCTTGCTTTTAAATTCATTCTTTTGAATAAAATATGAATCGCAAAATCCACAATTCCAAATTTCTTCCTGAACTTGGTTATCATTGGTTCAGCCTCAGATATTAAAACAGCCATTTTTATACCTGTCAATTATAAGGGCTTATGTCAGTATCAAAACCAGATATTTCTTCATTTTCTTTTTATTTCACGCTTTTATACAATTTGGTACAGGGAACATTTAATGCGTAATTTTGCGATTCCCAGAATATACTTCGCGCCATCAATAACGGATTTATAGCTAATTCATGGATCCTTATTACACTGAAATTTAGTAAATATATTTTATTGCGCCTCGTTGTTTGTAATAACGAAACAAATTTTAGAGTGATGTATAATTTAAAAATGTTTATTCACAAACTTTCTCCACGGAACACTATTCAAAA
This sequence comes from Metallyticus violacea, assembly GCA_030762175.1. NCBI lineage: Eukaryota > Metazoa > Arthropoda > Insecta > Mantodea > Metallyticidae > Metallyticus > Metallyticus violacea. The sequence goes on along the minus strand of CM060840.1, from coordinate 35,840,892 downwards.
TACCCCACATGTTAACAAAACTGCAGCGTAAAATAGCTAGAGAAAGCACCAACCTTACTCATAACTATTACTTTTAGAATTCATTTGTAGGTTAAGTTAATTTTTTTGTTTGCAGAACAAAAGTTTAATACATGTGAAGTGATTGAATATTGTTAGAAACTACAGTTTAACAAAGGGTCAGTTATATAGCTTGACATAAAAATTGTATACCCATCCTTATAAGAGATAATAATGAAACAAATGCAGAAATGATAATCACAGTTAACTTATTCCTGTGAAAAACATAATGGTAAGTTTAAAATTATCTTAATTTCCATGTGTAACATCTTAAACTTACTAACTATAGAAATAATGCATGGATTCTGCCCCCCCCCAAAAAAAAAGTCAATTCTAGAATTTGAAACATAATGAGCTAAAATATAAAATATTGCATTTTAAGCAAGATCAGAAAGTAATAACGAACATATTTCTAATTTAAATTTGTTTTATTTATGAACATTTGATTAAGACAGGGAAAGCTAAGAAAACATATTTCAAAAGTAATCTGTTTTACAACAAACATTTCTAATATATATATAATTTCTACAAATTAATTGCACTAGATAGATTGTCTTGTAAAATAAAAATTGTTAAATACAAATAGGTGAAAATAAGCACAGTCTGAGCATAGCTGTTTCCATAGCACTAATTTCCAATAATATTCAGATTAACCCATTCACTTTAGCCGTTTTTGGTGATTTGTAAAATGTAAGGTTATTGCTCGCAAATGCAGACGCACAGCTCATTTGTAGCTGTACTATGTTTAGAAATTAATTCTCGATACTCAAGACTGTAACGAACATTATCCCGTAAACATGAGTGCGATACCTTTTCGATATTGTAATTAATATTGTCTGAAGTAGCATATTTTAAAGCAATCGCAATAAACAGGGGTCTCATTCATAAACTTATAAATATCAGGTAGCACGTACCAAGACACGGGATGCGCTTCTAACCCGACCCACATGGTCCTCCTTCCTTTCATTTCTACAGATAGTTTAGTTACTATGCACTTGAGCTATATCTTTACTTGGAAATAAAAAATTACGTTACCAGGGAATAAAAAGTGGTGAACTATATGCATATTTTCGAAAGTGCTGTTGCATTATTATTATTATTATTATTATTATTATTATTATTATTATTATTATTATTATCATCATCATCATCATCATCATCATCATCATCATTCATGGATGTAGGATTACTGCACTTCGCTTACAAATAACTCAGCTCTGACTCTGAACACTCTGAACACTTATAAAAAGAGTTGTTTGCTAAACACATAATGTAATCTATTGAACTATCTAATCAAGGTAGTTGTACTTCAGCGTCTTTATCATGAAAGCTATTCTTACATTACTACGTAGATGTGATTTTCAAGTCAATTGTTATTCTGAAGTGAGCAGAGGGTATGTTTCGTGGTCTAATTTTTCGAATGATATGACCGAAGTTTGGAACTATTTTTAGTTGTAATCGTGTAGTAACCGCGCCATTTATTGTGTTTTAAAAATGGATTTTTACAAGATGTAAACTTTTACAACACTATAATAATTATAAAGGTTATATGTAACCTATTAAAATGTACACTCAGTGTAAGGAAATTCATATTCTTTGTTTGTATATTAATACACTCAAAATAACAAAATGAGATATTTGTGTTTTGTTTGATGAAAATGTACTAGTGGTAGTGAGTAATAGTGGTGGTGGTGGTAGTAGTAGTAGTAGTGGCGGTAGCAGTAGTAATTTGGAATGAATTGAGCTAAATTTTCTTGATGCTCAATACCTATACACGTTTTGCTCTCGATACTGTATATTTTCACATTTTTATCAGAAAAGAAAAGAGTGCAAAAGTAAATAACTTACATTTCCTCACATATATGGACAGATAGGTACAAAAATTGTGACTCATGTTCTCCTACCTATTCCCGGTTGTCTGGCTCTTCCGATTTGAGCCGTCTCATATTGTTTAAAAAGTTACCTACTCCCTCCTCCTCCTGCTTATCTGCCAGCAAAGTTCATTTATTTATTTTTATATATTGTTTGTCTCTTGATTTGTGCAATATCATGGTATTTACTAGTGTATTAGGAAAGCATTAAGGTCCAGGGTACGTGCGGTTAGATGTGTAGCAAATATATATTGTAAATAAATACACTACTACTGCTTATTCTATTATTACATTTTGAATTTACATTTACTGTTGAAATGTTTGTGTATGGCATTAACATATTTTTTTCATTCTACATATGTATATATATATACATATACATATATTTTCTTTTTTGCTTTGCTTTTCATATATAATTTTAATGCTCAAGCACAATGAAGGATACAAAAATTAGAAGTTATTAAGAATAAACACATGGTAATACCTTCTCTACTTTACAGAAGTAATATTTATAGATTTTCCTACAATAAAATGTAGAAATATTCGCAAAATACGGAATATTTCAATAAAAGTGTCACATATTTTCAAAACAACCACAGTTCATCAAAATTTAATAAAATTTTTCTCCTGAATATAAATCCGGAAATAAATTCCTATCGGACTCTCTTGTGCATTTCTATGCTTTTGTCGTTTATATTTTCTTCATCCTTTGACTGTTGTTTTATAAACCATTCCCTTTTATGTTTCATTCTGGATCGCATACATTTAATACGGACTTTACCAAACATATAAAAAAAAAAACATTACAAAACAAGTCCAAAAGGCGTAAGACAACAATAGGAAACCCTACCTTGTATTAAATGATACTCATTTGACTGGTACTGGTGCCCAACCGTTAGTTCTCTCATTGTGGGACTTTACCCGTTTCCCTATAGACCATTTCGGGATTTATCCTTCTGCGTACTTAGGTTTGGGGTTGAGTGAGCCTCAGAGGAGTGAGAATTGATGGAACAAAGTCCCTCTGCCAGGATTAGAGTGATGGAAACCTATTCTGTCAGCGAGGGATGTGACGGTAATCACGATCATAATGGCAGTTTAATCTTGGACAAGGCAAACAGGAATCTCAGAACTACCGCTTGATCGAAGAAATCATAACTGACCCACTTTCACCATATGCATTTTCTATATTTTGAGTCAAGAAAATAAAGTAAAACCGACATCAACTAAAAGTCTGTCAATGAAACAGGGCTGAGTGTTTTAAATTTTATTTACAGATTAAACTTGCTAGCAGAAGACGTCGTGGGAGAAAAAACATTTTCTAACTGCAATATACTTACTCTGAATTAGAAGACGATATGGCCTTAAGAAAGAGACTAAATATCGGATAAACCTAATATCATTATCTGCTTTTTTGTTTTATTTAATTGTACACCGCAAAGTATTCAAGGCACTAACATGTCTTCCTTTTTTACTTCGCTGCATGGAGTATTTTAAAAGGTATTGTTAGGAGGATGCCTTAAAACTTTCAAAAGTTCAATGAAATGAAACCAACATAACCATAGTTAACATTGTCAAACGGAAAGGATAAAGATAAGTATACAGTTTATCATCTTACGAAATTATTTAAGAAAATTTCATATGTTTAAAATATTCATGATTCATTGTTAGCGCAAATATATCTAAGAACGTGACTGGGAAAAGAAGCACTACTCAACATTTGAAAAGCATTACAATTAAATCTAATGTGTAGCTCTAAATTGAAAGCTTCGTTTTGAATAATTATTTTACAGAATGTAAAATGCCTGATTTTCTCTCGTGCTCTCAGAAAGATAAGCGTTATCCAAAAGCCACTTCATTTATCTCGAATAATGGAAATTTTACTGAACAACTCGTACACATTGCACTGGTATACTTAATAACACTATAAGCAATTAATGCCAACATTTTAAAAGTATTCATAATAGTAATATTTTCATTTATAAAAATTTCATTTCAAACTTTCCAGTCTAAATAACTATCTATTTAAAATAATTTTCATTTAAACAAGAAAACGTCAATTTGTTTATTGAGAGGGAATTTTGGTCAACATTGGCTTTAAACTTCCCCTTGATATATAAATCGACATGTTTCTCTTTAATTACATTTATTTTAAATACGTAGAATTCAGAGTGGAAAGATTTGAATTGAAAGCTCTATACCATTCAATAAAGTTCATTACAAAATAGATACTTTTATAAACACGAAAGGATTATAAACACAATAAATCGTTTTAACACAATTGTATTATAAACATTAACTATTTCATTTTCAATTCATTCATTACATGTTTCAACACATTTACACTTCATTACAGTTGCATATTAGTTTTAAATAGTTGCGTTCTTATGGAATTACAGAGTTATACAAAACTAAGTCATTCTAGCTTACTTGAGTCACTCATCAATGTCAGCATTAAAATATTTACTATCTTGCTAGATTTTTGAGCGCTGTATAAACTAAATAACGTTGTAAACCATATCCGAAGATATATAAAAGGAAAATCAAAGTTATGACACTTACAAAAGCGTGTGCTACAGGTCTAAAATAGTCCTAAATAATAATAATAATAATAATAATAATAATAATAATAATAATAATAATAGAACAGGTTGGTTTAAGTTCTATACTGCTTAATTTGACTTGTAAGTAGAGGAAATGATGTTGATTTGTTTATTTACGGGCGCTCTTTAACCTCTCAGGTCATCAATGTCCCATTCAATTCAGTGCGGGAAACGACCGACAAATTTTGTTTAGAGGCCTCTTTTTTCAGGCTTAAGATTATTTTACACGCCGTAAATATACGACGTGGGATCCACGGCTTTACTTCCCCTCCGAAGGAAGGCATACTTAGGATTTTTACCCCTAAAAAATCGCTCGATCCTAGGCGAGATTGAACCCGCGATCTTGGGTTAAGGAGGTAAGTATGGTTACCACTACACCACCGGGACCGATTAGTACGTACGTACGTACGGGGGAAATACATATTGATTATTAAGTAGAAAATGTGAATTGTTTTGATGGAAAATTGCCCATTAAATCACAGAATAATGACATAAAAATTAAATGTTATGCATCAATGGCAGTTACAGCTGTATTGTGTTAAGGGATAAAAGTAGAGTTTAGGCAGAAGAAATGAAAAAGTTAAGATCAGTGATAAGAAAACTTCTACAAGAAAATGGAACTAAATATGAGAAAATCAGGGAATACTTCAAATAAAAATATAAACAATACAAAAGATGCTTAGGTCTTCACTGCCTGTCACAGTTGTCTTGAACTTACACAGAAAATCGCATCTTGGTGTGGTTGTTTACCACGTTTCGTCCAATATGATCTCTGGACTGCTACTCCAGAAGAAGGTCAGAACGCGTTGGGCGAAACGTCGGTTACAAATCACTCAAGATGCGACCTTCTCCGAAAGTTCAAGACACCTATAAATAATATAATTTGCAAATACAAGAATAAATGGTGAGATGACCTAGATGGATATGAATAGAATTCCTAAAACAATATTAAAATACGAACCCTTTGGGAAACGAAACATGGGATAATCTGAAAATCAATGAAAGCACATAATAAGGGAGCAGCAATGACTTGAGCTTAATGACTGATTTAAAAGAAGAAGGAGAAGAAGAAGAAGAAGAAGAAGAAGAAGAAGAAGAAGAAGAAGAAGAAGAAGAAGGAAGAAAGAAAAAGAAAAGAAGAAGAAAGAAGTGAGCGCACAAATGATCGAAGAGCTGCAAAGGGGCACCCTTTCAATATAGCAGTAACCAACTATTCAAACTGTAAATATATTTCAAAGTTTTTATTGCTTTTTGTGTTAGACATTGTAAGTGGAAGATCAGCACAAATTGTCTAATTTGTTTGTTTGTTATTTATAAGATTTTAAATTTAACTTCGTATAGCTAATGCATAACTTACAAAAATGTGCAGAACTCTAGTATTGAACATTTGATCCAGTATTCCATATTAAAATTTATCAATTTATCAGCGGCATTAAGTGCAATGACTTATCTTTCCAGTGGCGTACATTAGCATCATGCATTGTATTATTTATGCAAAAGGTATTATAATAAATCCTTTACAAATTATATATTCTAATTATTACAAAGAGCTGCTGTGAGATACTGAATTACATATTCTCGAAAGTGTTTCTCTTCCTCACTGGCACAACGACATAGCCAGTATCGCATCATTGTGCACTGTTTTAAGTGTCGCCTTGGCGGCAGCACGCAAGCCAATTATTGACTTAGCTGCTTAGAAGGGGAAACCACACTGGACATCGATAATCTTCATGTTGAAGGTGTGGGTGAAGGAAGCCTTGCAGGAACGGAAACCACTCTACACCTTACCACTTTAGCAAATGATCCGCTACCCCTGCGCTGAAGTCACTTGCAACAGCGCCAAAAGGTTATCTGACTTTTAAGTACGCTCTCTTTTGCACTCGCACATTCACAACACAAGCCCTTAGCAAATGCCCGAATGTGCATAAACTCTGAAAAGTGCACGAGCCTATAAGAGCACTAAGATATTCCCAATATCTCCTTAGGATGAAATTAGCCATCACTTCAGACAAGCTCTTCTTCGGAAGCCCGCTCTTTTGAGACTCTCTGCTTCATCATCTTAACTTAATAACTCTAAAAAATTCTACGAAATGCTACTTTTATCTACTTGGCTTCTTGCTTTCAAAAATCATTGTACCTCACAATTTAGAGGCCAATAATAATTTTTTATTATACCTAGACATAAACCTCTTTATATTCATCATAATGTCATGTTACCAATTTGCACCGATTGTAGTTAAGAGTTTTTGTACAATGTTATCATTTAGAGAAAAGGTGTATCAACTACTGATTAATACTATCACTGATTTATATTGTCTTGTTCATAATGATTATTTTTTAGTTTTTCGGATAATAATAACAAGCCCACAAGTATTTCTTATTTTAATATATATACTAACAATTTAAATTCCAGTTCTAAATATATTCCTAATGTTAAATAATGTTTATTTTATTTGTATATTATTTATGGAAATTTAATTTAATTATTTTATAGGCAAGTGGTTTTATTTCTTTTACATAATTTATATATGTATGTTAAATTAAGCAATATATATATATATATATATATATATATATATATATATTAAATTAAGCACTATTTGATGAACGAGTGTTATTGTAATTGTTATTAATATGTAAGTAGCTTTAACTCAAAAAAGATGTTAGTAACCTGAAAAAAACAAAGTTTGATAGCACATACGTTAAAACAAATTTACTTGTCCTAATTTTTTTCTTACTAAAGTTAGCTTCAAATGGTGATTTGAACCGCTTGAAAGCAAAAGTATTACTTAAAGACCACACATGCAATGTCGAAGTAGTATTTTTATATTAAATATCATTTTTAAGTTAGTGTTTTTTCCTTATTTTTAGAACCAGAACATTTTCTATAGCATGTGTACAGGAGGCTTACACTTTTTCAATATTGCAATATTCTTACATTAAATCTTATTTTAGTAATAGAATTACGATAACATTAGCGTATTATTAGAGGTTAATTTAATAACACATATATTCCGGGTTGTTCCGCTTAAGAAAACATAAAAAGCTTATTTTCGACCCCTTCCTTACTCTGAAATTTCTCATTACCTTGTATCTTATGGTCAATGTGTAAAAACCAAAAAACGATTGGAAATATACCAACCCTCCAATCTTTGCAGATGAATTTATTTTTAAAAATATATTAAGATAAAATATGTTTAATATATTAGAAAGAAAATGTTCCATAGTCCAAAAGTAATTGTGGACAATGAAATGCACAATTCTATTCCGAACATAATACTCTAAACAGTAATTTAAAAACCAAATTAGGGTGGCACATTATCAAAGAATGGATAATAATGCAACCGAAAAACACTAAGTATATCGATTTTCAAACTTAGAAGTAAGAGGCCAGAGAATAAATGCTAAGAATAAAAAGAAAGGAGTCAAGTTTGCAGGGAACTAAGCGTTAGATGGAAAGTATATGGCGATATTATACTCCATTCCTATTCCAAAAACGTTATCTGCGTATGTACACAACTAGCAAGGAATAGTAATCAAAGTTCCACATCTAGAGGCTGATTTATTCGCTTATTGCTATAAATTGAGAGTAAATAAATAAGCAAACAAGAACAGTCCTTCTGGATTTTTAAATAGCAACGTTAACTCGAAACAGTTCTCGGTTATTATCAGACTAGTCTTTAGAATGAAGAAGCAGTATTGCCAGATGGCCTTAGGAAGCACTCCTTCAGTTCGACACGTTTTCGGAGGTCAATCGTTGCACGTCACGAAGAAATTTCGTTTGATGGAGAGTCTATCATTAAAACTTCATTGTACTGTCATGTTTTTTGTTTTGTTTTACAATGCCGAGCTCGGTGACAGGGAGCACGTGAAGGTGTTGATGATGATGATGCAGCATCTTCTTCCAGCTGCCGGCTGATGTGGAACGGGCCCAGGGCACAAGTGTCACTGAAGGAGCAGTCTTGCAGTTATGCAGTTGTTTCTCGAACACAATAGAGCAAACGGCTTGCCTATGTACCGGTACGTCATCGCTAAACCTGCCGACAGGTCCATGAACAAGGACGCCGTTTTTTGTTATTAACGAAATGTAATCGAAAGGTGCAGCAAGAAGTATAGTATACACCTTTCATCATTAATGAGGTCATCTCTGTGGTCTAGGGCTTGCGACTAGTAATCCAGCATCCTGGGTTCGATACCCGATCAGGTCAAGCTGTCTGGATAAGGTTTTTTCGTGAGTTTGTCCTTATCCCGAGAGGGTAAATATAAGATAGCTTTAAGGCACCAAAGACTGCAAGCTAATTTGTGCCATCAATTTCTTTCCTTTCTTCCGTTCATCTCTATACGCTAAACTTACCGTATTCCAGTTCGTAATCTGCAGATATCGCGATAACACTAATGCAGTAAGAGCGTAAGTAAACAGAGTAAATAACAATCATAAATGTGAGTTGTTAATAACAGTAAAATATTCTCGAATTTTTGCAAAATATGTCTTTTTCTGCAAAAAAGATTTATTTCTGCGATAAAAATGAAAAAAGGACATTTTTAAAGTGGTTTTAAGCCTATTGTGCATATAAGTACTATAAATTATTTGAATCTAAGCATACAGCCCAGCAAGCCAATCGAAAGCCTAAATTATAAAACGTATATACTTCGCTGTACTTATAACGAACTTAAAAAGAAACAAAAAGAGATGAGCAACTGACTCAGTAATCCTTAAAATACTTGCAGTAACATGCACTTTTACAGAACCTATTCCACTTAGGAAACTGAAACTCTTGACCTAACAGCCATAACTGGATCACGAATTGCAGACTTCAGTACCACATTAAGTTAGTTTATATATGTAATATATAAGAAAAATAAAGTAACACTATTAACAATGTAACAAATTAACAGTAATTATAACAGAAGAAAGGATAAAACACTGAGAAAAAGTCACACTTGAGATCGCTATATTTCGAACTCGTGGAGTCCTTCTCATAATCTTTCGACATTCGTGCTTAAGCAAACAAGTAACAAAAAATATATATGAATAAACATTAATATACGTTTCACAGCAATAACAGTCAGTAAAGGCATTCCATTTTTGTAAGACTGCCTTTTGCTCTTGTTTCCTTTTAACGTCCAGTACAAGATTAATCCACGTGTATTTTAGCTTGCTGCAGATTGCGTGAGACTTTTTCATTGATTCGGCCGTATCACCGAAAGGCTGGGGTGGGACTCCCACCACTTGCTTCTCTTCTATTTGCAGAGTACATACACCATACAGTCCGCTCCCAATTTTTTAAAATTAAATTTGCAGAGGCTCAACCTATTGCGTGTCGACTTCCCAGCTGCTTCATTTGTACTCCCTTACTAACTCCGCTACCCCAAAATACACATTTCTCTTGAAAAAATCACAAGTGACCTTTTGAGGCAGTTAATTCCATACTGATTTATGAGTCTTTCCCTCTTAAATCATTATCAATCTATGAATTACGCAACTAACTACGTAGAAACAATGCTGAAATTGCTGCATCAAAGTGTTTTCTTTATTCACAAAAGCAGGATTTTGGACTTATAACAAGGACAAAGATCAAGTATGAAAATTAATCTATAAACACCTACCACAGATTGCTGACCTTAGAATTGCATACACTGCAATGGTAACGTAATACATTTTCCTGCATTTGTTTGGTATAAAGTACCCGTTCGAGTCCTGCTTCCTTTGGCATTTTTGCTGATTAAACTGCCTAAAAGAGATAGCTCCCTGGTATTGGTTGCTTTCACACTTGCAATCATAAATATATTTCTTGCTTTGTAATCCAATACACTCTGAGTATCATCTTTTTTTACTAAAGGATTAAATACAAGATGCTGCTAACCTGAAAATAATCGTTTAGACTGCTTTAGCTTAATTTTATAACTTTATAACTTTATTCAAATATGAAATGAAAGTAGTATATTGAAGCTACAGCAACATCAATAATAATAATAATAATAATAATAATAATAATAATAATAATAATAATAATGATTGATGATAATAATGTAGTTAAAGCAACAAAAATGCATGCATACTGCACCACTAACAACAAAAATGCATGCATACTGCACCACTAACAACAAATAAAACTAAGTTCACAATTGCAATTTAATAATTAAATTATAGGCCCTTCCATAGAATAAAACAAATTTATTTCGTTATAAAACATTTCCTCGGAACTGGCCTAAACAGCACACTTGTTACATAAATATTCGATACGATTGGAAAAAGATCCGAACATTTTGTCACTAATGGAGTTTTGTTATAAAAAGGGAGAATTGTTGATGATTTATTACGTACATAATTATAGTCGGTGTAGCTTTAAATGTTATATGTTTATAAATGTGTTATAAATTAATATAGTCAATACTAAAAGATAAATTTATTTAATATAAGTAAACATTTTATTTCAAAACAGACTGTTTATTTATTTATGTCTATTTTATTTTATTTTATTTATTTATTTTTTATTTTTTTAGCAACAGAATTTTCTAATGGAAGTATATCCTACTTCTTGAGAGAGAAATTGGGCAAAGTATAATTGCTAAAACTTTACTAGAACAGATTTTTAGCGTTGATTGAATATTACAGCATGCAGATATACGTTTGTTAAAATATGCTCCAGTTTAAGTGATTTAAAAGTCTACTGGCTAAGAAATTCAGTTCTTATTATTTAAGCAGTGAAAGGTGTGTGGTGCATATAATTATATCTATATATTTGGAAGACATTATTACAAAAACAACTCTTGTCAGTTTAAAGAAAATGAGTTAAGAACATCATATACAAATGCACATAAGGTCTGCAGAATACATAAAGGATTCATATCAGATGCAATAGTTATCATAAAAATTACCAGTCATACAAGAAAAATTTACCATTTTCACCTGGCATGGGATGTTAATGTGTTAAATATTTTCAGCGTTTAGGGAATTTATGCTTTATATACAGTATTTTTTTTTTTAATATCAGAACAACATAAGTGCTGTTTTGCTTCGTTTTATAGATGTGTAATGAAGCTATAGCAACTAAGAACGTATAGGATTGACAGAGGATTTCCACATATATGACTATGCCACAGTTATTCAGGATCATGGAAATCAGTAAATATAAGGGTATCATAGTTTAAAACATTGTTGTTTGTCCCTTTTGTAATAAACCTTTGAAGACCAAGTTATCGAAAATGGAGGATCGAAAAAACCGTGTACCAATTGTCTTTAGAAAGCACTGAGTATTTTTTTTAAACATCTCCCAACTGATTCACAAGCGGATACTTTCAGTGCATACGTTGCAGTCAGTGATGGTTCAGAAAACACCAGTGGTAAATGAAGTTAATAATATAAGTTTTAATTCACTAATCTTGTAATACAACACTTTCTTCATTTGTGCAGTGAGAACCACTTAAATGTTTCGATGCATAGGTTCAGCCGGTCGGCGGCTAGACCTCACGTTGTCGCCGGTATTTTCTTGCGCTGCGCTCAAGCTTCGCCAATTTAAAACTTTACTACAACATATTAAATACAACATTTGATACTCTCCTTACAATAAGTGCTGAAAATATTACCCATTTTCCCTGACATACAATCTACATCTTCTTGGAAATTTATTTCGGACACTTATTAGTTTCCCATTACTAATGGATCTAACTTCCATTCGGGAGTGTTAAATGAATCATTCCATTTTTATGTCGCCCAAAGGAAAACAAAATCACAAACTGTAAGAACTGGGAAATGAGGCGTTCATAAGCCAGGGCAGTACCTCTGTGAACAAACATACGGCGCAATGCCGTCATGACTGATGAGCTGTCACTGATTTTGTTCTGTCAATTAACTTGTTTCATTAAACTTCTGTACTAACTGAAATATTGGTTTTTTCCTGAAACTGTACTGCCAGGAAATATACGCCTAAATGCCTGTCTCGTTTTGCCACACGCTTTTCTGTACTTGGTGCATGCCTTGAAGATGAATATACGGCAAACGCAGTGAATATGCAGTGTCTCAGTAGTAAAAACGTACGTTAAATCTCATTAAAAAAAAAAAAAAATAAATAAATAAAAAAATAAACGCAGTGAATATCTCACCTTTGCAGAACCTACTGTACTATTTAATGAAATCTCACTCTAGACTGCAGAATTCAACTGCCTCACTCCGTCAAAATTCTCTCTCGTAGCTTAACAGGCGCTGCGAGTGCCTCATGGGGAAGCTCAGGGACTGGTGGGGGGAGATCCTGTTTCTCGGTCGATTTAATTTGCGGAACTTGTTAACTGTTCTCATGTATTATTTTAATACAAACACACATTCACACATTTTAACATTTATTTACTAGTCTTTAACACTTAAAAACTTAATACATTAATCAACTGTCTGATACTCTCATGTCCTAAATATTTTTTTCCTCTATGTTATAATTTACGTGGTTTTTTTTTCCTCTCTCTCTCCTTCTTCAGTAAAATTAGCAAAACTTTTCCAGGGGTGTGTTTGTAATGGCTTCATTGTTTCGCTTAAATTAAGGTATTGTCTCTTCTCTCTATACGAAGATTATTATATATCTGTAATATAGGGATAAAATACTTAAAGTGAGCTATTTAAGATGCATTATTTGTGGCGCAAAGAAGTGTAAATTGTATTTCGTTCAGATAATATACTGCTATGATCTGAGAGCTGAATAGTATTTACAGGTTTTCTAGTGATGAAAATTTAGCGTTAAGGAAATGCATTATTTGTTTCGCAATCTAAAAGGTTTTTAATTACTTTCTTGATTAGTTAACTGTTTCTTTCACTTAAATATGATATGTACTTTTAAGAATGACCTATTTCTCCATTTTTCACAGATATTATATCGTGCTTCACGAAAAAATGGAAACTGTACAAAAATGTCTTCCAATGTGCATCATATTACTTAGAGACCTGATTAGCCCTATATATCCCCCCCTCTCTCTCCTTTTTTTCAATGTCTGTATGGGAATAATTAAAATTTCATTTATTACAGTACATATATGATTGGATGAACACTCAGTTTACTTTTGAAATGTTTAGTCCAGTTTTATGTACAGGTGATATTTTTAGTTTTAAAAAGTGAATGCTATTCACGATTTCTAAAGGAAATGGCTTAGTAGTTTTTAAGCTACACATTTTAGGAAATATACCGACTCGTTTATATTACCAAAGTTTAAACTTAATTTTTGAGATATAACACTTGTTTATTTTAATTGTATTTTCTTTAATTAATTCACCATTTCCCTTCCTTATCTTTCTTTTTAGATTCAGTATTTTTATGCTCAATGTTTTCCTCCATTTTACATACAGATAGGTTTGGGTTGTATTTTAAGTATAAAGTAGTTTTCAAAGTTTGTTTTAAACGAATGACGGGAATCAGTGTGCAATTTACACGAAGGTAACCAAATGCATGGTGTATACATTGGTTGTAATGAAATATATATACGCGTAAGCAGGATCGGTCAATCTGTGCTACCGTTTGAACTTTTTACTGATGTCGGGAAGTGCCATATTGCATTTGAATAATCAGTATAGAACCGCATAATGTACTTACGTAATGAAATCAAATATGGCGTTATGTGACGTAATACGGAAATACACAAAGCGAATATCTCTTCCTCCGCCATTCCAAGACGATGTAGGAAGAGTAAATAACTGATGTGCAAGCTTGGGCCTTATTTTGCTCGTTTGAAACTACTTTCAAATCTTCTCTTACCGTTTCTACTAATATTTTAACAGAGAAAAGTTAGTAGACTTCTATACTAAAAAACATATTTGCTCATTTACAATATAGCAATTTAAATAAATAAACAATAAAAACTATAACAATTGACTGCAAATAGGTCGACAAATGATCAAAGCACCCATATTTACTCAATGCTTATTATTTGTTTAGCTAAATCAAAGATTTTTATTTAAAATTTGTGCTGTTTTTTAGACAATTCTGATGCGTACATTTGGGTAAAACTGTTTCTGCATGTGATGCTATTTAACTAATGCTAAATATTTGTTTTAGTGAGGCTATCAAAAGTGCTTTGCTTACTTTCTCTCTTTTATGATTTATGGCATTACTTTGTATAAAGTATATTATTATTGTATCATAGTGTATAATATGAGTTTCGTGAACAATTATATTTTTTCGCAAATCTACTGAGGAATTAAAGCCTAATTCTACTCCATAAGCACTAAAAACTAAATCCCCATCTAATGAAGTAAGAGTTTTAGCTATAACTAAAAGAATATCCAGCACTACTATAAGAATGTCAAAGAAACCTGAAAGAAAATCATTTAAATATTTTCAAATATAAGACTGTGAACCTGAGAGAAGGAAAATTCGGCAATGGATGGGTTTTGGACTAGTTCCAAAGATAGCTCGAGAGGTAATGACAGAAGAAAGTTGAAATGATAAATAATGTAACGCACTTTCCTGTTTCAAACGAGTGTGAGCCTAGTGTTGCCAACTCAGATTTGTCAGTGCCATTAAACGCAACAAAAGAACCCGCTAAACAGCCATCATGAGACCTCCACCGCAAAAATAATAGCGCTATAATTTGACCTCCAGGGCCCCTTTCTCTCGAGCGTCATATCCACATGAACACGCAATGAAAGAGGAAAGAGCTGCTCCGGCCATTGCAATTATTTTCCCCGACACGAATATAAATGCCGTATAAAGGAGATTGCCTCTTAACTCGATAAATTTTGTCACAACATTCATCTTTTCAATTAACGTTCTGCGTAGCCAGTGAAGTCTGCAACGGTGACGGCTAATGAGTTATGCAATAAATTACTTTTTGCTGGAATGAACTATATATTCATAGCGGACATAATAAATAGTCCTATATGCACATAAAGTAAATAATAATGCGGGATTTGAAAGTCATCAAGAAATAAATCTGAAGCAATGAAGCGCTTGTAATAATCGTAGGATTAATTTATGTAGAAAAAGAATAAACACAAAAGTATACCTATAGTACTGGCATAAACCTAAGCTTCTATGAAAATATAAAAGCTCTTATAAACAAAAGGTATGAGCATTGTGAATTACATTCATGTGGTTTGTTTGTTTGTTTATTTATTTATTATATTTTAGCAATGTTAAGACTCGTTAATAAAAGTGCGGTTAAAAAATGAATTACACTACTGACGTGGGACATCAATGCTGGGTTAGAAAGCGAATAGATACTTTATCATTGCTTCAATAAAACCTCTTCCTTATTAAGCAATTTATTTTGTTACTTGTTTCAAATATTTAAATTAAAAATGTTATACAAAGAGAAATATTTTGGTATAAACATGTATTAAGAAAACAAAACTTTGCATTGATATTTATTTTTTAATTTTTATTTTATATATGAGCATAAGAATACACTCTACATCACTTTGTGTGTATCATTTTTTATTGCACATGATATCTTATCTATGTGTAACTACTATAGTAAGTGACTCGACGCACTCTTTGGAACAGATAATTACTGGATTGTGGGCTATAGCTCTCAAATTATTAACGTTACGTATATGATAAGCGAATAAATGTACATTTTGAAAATTGCAGATGAAGGATTCAAGGGATAAACCAAGAGTCCAAAAACTGTAATATTACAGGAAAGAAAAATAAAATTTCAAATGCTTAATTTTGGATACCTTTGGATCTTTCCAAGTGACAATATTATTGTAAATTTTATTTGCTTCGACCTGAAACTGCAGAAACGTTACTTTATTTTACTTACCCAATTAATTATTTAATTAAGCTCTAGTTGAACTCTTGTTGCTACCCTGGATTTTGTAATACAAAAATATACTTGCCTCTTAAATTTATTTTAATTGTATTACATAATTTTAAAAACATAATATAGACTTGTGTTGACAGATATTACTCTCTAAGCCTAAAGAGAGACCTATATGGTTCTCATTGTCAAGTTTTTTTAGCATTTATCTCTAAAAATCATTTTCATTGTTAGAGATATAATTTTGGTGTTCAGATGGTAATGATTTTGGCTAATAGGCAGGAAGTAGTCGGCTATAATACTCCTTGGATCCCTCATCTTCACAGAACGTCATCAAGTTCTTAGTTACACTTTTCTTTAGGCAGAGGTTCCCGAATATCTTGTGGTTGTGGCTGTTTCGCCCTCTTTTTCCTTTCATCCCTCATCAGTGAGAAGAATACTCCGCTGTAAGTGCCCTTATGTTCTACAGTTTTTTTATTTTGACTAAAGGAAGCTTAACTGTTTCAGTGGCCTAACAGCAAAAGATATCTTCGACTTGTAGGACTTGAAGGAAAGATAATATACTCTCGCTTTTAAACATTGCTTGTTCGCATGAGACCACAAAAATGGATTAGACTTGATTGTGGCCCTTGCGCTCATTTTTCTCCAGCCATCAGGAGTTTCAGTCTTTGCAGTCTTGGAGATCAAAGTCGATCAAATCTCAAATATGTTTTGATTGTCAAAAATGTTTAAAACCAGTGACTGAACCCGTTTAAAACATACTGGTATCTCTATAGCATCACCATTTCTAATGAAGCTAACGTTGTAGATATAGGAACTGTTACTTAACCCAGCATCTTTATTCTGCATTAACCTTCGTCTTGATGCAGCATACAAAGATAAGGTCTGAGATATAAGTATCAGTGCCACCATCACGTTCAATTTCATTAAATTTTCGGGTTAAATCATCTCGTTCACTAATATAAATATTCTTAAATCATTCATAACGTTTACGTTGGCAGTCATCCACCTCCATGGGTGGCCGAGGACTCGTGATCGTGAGATCCCGCCAGGACCGTCCGCCCTGACTGGGGTTTTTTCCACTTATTCCTCAGTACTTATAAATGGTAAATGCCGGGGAGTTACTCTAAACTTAGTCCTGGATAGTTTCTTCCTTAATATATATATATATACTATTAATAGAGTAATAAAAACTTCTAAAAAGCATAAAAACTCATAAAAAACACTCAGAGTGCAACATAAAAAGGTTCACATAAAATTTCACACTAAAAACCGTAAAATTGAACACTGAAATCACACTATATTTCGAGCTTGGCTCTTGGTCACGTAATGAAAATGAATATATATATATATATATTCCCTCCTATCTTATCATTTCATCTCATGTATCATCCGTGTCCATCGCCTGTGGTGCCTCAGCAGTAAAAACGGGCGTTAAACATTACTGGAAAAAATTATAGTCATCTCCAGTTTCAAATGACGAAGCTCTTGGCTTTTTGGCAACATCGTTGATCGACCGATTTTTTTGCGTTTTTTTCGTGAAGTTTTCTTTACTAGTACATATATTTCATCATTAGCTTCACTTTCCAGCAGTTGAAAGATATCATCAATCATTGTTTCCTCAAATATAATTCAAGTAAATTAATTCACCATGGAACATGCTATTACACGATTTGAAACAAAACAATAACCATACAATAACCTCAAACATAATATCAGAGTCAGTAAATTGAATGCGCCAACTATGTACATCAAGAAGGCGGTGACTGTATTGGTTTTTCCATTGCATGCAGTCTCTTCAACTGGCTATAGCGAGGACCGTATTGGTTTTTCCTTGTAATGATTTAACATGATGAAATAGCTGACCGAGGAGCACGCAGTGCTACCAATATCTCATTTTAAGCTATCTAGGTCTCATTTGTTGTTGTTGTTGTTTTTTTTTTTTCTGTAACCTTCAAATTTTTGTAAACTTGCGTTAATACATAACATATACAATTTATGGTAAAACAAATTACTAGCGCGATTTATTTGTGTTCTTTTACATACAGTTTTCTGCGTCTTCAAATATGTTCTGATTTATCATCTTTAAAAAATGTGCGCTCAAATCTTTTACAAGCGCGCTTTCAATCTAATGCACATGGCCCGCGAAAACAAGTTATTTATCGTCAATTAAAGAAAAATTGTCTATTTGTTCAGGAAAAGATGCGAAGTTTAACGTGTATTAGCAAAATACAGACGAATGAATTTAACCAGATATTAAACTTAAATGGAAAAAATACCTAAGGCATCTTAGATGTATGGAGCAGGATCACTTGTTATTAAAGAGGCTCGAACAGGCTTAGGTGTTATTTATAAAAGCATATAGTTCATGTATATTTTTTTTTTTTTTTTTTTTTTTTGAGTAGTGTTTAACGCCCGTTTTTACTACTGAGGCACCACAGGCGGTGGACACTGATGATGCATGAAATGAAATGATAAATTGGGAAAGGATATATTTTTTTTTTTAAGGAAGGAAGCGTTCCAGGCCTAAGTTTAGGTACCTCCCCGGCATTTGCCAGTTATGAAGACTGAGGAAAACCTGGAAAAAACCCCAGTCAGGGAGGACGGTCCTGGCGGGATTCGAACCGCAGACCTCCCGCTCACGAGTCCGTGCCTTAACGACCTCGGCCACCCGTGGCGGTGGTTCATGTATACTACATAGTATAGTCTTCAACAGTGTGCTAACTAATACAGTGAGGGAAGTTTAAAAGTCCCGAAACTCAGATCGGCTTTCCACGCGGCATGGTCAACGTCATCCTCTATTCCATTCAGTTGCGAGCGGGATTACAATAGAGTTGAGCAGTTGTGTAAAATTGAAAGTGAGATTTCATTAAATAGTGCAGTTGTGTTATGCAATGGTGAGATATTTACTGCATTGAGGTATATTGAACTTCAATATCAAGTACAGATCGTCTTGTAGCAGAACGGGACCAGTGTTTAGGTGTAAATTTGCTGACAGTCAGGTTCCAACACGAAAAATAATGTTGAAGCTAGCAGAAAAATTTAATAAAATAGATTCTGTGACAGACTGGGGAAAATATCGAAGACACCGTGTGCTCACAGAAGAAAAACTTGATGAAATAAGAGCTTACGTTAAAGTCATTTTCGTTCCACAGATCTTACAGATCTTTGGGGACATTGAACAATAGGGTATATTAACTAATCCTCACACACTGCAGAAAATTAAACGTTAGAAACGAAGCTAAGTCCATCAGTGATGGCGAACTGATGCTCATTAATGATAATTTCCTAAGTTGATGCTAATTGTGTGTTAGGGAAAATGGTCAAAATTTTCACCACCTATTGTAAGGAGACTGAATACCGAATCGTGTTATTATACGTAAGTTTTAAAATAGTGGAGCGATTGAGTGCCACTACGGATGGCAACACGTGATCAAACCGCCGGCCGGATGAATTCTGTTTCGAAACTTTTAAACTGCTCTCACTATAGTAGTATTTTATTAATTGTATGCGATAGGCTTTTATTATCACAGTTGGTTCGTAAAATGCTTAAAATTCGATTGAGTCCAGATTTCTAAATAATTAATCTTCATTAAAAAGCATGTGCCAACAAAAATAGCTTACCTTTCTAGATTTATATACCCTTCTTGCTCGTTTACAACTGTCGAACATTTAATAAGCTTTAATTTAAATAATTTACTTTAATAAATATATAAGTGCAAATATTTTCGTTAAATTTAATTTAAATACAGCTCTGATTTGCCGTCATCTTTTTCTACAACGCATATAAACAGTAAATAGCTGTCTTCTGAGAAACAGGTCAAGTACTAATGATCCTTTCCAAACATGCGAGACATATTTAGTAATATTAGGTAGCCACAAATCTTGGGACTTCAGACTGTTGACTTGAGAGTAAAGTTCTGTACATTGTATTACTTCTCATTCACTCTTCTTATGGTGTTTCCTGTAATTCGCCGATCTAGTTACTTAAACATGGGGACCAGTGCTTCTAAGAAAACGTATCAACAGAACGAGCTGATTGATATCATTCTCAAGTTAATATCTATTGAAGGTCATCAGTAAAGCTTATTTATGTAGAAAATTTAGTATGTCAAAAAAAAGCGAATTAAGTAAACTACAAGATCTTGGAACATAAAACATGAATTGTTTTGAATACATTTCTTTCCGTGGGTTCAGAGAACAATATTTTGCGATGTTGTGAATCAAACGTCAAGAAGTCAGAGAATAACAAAGTAAACTTGTGAAATAAAGAGAAAATAAAACTTCACTTGGTCTTCTTTAAAGGTTTCGGAATATTTGTTGATACAGTACACTTACATTCAAGTGCAGTACTCGAAAGCTTGACTTTGCAGTATGTAGGAATTTGGGAATGTGAAGGCTAGCAAATATCCGACATGCCTGTATTTGATGATAAAACGCAGACTCCCTTTGTCATAATCACAGAGGAGCTCAACTAGGTCTTAATGGTCAGTGCTAGAGAGAATATACAGGAGCCCGGAGGCACTGAAGCTCCAAATATGGTTCTCATATCGAGAGAGAGGAATTAGCTTGACTCACGTAGTCAGGGGACAACTGTGCTAACCAACTTATCCTATAGCTGGCTTTCGTTCTGTTTATTATACAGAATGTCTGTTAATTAATGAACACCATATTCCTTTATTAATTGACTTAAAATTACATTCTTAATAACAATTTTCATATAATGTTATGTTCTAACACACTATCATTATACAAGTTAAAGGTGTCTATTTATTAATTTACTTATTTGCTTATATCAGCTATGTGTGACTCCTAGAATCACTTTTCAGTCATAATATGAAACATGCAAATTGTCTTTACATAAATATTTTAAAAATATCAATAAATTAAAACACACATAATTTCAATATAATAATGTTCACATAACGAAGTGGAATGTTACAAAATTATGTACAAAATTACAGAAGTAAAATATTAAACATCTTTTTAAATTAGCGGTAACTATTTGTATGTATTTAAAAAGTTTATAATAAAATGTTGCATGTTTTTGTAACATAGTGGAGCTTATGATCTAATATCAATAATTACTCTGATATTTACACTGTGCACTGATGAATTAACTTCAAATGTTCACTGTTGCTAAATAGAAAGTTAATTTATAAAATGAAAGCATAAGATTTCCTATTTTTGGCTATAACTCTAACTCTAATTACTCTACTGTGTGTGTATGCGTTTGAATGTTTCTTTACTATCGGCAGAAAATTCCAAGTAACCATTGAGTAAAAGTAGTGTATTGCATTGATACCAATATATTCAGCTCCTTGCATAAATCTGGTTACAAAACATGAATAAATGAATGAATGGTGTTTAACGCCCGTTTTTGCTATAGAGGCACCACAGGCGATGGACACAGATGATTCATGAAATGAAATGATATTATGGGAAAGGATTTATTTTTAAGGCAGGAAACGTTTCAGGCCTAAGTTTAGGGTACCTCCCCGGCATTTGCCATTTATGAGGACTGAGGAAAACCTGGAAAAAACCTGTCAGGGAGGACGGTCCTGGCGGGATTCGAAGCCCAGACCTCCCGCTCACGAGTCCGGGATTTAACGACCTCGGCCACCCGTGGCTGTACAAAATATGACAAATTTAATTTTGGTTTAATTACTTTTATATGCTTTTTCCAATTAATTACTGATAAAGCGAGAGTACTGATTGATGCTCGTTGTTTAAAATTAGCGATTTTGCTTTCTTTCTTCTGTTGTCTATTCATTTCATAAAACATCAGTTCTAATTATCAGCATTGTGTGTATCCATAAATTTGATTGCTAAGTAAACATTTTGTTTATGTAAATCCAATATACAGCATGTTCCATAAGTCAGTTAACCGCAACGCAGTAGGGAAGTTGTGGCTTTCTGTTTATGTTTTTCGCATACTGAAATGATTTTCATTGCGTAAGGAAAATTACATTATATTTCACACTCTTCAGTACTGTTACAGCTGTTTTATTAAACCAAACACTCTTCATGCCTTGCAGTGGTAGGTTAAAAGAAATGTTCAACTCCAACTGATGTATCTTAATGATGAATCACACATTTAAAATTGCCACAGGTGGGCGAAGTCGTTAAGACGCGGACTCGTGAGCGGAGGTCTGGGGTTCGAATCCCGCCGGGACCGTCCTCCCTGACTTAAGTTTTTTCAGATTTTCCTCAGTCCTCATAAATAGCAAATGCTGGGAGGTACCCTAAACTTAGGCCTGAAACGTTTCCTTGCTTAAAAAAAACTCTTTCCCAATATATCATTTCATTTCATGTATTATCAGTGTTCACCGCCTGTGGTGCCTTAGTACTAAACGAGGTTAAACACTATTGTAAAATAACACATTTAAAGGTGAACAACATGTTACAAATTGGGTAAAACATTAGAAAGACAGTATATATATATTACTTCCAAGAGAGTTCCATCTGTTGAACCACGCCCAACCAATGCATTTAGAAGTTAAACAAAGTGCTTGAGGAAGGAATATCAATATAATATATCGTATTTGTGTCAGAGTGACGTACGTACCGATGAAAATGTTCAGGAACGTGATAGGCAGAAGCAGTTGAAACTGAAACCTAAAGTGTTATAAGATCTAATTGAAGATATCCATCCTAACTCATTGAGGCTTGTGAGTGATTCCTAATTCATAATTAAGCATATCTTAATTATAGGTTATTTGGTTAAATGAGACCAGTTTTAAAATAAACGGAC
The DNA here is from genome assembly GCA_030762175.1 of Metallyticus violacea. Taxonomy (NCBI): domain Eukaryota; kingdom Metazoa; phylum Arthropoda; class Insecta; order Mantodea; family Metallyticidae; genus Metallyticus; species Metallyticus violacea. Next base: position 35,817,868 of record CM060840.1, on the reverse strand, counting down.
GTGTTATAGTCACAGACGGAAATACCTTAAATATTCGCAGTTACTAAAATGGTAAACATTTGTTTTATTGCTTAGTAAATGTAGCCACAGTAAGAAATAACAGCGTATTTTTTTCTCTTTTACCACGAATTGTTCACCTTTACCGGCAAGTGAGCAAGGCAGAGTAGTAAATGCTAGTATACCTAATTAAATCAGTATTCACTCTTATATTGATTGTTACATAGCTCCTGTGTTTGTGTAAAGGTGTTTAGGTATTGCTGAAGTCTCAACACATAGTCATATTCATTTTTCCGTAATGATAGCATAATTAATAATTAATAAATTAGCACCTGCTTTGGCTTTACATCTTTTAGACATTATTTACATTATATAAATTCTAAGTCAGTTTTATTCAAATCAAAATGACTCGGTAAAATGTTTGTGAACACACCAAAAAATAATTACTAAAATAAAAAATTAAACTTCACTGGAGGATATCCAACAAAAGTTCATAGTATTAACGGAAAAGTTTAATTTTTTTATCATTTAAATAAATTTGCAAGGAATCAAATAATCGCGAACGCATAACAAAGATAGTAAATTCTTACACCATTGTTAATGAGCACTTACTGAATTAAGCACTCAATTTCACAAACTTATATTTAGCATAAATAATTTTCTAATCAGCTGTTCTCTTGTTCAGATGCTAGTTCAGATGCGTCGCTCAGTGGGAGAGCATAAAAATTAACAAGAGCTATGGTACATCTTAAACTTTCAGCAAAAATGAGTGCAACTGCTAACAACTCTCTTAAAACTTTCGCTAAACTAAAAATATTTCTAATAGTTGATTGTCTTTTTTGGACTATGTTCACATTTAGCAGTAATTTCTGTTTTGACCAAATATTCCACTGTTCCTCACGGTTAGCTTAAACCGCTTCCATGATTAATCACTGAAGTCTTTGAAGAATTTTGCAGGAAGAAACAGTTGTATAAAAAATCTCCAAACATGTGTCACAAACAATGCATAGCTAAAGGTAGGGGCAAGTTTGAGCAATATCTGCAAAGGTGAATTGGAATAAAGATAACAGTGTTATGTTCAGCATACATTTGGGACCTCCTGTATATTTTTTTCACAGTATATAACATGAGTTTTACAGTACGAATTCGAATGCCAAGTTCTTCGAAGTTCATAAACAAAGTTCAAATCTTATAGAGAGCTTAGTTTGACTGCAGTCGTTTATATTACGATTCAGTATAGTCTGAAAATGTTGTCAGGATGTTTCATCAATTTGTTACTGTCCAGTTTGGCTCGTATAATTAAAAAATATTTTATCACAATTTTTATTCATATACACCAACTTTAGTTTTTTGAAGAAATTTCTTTATATTTTAAACCAGCGTTAATTAAGACTTTTAATTGAGAAATTCGAGAACATATTTCGGTTTTAAATTATCAGCAAAATGCATTAAAAGAAGCTTCAATGCTCTCGCATTACCTTTTAACATGAAAAGCATTTACGGAATACTTTGAAAACTTGCTCTGCTACTATCTTTGACAGCATATTAATTACTTCGTTAACGTTTCGGGATGCAGTTAATGGCGGAAATGCCAAAGCGTAGGCTCTCTGAGAATCACTGCTCTAAATTACAAATTTCAATCATTTTACACGAACAAACATTCTGTGTAAACTCCTTTGTGCCTTGTATTTGATAAAAAATGTATAAAACAAAGTGACAGAGTAAACTATGTTGTCTATGACAGGACAAAGGCAAACTTTCCACATATATCTTCAAACTACAGTCATTTGTCCAAGCTTTGTGCTGTCTTAATGTAGTTATCTATAAATTGTTAATTGCATCTCGAGTTTGAAGTTTCTTTGCGTCTTTTTCCAGGAAACATTTTGGTGAGAGATCTTATATTCAGTTTGAGGTTGCATATCTTAATACCACATTTTAAACTAACACAGGTTTTTTTTATCGTTGACCACGATATTTTCAGTATAGCATAAGTACTGTAGCCTTATCGGGTTTCTTGTGGTGCTTGGATATATGGATTTGATATTTTTCGTCTATGTTTTTATTGTTTTCATAACTCTGAGGCCCTTCAAATGGTTTATATAGAACTTTATAGCCTATAAATAGACCTAGATAAATGCTAAAGTCCAATAACGATCATATGATTAGAGCTCATTGTTCAATGACCAAAATAAAATATATAACGTTTTTCATTTGATTTATTAAAACCTTATTAAGGATCTGCAACTCTGACCACGTACTTTTGTGGATGTTGTGGATCCAATAGGTATTTGTGAAACAAAGTTATAATTGCCGTTTTAACTCAAGCTGCATATCCGTTTTAGACCACCATTTAGTAGCTATGAATAAATAAGATGTTAAAATAATGTATGTAATTACTCTAATATCTACACTATTGATTTGTATTCTTCGTTCACAACTTTGGACAACGAACTTTGCTCTATAGAATAAGAAAAACGAAAGCAAAAAATCAGGAAAGCTATAGAGGTGTGATGCTGAAGGATAAATTTAGAATTCTTTAGAAAGTATTTGGAAAAGTATTTGTCATATTTCCTTTAGTTCAAATGCAATAGTATGACAAAAGATGCTGTTAATTATATTAAATATTTAACTGCTTCTACAAAAGACATTTTCTCGCTAGAGGTGACAAAACTGTCGTCTTTAAAAGTTACTGTTTAAATAATGACTTGCAAACTTATATGTATTTCTTCAACTATGCAAATCTGTATGGAAACCCTGCAATATAATGGACTCGTCCAGTGGGCTTCGTTTAACTATATTCCGCGACACCGCATCTCGGCAGTTAGTCCTGGAGTATAGTGTAATTAAGAAGTACGGAATTTCACAGCGCGTCGCGTGTTCCTCGTTCGTAAATACTGGCAAACAGATTCATTTAAAACATACCAGGTGATATTTTGGACTTAGTTTGGTATTTAAAAAAATTGTAATTGGTTAAAAAGTTAGGCGCAACAGAAAGGCCTCTCATGCAACATTCTGCAGACGCGAATAGGCCATAGAAACCATAAAAGTGTGAACAAGCAATTCTTGCATGGCCATCTTAATCATTACAAAAACTTTCCCAAGAAATTGGTTCCCCTCGTGTAAATTGAATGTAACGGGAACGAAAAACACCAAAGATGAATCATTGATTTTTAGAAGTCACTTGATTTAGAGATAAAACATGGTTTCATTTAGCGAACATGTCTCTCAAAACACGCTTCTATAGGTGTTACAAAATCCTCATGCTGTCTATAGTCATTCACTGCATTTATAGAAACTGGAAATTAGGTGTAGTGTGTTTCGCAGACGACTGGGAAGTGACCATTTTCGCAGATACTGTTTTTCATCCTTGAAGGTGGGTGTATAAACATTTCCTAAGCATTATCTAAATAACATACTCTTTCATAGAAAACAGTTTATAGATGTAGTTGCAACAACTAAAGTGTTAATGTAACTTTATTCTAATAAAATATATTCATTTGTAAAAGTAATTGAAACAATACCTACGTCTCACCCCCACTAAAATATAAACACACACACACACACACACACACACACACACACATATATATATATATATATATATATATATATATATATATATATAAAATATAAAAGAAAAAGAAAAATAAAGAAACACTATTAACAATGTAACAAATTAACAGTAATAATAAAAGAAGATAAGGATAAAACACTTATGGTCTAGCTTCTTGCCATTGAAAAACTCGCAGTAGTTCGAAATATAGCAATTTCAAGTGTGACTCTTTCTCTGTGTTTTATCTTTATCTACTTTTATTATTAGTGTTAATTTGTTACATTGTTAATAGTGTTTCTTTATTTTTATGTTTCATTAATATTATATATATATATATGTCTGTTACAAACATAATCATAATATTTTATGTATTCTAGTTAGTGATATATATATACCATATGTGTATATGTTTATAATACGATATAACTGTAACCTATAAACTGTATGTCAACAAAAGAGAAAGCTACTTGGTGTTTTATTTCGGAAGTTAGGAAAGCCTACAAAAGAGTCATGAAACCTCTACTCAGAGGAAGTAACCAGAGGATTGCTGTGTGAAGCCCCTTTATTTTTTAAAAGGGCAGCTACTGCAGGATTAATACACTCAAGGAGTTTTAACTTCGTTAAAGGACTCTGACTCCGACTGGTGGTTGTATAGTTATAGCCCTTTAAACCATCCAGTATTGACTAAAGTTTTAAACTTTCAAATAACAACGAATGGTAAGTACGGCAGGTGAACTTTAACCAACCAATGATAGATGTATGTTTCAAATTTTTAAAGAAAGGTGCAAGGCATGCGCGTGCCTTTTGGCGTCCTAGCCAACGATTTTTACTGTTTTATTTTATTTTGATCTAGTTATTAGGAAAATCTGTAAAATAATGTAGTAAGTGATTATTGTATTGTATAGTTTATAATAATTGGAAAATTTGATATATACACCCTGATTTAGGAAACCGGGTACCAGGTTGGCGTATACAGAATTTATTTATTTATTTAGCCAACGATTTTTGATTTGAATTTAACATATAAGGAAAAGGTTGCTCCACTAGGGCATTCAGTTCACATTTGCTCATTGCTCAGGAGCAGTTGTAAGTTCGATGTGTTGGAGGCACGCAATCTCTAAGTTCTACACGCTGCGAGGAGATACATTTCCTCATCCAGTTCGACTCAGTTAGGCGTTGCTGAGAATCGCAGTTATGAGATCTGCACGAGGCAAATACTCAGTTATAAGTTCGACTTTCAATTTCAGCACCGCAGCTCTTATTTATAAGTTTCACAAGAGGCAAATAAGTTTGTATCGGCTTAGGTAAGTCTATCACAAGCAAAACCCAGAGAACGCGAAAGATTTTAGACATAATAAAGTACTAACGATGTCCCATCGCGTGCCCATTTACACCATTGAATCCTCTCCCAGTCCCTTTGAGTACTGGTCAACAAAATAGCAGAATTCATCCTGAGAAATTGTTGTCATTGTTGTCATGTACCCCGACCTGGGGTACTAGCCGGAGCGTAGTAAATAGCTTCATAATTAGGCTCTAATTGTTGGGGCACACTAAGCCGTTTCAGAATTGGGCGCTCAATGTGACTGCCATACTAAATCGCTTAATAATTTAGAAACTGTTGAAGTTGAAAAAATTAACCTAAGTTTCAACCGATACAAAGGAAATACCACAATCATTTCTAATGCCTCTTTTTCTATTAATATAAAATTTTATTTTAGTTCCGCTAACGTCCTTAGCTTACAGGTTAGTGATAAGTGCAATTAATCCAAATATTCTTGAAGTACTTTTACCAAAGGAGAGGAATGTGTACCAAAACCCAGGAGGTCAATAGGATGAAAATCCGAGAAGAAGCGAATCCGGTCTGGAAAGTCCTGCTCAAGATTGTCTGTGGTGTCCTTATTCTGACTACATAACATCTTAAGGACTCCCCTTGTGGCAGTCTGTTATTATTTATCATCATGGTCCTTCGTCACGACATCTTCCTGCCAGAGCTTAGTGCTTAATGTTATAATTTTGTTTCGAAAGTTAAAAGTGTTTAGTTTTTTGTTCTTTTTTTAATCATATTATACTCTTGAAATCCCTAACCCTATGTGATAATTCTTGTAGCACTACCATTCAATTCACACATTTTCTTCTTCACATTCTTTTTCTTGTATACGAATTAGAAAATACTAAATGATTGAAGCAAAGGTCAACGCATCATAGCGCACAAAAGAATATGGCTGTAATTTATAAAAAAAATGTTGCTTTTCGCTGTTTTTGCGAGAAAAGTGTTACCTGTGCGTTTTCTACGTCCCTCCAACTGTTTTCTTTGCTGTTTCTTGCTTCGTTGTTGCGGTTAGCCAACTCATAGAAAACATCTAACAACATAAAAGGGAGCTAAGCTACGACCTTTAGTGGAACTAAAGCAAGGTAGACGTGAACTATAATGACTTCATTACATCTTAATTTACTGAGACATTTACGCTAAGAGTTCATAAAATGTCATCCATTTAAGAACAAGGTGTCATTAAAAGGGCTAGCGAGCCTACTTTTCATGACAGGAATGAAGATTGTAGACTCTCACCACTTTCTTTTATTATTTATGAAAATCGATAGCCAGACATAAAGGAGTTTACAGGAAGTGTCTCAAGGAAGATGTTATTCAGTTTTGATACGGCTGATAGCATTGAAGGCAACTCTTAATCGACAGATCCATAGTGAACTGGGTCCTTTGCCAAAGGCTCAATGCCAGAAACCAAAGAAATTCACAATAGAAGAAAATGTCTATGCAGGTGATTGATTTCATTTATTTACAGACGCTCTTTAACATCTCATGTCATCAGCGTCCCATTCTATTCATGGCGTGAAACGGCTGACAAATTTTGCTCAGAGGACTCTTCAGGCTTGAGGTTCTTTTTCGTGCCGTAAATCTATGACATGGGACCCACGGTTTTACTTCCCTTCCGAAGGAAGCCATACTTACGATTTTTACACCGGAAAAAAGCCATCGATCCTGGCCGGGTTTGAACCCGCGATCTTGGGTTTAGAAGGCAAGTATGGTTACCACTACGCCACCAGCACCTACTATGTAGATGAAGATTTCACAGTTCATAGAGAGTCTTCAGGATTTTTAAGATGAGGAACATATTTATGTTCGTAATAAAACAGAATCAGTGTAAAGATGAAGCTAATGATAATGGAACACGCTGAGCGGATAGAGTGGATATCCAAACATCAAAAACAAATCTGGCACACATTCTCATCATTAACCAAAACGTAGGTCGCACCATCCTGTAGTCTTGGCTAAAATCACCTGGTATGGAGGACATCTCTGGTCTTCAATCCTCCATGGGTCAGAATGAATGCTCAAACTATAACGATAATATTAACAGTTATTAAACCTGTAAAAACATCTCTTCAATGAAAGTTATTGAACTTCTCAATAGGATTCGGTTCCTTTTCTGCTAATAAGGCACAAGGCAGGATCAGAAGATGCGCCCCAGAGCACAATATTTAGGGACAATTTTCCCGTTTACTCATCTGACCTCAATTCCCTTGATCATCTATGATAGCAGGGTATGCTCGAATTTTGGATGCATTAAACAAAACTTTAGTCAGGGAGTGAAGGATTTTCCAATCAATGCTTTGTGCATATTCAATGATGTATGATGATCACGAATGAAACTGTGTTGAAAGTGGACCCTTTTGAGATGATGTATCTATACGTTACACTGATGCTGACCAAATCTTGAAAATTGCCAAATGTTCACTGATAAAAGAGCTATATAAGTTTACACGTTCAAGATCTCTAGGAAGAACAAGGAAAACTTGTGCAACGAGAATTCGCATGCTGGTTACGCAGCCTAAATATAATAAGTAACTATCAATGAGCGACTTTATAAACAACAAAATAGCCTGCTTAGTAAACACAAAAATTCCTCCGCACTGCTTATATATTACTAACACGGTAAGATCAAACATCTGTCTAAATGTCAGCCACCTGTAAACATGCAAGACTTAAGAATGTATTAACTGAAAAATAACTTGTTGAGCTGACTAATCTGAGCAATAGTAATTGCTCTAAATTAATGTATAATATTAAAAATTAGTAATCACTTTATTTTCAGATGAAACATCGTAAAGATAATTGGTACAAATTGTGTTATTCCTCTAAACACTTTAGAAAAAAGAACGGTTCTTTGTCTATTTTGCATTTCGTGAGATACTGTTTCTGGCATTAATAGAGGCGAAAGTCCAGGTGGCATAAATAAAGACAAGGCATACATATCCACCATTTATAGCTTGTTGAATATTTAGCAACCAAAGACGTTGGTAACCGACTTATTATTTCATGTTATTGATTTGTTCAACAAGTGAATAGTCTTAAACAAGTTATTCAAAACCCGACGTAGTTATAAAGGCAAATATGAAAGTTTCCGCCCCTCCCTTATACTTCGTATAATGCTTGATTTACAAAATGCCTGAAACTTGAAAAGTATTGTAGAAGATAAGATGATTTGAATTAAGAGATGTTTAAGGGAAGGTTCTGTTGAAAATAAGTTTGAGTTGTTTGCATTAAATGGTTGCGACATCTAAGATTAAATCAGCTATAAGAATTAATATTTTCTTAAATTGATGGCATGGTGTAATTTTGTAATAAATCCAATCCAATTTAAATAACATAATTAATCATGAGAGTGCCTTGTTGCAATGATATTAATGCAACTTCAGTGAAGCTTGTATCGTAGGATTTTGTAAAAATATTTATTTTAATTTAATAGTTTGTATTTAAATTTGCTGGTAGACAATTTAACTGTATTCCCTGTAAATCGAAAATAACTATAGCATATTTGGAGGTTTCATTTAAAAATATAATTTTAAAGTGAATAACAAATAATTTAAACAGACAAATGATTTAGCTGTAGATGTAGATGTAGATGATAACAGAACAAATTTCTAGCATATAAGGCGAAAACAGGGATTTAGCACATAATTCTCAAATAAATGATAAATAGTCATGCATTGGGGCTTTTAATATTTAAGTATTTCAAAATAATAGTTGCGGTCGCACAGTTGAGTAAAGTCTGCAGTCAAAACTAAAGCCGATTATATTGTTTAATTTTCGCAGATGATTTATTCGTTTTATTTCAATGCGCTATATTTTGGACTAACTTTTTCAAAACATAGCAAAATGACAAAATATATAATAAATTAATAGGACTTTAATATACTTCTTTATAGTGTTATTTTTAAACGTTGTCCGCTCACTGGCATTTTAAGTCTGGGGTACATATGGCAATCCAATATGTCCTTGAACTTTGATTCCTCCTCCCTGCTGATCTCATGACACTATACATGGCTAGACAGTTGACCCTCGAGCAATCTATTTTTGTATGACAACGTTATTTTGAATATGATTAGATCATAGTATGTGTGTGAAATTCATTCAGAAACTTCCTGATCAATGCTCTCCCTCTAGAGCTCTGCTATTTATGATGTTGTGCACAAATCCGAATCCACTGATTCAACGTAAAACAAAAATTACTGGCCAAAATGCACAGTTTTTACAGAATAGAAATTGAACAAATTTTGAGCAAATCTTGAGCGTTCGGCAACAAAATCATTCCCGAAATTAGAACAAGTGGGGATTTCAGAACGTATAGGGGGTTTCTATGACAACAGGGTGTACTCGAATTTAGAAGATGGTTTCACATATTTAAAGAGGGTAGTAATCAATTTCAAAGGGAGGTTTATCCGACTCTCGGTTTGTGCTTTAACGGAAAAAATAAAATATTAACACCATTGTGAGACAGGATCGCCAAATAACATTAAGAACACCTTCAGAATTTCCGAAAATTTTACTGGGTGCCACCTACAAGTTGATAACTGAAAAGTTGCACATGAAATGTATTTGTACACGGTAGTTCCAAAACTACTGCTTCCCGAACAAAAGGATCTTTGCATGCAGTTGAAGATGATATTACAGAAAGGAAGCATTTCAAAGGTAACCACTGCTGAAGAAGCTTGACTATATCCTTTCGATCCTGAGAGAAACATTAACTTCTGTGTGAAAAATACCATCATCTAACACACACAAACACAGAGCAAGAGAGCTTCTGCTGGGAAAGTTATGATCTACTCATTCATCGATATTCAAGGAATTGTTTACCAGCTAGTCGTATCTGCACGCAACTGCAACTAAGCAATACTACAGAGACGTCCTGAAAATTCTGCAAGGACACGCAAAGGTCACATTTCCGCGCAACAAGCTGGATGTTTCACCACCATAATGCACAGCTGCACATCGTAAATGTTGTTAAATATTTCACCCTTCCTATAGTCCAAATTTAGCCCCGTGTGGCTGTTTTCTTTTCCCCAAATTGAAGAAACACCTTCGCATGAGCCCCTTTATCATCATCAGAAGCAGCGGTGAAGGCTGCGGAGGCGAATCTAAAGGACCTATCAAGTCAAGGGTTTCTACATTTCTTTGAAGACTGGCGGAAGCGCTAGGACAGGTGTATAGCTTCCAACAGGAACTACTTTAATAAAGATCATTAAAATTTTGATGATGATTAAAGATATGTTGTCAAAAAGTTCAAGATATTGTATTTAGCAGAATAGGAACGTTTGGTCTTATATGTAATATATATATATATATATATATATATATATATATATATATATCACATTATTCTTTGAATAACAACATGATCTATGACACATCTTTTTCTTCCCAGCGATACTAAACGAATAATCTTCAATTTGTTCAAGCAATTTGGCTTTCAAATTGCTCTTTACAAGATATTTACTTCAAGGTCGTTGAATATTTGACTAAAATATGAAAAAATATGAAATTAAATACTAAGATACTATACCGGAAAGTATTATATAAAATAGAAAGAAGCAGGTACCTATTTATTATAATAATAACAATTATTATAATTATTACCTATTTATTATAATAACAATTATTTCTATTCAATTTATCTATTTATTTATTTTACTTGGCGAGGTCAAGATCGTAAGGTCTTCTCTTCCATTTCAGCATTTATATCAGAGCCATCAAAACTTTGCACTTGACAGTTAGCGTCAGTTTGTTGGCTATGTTGCGGTTGCGACATTGCAAAATCTACCAGCGTTTAATGGCTGGTATTGATGAGTTTTTAATTTCGCCTAGTCAACGCATATAAAGCTTCCGTGTAATACCGCCACGCAAAGGTTAAGGTGTCTTTGAATTATTTTGCAAATAACCTCTTTGGGCTATTTTTAGCTACTACAAATGAAGCAGTTCAATTACTTACAGTAACTCAATTAGAAACATTTGATAGAAATTAGCTGCACACATAATAAAAAACATTGGCAACACAGTAGCTTCTACGTCACGACTGACTGACCGATAACGCTACTTTGTAATTGGTTTAGAAGGTATGACGGATAGTATTCCTCGTGTGTTAACCTGTAGTATTGCCAATTGAAAAGGTAGCTGTCAAGTGCAAAGTTTCAGTGACCGTGGAATAAATTGTAGTTAGAATAAATTGTTAGAATATACTAGCCAAATTTCTAAGATTCCTAAACTATTTATTAACGAAGTTCACGTGCTGTTTTCTCAGCTATAAAAGAAACAGGAAGTTACAGATGTAATGGGCAACTTCCAGTGCTCAACTGTTTAAAATGTTCCAGATTTAATGTTTTTGTTTTAATATTTTACTATAACGTTACGCTTTTTCCGGATGATTGAAAGCTAAAAATTTCAGAGACTGTTCATAATGCTTAATTTTTTTAATGGAGTGTTAAGGAATGATAATATTGTAAGTTCATAAGAAAAAGTATAGCAAATAATTAGATTTTTGCAAATTAAATTAAATTGAATTAAATTTTGATTATTCATTTTAATTTCTCTTACAAAGAGCGCAATTTAAGTAGATAAAAATACAAATGTACTTTTTAACAGTCCTTGAATATGCAGAGTTTACGTCTTAATGCAATTTGTACTCACAGTGAACTTTTTCTCATGTCCTGTAAAATTAATAGCATCCTTTTTATAAAAAGAGAGAAACATACGTTAATAATAAACTATAAGCCTATTGGTAGAAAATCACTATTTAGATACATTTCGCGAATAAAAACATAACTTAAAGAGCCTAAGTCATTAATGTAAATATATTACAACTTTCCTTACTCTGAGAGCTACTAAGTTCCATAATAAAGCTGAAGTAACTATCCAGTACTTTCATTCTTAGCCTCAAGTTTCACCAACGCAAAGGAATACACCCCCAGTTAACTTAGAAAGTTCACAACGTTCTAAATTGCGCCGTGATCCAATAAAATCAAATAACTTACCTAACGAGGTGCACTCGAGGGCTTTGCCTGAAGGCATTTATAGGTGAAATGAAGACAAACATCCAGAATAATATAATGCTGCAGCAACACAACCAACGAGAGTGACGTAGATAAAGAACAGCTGAACGTGGAGAGATTTATTTTCACGTTCATTTTATGTGGATAGTAAGTTAGAAACACAGCAGCAGAATTTTTGCAAGCCTTTCCGAGGAGCATTTGGCAATTTATACATTATCCAATTTAGAAACGTGGAAATCTAGAACAGATGAGAACATTTGTATTACTTCCTAAATATCCTACCGCTTGCAAATCCAATAAAAAGGTTTGAGGCACTTTTTCCATCCCCCAGCCTGTATCTTTTTTCTTAAGCCTCATTGTATTAAATGTTATACTCCTCTGTTGATCAGTTTAATCTTCTCACATTTTCGAATTAATTTTGAAAAACTTTATTGAAACTTGAATTATAAACGAAATTCAGGGGTTTTAACAGTGACGTATAAACCAAAAATGCTTATAAGACCAAAACTATATCAACTTGGATGATTCATTTATGTCATTATAAGCATAAATTTAAATTGCAACATGTTTTTTTTCCATGCTATATGAAACAGAATATTTGCTCTGTATTGCTATGTGACATTTCCTTATCTCATTTGTCATTTTCTATACACAACTACTGTCCATATTAAATAAAACTGAATAATACACTCCGGACTTCAACTTTTAAGAAAAAAAAAAAATTTAATTCAATTATAATTATACAGGTAATACGCGCTTGCAAACCAAAATCTATAGTATTAATAATGCCACTATGACCTTTTTGAGTCTTGATACGTAAATATCTAAATACAAGAAACAGTAGTTCCTGGTTTAAAGGAGTTTGTTCTTCAGTATTGGAATTGTAGTAAAGAATAATATTTTCTATTTTTATTTTTTGTTTTATGAGCTTTGAAGCTTATATTAATATTTAGTTTTAAATGCTATTTCTTTAGGCTGTAGGGACAAATTAGTTCTCTGTAAATATGGACGTATTTAGGATTCACTTTTAGAAAGTTTTTACATTTTATTCAGCGTATGATGAGCTAAATATTATTTTTCCTTTCATAAAGAATTATTAAAAATGTTTTAAGCACAAAACACAGGAAAAGTAAAGGATAAAAATAATTAATACATTTAATCAAACTATTTATGATATATATGTTTTGAATGATGTTGTATTAGTTCTATGTTCCTGAATAATTGTCGTATTTCTTTAGAGATGCGATTATTGATAATGATGTGTGTATCATGAAATAGCCATTGCACTTATCTAATGCATGTTCTAAACTGAACATCCAAATAGATAAGAGCCCCTAACCCTTTAATTTCACGAGTAATTAATATTCTGATTATAAACTAATTTTGTAAACTTTATGTCAAAATTGTTCACGAATAAATAAGTCTTGAGCTATTTTGTTTTAACATAAGTTTTCACATATGAAACGTAGGTACCTTCAATTTTGAACCATAAAAAGTGTTAAATTCGGAAACGCTGCTGATAATAAAATGTTTGGTTAAATTGAAATCATAGTAATCTAAATAAACCAAACTTGGACAGAGCAAATATACTAGGGCTCTCTTCGGCAATCGATAAATCGAGGTCCTCATAACGGATACAAGAGGCATATGTTATGATTTATGAATGTGAGTAGTATTTCTGAGAAGATTTTTTGAAAGTTTATGTGAAGGAGTTTTCTTACATAATGCCAGGAAAATATGTTTTAAAAGTTAATGGTAAATACATAAGTAACATGTGCATTAATCTGTTCTTAAGATGGAAGAAAACGTGACGAGTGTTTCCTTGCAAACAAATTGATGATATGGATATTCTGGCACTCACACGTCCGAAATTAAGTTTGGAACAGCCGATTTGTAAACCAAAATGCACTAATTTAGGTGCTTGAAATGAAAAATATTTTTTGATCCCTCACCAAAAAGGCCATCGTAAACTTAGGCGACCATTATTATACGTCAGTCCTGGTGGTGTAGTGGTTACCATACTTGCCTCCTAAACCCAAAACGCGGGTTCGAACCCGGCCAGGAACGATGGATTTTTTCGGGCGTAAAAATCCTAAGTATGGCTTCCTTCGGAAGGGAAGTAAAGCCGTGGGTCCCGTGTCGTACATTTGCGGCACGAAAAAGAACCTCAAGCCAGAAAGAGAGGCCTCTGAGCAAAATTTGTCGGCCGTTTCACGCTCTGAGTTGAATGGGATACTGATGACCTGAGATGTTAAAGAGCGTCCATAAATAAATCAATCAATCAATCCATTATTATTGATGTATTCAACATGATGTTTCGGCTCAGTATACTACAATTCCCATAATGGTACTATTTTAATAATGTTTCGGAGAGAGAATTTATTTAAAAGGTTCTCATTTTTAAGCTCTTTTGATTTCTTTTTAAGGATGAGTTTTTACATGTGAGTTACGGACTCGTCTGTTAGTTCCAGAAAACTTAAGTGTAAACTTGAGGACATGTTCCAGAGTCTAATGCTTAAATTGTTGCATTGTCATTCTTCCTGGTCATTTTACAAAAGTCATATGTATTACGTTCATTCTTAATAATAATAATAATAATAATAATAATAATAATAGTTCAAATTTAATAGTCCCGAGAGCACTCACAAATTATTGGCTAACCATTTGTATTACTTACCGTACATATCATTCTTTGAGCAGATAAATGCTAAATGGTATCCTATTCTGCAATGTTATGTTTATTGACTATTCTGAAATTTGTTCAAAACATGAACTTTTTCTATTCTAGCTTTCATTATAATACTTTTAAACAGTGTTTAAATCTAGTTTATACTACTGAGGCATAAAGTCGGTGGACATTAATAATATACGAGATTAATAATGAGAAATTGAGAATGGAATTTGAGATAAAAAAGCTCTAGTTAAAAAATTGACCGTTAAAGCATATAGTAATAATAATTCCATTATTAGCCCTGATATATTTAATAAAAATTATTGAGTTTCCTGTCAAAACTGTTGTTTTGACAGGAAACAACAGTTGTTTCATTTGAACTTTTTATTATCTAACTTTTTTCATAAATAGAAGAGTTGCTGTTTAAATATTTCCTCACATTATTAATAATCTCATTAATTCCAGCTTCTTCAAAAAATGTAAACTATAACGAAAAAGCTCATAAATGAATGTCTGGAATACAACCCATCATTTTTCTCACCGCCACTGGTGGTCGAGATCGTTAAGGCGCGGACTCGTGAGCGGAAGCACTGGTGTTCGGATCATGCCCATTGTCATTATTGCTATCAAATTTACACTTGATTCTTTTGAAAATCATGTATTTTCTCTTGCAACTTTCTACGAGTTTAGAGAAAAATTTAATTTTGTGTACCATAAAAAAGTTAATATTAGGCCAAAGAAATTCACTTTATTTACTAATTAGTAAACCGCCTTGTTGGTGATCAAATGTCAAATAGGTTTTGTCGAGTAAATCTATTTGGTTTTCATTTTTATCAATGCCTTAATGAACAATATTCCTCCGTTTTAAGTGATAGGTAGGAAGGATGCCATCATGACTAGAACTAGAAAGCAATTTGTTTAATATAATAGTTCGTGGAGGTATATTAAATGAATATAAAATAAAACGTTTCACTTTCACACTCAAATTATATTATATAAAAGACCAAGTGATTCACATAATTGTAAATAGTTATGGCAAATATGTTTATATATTTGCAACATACTTTCCAAAATTACACATTTAATTAGAAACTTAAAAACAATATTTGAAGATTATATATTCTTACTTTCAAAGCATAGTAAAATATGATTCACTAATTTAAGGCAATAGTATAAATAGTAGAGAATTTTATTTGCCAGAAGCCAGTTCTCCAAATTCTCAATCTAGGTTCATTACAAATGGCTATGCATGGATGAGAAAATTATGACGTTTCGTACTTTAGAGATTAACTTCATGGTTAACTGGCGTACAGTTCATAATACAAGGTATAAAATGATATTTTAGCATAGCAATATCTAGTTTACAGAATTACTTTATAATTATCTTTAAATTTGGAAACATATTCTAATATTTTGTAATTTGAAAGACATAATCTTAAGAGAGTAATCTTAGTAATTTAAGTTTTGATACTTTAGTGTCACTTTTTAATACTGACATTTCAGTCTATAGTTTACCTTGCATATTTGTATCGATAATTATCTATTCAGATTTGTATAATGGCAAGTAATAAATTGCATTATAGAGGCAATGAATGCCATTATTTGAGATTCTTTCGCTTGAGAACAAAAATTGTATTTCTAAAGCTTATTTATATTACAAATTCTGGGCAGAGGTTTTCGATCCATCTTTTCTTAATCAAAAACTAAATTAAAGCACATAATTATGAAGCAGTGCTGCTTTGACATGAAGAAAGGAACAGACATCCTAGAGATATTTACAACAAGCAAAACAAAATAATTTGACTGTTGGTAAAAACTCGGAAAGAGCTTGCTAAAGAAAAGAAAAGCATTTCGCGTTTCGGAAAGATAGAAATCTCACCAAGTTGGGCTGACTTTAAAGGTTCGGGACAGGTCAGATCTTTTTCAAGCACCCGACCTGAAGCAATCGTCGAGCGCGCTGTGGAAACCCTCCCCTCTTCCTTCCAAGTAGAGGAGGGGGACCCGAACAAACGCTGGGTGCAGTACGTGCGTGCGAGTTCCGGTATCGATTTCTGTCCTCGCAGTCGATCCTCTCGAGGCTTCGGTTGGTACACCTGTTACTGGTCTCTCTAATCGAGCCAACGATGTTTTCTGAATACCAAATAGCCAACTGTGAAGACATGAGAATGACAAACTTTTCCTCCATTATTTTTCTACAAAGAGAAGACATTTGGTGATTCAATGTCTTGTTATTTCTCTCTTTTCTCCTCGTTTCACTGCTTTCGAAATATCTGCAAGCCTTTATCTGTATTTTTAGGGAGACAAGCGTGTTATTTATGAAAATTGCAAGGGTGGAACAAAAACATGGTAAATAAATCAGTGATGAGCGTTGAAACATGGTATGGTTGCCAATATGAACGTTCCAAATAAAGCAGTTATAAATTACTCGTAACAATGTGAAGTATTAGAAGTGTTGTACTTCATAACATTTGAAATTACAAAGTAGAAGAATTACCTTTGAAAAAGAGAAGAGACCAGTTATGTAAACTTGTAAAGGAATCGTAACTACTGGTTTTAGAGCACAATTTAAATAAGATAAGTAAGTGTTTCGATGATAAGGTAGTTAGTATTGATTTTTAGCACTCACTCTCTCAGTTGTGATTTTATTAATGGGGTAGTATGAAAAACAAAATGTTTCGCAAGAGTCTCCATGCATTAGAAGAGCTCAGCTAATATTGAACACGCAATAAGCCGAATTTCAGTTGATGAGTTCATATGAGAGATTGACAACATATTTCTCGCCGAATATGGAGCTTGTATACGAGCGGAAGGAGGACACTTTCAGCATCTACTCTTACATTTCTACCGCCTGTGGTGCCTCAGTAGTAAAAACGGGCGTTAAACACTACTAAAAAAAAAAATCTTACATTTCTGGCACATTTTAATGAAATGTGCATCTACTTTAATAGCTTAAGTTTCTGGCCTGATATTTTCTTTAGTTCTAATTAGATTGGATTGATAGGAACAGAGCAGGCGTTTTCGGCACTTTAAACATGTTCAAGGGATGCCCACTCGCGCTCACGCCCCCAATGGGACATTTCCGGAAAGAATGGATAAAATGAGGGAAACACTGAGCGTGGTACAAGGAATAACTAACAATGTTTCCGTATAGAGAATTCCGACATCGGCGAAGCGCCTTCCAAGGAATTCGAGTCTCTTAGAAGATCCACTTCCACGCCATACCACGGGGCGAACCCTTTCCAAAGCGCAAGCTACCGCAATCAGCACCAGCCCAGCCCACAAAACCAATGAATAAAATGAGGTAAAATTTCCTGGAAAAGGCATTATTCGCCTAAGTGACAGTAGGAAACCACGGGGGAAAAGCCAAGGACAGGATGGCCGGCCTCAAGAGATTTCAACCCGGTATCTCCCGGTTGTGGGTCCCAAGCTTTACCACTGAGCCATCCCGCACTCAGTATGGGTGGGAGGGGGGGGGAGAGATATTCCTGTAGAGTTCATTTTTACTTTGTTCTAGCACTGCAATACCGTAGTCAATTTTTTTCAATAACACGGCATTCCAATAGTCTGTAATAACATGAAGATTTAAGGTATAGTGATCTCTTAACTGCGAATTAAGGTATGTAACAGTAAACAGTGAATGACTGTGCACATGCATTCTTTAGCGTGGTAACTGTAATTATGAGAGGCGACTGGCATTACTTTGCCCCAAAGCGTGCTATGCAAGCCAAAAATAACTCTCAGTAAAAGGTATAAGAGATTTTGCTTACAGAAAAGAAAATATGAAACATGTTTTATTTCATTTTATATTGGTGTTTATTTTATTTCCTCTGCTCGCTTTAATATAATGTAAGGCATTTAAAGAATGGTAATAAGTAGGGCCCGCAGTTTTAGATTTTATACACCCTTGATTATTTATTATTATTATTATTATTATTATTATTATTATTATTATAGTTGTAAACTTACTTAAAATTTCCAATGCTTTATCATATCAGGGCGCTGAATTTGTAAATAGTTTTAAAGCACGGAATTCTTTTTTAATTTTTTTAAATTGTAAAAATAAAATTAACTAAACATATTTTAAATAATCAAACTCGACTAAAATATTTTTCAGTTATTTAGGTTACTGGTTACTGGTGGCAGAGAAGTTTTTGGTAGTATTTCCTTGAAAATCTGCATGCAACTGGGGGCTTTAAGAAAGGCTTTCTGTAGGAATGAAATAAACGTTCTTCACTTCTAGGAATTTGTTCCTAACCGCTTTAGCCAATCGGTGTAAGCCGAGAGCAAGGCAGGTTAGGGTAGACAATTATCAATGTCCTTCAAGCCTTGATCAAGTATGCTGGCAGTAGAGAGTTTATCATCACCGTTTTCTGATGGTCATAGGATGCGTAAAGCGCTCTGATGATGCAGGCCATGGTGCTGTGGTTCATTTTGTCTAACATTTTGCGTAATACGAGGCGGGGTTTACTAGGCTCTGTTACCTATTACGAAGTTAGCAATGAAGTGACCATTATAAAATTAAATGCAATGATTCCTCTGTGAAGTTCATCAAGATGTTGTTGGATAATGCTTTAAAATTGTAAATGAAATGAAATTTAATTTTAAACATTTAAAATTGATTATATTTAAATATAATTTTAATTTTTAAACGATAGTTTTAGTCATATTTTAGGTTTCAACTATTTTTAGGTTTCAAAAGATTAACTTATGTAATTTCCGGATAAAGGAATTGATAATTAGTTAAATGCTACAGTTAGCTAGCAAGTAACAAAACAGTTTAAAACCTAAGAATCCAGGATCTAGTAATAAGAAATGTATGCATTGGAAAAATCTTAATGTTAAGTGAAATTATTTATTAATAAATTTAAAGAAACAGGGAGGTTATAAGTGCTTTAAATGTATGAGGCAGAAACTTGTCAAATAACATCCTCAAAGACAAAAACCTTTTGAAATCAAAAGTTAGGGTTGTGTGATGTTGCCAAAGCTCACATTACAAAATAAATATGAACACAAATTTTCACTTCAGAATCGAAACCTTTCCTCCCAAGACACTAAAGTGGAAAAAAATATTGGCCGATAGGACTTTTTAAGAAGACCTTAAGTTCTCGTTCTATATGAAAATAGCCTAATGCAGCTACTAATTAATCCGCAACAGTGGACTTACCGTGCAGCTCGACCACGCTGAGATTGCCGCACCGCTTATCCAACAAAGGACGCACGAACATAAACAAATAAGCCAATGATCTCCCATTGTTTAGCCTGGGGTTGTTTCCTACATTAATAGGGCTACATGTGGGAAGGGGTGCGGGTAACAAAGCATCAGATCTCATCACAAACTCCACCCTTTCACTGGCATCTCCCACCCTCCGTCCCTTACATATGTACACAGTTCTGTTGCTTACTTGCTCGTAGGTGTAGTTCTTTTTTTTTCTCTCTCTCTCTCTCTCATCCGGTATGAACAAAATAAAAAAAAAGGAGGGAAGGAAAGATTCACTTCCACGAATTAATTAGAGATGTGATGTTTTTCAGTTGGCGGGGCATTCAGCAGCAGAACGCAGACAGGATACTTATTAATGGAGTTAGCCCAAGCGTGCACTAAGCCGAAGAAGAGCCTCACTTAATTAACTCATTGTTCATAGAGAAAGTTTCATTTTCGACGCCCATTCGTAACGTAATATCAATAGCAGACTTCATTAGTAGCCCAAGCTTTAGGATGTGTCATTAAAAAAAAAGGAAGGTGGGGTTTTGAGGATAGAACGTGGGAGGTTGTAAGAGAGCTTGGAGGAGAACAGAATTGAAATTAATTTTGCATAAAGCTTCATGAAAATTCAAATAACCAATGTTGGGAAGTAATACTAAGAGTACGTATGTGAGAAGGAAAAATAAAAGCTGTAACTACAATTTGGCAACCTTGCAAGTGAGGCTTTGCAGAAGAAGAAAGCGAGTGTTTGAATCTAGCACCCAAGTGACATTTTTAGACATTTTTGTAATAAAAGGGTTATTTAAAAAAAATTAAAAACTGCAAATTAAACAGTATCGTTTTTTATTTTGAGTATTTTGTTTATTATAATTAAATATAATTTGTTTATATGTTCTTTATTATATTTTGGTTATATATTATATATTTTTACAATATAAATATGAACTCTCTACAACTCCTTCAAGAGCAAATGATCCTAATGGAAATAAAAGCTCAAATACCCTCATGATACAACACTTTGGCCCTTCCTAAACCTGACCATGGCACTCTTTTGCTGCACGATAAGGCATGATTTCATGCGACGCATAAAGTGGCGAATGTCCTGCATCATTTCTGCCGTTTGATTTTTGACTATTTTCTATAACCTGGTTTTTACACTATCTTAGGGTTGATGGAAAAGACTTTAAAGAGTTGTCGTTACTAGCGATCAATAGATAACTCTCAAGTTGGAAAAGAACATAGGGACTACTTTCCAAACTATAAAGGTGTCCATTTTAGAAGAATTACCTGAATATCAGATAGATGTAATTTGTAAATAGCACTTATATGATTAAGTCAATAATCCATATGTATTCTGCTTTTATTGATCGATAGATTGCCTTTTCGTAGTTGCTCTGAATAACTGAAATAGTAAATTTAAAATAGTTAACGTTAGATTATTGTTAAAAAATAACACTGAAATTAATTAATTCATATCATTGTATATTTATATATCTTATTTTTACTCATTTTCTTTGTGGTATTTTATTAGTTATTATATACCCTAAATATCGAATGACCCTGAAGGCGAATACAGAACAAATGGATAGTCCGCAAAATATTTGTGAATATTGCCAGTTCTCGTTAGACATTCCATTTAGGCTACACAGTTGCGTTTAAAGAAAAGGGCACGCTTTTAAAAAGACAGACGATTTTTTTTTCATTAGCAATTGGGAGGGCAAGTGAGCATGTGACCTTATGGTAAGACCATCTATTTACGATTCGTTAATGAAATGTTATTACTTTTTAGATATTTTAGATTTGCGCCTATATTATATATACAGAATGAGAACAAAATACAAAGAATGTACGACACAGGGTAAAAACTAGGTACCTCAAAATAGGAACAAATAATAGTCTCCGACGCTCGTTATATATAGTTCTGTAGGCATCAACTCCAAAGTATCACATGTTTGTGGATAGTTAAGAAAACTGAAAACACAATAACTTATCTTAAATGAATCATTATTCCATTAAATACGTGCTGTAACATGACTTATTTGGAGTTCAAATAGAGTTGTCGTTCATAAAACTTACCTATTGTAGTTTTCGAAACATTTTACCATTTCGTACATTGTTTTACAATGCGTGACATACTTAAATTGAGGTGCAACCTGCTTATGACCGCCTTCGCTAATGGCATTATTTATATTTATCTGGCTCTGGACACACGTCATATTGCAACGTAGTTAGAACGATGATCCGTAATGATGTCTGTAGCTCCTGCGTCTGAGACTGTTCGTTCCACTCTGAAACTACATATGTTAAATCTTCTCTCTACTTGAAAATACTTTTACATATCTTCTCCTTTGTATAATTTTCTTCAAATGCATTTTAAATATATATTCTATTTCTTATGTATCGTTATATGAATTATTTCTGGGCTGTCGACAAAAATATCTTAAAGTTCAACCTTTTAAACTGTTGTTGATTGTTTAATTCTTCTTACATTCTTTAAATATAATTATTTAAACGTAATATATCGAATACTTTTTGTACGAGATTCCAAATTTTGCAGTAAATTAAAGAGGCTTTCATTTTCGGGGATTTTGTCAAACCCTGCCAAGATATAAATATGCGATTTGAAAATTGGAACTACAGATCTGATAGCATTAACTAATAGGTGAGAACTATATTTATATATTACTGCTAAACAGAAGGTGGTGAATCACTGAAACTATGAAAGTAATACGTGTTTCTAGAACGCAATAGATCATTTTGTTGTAACAGTTCAGCTTGAACTTTAGAAGATTATTACTTTTAATAATTATTTGATTTTCCAAATATCTGTTCTACAACCCACAATACAGGATGTTAATTAACATTTGAGGAATTACTAAAGGACCTGAAAACATGTAAAAATGCTCATATAAACACGTGGTCAACTTTACTTAATTTTAAATGATAGTACTGATAAACAAGTCACAGGTATTTTTGTCCTTAAAATTAATCTATAGTCAGTAATTTTATTGCCATGGAGTTATCACATAAGGAAGTACAAATCTTTCACGATATTTATGCATGAAAGGGTGTAAATCTCCAAATAGTTTTGAAAGAAAAAGATAAACAACAGTTGTTTAGCATAAATGTTTGGGTTGCAATATCTGATTGGCGACTATTGTTTTATTTTATTTGAATCACTGAAAGTGGCCTCATATTATTTGCTTATAGCAGACCATTAAAATGTTTATTTGAATAAAGTCTACAAAACTTATTACGTCGTATGTGATTCATGCATGATGGGGCCCCTCCTCATTTTTATCATATTGCTACAGACACGTCAGCGTTTCCCAAATAAATGGATACATCATGGAAAACCGGCGGCCTGCTGGTTCTAATGACCTCAGTTAACTGTATCGGCCTATTGACAACGAGAAATTATTTGTCAGCGTATTGAACTAAGATGTTAGAAGATAGGTGGGATCACCCCGTGATGCAGGCTGAGTAGACTTTCGGTGACATGATATATTTGCTAACTAAAAAAGCAACTTCCATATTTTGTATGAACTTTTTTCTTGTTTTTATGTTTTCTAAACGTTCTTAAATTTTTTCCCCACATGTTAAGCATCTGTGCTTAATAAAAGATATATTTTTATAATGCAGTTTACATTCTGATTGTACAGTAGAGTATGATCTAAGTCAGCAATTTATATAACTATTATAATCAAATTATCCACCAAGAGAGGAGACATTTTTAGATCTTCTGTAAATAACCGGAACAGGACAGAGACAATTCCTTTCTCAGCCTGTTTTCAACCGGTCAAGGGATTGGACGACCGTAAATTACGTCTATAAGCCGCCCAGGCTTTACTTCCCCTAGCTTGCCTTTCCGAATCGGACGTGATGCGGTTCCTCCATCATTCCCAGGGCGGCTACGCTGAAAGGAATGGTGACTGCGCCCAGAGTTGGCTATGTCAGGGATATAAAACGTCTTCATTCCTGAAGCAAGTAGGTAAGTTATTACGAGACGCTGTGTCACTCACGTTACAAAAAACCCAATGTCCTCCCCTCTGCCCGCCATATTTGTTACTGACCTTGAATTCACCGTACCGAAGTGATTGCGGCCTTTGTTATTATATGGAGGAAACTCGTTCACAAAAGATTTTAGCGCTAAGTTTATTTATACACCGGTTAGCCTCAAGTTTAAATCTTAAAATATTGATACCTCTTAGATTATATTACTCTGTAAACATCTAAAGTATTATGACGTTTGGTAGAAAGAGAACCAACAGTACAAAAATGCATACTTTATGTAGAGCTATGAACAATAGTAGATATATGCTTATCTTGTATTTAAACTTGAAAAATGCAACAATTATGTTTATTTTTATTTAAAACTGTAGCTGTAGTCCATGTTTTCTCTGAGCATATGACTAGATAATTTAAAATACTATCCCTGAAGTTGTATAGAAAACTCAAATCGGAAAGGGGTAGAGAGTACAGAGGTGTTTGTGATAAAAGTTTGGACGGAAAGATATGCATGCGCTAGATGGGAGTAATAAAACTAGAGACGAAAATGAGAAATAAACAAAGAAGTATGTCCATTATGTGGAAGTGTGAAAAAAATAATTACATCCTGTGAGGGAATGTAAGAAAACTAAGCTATGGAAAGATGAAGAATTCCACCAAAAAGAGAAGGAACGTTTGGTTAGCATTTACTATCAGGAAAATACATTATAAATGAGAAAAAAAAAAACAATAAAGTTTAAAAAGAATTTATAGAAGATAAGAGGAAATTTTTCAAGAAAGTTTAAGGTTGCCAAAGACGTAACAAGATAAGTGATGAGTATATATAGTCACGTTTAATAAGTAATAAGCATTAATATGAAATTAATCGGAAGCGGAAGCGGAAGCGGAATCTGGGCTGACCTATTTGTTCGTGGTTTTCCACAGTCCATTTTTAGGAAGAGCAAATACAGGTTAGTATTTCTATGTTAGGAATTTACCTCGCATTTCATCATTCATCTTCATTCATTTCTACGTGTATGTTTGTAATATCTTCGTAGCGATCCTTCAATTGAACTGATAAACCAATCAGGGAGTTTCTCAATTTGT
Organism: Metallyticus violacea; assembly: GCA_030762175.1. Lineage (NCBI taxonomy): Eukaryota > Metazoa > Arthropoda > Insecta > Mantodea > Metallyticidae > Metallyticus > Metallyticus violacea. The sequence goes on along the minus strand of CM060840.1, from coordinate 35,793,013 downwards.
GTGCATATTTATATGTGCGTATACAGAGATAATTAGCGTATCCGACAGGCAATTGGCCTGGGCATTAGCTTATAAGTCGTAATACCGAAGGAGAGTAAACCGTTATGGACATTTTTTCACGAGTTTCTAAATCCCGCCGACGAGGAGAAACTCCCTACTAGTTGTTTCCAGCAGGATGGTACCACATGTTACATTTCCAATGTTAGCAAGACTGTTTCCCTGTTTCTAAATGGATTTGTCCACTGAAGTCACCAATTATATCCCACGAGATTTCTTCCTATGGAGCATGCTGATAGGAAAAGAGGGATACATACAGTAACAAACCTCACCTCTCATGCAAATGCCCAACAATTTATTCGCCGGGGAACTGAGGCTATGGCTCCCTATGTGTTGGTGAATAATCTGCCTTAACTGAGGTGAGAGGTGTGTACTATTGGCATGCTAATGCTAATGGCAACCACTTTGAACATTTGTTATAAAATATTTTTGCTTCTCAATCACCGAATAATATCCGTATCAACGCCACTCAATTATGTCCATGGTTTGAATGTTATATGGGAAAAATTAAGGTTTGAGATCAAGTAAAAATCGCCTACTTCTTTCGATATACCAAGCATATTTTTAATTCTGTGAAACGATAGCATTAACTAGCTGCTCACTAATCAGTCTATCAACTTGTCCGTATATATAAGAGATAAAAGATATATTGTATAAAAGTTTTGCTTTGTTATTCTGCACTTTATTTCTTTACAAAGTTTATATATCCAATGAAAGCATACTGTTCCATTTTAATAAGTGGATGAGAATTGAATTTTTGTTTAGATATATTGAAATAAAAGAATTTTTATTTGAAATTCAGTTATCCATTTATAAAATTAATTACTATTATAAATAATTGATACTACAGTAGAAATTAGTACATTTTGGGTTCCGCAGGTTGATGAAGGTTCCTCACCATTAGCATTAAGAAGGCAATGGTGTCACCTACCAAACATGTTGCTATGTGAATGCTGGAAGGTTAAGAACTTTAGACACGTAGGAGAGAGGTAAAGAGGGGGAAAAAATATTAGCTTCGCTTCTATGAAGACTGGTCCCAGAATAAATAACGAAGCAGTTGTTCTCAGGCTCTGTCACAGCAGAAATTAGTCTGATTAAACTGAAATGGAGTTTGCCATGTTTAAGAGTTCATTATGCACTTTTTCCCAAAAAGACCGCATAAATACTTCTACAAACTCAAAAGTTTAGAAAATATAGGTACTTTTTATATAGAATATTAGCTTCTAATAAGAGAGGAATGAAATGAAGACCATAAGCCAAGATTACTCTACAGTCTTCAAATTTTGTATTTATATAAAAAATTAAAACTTAATAATATGCCAATGGCTGAGATGTTTACAACGACTTAATAATTATGACTCGTGAGGGGAGACCTGGAGTTCGAATCCACCAGGACCATCCTCCCTGATTGAGGTTTTTTCCAGGTTTTCCTCAGTCCTCAAAAATGGCAAATGCCGGGGAGGTAATCCGAACTTAGGCCTGGAACACTTGCATCCTTAAAAAAAATTCTTTCCCAATGTATCATTTCATTTCATATATCATCAGTGTCCACCTCCTGTGGTGCTTCAGTAGTAAAAATTGGCATTAAACACTAATAAAAAAATTGTGTGTTATTCCTATTGGTTGGGACAGTAAATAATGGATCGTAATCGTTTCTACCACGGTACTTCTCCTTCTGTTCTCCACTGACAGAGAGTGCTTCGGATCAATGGTTTAACACGTTTTGGCCTTTATTCAAAATTGTTCAAGCAGAGCTCTCTCGGTTAACCCGACCCAGTGACCATGGTATTATGTAGATTTGTAAGGTTTTTATTCAGGTATTGTAACAGCTTAATGCTCTTTTAAGTTTCTGGTTTGTTTAATTGTAATAGGAACTTGTGTTCTATAGCATTTTGAAGTTGCTATCAGATCAAATTAAGTAAAGCTCTTTTAAAAGTGTTTAAATGTTCTAGAGTTTTTAGCCACATAATTCATTTGACTTTTAATTATCTTCTCCTGTATTTAAAAGTTACTTTTCCTCGGTCACATCCTAGGAGTTTTCTTTCTAGCATGTTTCCCAATGCAACTCTTGTCCAGACATCAGTGGAAGGTTGTCAAATTGAATAGTGTAAAGAACTGGCAGCAGATATAGGTAACAAGTTACATTTTAAATGGCAAACGGACATGAAATTTACTTCATAATGTTTCTGAAAGTTTAAAGCGTTTTGTTCTTCTAATGTGTTTAACATGTTCATTTCTGCCCCCCCTTTTTTGTAAAATAAAGAAGTTGTTAGTAGACATGCATTGCTGTTTTTATTTAAATCAAACATTAAGTTAAATAAGGAAGTCAAGAAAAAAGGAGAGGCGTAATAAAACAGTTACTTTTGAAGGCATAGCCTTTTTGTCTTCAATCTTATGTCAGTTGGAACTCAATCATAACTACAGCTAGGGCACTTTGACTTAGTGTATATGATCAAATTGCTGATAGTGGAAGATTGTCTGGATTGCGTCATCAGTAATGCAACACTACCAGCCAATACTGGCAACACCCTTGAATTACATTAGCCCAACACATTTTGTTCTGCCCTATTTTATGTAAGGAAAGGAAGGTTTGCCCTTACATCTTTGCATAAAGTGTAAGCCTTTATTACTTATAAAATATGTAAATTCATTTTTCTAAAACATGCATTCTTTTTTTTCGCTAGAAATATAACGTACAAGTATCAGTCAATAGGACAATTAAACAACACGATCTAGATATAATTTCTGCTCCTTTACTGAATATAGACAGTGCGTATAACGCAAACGGCATCCTTGTAACATTCATTTTGTTTAACAGCATGCGATGTTTGCTTAGAATAAAGTAAGCAATCGACAGCTAGCGCAGTTGTTTGTATAGGAAAGTAACTGTTAATTCTGAAACCGTGCGCGAATGCAGGCATTGGACCGAAAGTATAAACAAGAGATGGGAAGGGATAATAAGGAAAGAGAAAACAAACCCTGTGAACATTTGCTGTTCTGAGGTTGCAGTATTTTCTTTTGAAGTTTATCGTTTCAGAGGTGGCTAAGAGCGTAGCTAACGCTTTGAAGCGACAAAAACGAAGTTTCCGCAAGTAGGGAGGTAAAGTTTGGACAAATAGACCAGATGATGGAGAGAGGGAGGAATACAAAATGCGAATTTGCTTCAAAGTGAAGCCTTAGACAATTAGCTTGGAAAATGCTGCAGCATTGGAATAAAAAGGAGATATAGAGTGTAAAAACATTGAGACGAGTTTTTTCCTCGTATAAATACTCTTATTTCCACATATGTACTAGGTCTTATAACAAATCTTACTGGAATAGGTGTGAATGAATTATCACTTTTTATTTTCCTACTAAAATTCTCGCTTGCTGTAGCGTCTTTTAAGACTCCTCAATCAGCCATCTATCATGCCTATAAGGTAACTCACGATTGTTATATCATTGAAAAAGAGACTATGAACAACAAACACTTAAAGAAGTGAAATAATTGGGCGCTGGAACAACTGGAATTTACAAGGAGTAGTCTATTGTACTGATGAAGAGAACCGCCGTTTTCACTGAGAGCGAGCTAAACAAATATTGACCATTGAGCCGGTCTTAAGATGGCACGTGAGGGGAAAAAAAAAAAAAATCATTTCCCAATTTCATATTTCAATTGCAATTTTTTGTTTCCCTAAAATTTAAAATTCATTACTCTATTATCTGTCACGCCCACTTTCTCTTTGCTTCTATTAAAAGATTAGTTAAAATCAATTAAAAGAGATAAGAAATAACTGTTTGCAACGAAATGTCGCACCTTCGGTTAATATATATATGCATATTCTTGTGCATTTTATGTATACGAGTATGGATATTGAGTAAAAGGTACATATTCATCATAAGACACTAAAAATAAAATTTCTTTCTGTTTGAACCAAGTCATTTTTAAAAGATGATAAAAAATAGAAAACACACACACACTCACACACACACACACTTCCAATTAATGGTGAACCTTTTCATTTTTCTATGACACTATAGTCATAAAAAGATGCAGAATACAGTTATGGGAACTTTTGAGTGACTATACCCCCCATAAAATAACAATTAATATGTTCTTTTCTCATTTTTAATTTTGAAAATATGTGTCTTTTTCTCGGAAACTATCAGATCTATTGTAATTAATTTTGCAAAACTTAGATGACGTGTTGCCATTTTGCTGGAATTGTTTTTTCTATATTTATTTTTTAAAATTCTGTGTATTAGAATATACAATGTTTTGAGGCAACAATTTAGCTCGTCTTAAAAATTGGTTAAAATCTATGCTATAAGAAAAAAATATTTTGGAACAAAATGTGCATCTCTCACGTATTACATACCGGTGCATTCTTGTGCATTTACTTCATACGGATACCGAATAAAAGGTAGAATGTATCATAAGGCACTGAAAAATAAAAAAGTTGTATAACTTTTTCTTTTGAAACCAAATAATTTTAATAATTACAGAAATAAGCATATATATATATTAAAATAATTGTGCAAAATTTAATTACTCTATAACAAAAATTGAGTGATGAAACAATTTATTTATTTATCTCACAAGAGTATGTCTGCTTTTGTGTCACCTTAACATATTGCTAGTTGTGGATTATGGATTGATAATACAACTTTATCCTTCAGCAATGTATGAAATGCGTAAATGCGTGTCCATTTTAGGAAACATATGCTGAAAATCCAACCATCATTGTATACATTTTCAGCAGCTGTGTAAAAAGCTTGCTGTAGATCCTGTTTGCAAAATGAAGACTATCTCTTGATGGATATTGAGTTTCAATTTTTGCTAGTTGTTTCTATGCCTTTGTTTTGTGCTAACCTATTGCTTGAAGTTTGACATTGGAATAGCTGTTCAAATCGTATTCGAACCTGACAGCTGATTTTGTTCATAGGATGAATTGCAGATAAATATTCAATATACTATTGAAAACATATTTTTCTGCGCATTCATTCATATTGTAACAATGAAATGTCCTGCTTCTCTTCCTGACTTGTAATTGGCAAATCTTTCTTGTTAAACAAACGGCAAGCAGTCTCCGTCAAATGTGGGAGGGTTGATACTTATAGAGTACACATGTCGTCAGCCCTTTGGAAAAAGTATTAATAAAATTCCTAGTGGAGTATATGGGGTTCATGGCTGTCGAACATGCAAGTCATCTTCTAGATTCATATGGTCACACAAAATTCCTTATCCATCTTTTAAATGTTCTAAGATGATTTACCTGAGGTTTCCACTGAATCCTCATAAATTTCTTGGAGATCCAATCTTTTTATAAAGAAAGTGAATCCCATCATTACACGTTATTTCATATAGTAAAAATTGCTTGTATTAAAGCCCATGTTACTTAAGTTCTCTCCAGGTTATCTAATATTTGTTACAGTCAAGAGCATACTCCCTTTAAAATCCGTACCTTTTAATGTAATATTATTTAAATAAAGCGTGTAAGTTGGAGCTTGCTCTCTAGTTAGATAGCACCATCTGCTTATGACAAATAGCTCTGCATTGAGAATATGTTGTTTATCATTTATTTTGAAACTCCTAGCCCGATTCTTCGTGGCTTCGACTTTTTATATACAGTTTTAGTTATAAACCTTATCCGCTTACATAGAATTTTACGTCTGGGCTACTAGGCGTCCCGAAGCTGGCGGCCCATACTTCAGCTCCGTCACGTTCTTGAATGTCGCCTTCTGAGCCTGTTCGTGCCAATTTGAAGGCAATAAACATTTATTCACGAAAGTAGTTGGATGATAATAAAACAAGGCATAACTTATAAGTAAACTCTATTTTAATTTCACAACTTTCTTATTGTGCCACCTTCCACATTGTACGTAAAACGAATCTATTGGCTCAATTTATACAGAGAAAAAAACTAGATGAAATTGGTGCGGTTTTGAAATGTAAAGGAAAATATTAGCAATAATATGAGACACATTATTCGGGTTTGATCGTGTCAGTCAGAATGTGTTTTCCAGATACGCTGAGGGAGTGAAGAGTAAAATTGCATACATGTTTTAGAAAGCGAAAATAAAAGTACTGCGGCACACTTAGTAGAAGAGATGTAAAACGATGTGTAAACAGATAAGGTTTATATGTAAAACCTGATATTTATAAAAATATATAATACTTATCAAATGATGTGGAATATCCGTTTATAGTATTATTTACCATAATGTTGTTCGGTTGACTGTACCAAACGCTTATCGAAGTGTAAGTAATAATGTTGAAAACATTTATCAAATACATGAAACGGGAACATAAATAACACAGTTCTACAAAATGAATTTTTGTAGAAATAGCTGTTTTGCTTTTGAAACAAATCCAAATATGTTCATACCGTTGGTTTAAAAAATAAAAAAAAATCCGTTTTTCTTCATGACATCAGAATTTTTATAAATAAAGAAATACGTTTACTTGGAGAAATGTACATAGCTAAGTAATTACATTAGAGTTGCGGGTACAATTGACTATTTTATTACCAGTTTCACATTTTGCATATTAATACAATGCTGGCCAACACATGGTGCTTGTTCATAATAGCCATGTGATAATGATGTTTGGTTATCTGACAGATCCTTGAGATCCTTCGCGTCTGTGTGTTCGTTCTACTTCATTCCAATGATCTCATATTCCTTCTGAGAAAATGTAGGATCGGTTTAATGCTTCTCTTAAGGATGTTGCGATTTTAATGGTCTTAGTGTATATTCAACGCTTTAATAAAATCTTATGCATATAGTTTGGGATGCGCTTCCCTTGGATTTTCTCTTGTATGTTTCCGTAGAATCCCTACAGAGCATTCAACAATAATCAGCAATCACTAATGTTTTTCGTCGCCCTTGTTATCTCTTTTCCATTTCTTGAATAGCTTACTGGAGCCTATCACCTTGGTTTTCACCGACTGCGCCAGATTTTCAGGCAATGCATCCAAATGTGAGAAGAAAAAGTGTAATTTGAGACCAATGTTGCATCCTAAAACTGAAAATATGTGTAGCATGCTATTCACAATTTGGCATAATCAGGATATTTATTGTTTCCTAGAAAAAATTCAATAACCGCTTTAAGTGCATTCTTAGCTTCATTTTTAGGGGAATCATAGTTCCCCCCCCCCCAAATTGATTGCCTTTAACTACCTTGGTGCTCTTTGATTTGCGAATCTACAATTTTTTTTTCATCGAAAAACCAGAAAAAGGTGTTGATAAGATATTTGAAACAATTTCCATCTTTGTCAAGTACTCGCAAATTGTTACATACCAGTTTAATATGAAGAGACAACGAAACTCCCCATACAACATTTAAATAAAATAAGACAAAGGACTTCTGAAAATTAGCGAAATCCCTCCATTAGGAGTGGGGTGTTTACCTGAAAACCCAAAATTTAAAAATCTTTCTAGCTGTACCATTGTTGATTTTTTCAAACAAAACTTTGCATATACCATTTAAATCAAAAGTTATTCTACTAGGTGAGGAATTCCCTCAGTTTACGCAGCACCTGCTTGAGGAACATTTTTTAGATGTTGAAACCTTTTTACAGATTTGTATGTGCGGATTCCAAAAATGAAATCCATTTAGCTGTATTGCATTCCATTTTTTGAAACGTTATATCCTCAATCTGTATTAATGCACCTATGAATATGAGTAATTATTCACTTATACTAATGCCATCTATTGGAATAAGTGTATTTAAAAGAACTGGCTGTTTTCAGATAGTTGGTAGCGCATCGCATTCTATCTACACCATCTTGTATTGTGAACTTAGTTGTTAAAGTGGCTAAATAATAGCAGTTGAGAGGTAGAACTTTAATTACTAATACCTTCGTTTTTCTATCTTCATTGATGAAATACGGTTGAGAATAAAAAGGAAAGGATTGTCTAAATAATTCTAATTCTTTTTGTTGTATTTGTAGTTATTTTGCTATTAAAATCAAAGACAACTAAAGAACAAACAATAAAAGGCAGCGTATTGGAGCCTAAGAAAAGTTTTTTACCGGGAAAAAAACAAACATTAATGCTAAGAGACCGAATTTTAAACTTTGGTTTTCATCTATACATCCCCTTTTCAATGGCATATATCGATTTTTCTTTAAAAAAATTTAAATTGCGGCCGCTAGAGCGATTTTTAAATTCCACTTTAACTGCTCTCTTTTTCAGGCATATCCCCCTACTAATGGCCCGAATTTCGGGAACTAATTTTATCAATTTATTTTATAGAAATATACAGTTTCATTGAAAAAAATTGCGGCCGCTTGAGCGATTTTTCAATTTTTTAAACTTGTTCACTTTAGGTTAACCACCCACCCCCAATGGTCCAATTTTGCAGATTAATGAACTCGACGATTCGTTTGTTAATTGATGGCTATATACCGAGTTTCGTTGATAAACAACAAAAATTGCGACCGCTAGAGCGTTAGTGAACACACACACATAATATACATATATTTGTTTACAATTATATGTAATTATTATCTTATTGGTGTTTCTTAGATGGTTACGTTCTTTGAAGATCTTTAACCTGTGTGTGTGTGCGCGCGCGCGCGCGAGTGTTTTTTTTTTTTTTTTTTTTTTCCCACGGTACAACTGCAATAGCTTACATTCCTTCGTAATTCACTAAAAAGCAAAATCACTGTAGACTTTGTAATCATCCTATGCTTTCTTAATAATATTAGCAAGCAATGATATCCGCGTAGCCAAACATGACGAATACTTTACGAAATATTAACTAAAGCAAAATAGGTAGAAGCTAAACATTTTGCTTTTTATCAAAAGTTGATCGGTTTCACGAATAGTATTCCCGATCTCAAAAGCTCCAAAACATGCAAGAAAATAAAAATACGAACACGCTATACGTTTTCTTTCGTTTCTTCGAAACAAGTAAAATAAAATGCTTCAGTGCATAATGAAAGATGTTTTACACGCAATGGGCAAACTATATATAACTGTGAAATGCATTCTACTCTTCTCACATAATATCAAGAAAGTCAAGGAAAAGTAAAAAGTCGTTTCTCCGGACCCGGAAATTGAAAATGCTCACCAGTTTTTCTTATAACGCCCTAGAGGGTTGGGGAGGGGGGGTTAGAGAGTGTGTCGCGGACATGCCGCCGTCAATCCGCCCTTCGTGGGAAAGTAGAGACTTGGGCTATGTGAGAGCGTGACAAAAACCCAGATCGAATTCTGAAGGGCGTGCTAGAGGGAGGCCAGTCTCTTCGGAAACAAGGGCGAAATAAAGAAAAGTACAGAACAAAGAAACAATGTAAACGTTATTGTTGTTGCATTTTCAACAAAACCAGCAAACAACCACAGCTAGTAAATCCTCGCAAACACGGAAAGGATCTCTAAAAGTTACTTTACTGACATGTTGAAAAACCCAGCATAAAATTTATGATGCAAAGAAGAAAATGGGAATACCTTGTGGGTTTACTATTGTCCTTGAGAGACAAAGGTAACAAAGGTAAAAGACAAGCACAAATAGTCGCCAAACGTTCTATTCCTTTCCAGCATTTCTTCTATCAAACTGTTCCCAGTTTTAGCCTGGATATTTATTGCTGGTCTCAAAAATTTAAACGCTTACGTGTCTGTAATTTGTCAGTGCTGGTTCAGAAACTTTATGTAAATACTGTGACTTTTTTAGTTATGAACTTCCCTGAGATTAAGTTTTTAAGTTTTAATTTCTGACAGCAGAGAAGACGTGCAAAAAATGGTAGTGCTCTGCAAGCCAACTTTTTATCAGACATGCAAACAGAAAAGAAGGTTAAAAATCTTCAAAGAAAGTAACTGTCAAAAGAATATCAATAAAATAATAATTGCAAATAATTATAAACAAATGTATGTGTAAAATTATTCATTATATACATGTGAAGAGAGTTTCCATTCATATGCCTTAAAGTGTATTAGTCATATTTCCTTAACTCTGATTTCCCATTTTCCTCGGAAAGACTTTGCTAATATTAGATTGGTTATCGTTGAAATGTAAGCAAGTTATTCAATAGTTTCCATGATTTGTATATATTTTAGTTAAAATTAAATAGTACATGTACCTATGATAGATTACAACAAAAAATATATCTTTGCATTTACTTTCTTTGCCTTACTTTCAGCACAAATAGCTCCTCCTTTTGCAGGTGATATTACGTCTTTGATATCTGTAACATACGTAAATTGCTTATTTTTAAATTTTAGTTATTTATATTTAGTTATATTTCAATTATTTTTTAAAATGTATGTGTTTTTAGTGTTGTTTTACTTTCTCCCATATTTTGCCAATTTTGCATATGTTATTTCAGTTCCCCTTATAAAACATTTCTTTTTATTTAAATAACAATATCTATCTTCTTGTATTAAGCTGTAATTTGCTCCAGCTTTCAAAAAGCTTTGCCTCTACAAGTTTACTTAAGGCTAATCTAACAGATTTTTCTATTTAAATTGCGTTTTCCTGTGAAGTCTATATTCGCCTTTGCATAAATTATGGTTTTTCTATGTCAACCTTAATTTTTAACAGTTTTAAATATATTATTGGCACACAGAATGTAACAAAAATTTGGGACAGACTAGGGAGCCAGTTCCTCAAGTCAAAACAAGGAAAAAAAAAAAAAACAGTTACCATGGCAAGATATTCATACCGTGAGCAGACAGATTTAACTAATGCACGATCAAGCGAATGGTAAGCAGGCGAAGATACACAGCTACGGTCGAATCAGCTTCAGTAACATCACTCAATTGTTCAGTTTGCCCCACATTTTTTGTTACATTCAGTATGTTCTAAACGATTACTACTATAGATATGCTGGTTTCGTAATATTAAAGGTGTCACAAATATGGCATATGCAGCGTTTATTATCGCTATACCGAAGTATGTTTTCGATATTAATTTGTATTTTAAATATAAAAAAGCTTGTTACCCAAGAAAAAAGTAATTACCTAACATCAGAAGATTAATGGAGTCTACCTTGGGCTCTTGGTGCAAATAATTAATTGTTGAGCACTACTATTAAAATACAGCCTATGGCAAATATTTATGCATGAGTTAGAAAATGAAGCTACTAGAATGAAAAATATTTACTTTCTCTGCATGTGTGCTCGTGTTTTTAAAAACTTCTGGTAGATTTTTGCCGGTAATCTCCGTTCGTCGCGTTAATAGAAAAGCGCAGTAAAAATGCGTATTAATTATACAGTATATAAAGAGATATTGCCGATTGTTTCTTCTTAAACTTCAATATATTCTGCTATCAAAGTATTATTGAGTATGTTGGTCTTTAATACTTTTTCTAATATTTTAGAAGGTTACATATTAGAGTCATAGATACGCATTTAAAGAAATTTAGGGATCTATTTAATATTATTTTTAATATACACTATACACTATACCTTTTGCCATACTTCTAGTGATTAATACATCCAAAATAGAATACAGATTTCTGCATGTTTTAGTTTTGCTTGATATGTCCCTCGTCAAACGACTAACCTATACGTAAATCTTTAGACATAAAAGAAGCGCATCTGTTTCAATGCGATGAAAAGAGTGTGATCAAACTGGGTAAAAGTACTCTTTTCTGGCTGAAACATAGCGTGTCGGACAACAACCAATCACTTTGCAAGTCCGTGAGACCAAGTGGCTGGTACAAGCGACCGATATCCGGAAGTGTTCAACAAAACCACGAAATATACAACACTGTCTTTTGTTTTTCTAGCTCTTCCATTCTGTAATATTATCGTATAACAGTTTAAGTTTGGAATCTAAGAAAGAAAGTATTTGTATAAAAAGCGTAATTTTCTTCCTGTGTTAATTAATTTATTATATAACTTATCTTTATTAACTATTCTCTGGTGACACTTTTATTTACTATGTCATACCGGTTATCTTTATAATAAATTATCATAACCGAATACAACATTAACAGCCTTAGTGTCTATGCTCTTTTTTTGTATAAAGTAGCTTATATCATAGTTAAAACGTATTAAACGTGCTTCTGGAATTAACATTTATTATTAATGTTTAAATTAAAGTTGTCGAATTTTAAATTTATAATTCATTGAACAATGATTACTACATGAGCGTTTAACTGGATAAAAGAAACTTTAAAAATTGGTATGTCAATGTTTCATTCGTTAACGAATTGGAAGTACAAAGGTCAATAAAGTGTACGGTGCCACAAGCCCCATCTGTCGATTATCCGGAGACACCCCACTTAACCCCTAATAAATACCTAACACTTTGGCAACAAGTTGTAAAGGGAATTAAGATGCAATACAGAGCAATAAACGGTAAAACACAGCAAAAAGTTAAAAATTCTTCCAACACAATAGCATTTAGCAAAATCAAAGTTCAAATTCAGGTGCTTAGTCGCATAAACTCAATGCTCTATTCGAGGCATTTCATCCGTTCACATCATTTATAAAAATGCTTTGCATGTTTCATCCATTTTACTATCCACGTTTTATATTTATATGATGCTAAAGTGTTATAAATTTGAAAAATAGATGCCTGTATATTTTAGATAGTCAATAGTGCTTATCTATTTAACTTAATAATTATATTAATATAGAAAGATGTTTTCATTTCAATAATTGTGATCTGCAGCCTGCAAAAGAAATAATGTAGGTATGTTGAGCAACTTAATCTGTGAGCAATTATATTCTCTTTTCTTTGTCTCATATACTGATTGTTTGGGGGCTAGTGGAAATATATTTTTCATAAATAATAGTTTTGTGGCATTCGCAGAGTATAAACTCATTGTTGTAGCTAATAACTTTAATTTTATTATGTATTTATTTGGAACCGTTAAATATTAATTAATGTTACATGTGGTGAACATTTCACAAATATTAAGCAATTCGTTTAGGAGTTTCAGAGTCCAGCAATGGATGCCGTTTACTTACTAAATAAAATAAATATTGCAATATAAACATTAATTCTTATCTTAATGGGACAAATTTGTCTTTATCATTTGATAAATATAAAGAGAAACTAGATTTCATATGGGTATTGGTTTTGCAATAGTCTATATAATACTCTGTATTGTGAGCTACGTTCTATAACTAACCTTTTCATTAAAATTGTTGTATGTTGGACATTGTATTAATTAAAATTGTGTATTCCATAAGACGATTTAGATTGAAAGTATACCTGTATTAAAACATCTTAATTTGTAACTTGTTACCCGTGAAATCTACGTACGTGTTAATTCAGTTTTACTTGTTATTTTAATATTATATTAATTCGGATTCAATATGAGACATTGATTTATAAACTGAGCTGTCCAAATATACACTAATTTTACAGAAGAAAAAGTTAGGAGTATTAAGGAAATGTTGTAAATAAAAAGAAATAATGAATGTATTGTATGCATGCCGCATTCTTCGCTCATAAGATGTCGGCAAGTACAAATGCTTTGGCTGGTAAAAATGTTGACAAGACGCTGGAATATAAACGAATGAGATTGTATAATATGAAATACCACTTTCCGATTAATTTAAATTGTTATGTAGTTCCTTTAACTATTAAAATGTTTATAGGTACACAAGAATTAGCATTATATATTACAATAGTCTCTCATTCAAAAGGACTCCTTGACAACGTAACGATCTCTGTCAATCAAATTAACTGATAAATAAATGTTGGAGAAAGATGTAAGGTGAAGAAATAGAATTAAATGGATTTCAAAACACGTGCGTTAGGCTTTTCTACTTTACAAGGAAGCTGCAGTGACGTATTTCTTTTTTCAGGAACTCTACAGTCTTTAGAATAATACGAAATCGGAAATATTTTGGTCTCCTTCATTGATTACGTCGCACAAAGGTTCCAAGAAACGTCGTTTAACAGTTAGGAAAGACGTGGATACCTTAGCATGCACAGCACGGTGTCTCTTATATTATTGCAGTACTACTCTCCTGTCCATACAGTACTGAGCAAACAGAGAAACTTGTCCGACCGGCCGGTCCCTTCCTTTCTTTTCTTGGATATTCTATGGATGTCCCTTTCGGTCGCTGCATTCTTACCCAGGGGGACTTTTTCTGCTCAGGAGAAACTCGGTCAAAGGAGAGGAAAAAAAAAAAAAAAAAACGTTTATTTTTTGCCCAACACGTTCTTCGCATCTTGGTGCAAGTTTGCTTTAACCTGGTGAAGATAACAGAATATATTCTATTCTCCATACATTCCCCATATGGCCCAAAAAATTGGCTCGCTTCGAAAGTCCTTGGATTATTATGAAATATATATTACCAAAACGTATTATACATATTACTAGCATGATTTTTTTTATTCGTTTTATTTAAGGACGCTCTTTAACATATCAGGTCATCAGCGTCCCATTCATTCTATTTAGGGCGTGAAACGGCCGACAAAGTTTGCTCAGAGGCCTCTTCTTTCAGGCTTGAGGTTCTTTATCGTGCCGTAAATGTACCACACGGGACTCACAGCTTTACTTCCCTTCCGAAGGAAGCCATACTTAGGATTTTTATGCTCGGAAAAAATCCATCGATCCTGGCCGGGTTTGAACCCGCGACCTTAGGTTTAGAAGGCAAATAGGGTTACCACTACACCACCAGGACCGACACTAACAGGAATGTATAGCGTTTATTGTTTTTTCATTATTCTTGGTGTATGCATTACATCGATCTTCAATTTATATATAAATGTTAAGGAAACTGAAACAGATATGCAATTATAATTGTACAAGGTAAGTTTCGGACTGATTGACTTTTTAAGGTGACAAAACTAAATTAATTATGTCAGTTTTCATTACAGTTATCTTCTATATATTAGCAAATTAATGCCTTTGAAAAATACCAGGGATTTTACCTCCAAATGTTTCCTTTAAGGTACTTTTCCCACCTCATCTTAAGAATTTTCCTGAGTTGAGAGAAGAGGGTAATAGTGACCAGATGTTAGACCTGGGCTGTAGGCAGGATATTGGAAATCACATTTATCCAATTCAGCTTTCGCAACAATAGTCATGTGGATTGAGACACTGTCATGAAATAAGTAAAACCTCTGGAAAGGCTTTTATCCAGATTACGTTCTTCAAAATTATAGTTTACGGTAAAGTAGCTAGAAATGTATCTGTCACCTTCATAGCCGTAACAAGTTATAAATAATGAAACGGAATAAGCAAGCTTTCTCTTGCACAAAAATTTATCTAATACCAAATGGTTAATTTAGCTATTTGAATGCCTTGTTTGCTTCTAATCTCCTTCTAAATTGCCAGCACATGTTACTAATAATGTTCGCAACTTCTTTTCTCCAGGTGCTCTAAGTCCCTTTTTCCGGTTGGGACAGCTGCACTTCCCAGCCAGCAGTCGCGCTTAGGCGGCCCGTAACTCAAATAATCTCACTGTATGCAATAAACCGCCTTTATAATATTATTTTAAAACCATGAGGTCTAATCCTCTTCTGTTTTTTTTTTTTTTTTCCCCAGCTTAGTGATGTATTATTTCTATTATTCACACATAGTTTCTTAGCTGACCATCTAACATTCCCATAACCATATTATATTTTGCTTCACTTTATTTTATTCAATTTTCACATTTGCATCATCGAAATTAAAGCTTGCTTCCCCGATACAACAGCTCCCTGAGGGCCAAGGTCGGACGCTTCGACTCCGTCTGTTTCCGTCACGCGACTTTATTGACATAGGAGTACTACGTGAGTAGCATACTGACACCCCACCAATTGCAATCCAGAGGTAAAAGACGCCACCTGTCAGGCAGCTCACAGTTATCTTCACTATGTATGTATGTATGTATGTATGTATGTATGTATGTATGTATGCATGTATGTATGTATGTACGTACGTACGTACGTACATATATATGTATGTACGTAGGTTTTATCTTAATTCAATGTGGCCATCATCCCATTTCGAAGCACTGTGTCCAACGTTCGATAGCAGACCGAAAATATTTTGCTTTTATACACTTTTTTAATAGTGTTTAACGTCCGTTTTTATTATGAGGCACCACACAGGTGGTGGACACTGACTTGAGATGAAATGATAAATTGGGAACGGATATTATATACATATTTTTAAGGAAGGAAGCTTTCCAGGCGTTTAGGGTACCTCCCCGGCATTTGCCATTTATGAGGACTGTGGAAAACCTGGAAAAAAACTTCAGTCATGGAGGACGGTCCTGGTGGGAATCGAACCCCAGACCTCCTTCTCACGAGTCCGCACCTTAACGAGTTCTGCTACCCGTGGTGGTGTTTTTTTTTTGTATATTTGTGACTTGATAAACCCCCCCAGGCTAAAAGGTAAAATTGCGTCAAATTAGGCCATATTTTGCGTATTATTATTATTATTATTATTATTATTATTATTTCTTTATTTATGGACGCTCTTTACATTTAAGGCCATCAACGTCCTATTCAATTCAAGGCGCGGACGATAAAGTTTTTTCAGACGCCTCTTCTTTCAGGTATGAGGTTCTTTTACATGCCGTAAATCTTCAACACGGGACCCACGGCTGTACTTCCAGACCGAAGAAAACCATTCTTAGGATGCTTATGTCCGAAAAAAATCTGTCGACCCAGACCGGGAATGAACCTGAGATCTTAGGTCTACAATGCAAGGATGGTTACCACTAGATCACCTGGACCTACTACATATATATATATATATGTAGTATATGGTCAAGCTTCTTGCCATTGAAGAACTCGCAGTAGTTCGAAATATAGCGGTTTAAAGTGTGACTCTTTCTCTGTGTTTTATCTTTATCTACTTTTATTATTAGTGTTAATTTGTTACATTGTTAAAAGTGTTTCTTTATTTTTATGTTTCATTAATATATATATATATATATATATATATATATTAGTCATCATTCTCTGTTTATCCATCTATTGAAAACACCGCCACGGGTGGCCGAGGTCGTTAAGGCACGGACTCGTGAGCGGGAGGTCTGCGGTTCGAATCCCGCCAGGACCGTCCTCCCTGACTGGGGTTTTTTCCAGGTTTTCCTCAGTCTTCATAACTGGCAAATGCCGGGGAGGTACCTAAACTTAGGCCTGGAACGCTTCCTTCCTTAAAAAAAAAAAATTATCCTTTCCCAATTTATCATTTCATCTCATGTATCACCAGTGTCCACCGCCTGTGGTGCCTCAGTAGTAAAAACGGGCGTTAAACACTACTTAAAAAAAAAAAAAAATCTATTGAAAACTGTCGGGGATGGCTCAGGTGGTAGCACTTAAGACAGGCATCCACAAGGTCTCGGGTTTAAATCCCTTGTAAACGATCATCCTGAACTTAGGTTTTTTCCATGGCTTCCCTTGGTCGCTTATACGAATTCTGTGGTGGGCTTTTCCTTTCCATGAATGTTCCGCTCTGGCATTTCATATCCGTTGATTTTGTTACTAAGTCGGAAGTGCCATCTCGAGGAGGGCTGTTGCGGTGTGACGGTAGCTTGCTTTTGGAAATGTTAAAAAGAGTATCCGTAAATAAATGAATGCTTTTGGAAAGGTTTCGGCACCGGCGTTTGGTATAAAGTGGCACTTCTGAGGGACTCGACCGGTGTCTGGGTGTTCTATCTAGAAACAATGTTAAATACTCAGTCTATCCGTTCCTAGTCGCCCGGTGTAGCTTCTACTGGGAGCTCAAATAATCAAGAATAATGGGCAATTCTGTAATTATGAAAAGTTTAAAACAATTTTTTCCAACTCCTTACTAGGTTTTAGAGTGACAATCTTTATGATTATAGACTTCTTACTTTTTGTCCTATATAACTTGAACTTTATCAACTAAATCAAAGAATATAAGCTTATTTTTCAATATTTGTTCACATATAGATAATTGCACGCGAGCGCCTTTTAGTCAATGTACGGTTTCATTCACATCTTATTTGCCAAACCAAACAGAACTTAATCGTAGTTTTAAAGCATGGTGCCCAAAAGCTAATAATTGATAGTTCTCTCTCTCTTTCCCCCCTACGTTCATCTCTGTTATTCCTATAATCTCTTCTTCTCACTTCGATCCGGTTATCTGTCGGTCCTGGTGGTGTAATGGTAACCGTACTTGCCTTCTAAACCCAAGATCGCGGGTTAAAACCCGCCCAGGACCGATGGATTTTTTCGGGCGTAAAAATCCTAAGTATGACTTCATTCAGAAGGGAAGTAAAGCTGTGGGTCCCGTGAAGTACATTTGCGGCACTAAAAAGAACCTCAAGCCTGAAAGAAGAGGCCTCTAAGTAAAAGCTGTCGTTCGTTTCACGCCCTGAATTGAATGGGACGCTGATGACCTGAGATGTTAAAGAGCGTCCGTAAATAAACCAAAATCGAACAATTCTCACTGCCTCCCCAAAGAGGTTCTTATCACAACACAAAATATGAAATAATTCAACAAAAAAGCAGTTAAAATAGTCTTATTAGTTGTATTTTATTTAATTTAAACCGTCTTACGGTTCTGCTTGGAATAAAAACTAATAAAATTATTGTGTTTTCAGAAAGATCAAACAGGTAAGTCAAACTAATTCATTGTTTATATTAAAAGTCAAGAAAAAGGCATGTTCTCGCATTGCGATTATCTAGCCGAATCCCCCTATTGCTTATAAACGTTCTTATGTAATGTAATTTAGCTTTTAAACTCGTGCTTTTCGTTAATCTTAATTAAATTACCGAATAATTATTGTATTACTAAAGACAATTTTTACAGATCTTCCGTTCCAGTTCTTATATTTATCTAGCATTTATCTACTTCACTTTTTTTGTCCACTGTCGAAGCACAAGCAGAAAATGTATTATGTAACCTAATGGTAGCCAAATGATGTTTTCCTAGGAAATAAAGAAATTTGTCATTTTATTTCGTAATTTTGGAGTACAAGATTTTGATAAATTGCAAATACAGTTACATTTTACGTTTTTTATTACTTTTAATCATTCCATATGCTTGTACAATAATTACCTATGAATATGGATCACAGTGCGTCAGTATTTATGCAGGTATGTCCATTTTTTATATTATAAATAGCTGTCTGCGTACTTCGTTATTTGTGCGCTTTTTCATGTTAGGTTTTCTTTTTTGCTCCGTACGAATGAAGATACTAAGATTCAATGTTCTTTTTGTGTTCAGTGTTGGTGTGAATGAGAACTTTGCTTAGGCAACATTTTCCAGTGACGTACCACTGTATTCATCGTAGGATGTTATATGTACCAATAAGCAAATTTTACGGGGAAAATGCTTGATTTTGTGGTACAAGGATCAAAATAAGCATATCTCTACATTTTTACAATAATAGTGATTCATTTAATCAATTCTTGTATGTAGTGTTTAGAATTAGGTATTTATTGGAGAATATCTGTTCAACCTATTCGTATTCAATGGTATGTTTGAGAAATGTAAAATTTAATATTCTTAAAATTTAATTTTCAAGATTAAAATATAGTGAATTAATACATAAACAAACTTCAACAAACATATATTCCTGACATTGGTACTCCAGTACTCAAACTTACAATTAGTAAAAGTTATTAACTTTACAAATATAACTGATTACTGACTCACACTTTTGTTTCAGTGTGAAGGTTACGTTTGTTTACCTGAACACACTTCTTTTATGTTTGGTTTCAGCTGAATTTTAGTCTTAAATCAAGATCAACTTCAACTTGCTTTTGTATTTGTTTTTTTATATAAATTACAGAAGAAAATACATATTCACGAAGGTATGTAGCCGCAAACACCAATAACATTTTTTTCTGAGATATTATATATTTGTTTGTTTGTTTTTTTTTTTCCTTGCCAGCCATAAGTCTGTTAAATCCATCTTCTTGATCATTTGCCTGAAACTTCCGTTATATGATAGCTCGATCAATTCGTCTTTCTCGGAAGGAGTTAAGGTTTCTGGTAAAATGTCACCAATAGAAAACGGGTCCGTAATCCAAATTTCTGAATTCAAGTTTTCTGGGCAGTGACATTGAAATGTGAGATAAGACTGCCAAGGTGTTGCTTAATATTCTCTGCTAGTCCACAATGAAGAAGAATTTCATTTTCACTTAAGAAAGCATCCAACAATGAAAGGGAAAGTGTGATTTCAATGTTGATTTATGTTATCAAGAAACTTGGTTTTTCCTTAAGAACCGCACCCAACTCCACTGCATTCTTAACTGTAAATGCATTTCGCAGCTAAACAAAGGAAAAATGTATTCATCGTTGTCTGATCAAACAATATATATGCGTTGTGCTCTGTCATTATCGCAGGATTAAAATTGAATTTCCGCATTATTCTTGTACAGTATTTCACAAAAGTTGTTTTATGATAATGTAAAATCTATTGCTTCCCTTTAGTTATAGTAGAACTGTTAAATTTTTGTTATTTGCAAAATAAATGTTAATTTATCTATTTACTAAAATTGTTTACGTACCATCAATGGTACGCGTGCCATAGGTTGAGAACCCATGGCTTAGGCTATCGGCCGGCTGAATAAATCTTTGTTTCCGTGTTCTTAGTTTTGAAATATGACATCGTGGATACCCGGTAGCGAGGAGTACAAATTGACAGTAAATGTTTTGATCAGTGTTAAAATTTGAAACGATTGTCACAATACGATAGGAATGCAAAGTCAAGGAAACAATAAGGCGTGACTATATTATATCTTGCAAAAATGAAGATCAATATGCAGAGATTTTGAAGGTGGCTCAATTTTTTCTTGCAACACGAGTCCATAATAAGAGTGTTGACATTTTTTCTCTAATTGGATCGTAATGGATTAAGGAAACAAATTAACTTCATTTAATAAAAATCGGTTTGAGACATTTTACATGCAATCTATAATAACAAGGAACTTTTAAAAGTAAGAAATATGCAGGAAACTGCAAAGTGATACAAATGATAAATATGGCACATGGAATGAGTTGGTAAGGGGAAGAGTGTCAGCATTTTTAGATTTCATAATATGGTAACCGTACTCTGAATGTTACTCTTGATCAACGCTTAAGCAAAAAATTATGCGGAACGAAGGAGACAGTCATTTTATGATATTCATAAAAGTATCAAGATTTGTGAAATAAAAATATTAATTGTAACAAAGGCCCTTAGATGGCAATGACTCACTTTCTATACTCTCACAGGCAAAGTAAGCACTTTTAAAAAGGCTTACACTGCATGTTCATGACAATTACCGCTTTGCTGAGCGTCTCAGAATGCAGCACTTAGAATGGAAAGCCTAGTAATAATCAGATTTCTCACCGCTGAAGGCTCTTTTAACCTACCATGTTTCTTCTTTCATTGTTGTTTTAATTAATGTAAATTACCCCAAGTTTCATTAATTTAAAATGTCCCAGAATAATACATTTAACACGAACTTTCTACCCTTGGTGCAGAGAAGTATAAAAACTGGTTTGAAATTGCTCACTTTATATACCAAATGGAGATAAAAATAACCTCTTTGTGGGCTGACTGGCTATACTCCGACAAATGGGCCACAAACATGCGTGGGAGTATCAACCGTGAATAACAGTTTTAAAAAAATCGGTATACATGCAGGTGAAGGGTTCTTTAGACTATATTTGCCAGAATCGACAATACGAACATTTCCTAGCTCAAGAGGACCTGACCAAACACTCGACCATGACAACAGAAACCCCCTGTCGTCTTTGAACTCAAACCCTGCAATCCATACCCTTGTCACATAAGCTTGTGTGTATGTGTGCGTGCGGTCTTTATGGAATGAAAATGGGCTGAACTTGAAGCCAGAGATAAATGAGAGCGCAGGGAAGGGGATGTAAAGAACCGGGCAAGTGTGCACCGTGGAGAAAAAGGGACAGGGCAGAAGGGAGCAGGGAGGGAGAGAGTGTGGGGGATGTACACAGAAACAAAAGGAGGAAGTCAACAATAATAATATTTGGACCACCACAAACCCACCACATAAGGTTATATAACCTATTTATTCCATTCTCTCCCTTACCTTTCATCTCTTGCTCTCCGTTTTACAGTATTTTTCTTCCTCTTCTAACTTTCTCTGTCGCACACAGGAAACTTTCATCTCATAAAATGTACTTGCTGTCCTCTTCCTCTATCCATTTCTTGTACTTTTATCATTAGTTGTGGTCCAACGTATTTCTTCATCTTATTCTTTCCTTTTCTTCTCCCTCGCTCCCTCGCTCCCTCTCTCCCTCCCTCTCTCTCTCTCTCTCTCTCACACACACACACACACACACACACACATTGTTATATCTTCTTCTACAACACCTCGATATTGAACACGTGCTAAACAAAAACGCCAGCAAGAGCCCAAACAAAATAACGAACAGGAACAAAATTGTAGCAGTGACAGTAAAGAAAGGCAACATTGTAACCTGCACCTCCTTTACGATTTGACCGGCATCGACCCCCTAAATTGTGTATAGGCGCTCTTCTACTCGAATAGATAAAGTAAATAAAGAAACAACCAGGTGGCTTCTTGGGTCCAAATGGTGTGAAAAAATCGTCTATGTACCGAAGTTGATGCAGTTTTGTTCATGCTAGGAAAAAAAATGTAGTTGTAAAAAGTAACTTGTTTATATTGTTAGTATATTTATTTGCTTGCATGATATCAGCGTTGATCCTGCATTTCATTTGTATTTAAATACCCGTATTCAATTGTAAATTGCAAATGTATTATTGAGATGAGCATCTCAATAAAGCCTTTTAAAGAGCATCTGTAAATAAGTCAAATTTTTGTGTTTAAGTGCATAAGCCACCATCCATTTTCGTGAAATAATGGTTTATCATAAATGATATTTATAGGACATATAAATACGGAGTGCATATGTGTATATTTCTGCTTTTTCATCTTGTTTTCCAACATGTCCGCTTATCATTTCAAAGCACTGTGTTACAAAGCCGTTCTGTATTAATCCGCATAATAATGTGTTATATCTATAAGATGTTTGAGACGTATATGGAGATTATTGTTTAATCTCAATTCGAATGAAAACAGTCCATCAGTAGCACCTTTAGTTTCAGAAATATTCTTGGTTGTGTTTTAAGTGATACACTCGATATATACGGTACATATATATTAATAGTGTTTAACACACGTTTTTACTACTGGGCCATCATAGACGATAGATACTGATATACATGAAATGAAATGATAAATTGTGGGTGTGTACTTTTAATGTTAAAGTTTAAGGAATGGAGCGTTCTAGGCCTTAGATTGGGATACCAGATTTTCCTCAGCGCTCATTAAGGGAAGGTATCCCAATCTAAGGCCTAGAACGCTATGTGTATATTATTGCAGCTATAAATTTTCATAAATGTTACATAATTACTTTTGATACTGCACTATTCATATCAATGCTTAGATATACTACCTAGAAGCAAGATTGTTCCAGCAAACTGGAGATATTTTTCGCTGCTCGACGCAATGCTGTTAACAATGGAATTCCGATTATTATGGTTCCTTCTTTGGCTGATAAAGCCTGTGTGCGACAAGGTTCGCTAATTCGTTGTCCCTTTCAGCTTTTCCCAAGCTTGATGTAATCACCACAAAGTGTCTCGTGGCCCGGGAGGGTCGACCCCAACCAACACAAATCCCTATGCGGTAAGAGCACGGCCAGCCTGGCTCGGAAGAAGAACGTTGCCTAACCTCTTTCATGGAGAGACTTTCATTTGGTAAGGGTAGAGATGTACCATTAAGTAAATGCTATTACTTCGTATACCCAAAGAACATGCTCAAACACTGGGATAACGCAGATATTGTGTTTCTCTTCGGTTAGCATTGCTAGGGTCTTTTGTTAGCTTGTTTCTGCCTCGGCATTTGCAAAGCAAAAAATCATTATTTTCAGTAGCTGCTTACATTTTGTTACAAACTATAAAGTAAATTTGGAAATAGCAGAATAAATAAATATCGAAAGAGAGCTTGAAAATGTTAAATTGCCTCCATTAGCATATACATCTGTAAACCTCTCGACTATCCCTACTAGGAAACCAAAATGTTAGCTGTATTAAAATAAAATTAAGTTAAATCCTGCAGTCTTAAGGACCTTGATGGGTTCAGTAGATACAACGGTTAACTTTATTAAAACTAGCGCAGTAAAAACCAGAATTTCCATCTGCCAGGAAGCAGAAGCTCTCACGAAACGCTAACTTTTCACGGCGATGTTCGCTGGCTAGCCAAAGGCGAGCTACTCTTCAGGTTTTATGAACTTATGAATGGGTTGCTACATTGTGAAACCTGATTTTGTCGCCTTCGTTAAAAATAAAACACAGTTTTCAAAAGATATATATTCGTCTGATATTTAAGGACATTTAAACAACTTAATTGAGAATGAAGAGGGAAAATGGACAACCTCCTCACGTCCAGTGACAGTTTGAATGGGTTCTTAAGAAAATTGAAAATATTGAAATAAAAAATGTATATATTTTCTCTCACAAGCAATAGAGATCAGGAGGTTGTTTCCAGTTTGACTTTTGAGAATTTTCGGTTTTGGAGAATAAGCTGCTTCCTTCCTTCATTATAAATGAATACAACTGTGTTCGCAAACTCTTTGCTGTAATTGTTGAAGATACTAAGGTTCATAATTAATTTTGTAGATTTGAAGAAAACGTTATACGTTTAAGTATCCTGTGGGCAGCACTGAAAAGAACGTGTCTTAATTAGTAACTATAACTTAAGTTAGCATGCAGCATACATTGTTGCAGGTGCAGAAAATTGTTAACTGTGTTCATGTGCTCATGTATACGTTTTACGATAGCATTTAGGGCGATATTTTTAACAATGCTGACTGGGCCAACGAGAATTCCTGGAAAAAACTTAAGAGATTTTAGAGACTCTACTCCTTCACATACAGTCTATATGAGAAGAACAGGAAGCATCCAGATACAGTAATCATAAAGATGAGAACATCAATCGTGTAGAAGCCATAGTGAAGAACGATCTGCAAGTAACCTAAAGAGAGATAAGAGGAGAGTCTGACTTGCAGGGGTCAGAAATCCTGTACAAATATGTTCATATGAGGAAGATATTTGTTGTCTTTGAGTCGCTACATAAGAAACGGCAGCAAAAGTGGAATGGATGGTTTGCCATTTCGGTTATGGCAGCTATCAACTTGTCCATAGTTATTCACAGATAACGAAAGCTAGATTTACCAATGCAATTCAGAATCAAAGAAGCAGTCGGAGATCTGAGTCTTCCTAATTTACGACATTCTGAAAGACTGTAAAGCCATGTTGAAGTGAAGGCAGGAAGATGGTTGTCAATTCCTTCTCAAGCAAGTGCAACAATTCCTCTCCAGGATGAAAAATAGTCACTGAAAACTGGCACACTACAGTTAGCCTTCCAAGGATTCAGAATAATAAACATTCAGCAAGAATCGAAAATGTCATTGATGAATCATCCACTGTACAGTCCAGATATGGCTCACTGTGAGTTTCCAACTCTCAAGGAAAAACTGAAACCATCAATTTGAGAGTTCGGAAGAACTGTTGCATCCTACGAAGAGGAGGTTGTGCCTTCTCTAAAGAAGCATAGCATGGCTATGTCGAGAGAAGGGGGGACTGCTTCCTCCTACAAAGAGAGAAACAAAAGAGTTTACTGAACTTAAATACTGACAGAGCATTGCAGTTTATATTTAGAAAAATGGTATTTCAGTTGTAGATTTTGACAAATAAATTCAACGAGAGTGACTTATTACTCTACCTATATAGCCCAAGAATAACATATTCGACGCCATATTGAAGAGTAGCACATATAAACACACCTAATTTATCATCAAATATTGTAAAACAGTAAAATGATCGAGTAAAAAGTTTAACGAGTGCAGTTTGTAATGCAATACTATAGTAATATATGTGTGTGCGTGCATGCGTGTATTAGGCTCGTGTTTTTCTATTATATTTAAATGTAAGTTTTACATTAAACCATTTTATTACAATTTTTCAACCGAGCGGTGTGTGGAGATGCACCCTTTACATAAATATATCAGCATTTAAAAAACTACAACTTTCACTTGAAGTTTACTGACAATTTCTATGTTTTCGGCTTAAAATTCTAGAAAACAAGAAAGCTTACACAGAAAAAATGTGCCAGATAGAATCGAATTCGCGAATACAGCTCTCCAAATAAGAATGTAGGTCAAAAGGTTAGGTTTTATGGAGCCAACATCTACATGGTGCTGCTGTAACTGTTCCACCCTTTTATCCCTAAGGACAATAGTCTTGCTTAGTATGTCTACCCCTTCGCAGTATAGATAATTGCTTTGGAGCGATATTATACCGCCCGATCCCATGAAAATAAATGGATAGCGATATTTATATTCCACATAATTATTGCAAAATCAACAGCTTTATATCTGTCATTCATATATAAAATAAAGTATGCATACTTAAGCAAAACTAAAAATTATAAAAAATGTTATTGTTATTTTTCAGTTAATTAAAAAAAAATAAATATTGAATTTGCGAGAGGCGTGTCAGGAGAGTGATAAACAGAATTACTTGTATTTGTAAACCATGTCCACTAACGTACCGTGCCGCACACTTCCATTTTGCTTCCTAAAACGTACATAGAGTCTTACTCTAGAATCGCCTTCTACCTTCGCCTAAACAGCATTTTGGCCATTGTAATGTTTGTGATTTCATTGATATTTTCCCTAATCCGCACTTTCACTAATTTTGAGAGTAATTTTATTGGCAAACGCTTAATTTCGCCTATTTTACCTCTGTTAACACTGTAAAATTTTGTTCGTGTATTATGTTTTGCACCGAACTACTAAATTAAAATTTGTGCACAATATGATGAAAAGAGACAATTCATAGGGGAAACCCTGAATAAATTCCGCAAGCACACAATAGGTGATTCGTGTTTAAAATAACGTGTAGGGACAAAATTGATAAAAACCTTGGAATCAATTGTCTTACCATCTTTGTAATGAATGCATACTGCCGCGAGACTAACAGAAAACAATTCCAGAAAGTGACGTTCAAGGACATGACAAAAGGGGTAAGCGGAGTTGAAGTACGTGTGTCATCGGGTGCGGTAGGTTTTCTGATAAGATGCAAAACACGGTGAGCAGACAAGATTTATATACATGCCCAAGATGAAACATTAGAAAGAATAGTTCGCTATACAGAAAGAAGTTAGCTAAGCAGAACTTAATATTTTTCGGAATTTCTCGCAGTTTATTTTAAATAAAATATAGTAAAATTAAAATTAAATTAAATTAAAATTATTAAGTAATGCAGTTTCAATTCTTGTTTATACATTGTAAATACATACATTCTAGGAAAAACGATATCATTGTCTATTAGGGGAGGGTTCCGAACCTCTCAAATGCTCTGTGCTAGGTCGGTTGGCTTGTGTGGCAGTGTTTCGTCATTCACGGAAGTATGAGTACGCTTCGGCGGGTGTTGAACTACCATACCTGCTAAATTGGAGGCTGAATAACTGAATATAGACAGATCAGCACTGGAAGCTGAGCCGAATGGCTTGGCGCATATAAGTTGAAATTCAACTTTCGTCTCCGAAAGGAGTTCGTTTAAAATACAACACATCGACTTATTAGGCCGCACAGGGGAAGTAATAAGCTGGGCAAACCCGAATTACTTCGCCCCATTCCAGCGAGTTCCGAGTGTTTAGTGTTATCACTTTCGTCTAATAAACAGTATCACAAATTCACGAGATATGTGGATATTCTTCAGCGTTACCACTGTTACTATCGTACATCAAAGACTGAGAAATTTCTATTAATATTTCTTGTTTGTTATATTGTTAAGATTATTATCAATATGACATAAATAAATTGCTGTGTAGCTGTAATCTTAATTCCAGGGAAAAAGGTCATCAAGGCTTGTCCAGTACTATAATTAAATAGAAGATAGTTCCTTTTTGGGTGTTGGAGATATCACAAGGATGGGTTTACACTCTCTGAAGCCAAAATTATCCATAGTTTTTCATCTATTGCAATTATACAAGAAAATCATAAGAAGAAGAAGAAGAAGAAGAAGAAGAAGAAGAAGAAGAAGAAGAAGATAGTCCGGACCTTATTAATGCTCTTTACTAACGCATAAAATACAAATGAGAATTGTACAATTAATTAAATGACCGGTTATCAAAGCGAGATCCAAATCAAAAGTTCTACTTCACACAAATGGTTTCTGAACCATGTTAAAAATAGTACAACAAATTCAAATCTAAGTATAAAGATGTAACTTGAGTATTTGGTAGCCCGCTACATCATTCTATTTGTTGCTAAGAGGATTAAAATATGACAGTTAAATTGAATCCTGTTATAAATGAACGGATTTTTGTATATATGTGTGAAATTATTCAATAAGTTATCTGGAATTCTTTGGAGGTCATAAAAATTACATTATTCTAACCTCCTATATCTAAAGAAGAAAAAATGTATAGTTCCCAATACCGTAAAATTTAACATCCCATGAAACAATGAAATTATCATAGATAGGTTTTGCATAATTGGAAAACTCCACCCAGTCCATCGTGTTGTATCATTAAATATATCCGCTGTAATTTGCAAAAGAAAAACCACATAGAACACTGACTGAATCATGCCTACACAATTTAATATAACAGTACACTGTGGCTATTCTCTTTCCGGTAAACAATACGGTTGACCGTTTCATAGGGCAAGGGTTCATTCACCGTGTACAGTGAAGGTTGTGATCGATTTATTGCATATTCCACGAACAGTAGAATTTTAGTCCAAAAAAAAAATAATAAAAATAACTCAAATGCATATTTCGTCACGCACCAAGGTTGGCCAGCTCTTTCTGCATGGATGGCCTTTCCATTCGGTGTGTTTCCAATTTCAACGGTTTATCAAAAACTTGTCGAAAACCAAGTATAACCAAATAAACTGCACAGAAAAATGTAACTGTAAAAGAACGTACAATTATTTATTATTTACGAACTTTCATTCAAACAAACTGTACCTTTTTTCTCCCTTCAAAGTGTATTCACTAAAACAATTTTTTTTTTGCATACTCAGCGAAATTTTTTTTAAATAATTTTGTAAATTATATAACAATACTTGCCTAAACAACCATAAATTTTAATAAACACATTGTTCAGAAGATAAAACGATATCTCTATTTTTTTTCACAGTTGACAATAGAAAATCAAACAATGGTGATTTTAACAGTCCACTTTGGTCTATTTCTGTCTCGCGGTTTCTGAATAGGTAGCTACTATAAGTAAGTATAACATTTTTTTACAATTGTTAATATGTTCGTGAATTTATCGGCAATTTCAGACGCTCTTGTGTTATTACTTGTGATACTACATCCTTGAATCATTTTAATTTGAATAACCGTTGGTACAATATTTTAAAATTATGTGAGCGCAACAGCTCTGAAGCATCCAGATCTGCCATGTTACGGTGAGTCGCATTCAATTGTTACAGTATTATAGTTCTTCAGTTTAATAAAATCACAAGAAAAAATGACAGATCTGTTATCTGTGACAAATTTTATAAAGAATTTTGTAATACTTTAACAAAAAAAAAAAAAAAAACAGTCATATTAGCTGCATAAAAAAATCAGGTGTTATATGCCAGGTATAAAGAGCTTCTAGCTTAGATAGTTGTGTAAGAATAATATTAATAACAAATGTGCTTAATAACAGTTTATATTAACCGCCACCGTGGTCTGGTGATAATGTTTGCAACTACTAATCCAGATGTCTTGGGTTCGATTCCCGGTCAAGTCGGTGTGTCTGGGTAAGGTTTTATTCGGCGTTTTTCCTTACCCCAATAGATTTAAGGTGCATCATTAATTAATTTCATTTCGTTCCATTTTTAACTACAGATTTACACCTAAAGAACCCATGTCCAATCTACAGATGTCGCGAGAAGAACATGCAGTCAGCACATAAAAATATTTTATATTTATTTCTCAATGTGAAAAACTTAGCAACTCAGACAATTTTAACGGTTTAAATTTTGTATATTTAATCTGTAAATGATGGTCAATTTAAGATCAAAGTTGATTTCAACGGGTGCACAAGTATAATGTTTAATTACTATTAAATGCGCTAATGTATTAGATATATGGAACTTTTACAGTTAAAATCAGTTATATCTGAAATAAAGGAAATACTGGGCCATTCAAATAATCTTCGGAATTTTACAATGTAACTGCACACACACACACACACACACACACACACACACACACACACACACACACACACTAAAGAAGCTATCCTAAATAAGTAAACACGTTGTCCCACACACTCCACGTCGACTGCAGACAAGAATGATTTCCTCTTACACAGACAACCAGAACTTTTAAATTTCCCATACCATACACCTGTCGATGGATCCTTCCCGTATTCTGTTTGAAAGCGACGTTGAGCTGTGTTTACTGACTTAGTCACATGGAATTCCAGCACACAAAATACCTTCTTTGCTGCTATAGCCGCAATTTTACAAAACATATCTGGTGACCAATAAGTCAAAATATGTTCATTAAAGCAATATAAATAATAATGTCCTGAACGTTTTTATATTGCTGTGTAAGTTGCATAAAGATCAAGCCATTATTCAAAAATTCTTTTGATTATTTAAATATTCGCAGATATTTTAATTAACCCTGAACAATGCAGTGCTAACTTGAGGAATATTTTAAAGTCAACTTGGAAAAAGGCATTTATAATCACAGAAAGGAATCTGTGAAAAAGAGTTGTGGTTAGTTCAGAATAAAGAGAAATAAAATATTAATAGAGGTAAGATGTACATTAATGAATTTGAAATGAACAAAAACTAAATGGGTTGTACACGATTGAAATTCAGTTAAAGAAAAGAGAAAAGGTTGGTATATGTAGAAATAAATTTCATCATCATCAACAATATGGTTTAGGTAATCAGTCCGTTTCGGCCATGTTCGAACTGAAGTCCATCCCTTCCAAGCAAGGTCTTCTCACAATTCTGCTTCTTGTTTTGTGCAGATACGCTTTCTTGTGTAATCATCTATTAAATAGAAATTCCTGTTGTATGCCTAGTTTTTAATTTTGGCCTTGAATATGCATCCTTAGACATCTCGGGTACATCATTTCCGCAGACTGTATTCTAATTCTCTTTTTTAGGCCTAGTTATCCATGTCTCACTTCCCTATAGAAGTGTAGGTGCAGATAATGTTTTTAGAGTTTTGGTTTGGTTTCTTTGCTAATTTTTCCAGAGTTCTTTACACCGCATATAGGATTCATTTTGATAACTTTCTAGAAATATTGTATTTTGGTAACTTATACCTATATCACACCCCAGATAGCAGAGATGTGACACCCGTTCAATGAATAAAGTTTTAATTATTATTCAAGATCTTACTGAGAGCTTTCCTTTAAATGCCATAATTTTGGATTTCTACATAGATATTTTGCAATTATATTTTTCAAAAAATATATATTAATTTCTGTAGATCATTTTCATTTTTAGCTAATTTCCGCAGGCTGTATTCTAATTCTGTTTTTGGACCTAGAAATCCATGTCTCACTTCCCTATAGAACTGCGGGTGCAGGTAATCTTTAGAGTTTTGGTTTGGTTTTTTTTTTGCTATTTTTTCCAGAGTTCTTTTCACCATACGAATATAAAATTAATTTTGATTACTTTCTAGAAGTTAACAAACACTAAATTATTTGATTTAACATTTCACTAATTAAGATTAATTTATTTCCAATAATTTTTCCCCAATCAGTGACGATTGAATCAATACAAAAATTAAAAGAATGGATGAAAGCGAACACCCTTGCACTTCTTGTTGCTTTTATATTACTTGTTGATTGTTAGCATAAATTTGTATTGATCATAAAAGTTTACACGTTCTGTTATATGTTTAGATATTTTTTATTTTCTAGTTCAATTCTGAAAAATTATCCAAATTTTTTACCAAACACCTTTTCCATGTCAAAAAATAATAATGTTTTTTTTCACATCTTTTCTCTATAGTTTGTTTTAAAGTAAATACACAATGTGCACGATCTCCGCTTTCTGAAGCCTGTTTTTTCCTCGGCTATTTGAGCTTCTGTAATTGTATTCTTTTAATTAACATTTTGTAATATACCTTGTAACCACTGTTTAAGAGAGCATTACCCCTGTAGTTTGATAGCTCATTCAAGAATATAAAGTGTCGGAAGGTATTTAGTCCAGACGGTATAAACTCAGAAGTGCTAAAATATGGAAATGTGTTTTTTTAAACTTCGGTCATTACACTTTAATAATTTGGACAAAACATTGCATACTTTCTTAGAAACAAGGAAAAAATTATACTAACTTTTAAAACAAGAGACAGGAATGCTTCTTCTAATTCTTCGATTTGTAGAAGATCTCCTTTATAGCTATCAGCTGATGGTTGTGTTTCTTGTGTACCTTTGTTTTACCATTTGTCCCGTATTTCGTAATTGTCACCAGGTCTCTTGATGTGTTCTCTTTATTATTTTCTCTGTTCTTGATATACTTTGCTAGCTGCATAGTTTTCTTTTCTAGATTGTCACGATATGCTTATTCCTTATGTTGATTATATTTTTGCATTTTCCCTTCCAAATTCTAAGCTTTAAAGTTTTGAGTTAACATACGAAATGAAAGTATTGATTGCTGATGATTATCTATCCGTGAAACTTGCCTAAATTTGGCGGTTTTCCTGTGTCCCATAGAGAAATTAACTGCGCCAAATATTGCTTACTTTGTTTAAATTAATGACAAGTCATACAAAAGATTATAATAATACAGCAAATGATGAAACATAAAGTCACTGCATCCTAAAATTTCATTGAGAGATGAAACTTAGAATATCTGAGCAGATGAAAGCCGGTGAATAGATAAAGCTTTGAAGGTTGCCTAAAACTTGGATCAGGATGTACCTACAGCATCTCCATAGAAAGCAGATTTTAGAGCATTTTTAAAACTCCATCTTGCGTAAGAAGCGGTATAATCGTTTTATATAATTCCCCCCGGTAGCTGGGTAAAAGAATGTCCTTAAGAATGCTTCTCTCTGAAGAGGCCTTATTAATCTGAAACGCTAAATCCACTAAAAGCCTGCAAAACGAACTGAAAGCATTTGTTTAACAAGAACTGCGACAAGGATCTTCCTAGCAATTTCAAACAAAATCCTCATTTAATGAGCGTCAAACACGGGTTACAATATTAGATCCTGCCGGGCTAGAACCGCGCATTAAGAGACGGTCACCCCCGCGGGAAATACACTCTCTTGCTTCTTGAAGCATGTGTGCGTGTGTATGCGGGTATTCCCAGACAGTGGTGCCAACTCCCGCCTACAATTAAAACATGATTCACGTGACCCAATTAGCAAGCGGCATGTTTGACGAGTCTTCTCCCTATCTGCTGTTATAGGGTAGAACCAATCCTGAGTTTTAGTGCTTTGGACGCCATTGTGTTCCCGTTCGCCTTCGTTAGGAACTCTTTGCGTGGTTTATATGCTTGCCATCCTCTTAATAGGCTCTGGTACGCAGCACATAGTTATGGGCCTATGCTTTAAGAAGATTATAAAGAAAATATGAGTAAAAATAAGTATAAATAATTTTTAATGCTACATCTGAAGTTTTTTTTTTCTCTCTCTTTCCTTCCCTCTGTGAATAAAGCTGTGAATAGAGCCAAGCTGTACAGTTTTTAAAAGATATCTTGATTACTATTATTATTTATCCATGCTTTAAAATAATAAATTGGTTAATCAAGTGACAATATACAATATTTAGGTACTTAATTCCAAAATTTCCTATCTCAAATAATTACCTATTTAGCATAAATGTTATTTAAACAAAAACGTAGTTTATTTATGTGGGAGAAGTTTTAAACCAATGTTTATTACATTTTAGGTGTCACCCCTCCCCATCACCACCACCTCCCTTGTAAGTTTCAAATTGCTATCTACATTTTGATACTTACATTTTAAAGGTGATTAAATAATTGTCACGATATTTTTAGTTTTCTATTCTTGTCTGTTATTTGAATTTGGACATAAGCAATTGATATAATAGTTTTTGTTTTGATAATAAATTGTTTCAAATTGGGTATACCCTACAAGAAAGCCAGAATCTAAGCAGATTACTCAAAGAGTTCCGAAATAAAGTGTAGTGCTGTAATATAAATAATTGTAACTTTGCCCAAAATATAAAGTAATCCTACAAGTGATTTATTTATTTTTTATTCCGTCCAAATTCAAATAGCAACGAAATAACGGTCTGAAGTGTAAAACCAAAGTTGATTAAAGTTTACCTTCCACCCTCTCACCTCAGCCATCCCACTTTAAAATGTCAAATGCCACTTCTACGTTTTAATACATTTTAAAGAGGACTCACTTTTTATCACATTTATTTATTTTATGTCATTGCCTGGTACTTGCACTGCTGTGTTGTTATTGTTTTTTTTTTATTTTGACAGAATAAAAAATAAGTGAATTAGTTGTTAAAGGAAAAATAATATTGATTTTCGTTAAAATTACTATTATTAATATTACAGCATTACTAATTTTGTAATGTTATTCTGTACAAATTTAACTAACAATAACAACTATCCAGGTTGCCCAGCTACAATAAAACAGGTGTGATAACAGTTGTATCCTTTTCAAAATTTAAATGGATTGCTTGCGTTGAGGGATGGAACCTCAAGATTAATCAACATTCTTACCCTACATTCTGCTGCATTTTTGTTAGTCTGGCAAGTTTTGAAATCAAATCTCATATTTTATGTTGAAACTGCAAGATATGCATCCCACTTTGGAACGTTCGTTACATGTTTGCGAGCCGATTTTAAACTTACTTAATAAAATAGGAGAGTAAGTGGAGACACTACAATAAAACCATTAGGTTTTCTGATTTCTAGGATTCACTCGAGATTAGGTTTAGATTAGTGCGCACGATTATACATATATAAACTGATTAGTAATGCTATTTGTGCCGACAATTGCATTTATTTGATTTGATTTAAAACTTATTTTTGTGAGATTCACCTGTTTTATTATCAAATAACCCACTTTTACGAAATTAATTTATCTTCTATTGACTACTGAACCTAAAAGTAAATCAAACAGTGATATTGGCATTCAGCAAGTTCCTAAAAGGGGATGAATGTATTTCAAAGGTACATACATGTTCAGTTCATGTAAATCAATTTATGTTTCTAGTACACAAAGAATTATCCTTGAAGTTAAACTTCTCATTTAAGGAAACAAACATATCGAAGGTTTCAAGGAAGATTTAACAAACCAAAGGTTATTCGCGTATTAGTCAAATTCATAATACTACAGCAGTGTGCAGAATGAGTAACAAATTCTTCAAATAAACGAATTCGAAGAATAATCTACAGCAGGACTTAAATGTTAAAATTTCCAAATTTAATACTATTAGGTGTCTTTCCGCTTGTTACAAAAATATCATCGTTATTAAAAGGGGGAAACCAAGTAAAAAATATAAATAACAGGCCATCGACAATTTTCTCTGCACTTCGATTATATGCATCGTACAGGAGAATGTTGATACTCCTATACTGACATTCCTTCCTTCGAAACCGGTTTTTAGCACATAATCCGCCTACTGTTGTTAGGATTTGGGCTTTGGACTGTGTGCTTGCCTTGGTGGTTAAGTTAACACAATAATTATATGCTCGGCACGTGGTCAGTGCTGCCACCCGAATTCCCTTTCCTAGAGAAATGTCGGCTACACAATGGCTGCGGAGCGATTTCTCGATGAGCCTTTATAAAGACACGTGTATGCTACATACACGCTGACATTTGAAATAACAGACTGAAAACAATAGCTTATGTATGGAACAATCTGCACTTGTAACGTGCGTGCATAGCTTTCATAGATTTTTAAAAACGTTTGATTGCTTCTTAAGAGGAAAAAATGTGAAACATTTTAACCAAAAGTGGTTAACCTAGTCAGTTAATAATGTTTAAGTTGTTTGTATAATGTCAATATTATTATTCTGAACGTCTGCAGTTATAATGCATAAAATTGTCCATTTTACTTTATAAACCTATCCCTGTGTTACATCAAAATGGATGCCAAATGGAGATGTAAATGAAATGCGTGACTAAGTACACATGTTACTAAAAATAGTATTTAGATATTTTGCTATATGCGAACGATGCTATTATTTTACAAAACTCAAATGTTAGTCTAAAGAGCAGTCCATATAATAAAATGTGATTGGGAGAGAATATAATTTGAAAACATCCACAGATAAAAAGGACTATGGAGTTTCAGAATAATTACTATTGACGACAAAAAGGGAATTATAATTAACAATAAATCGTTAATATAAGTTCAATATTTTAATTACCTACGCTGTTATATTACCACCAGTACTTATAGAAATTTTACAAAAATATCAAATGAGTGAAAATTATTTAGAAATGTTTAAATTAAATAAGGAAGAACGCATTCTGAGGTAATGGCAGTTCCCGCTCTTATGGCTATATCCTGGATAGTTCGACAAAATACTTTAAACATACCTATTCAAACAGTGTATATTAAATATCTGAAGTAAATTCAAAATATACAGGAATGAATAAAATAACAATGTTCAAGGAACGGACATCGTTACATTATATAAGCTTTTAAAATACAGACAGAATTAGAAAGTTACTGTAAAAATATCAACATATTAAGAATATCAAAACTAGCCCTAAACTACAAAACAAAAACAAAAAGGTGAGCAATTCCACAATGAGTTGAAGGTGAGGTCAGTGCATCCCTTAGAAGCAAGAAGATATTTATTTCCCAAAGAGCAGAAAATCTGCAAATGTTGAGAAATATCAACAGTTTCATTGATTATTCCGTTATTTTATTGGAATTTTGTACCTTTAACAACATTTATATAAACTATAGGGAGTTCACCAAACTATATGCATACAAAGAACGTATGAGTAGAAAAGTCTGACACTAAAAAGGTTGAAATTGGAAATGAATGATCCAAAAGGTTTAAATGCGGAGCTATAGGCATCGATATGGATCAACGTCATAGTTATGTTGGGATGTGACATGTGTTCACAACCAGTCAGATATAAATCAGTGCTATTAGTGGAGGTGTGGTTATAAGCAGGCTGCAGCTCAATCTAACCACACACTGTCACTCGGCGTACAGGTCTTCTTAAAAGTGAAGGCAATTAATGTGAGCCACTGAAATAATGCATAGCATTTGTCAGAAAAAAAGGTAGGCTATTGTGTTTTCAATTCTCTTGATCCCCATAAACACATTTTTAACTTTAAGAGAGAATGCTTGCAGCTCCACGACGAAGCATTCAATACCATTTGTAAATTCTTTATACATTTTTTCTGCGTCCTGTATATAAAATTTAGAGTTAATTACATTATATCTTATAAGTTGTAATATCTAGAGTAAATTACGTTTATTCTATGAAAGAAAGTTTTAACTTTTATGAAAACATGTGCTAAGAAGAGAAATATTATAGAGACTGCTGTAATTCTGAATATCATTAGCCTAGGCATTCACGAAAACAGGAAGACGCAGAATATCTGCCAAGACAAATTGAAACTACAGAACTAAATGTGGGATATGCCTTCATTATTCGGCCAAATTATAGACTGACAACGCTTAAGAGAACTGATTACATATGTTGTAGAAATCGTGCTCTGTACTGCCTTACTTAATACCCGAAATGGCAATCAAAACAAGATGGCGCAAAAGTGAAAATAATTATGAGTTATCTTGCTTATCTCTATAGGCTAAATTTGTTGATATTAAATGTTATTATAAATATAAAAGAAGTTAATCCTTGCAGTTGCTACAAAATCATGTCTATAAGTTTAGCTCTCAATAACATAATTAATTTAAAATGTGTCAAAATGTCACTGTCTAATTGATCTTTGTACATTTTGCCATTGTATTCTTGTTATTTTGAACATAAATGTATTCTTGTAAGTGCAGAAATACTTCAAATATGGCTTTGTTGTACAAATTCCATTCGAAATAAGTGTCTATAATGTTACAGCTTTTAGAATTGCAAATATAGTTATTGTTCTGTGTTTCAATATTTAACGGCAAAAGCTGTTAAAACAAAGTTATTAAAGTTTTTGTCCCCCATCATCGGCACAATAAACGAATAGCAATCACACATTATCTTATTTTAATTAAGAATAGATATTATTGTTTTTATTCGTTCTGCAAATAATTACATTCACTTTCTTAGGCAGTATATTTGTATCATACCCTCAATGAAAGATGTTAGAGCATCTATTTGCTCTCATTCTCTCCCATAAAAAAGCTGGTTTAATTGCTTTTGTATGTTTTGATGTATTTGAACGATTGAATTGTATTTATAATTTGCAATTTAAAACTGTAAACATTTTCTACTGTATTGTTCTAACCAGTCAAAGCATATTCTAACATTGTAACTTAATGTTAATAAATTCGTTCTCTCTCATTTGATGAAAAATGTAATTCTTTCTGCTATTAATATAATAAAAATAATCCTATAAATTAACATTTTCATTTTTGTACTACGTTACCTGTTGGCTTAAATATCCAATATTGCTGTGTAGTTAAACAAATACTTATGTCGCATTAGATGACTTGTCATCCTCACGAGCATTCTTGTTGTGGATTCGACCACTTCAGGGTTAAGTAACATTCAATGTTAATTTTTTCTTAATAGATTTTAATGCATAAGATATAATTAAAGGAATTTGGCAAAAAAGTAAATGCCAGGGTTTCATTTTTTAACTTTTGTTTTCTATCACTGCAACCGGATTTTGAGTTCTGTCTGCACATGGTAATAATTCAGGAAACGAAATGCCCGATCGATTCGCCAGAATAACTTTAGAAAAGAGTTTCAAATCAAACTGGTATATTGAAACAAATAATGAAAATGTAGCAATAAAAATACATTTATGAGAATAAGTTTAGCTCTACAACGTAAATACGTTTCTACATAATCTCGTCGAAGTTCAGTACACTCTAACACTTGCTCCATGTCTCCAGATTCGAGCGGGTTTCTTCGAGCCCCCTAAAATACTCGTTTACCTCCTGCACAAGACTTAAATCTCTGTTCTACTAGCAAGGTTTTGCGTTTCGGGAACAGATCGGAATTCGGGGGTACGAGATCAAGTGAATAGGGTGGATGTGGAAGCATTTAAAACTATTAATACGGTCAATTTGTCCTAAGTGAAGCAATTTGAATGAACTGGTACAATGCAATAGTAAAAGACCATCTTCTTTTTGCCCATTCACAAACATTTTCCACGACTTTTGTCTTCTATCTCCAAAGTGATGCGTACTATTCTTTAGTAATGTTTGTTTCCCTTCTCCAAGTAGTCAATAATGGGAATTCCTTTGGCGTTCCAAAAAAACTGAGCCATCTTTCCAGTGGATGGAACGCATTTCACTCTTTTCGGAGTCGCTTTAGATTGCTGTTACTTTCCGGTAATGCATTCACGTTTCATTCATAGTCACAAAACGACATAAAAATTGGTCGGATTCTTCGTACACTTTTCAAACAGTTGGCCGATGTTCGCATGTTTCGCTATTGCTCCGGAGTGAGCAGACCTGACACTCCTCTTGCGCCATGTTTTTCGTGTATACTTCATTATGCAAAATAAAATGAACCTCTCATTGATTGATTGGTTTATTTATGGACGCTCTTTAACAGCTCAGGTCATCAGCGCCCCATTCAACTCAGGGCGTGAAACGGCCGACAAATTTTGCTCAGAGGCCTCTCCTTCAGCCTTGAGGTTCTTTTTCGTGCCGTAAATGTACGACACGGGACCCAAGGCTTTACTTCCCTTCCGAAGGAAGCTATACTTAGGATTTTTACGCCCGGTCCTGAACCTCTCAGTAGATATGCCAGTGGTCTATACTAGCTAGCACACTTTAGTTCATTTGTCAATCAAAAATATTGACAAAGCTTTTATAATTGCTTTCTGGCCTCACAGCTGATTTTGGAGCTCCAGGACGTGTGCGTCTTCGATGCTTTGTGTTTTCGATGCTTACCACACCTTAACTATTTACTTAAATTCGAATGGTTTCATAGGAAATGTAGGCAAAATCCTTTCATGAATTTCCTTTGCTGTTTTTCTTTCAGAAAAAAAAAATCACAATTTCCAATTTGCAATCTTATGCATTTCTATTACCACACGAAACGTTTGTTTTAAACAACTGTCACACAATGAATTAACATGGGAATGATTTGTGAGCATAGAAGGCAAACTTTATGCTCAAAATTACAGATGTTGCTGTTGTCCTGTATTAGTATACGAACTAAGCTACTTATCAAACCATATTGCCCCCAATTTTAAGGAATCAGTTCTACTTTAATAATAAATTAAAATTGTATTTTCAGAAGTGTCTAACATCTTTACAATGACGTACTGATTATATCATCTTACTCCTTTATACATTAAAAGTCACATACTGTTCTGTTATCAATTTCGAAATTAATAGCAGCATTCGCTAAAGCTTCAATGGAACTCTCTGTCTGTTAAAATTGCTGCGCATTGCTCATTAAATCTCATTTAAAAATGTTGCAAGCATGGATATTTTGTACAGAAGCCACCAGCAGTCCTAATGACTGCGCCATGAATAAAGCCCGACTTAAATTGGATTAACATTTTGTGAAATGAAACCAGTGCACAAGAGAGAGAAAACTGTAATTTCGCCTTGTATTTGAAAACGGGGGATGTTGGCACATTCCATTGTGGGAGGTTACGCGGAAGCATTTTCGGTTAGGTTTCCTTGTAGGACACACACCGAAGTAACATCATTACGCGTGAAAGGAAAACGATGAGCAAAAAAGCAGTAATGCCAACACCATTACAACTGCAGGAACAGATGGTTGGCATTGCTACGTGCCGAGGACTAAGCGCAGCAAATGGCCCGTGAATGTGTTCCCGTTCCAAGACGCAATCCCGGAATGAAGTATTCAACGTAAGGACAAACGAAAAGAGAGGTGAGGTAGGTTCATCAGCTTTTTGATTTTGTCCTTGATGATTACAATCCATTGGGAAAACGAATAAGAGGGGTGCCCAGTCTTTGTCTTAAACGAATTTGTTTGAAATAAATAGAAATGAACGTCTACATATTGTAAGAGATAGCAAAAGAAGACAAATTAAACAGAACCTTGGAATACTTTGCATGTCAGGTAAGATTGTAGACACAACAAACATGTATCCAAAGCAAGTGAATACAGAAAATGTCTGCAAATTATTTCTAGCCGAAGCTATAGAAGAGAATTTTAGTTTAATCTTATTTAAATACTTAAGTCTGGTACTTTCATAAATGCAAAATATTATCTCATGATTGCATTGTTATTAGTAGTGTAGAAGGGTAAGCCAGGGGCATAACTACACGACTCCCAAATGACCTGGTTTATCAAGACATACTCCTCCCCGACATTTTCTCATAGCTGCAGCGCCATCGTATATTTGTGCTATAAACTTCTGTTTTATATGGAACTCTAATTCAGCTTTTCAGCAGTGCGTCTTATGCTCCTGCAATCGTTTCACAAACAGCAAATAATATTATTAATCTTTCAACCAGTTTACTCCCCCTGATGTATCGTAATTGTGACAGGCATGTTATATCTGTTACTTCGTCGGCATGTACAGAAACGAAATTTACTCCCCCCCCCCAATCTCATTCCAACAGACAAGATGCATTTTTACTTCGCACGCTGTCGGCAATTTTTTTTTTTTTTTCAAAATACAAAAGAACCTTCTTCATTTTGTGCCGTATTCCTGAGTAAGATCCTATAGCTTTTGATCAATGAAACCCACGTCATTTCACTTCCAACTTAATAGTTAAACTTAGATGCGAAAATGGAGTCTTC
Organism: Metallyticus violacea; assembly: GCA_030762175.1. Classification (NCBI taxonomy): domain Eukaryota; kingdom Metazoa; phylum Arthropoda; class Insecta; order Mantodea; family Metallyticidae; genus Metallyticus; species Metallyticus violacea. The sequence goes on along the minus strand of CM060840.1, from coordinate 35,751,213 downwards.
AGTAAAACACTGAATTCTTTGCCACAAAAATGATACAGTTTTTTGTAAAATAACAGTTAACACAGTGTCAATTTTCCACTGTCAAATAGTAACTCCTAAACTTTTTTGTAAAATAACAGTTAACACAGTGTAAATTTTCCACTGACAAATAGTAACTCCTAAACTGTCTGTAACTCTTCCTAAGAAGAGAGGATTCCGAGCGCTGGCCATGGGCCGTCTTTCTGAAAGCCCAAGAAAAAGCAGAAATAAGCGGAATAACCTTGGAGGAAGACAAATGTAAACCCTTGAAAATATTTGCTGGCCATTAAGGTCTAAGTTTAAAGCGTGAAATTTTCGGGCTGGTTCATGAACTTCCCTCGCTAACGGAGGAACCGCATGCTACCGCTACTACAGTACAGAGCAAATGCGCTTATTGTGTAAGATACAATTAAGAACTAAGCAGTCATACATTGCTGTTTTCATGCATTTTTGTTTTAAATTAATTAGGAGAAGGAAAATATTAAATAATTATGGCATTTACTTTGAGGGACGGGCTTTTATTGACGGACCACCCCTGATTTGTTATTAATTATGGAAATTTCTAATGTCTTCCAACCAAAGTATTAAAATTCACATTTGAGTGCCATGGTATAGTCCACTTTCAAGCTGCCTATCAGTATTTGATGAACCATAATGTATTAGCTGTTGAAGATGATTGTAGGTGTGAGAGTGCCAATGAAATAGATGGTGAAATCAATGGCAGTGCCTACAGTAGACAAACCTACATTGAAGCCGTTTTGTCCGCCTTAATTTCCGCATAAGATAATTATAATAATCAGTTGCAGTACTACAAGTATTCAAATATTAAATCACAAATACAGTTTTGTATTGGGACATAAAATAATTCCTTTTAAATCTTTTGACAGAATTGCCTGCCTTGTTACATATGTAAGTAATTGTGAAGAACATATCGAAATACCATTTAACATTCTAGGGACCGATGATGGCATTTGCAAGCTTCCACTTTGTGCAAAAGAGTGCCACATCCTCCATCTTTTGTCAGCATGAGGATTTTTTATTATAAATATAATTTGCTCATAAATTATTTCGATATTTATAAAAGGAGATAAAATGAACTGTTTCATGGCTTTATTGAAACAAAAAACAGCGAGATTAGTTTAAATGTTCTGAAATATGGTTCAGCAGGTCGGCGGTTAGATCCCTTGTTACGCCCGGTATTTTCTTACCAAGACTTGCGGCGCTCTACCGCTTCACCATTTTGAGTGCAAATGATACAGTGGTGAATATGATTATAGAGGTGAAGTGGATATTAAAAATGATACCTAAAGTTTGGTAAACAGGTGTTATCTAGTTCAAGTCTCGAAGAATTGGGAGAACGTCCTTCAGTCGAAACGTGCAGTTATGACTAATAGTCTTAGGCTAAGTAATGAAGTTAGAACTTCATATACTTCACTTTGTTGTTTTACAGGCACAAACCAAGAGCAAGTTCTTTGCCTCTGACTTGCTAAAGCACCTCCTACTGTCACGCCCTTCCTCCTAAGTCCTTCCACACTTCTTGATGCTCCTCCCAGATGATTTCCGCTAACACCTCCCCCCCCCCTTAAGTTTACATCCGCTTATTCCCTCTGTGCCCATTGTGTTTTCAAGCATAGGAAATGTTCACTTTTCAGCTGCGTTCTGGCTACAGCTGCCCTTCCAGTCAAGTCCTCGGTGTGCCATTAATTTGTCCTAGCCTTCGTTCCAAAGGAATGTTGTTTAATTGTTGCCTTACAGGAAAGTACATGGAAGCTTTTTGTTTAAGACTAAATATTCTCAGTCACCATTCAAACAAGGATCCCTTATGCAGAGTCAGGAGTCTGGTTTGGCATAAATGGCCTTCAATCCAAGAAGATGAATTCCAGATAACTGTACCTAATTATATTTGGATATATTTAGGCCACTGTTTTTAAATTATTCCATTTGCTTTTTCATTTATTTATTTGTTTCCCAAAGGGTCTGAAAGGCAACGTGACCATCATTCCTCCGTTGTGATAAGTCTAGCAAAATAGAACGTGTACATTACTACTGCTATTAGCGGCAGTCTCGCCATTATCAAAATAAGGCCATTTAGGCATTAGGCAGGAGTAACACGTTGAAAATAGGATATTATTACCAGATTAGAAGATTATGTTATTCTAATATAATTAGTAAATACAACTACATATTAGGTATCCTAAATTTAACATTTCTTGTTATTTATAACATATTCCTTAAATCTCAATGTCACGTAAGAGGTTACATATACCTATATATTTTAGGTTTCTTGTTGTGAAAATGAATTATTAGAATTTCCTTCATTTATTAAGATGAAACGTTTACCAATTGTGCAATAAAACAGTACCTTATTGGGAAAACCTCATGGGAAGTGATGAGGTAATATTTCACAGCACTCTTTCTCTATTGCTAGCCAAACTAAAACCAAACAGTAGAATGCTTTTCAGCGAGCACTTATCTCTTCCACTATTCAAATTCACTGCCACGGGTGGCCGAGATCGTTAAGGCGCTGATCGTGAACAGGAGGTCTGGGATTCGATTCCCGCCAGGACCTTCCTTTGTGACAGGTTTTTTTTTCAGGTTTTCCTCAATTCTCATAAATGGAAAATGCCGGAGAGTGCCCTAAACCTAGGCCTGGAACGTATCCTTCCTTTAAAAAATTACTTTCCCAATTTATCATTTCATCTCGTGTATCATCAGTGTCCACCGCCTGTGGTGCCTCAGTAGTAAAAAGGCGTTAAACACTTAAAAAAAAAAGTCCAAATTTTATTTCAGTTCTCTAAAATGCAGCTCTCATTTCTACCCAGTACTGCGTGGAACTTCTTAAAGAATGATTTCAACTGACTTCATAAGGTGAACTGTATTCTGAATGGATTTTTGTTATCTGCGCAAGACAGCTGTCCAAAGTTTGCCCTAAAAGAAGAGTCAGGTCATTTTATATTCTCAAAATTTAAAAAATTATGTGAAACAATGTAAACAAATTGGAGGTCACGGCAGAGACTCGAACTTCAGATTTTGCCTTGCCGTGCAAATGCTCTTACCATATGAACTACCGTGCCCTTTCCAAACGCTCATCTTCACATTTGTGGTAGAGAATTTTGTCGCTAAGAGGCGACCTGAATTATATTACTTGTGATCCAGGCTTCATAGTTAACCACTATTTGGATTAACTTATACGAAAATGCAATTTGAAATCTGAGTCAGATAGGAAAATTCCAGGTCACGACCGATGTTCTTACCATCTACGCTACCCGATCTATCTCACAGTGATTCCAACATATGAATTAAAAATAAGTCAGAAATACCTCAAACGTTTTCAGATAACACATTTTAGGTTAATGAACACAAAATATTCATCACGAAATCAGTACAGAAGTTGTTGGCAAATCATCTTTGAATGCAGAGATTCAAGCCTATCTTCAAAGTGGCGATGAGCCAGTGCATAGATGGAAATTGAGCACCTTATCTCCTCAGCCAGCCTATGAAATGCATACTAAATATGTACGCTATGGGGTTTGTCCAGTTTTATAAAAAATATGGAAGGTTTCTTCATTTTCCCCTACAGCTACAATGTCCTCAAAATAATAGAAGATGTAGTTTTTTTTTTTTTTCTATTAAAAAGGTGCCGCGATTTAGAAAATGGTTCAAACGCCTTAATGTAAGGTACATTAGAGCAGGTGTTAAAAAGAAAAATAAATGTTAAAAGTTTGCGCCCTTAGATTATTGTGCCCACTATGATAAATGAAGTAAATGAAGAATAATTCTGAACAAATATTTATATTATTGCTTTAATTTAATTCTAGGCATTTATAATTGAAATAGTTACCTACAAGTAAGGGGTGACTTCTCTAGTTGAACTATCCCCAAAACTTGCAATGTTCAATTTCCTTTAATTATTATTAAACACCTTTATATGTGTTTAAATAAAACAACATCTGTAGCCTGATGTTCGTATTTGCGGTTTAACTTGCAAGCGGAGTGAAAACTATTTTTCTTGAGGAATATTTTAATTGGAGTTGATCAGAGGAAAGAGAGCCTCTTCTCCATAATGTATATGCATACATTTTATGTATGTGTAATTTCATCATCTGAAACGACATCTTTCTTCAGGTGCGTTCGCAGGAAAATTTCCCGTAAGTTTTTTATAGTCTGATTGTTGTTGAGTTACAAAGTTGAATAAATTATTTAAAAAATGTTAATGATAGTGAAACATCATATTAATGTCAACACGGTCATATATCTTAACTATGTTAAAATTTGAAGGGATTTTAATTTAATATCAACTAAACAATTCAATTGTTACATATCAAATAATAATGCTCTTACCCATGCGCTACCTATCAATGATATTCAGTCATTTCGTTGGTAGTAAAAAGTTACTGAATGGTTGATAGTAAATTTTACTGGGAATTTGCAAAGCAGTTGCTTTGTTTTATTTTATTTTAAGTGAATGAAAAATAAATTAACAGCATACAAAACTTACATTCTAAGCATCTTTCTTTGCGACCATTTAACGAAATAAATTGAAATTTAAAAACTGGATGCACTAACTATAAGTATTAATTTTAGTCAAACTGTGATTTCAAAACATAAGAGTATATAATACTTCGTATAGAGACAGTTTTTATCCTGCACATTTGCTAAATTGGTGCGTTACTGCGTCTGCTGTGTACAAATATGTCCAATCCACTCATTCTAGAAACTAGCAATTTATAAGCAATAGAGTAGTAAATTTATGCTTCTTACAATTCCATTTGCTGCTTTCAGTATTATGAAACAGATAACTAACTTAAACTCCTAGGTTTTCTTCTAAAGATTAAAATACCGAGCGGGTGGATCAGGCTGTAAGGCTTGGACTCGCTTTCGGGAGGTACCGGATTCAAGTCCCTAAAGGCCAGTCATCCTTACCTTTCTCACGATTTGCAATGAGTATTTAATTTCTACGAACTTCTTGCTCTCATTTTATTCCGTTTTATAGGGTAGAAAGTGCCAGGAGAGGCGCGCTGTGTGCAGTGTAGCGGTGGCTTGCGCTTTGGAAGCGGTGTAGCGGTGGCTTGCGCTTTCTCTGGTGTAGAAGAGGCTCTTCTGAGGGGTTCAAATTTATTGTATGAGGTGCACCGCCGACGTCGTGGTATTCTACCTGGCTACAATAGGTATCCCGTCGATGTCCGCTCCTTTGGATCTTGGCCGTGCGGTGTATTCTTCACTAATCTTTTCCTCCCGGAGTGCCTCCATAAACACAAATGGCCAGCTCTTGAGCGAGGCTCCTCCGTCCCTAGCAATCCAATCCAATTCAAGAATTAAAATAAACATTTAGGCCGAAATCCACAGTTTAATCATCTCCCATCAGCATTCTTTGGAAGTGCAGCATTTCAGAGATTCTGTGCACGAAATTGTTGTGTAAAAATGAACATATAGCAATAACAAACAGTACAATAATAAACCTACATATCTTTTCCGTTCAACAAGATCTGCGCAACGTTTCTTTGTACAAAGTTATTAATTGCAGTTCTGTAGTCTCCCTTTACAGATTACTTGTATACATATATGTTACTCGAGAATCTATAGCAGGCATGAAACACTATACGTGTGCTCAAGGTTAAAGCCCTACTCGATCCATGGCTTTTAATCTGTTTTACTGCTTTACCTTCCGTTTTTGAAGTCATTCATGCAACGACATACAGTAGTTGAGGTTATCCTTAAGAAAGTTGCCTAAAAGTTTGCACTCTTTATAACTTTTATTAAATACGAGATTGAAATGCTACTCTCCCCAACTGAACATCGCCATAAGCAGTTTATACTGCAATGCGTATTGATAAAGAAAATGGATCCAGTAAAGAAAAGCTGAAATTAATGATAGTGTAAGACAAGGATGCCTATGTCATAATCGAATTCTGATAAGCTCTTTACTTTTTTCAGATGGTCACATAGTGCTGGCTGATTCGGAAGAATATCACTGCTGCTTATAAGGTAATTAGAGTAATTGGTATAATCTTAAAAAGTAAAAATGAGCTATAACATCCACAATTGTTGAACAAGCGACTAACCTGAAATTTAATGTTATAAAATAATTTTTTTCTGAAACATATGAACTTGGAAAGAAGACTTTATAAGTATCGATTAATTTGTGGAACGAAATGAAGAATATTAGGAAAAAAGGAAACTCAATTGAATTCCTATAAATCAATGGCATTTATAGTGTTACTATATGGCGCAGATACGCACCTACTTTCAAATGGAGATGAAATGCTTTCAGTAGCATATAAAAAGAACATTTTTACAACCTGTTACAAAAATACTATTAAATGAACGTAAGAGAAAAGAATTTCAAATAGAATAAGTTACACTATGCATTAAATACGACTGCAACATGTGAAACCGTGTTGAAGATTTTTTTTTTTTTGAGTAGTGTTTAACGCCCGTTTTTACTACTGAGGCACCACAGGCGGTGGACACTGATGATACATGAGATGAAATGATAAATTGGGAAAGGATTTTTTTTTTTTTTAAGGAAGGAAGCGTTCCAGGCCTAAGTTTAGGTACCTCCCCGGCATTTGCAAGTTATGAAGACTGAGGAAAACCTGGAAAAAAACCCAGTCAGGGAGGACGGTCCTGGCGGGATTCGAACCGCAGACCTCCCGCTCACGAGTCCGTGCCTTAACGACCTCGGCCACCCGTGGCGGTTTTTTTTGTGTGTTGAAGATGAAAAGAAGTATATGCTGCACAAAAAGCTCGTCAAGACTATACGGGCCTTATCAAAATTACGAATAGGCACTAAGTGCAGTTTAATTCCAAATATTAATTGATGTCAACACATTTTATATAAGAAAAATTATGGATTCTGTTTATTCGTATTTTAATTGTGTGTATATAATCCTGATTATGTTGATATACTGAAACATAACACACTTTGCAATTATTAGCTTCTCAATAAATCTTTCCACGCAGCAACGTTTGCAGACTGGCTCGTAACTGGCGTGACTCTGCTTGCTAAATATTCGCTTAGCATACCTTTATCAACCAATCATGGGAGCAAATGCCGCCCGAGTGGATGATACGGCATTTTGAAGATTTAACAACGCTGTAAGAATCTGTAACAAGGAGAATGTTTATTACAACCATTTTCTGGGTGGGTTACTGCATCAGTTTGAAATTAAATTGAAGTACAGATATTAGCTTCTGTTATTTTACTTCGAAAGTTCACATTGTTACAACAAGATGCGCTTTAACCATTAAGGCTAATTTATTTTTCAGAAGAATTACCAAAAACACTTACTGAAATATTAAAATAAAAACATACCTATACAAGTTTTAATTTTAGCTATTTATATTTGAGATAATTGTTGAAGACATACAGAAACTGTTTCAAATATTTCTATGCTAAGGTTTAAAGCAAAGAAACCTAATGACCTCAAATGTTCGCATTAGTGGTTTCTATAAAACTAACACGTACTTCCGCTAACATTCCTTTCACACATACACTTGGGCAGCGAGGTCCAGGGGTTGCCTCATTACGTGCACAGGTCTCGTCACACCGCATCGGTCGGGGACCCGCAAGTGGATTACGGTCCATTCAAACGCGCACCCATCTCCCCCGCTCTCTCCCGTCCATGGCAGCACACACATGTGGTAGATTAATGTCCAACCTCGTCATACTCATGTTCCCGGGACAACAGCCAAGACAGGTTCCGCAGCCTGTTCCACTAGCAGTCACAACAGTGTGCAACCCGTCATTTTAATAAGTAATCTGATGGAATGCACTGTAAACAGCTCAAACCTTTTTCACATTCTCATTTTCTTACACGTACTGTCGTGGCGAATCCTACAGATTCTGTCTCTGGGGTTTCTTATTATTAAGCTCTGGTCTGCTTTATTTTTATATCTGCATTTATCTAGCTGTTCTTTTATATGTACTGTATGCTGAACTAAAAATATAACTCATTCTGTTCAGCCAGGTTTGATTTTCTTGTCATTGCATTTTTTAAAAAGATGTATTTCAGATCTTATAATTCTTATTAATGCTCCTGAATGAAACTTACGCATTCCTCTCTTTATCACCCATATTATCATTTTCGAATTTAGCATTATGGGTTAGTTGTCTGATTGGGACCGTAAAAATTACCAGATCTTAGTGTGGCCTCGAAAACCATGACTTAGAAAAGCAAAAATACTGAGTATCGCAGTTTAAATAATATTTCTTGTCGCTGTAACTTGCGGTCTCTTTCTTCCCCTCCAAACCATAGATTCGCCAAAATCTAGACACTTCTGTTTTTTCTTCTCCAGCACAGGAGACTTTCAACTCATGTTTTGCAGCACACATGAAACATTTGTCCTTAATACCAAAATAGATATGATGTATTGTAGCACATATACATACTGCAATACGCCCTGGTCATTAAAATGGAGGTTAAGGGATGTATGAATGGAGTGGTAGGGTAGCGCATGCGTGGTAACACATGACGCTGTAGTTTTACAAGATTAATCTGACTTCCTTCTTCATCTTCATCTTCTTCTTCTTCTTCTTCTTCTTCTTCTTCTTCTTCTTCTTCTTCTTCTTCTTCTTCTTCTTCTTCCAGACGCGGAGATGAAAACACATACCCGAGTTCCATAAGGGCATCTATTAGTTCAGATATGTAAACCAGGTATTAAATAAACTAATTTCATCATGAAATAACTCGTACATCTTGATTTGAAACGATAGTTAGTTTTTAATTATTTTCTTTGATATTTGATAGTTGATTGAGAAAAGAATAAAGCAGTTGAATTTAGGAAGTGAACTAGTGTTCTTTATATTTAAATTAATTAGCGACATATTTGGTGACGTCGCTGGGAAGATTATTTAATAGCGTGACAATATTACCCTCACAAAAGGAGCCATTTTCAAATTAGATCTGGTGGTGACTACCACAAGTGTAGCAAAACCGATCTGGGTGATTATAGAACTTTCTGTTCATTTTGTAACAACGTTCCTTATTTGATCAATCTTATCATTTAAGAAAGTTCATTCCGGACGGCAATTTTATCCCCTCTCTCCTTCCTACTGACCTGTCAGCTATGGGTGAAACACAAATTAACTTACACAAAAGGTCATTTCTTCCACATTAACTGTTTTATATACTATATCATATATTTAATGTACATTTGATGTGCATTTAAGCTGTTTCGTGATAGGAATCGTCACGATTTCCTACCTACTATACATTTTAATTCTGTAATACACATTATCTAAAACTTAGATAGTGAAAAAATCTCAACTAACAGAGCAAACGGAGATATATTTTAGAATTCAGCAAGCAAAGAATATAGAACGTGACTTATAAAATTCTTGACCTCAGAAAAAGGTTTTGAAATGCATACCATGGTGATAGAGCAACCCACATTATGCTTTATTTTCATTTAATAATAATAATAATAATAATAATAATAATAATAATAATAATAATAATAATAAATTTTCTTCAAACCTATAATTACAAGAGCTGCAATTTGTTGGATAATGCTATCAAAAACAAATTGTTTCCCTAATAATGAATAATTTTGCGCATTTTAGAAAAAGTTTTCTACAAATTAGAGATCACCAATGTGAAACACGTGATTTAGCTTGTCTTTGCATATACTTCTGTACAAGCAATAGCAACTTGCCTTATAGCAGCGCATTTTATTTTACAAGCTTTAAGCTTGTGACAGTACATAATAGTAGCATAAAACTATGACCCAAAAAGGTATATATCTATAATAAATGTAAGTACACTTTGTAATTAATACCACTTGGATTGGAATGTTTGCGACCTAGGAGGAAACTTTAGGTGAGCCTAGCTTATAATTGGTCATTTGTGCCAATAGGCACCTCCGGGAGGAAGGGTTGCTCACGGCTAGCCCTTTGTACTTATGTCCCCAATGGGAACACTCCGGGAGGAAGGAATGAAGCGAGGGGGACAGTGGACGGCCAGTATCCACGGGCGGTAACTGCGTGGACGTATACGGGGTCCCTAATATGTCTCCAGATAGATCCCGACGCCGGTAAGGCGCTCCCCAAGGGGTTCGAAACCCTTCTAAAGGTCCGCTTCCATACCAGTAACCGGGGCAGAAACTTTTGCCCGAACTAGCCCTCCTCGCCCCTACACTTTCGAATTAATGAATTTAAAGGAAATGGGAGAGTGGAAAATTCGTGGAACATAAATATCCTTCCCAGCATTCTCCTAAGCTACCAAGGGAGAACACAAAAAAAAGAAGAAGAAGAAAAAAAAAGAAAAGAAACAGAAAAGAAATAAAAACAAACAAACGAAAAGAAAGAAAAAGAAAAGAAATAAAGAAACAAAGATAAATAAAATTCCAAGTTCAGGATGGTCTGCCTGACGGGAATTAAACCCCGGAACCTTCCGAATGTGAATCTCTTGAGACACCCCGCTCGGTATTAGAACATGAAATCAACATAGTAAACACATGTCCTTTATAATCCCAATAGTTTTTTATTTGTTAGCTTCATATTTCGTAAATAGTCCATAATTATAAGAATGACAATTGCTTAAGAAAGCAAAATTGATACAGTTTTTAAAAAGATTGCATCAGTATATCAGAATATTAGCTCCTGTAATCAGTAGTAGTAGCCAATACCTACCAAACTACGAGCCTGAATTTGGTATGTGTCAGAGCGTGTGACGCAAAATGCCTATTGTTAGCTATCATCATGGACATCATCGGTTCTACCACATGAATTTGATTTGTAATGCATTTCGAATATTTTTATAATTCGATTGTCAGTCGATGTTCCCAATTACTACTGTCTTCCTGCATTATTTCGTTTAGATAATTTATTTTTAAATCTAGTCTTATTTGTGTTTCATGTCTAACTGTCTACATTCACCTAAGGACTTTAAAAAACTTATATCAATAAATTGCATTTTGGAAAAATGTCTTGAAATCATTGTCCAAACTATTGAGGCATGTATAAGAGTTGATTTTTTCATTAATTCAGATATTTTATTAAATTAGTATCGCTATCATTATTTTGATTATCACTATCCCCAGCATCAAGTTCTATGCTCAGTTTAACTATCACAAGTAAGAGGAAGGTCTAAAATTAACAATTTTGCTAATGTGCTCCAAGGCCTTCATCGCTGATATTTACCGGGCATTGGTTTTCCTTACCAAACTGAGACAAAATTTTTAAGAGGACATTATCCATATAGCTCAAAGATCACTTTAGAGTTACTGCTCCCTGCATAGAATGTCTGAAAATTTTTTGTTATAATCCCATTATCCTCTTGGGGGGTGCTCTGTTATTTTGGATATTAATAATGAAGAATGGCAGTAAAGGAAGCATATTATAATTAATATCTTAAGAAAGACAAAGAAGCTAAAAATAACACGTAGAAGAAAAGACAGGATAAGGAAGGAGAAGGAAATTAAGTATGGAGATAATGGTAAGAAGGAAAAGAAGAATGGACGAAAGAAAAAACAAATGAGATGCTGAAAAGAAGAAAGAGAACCAAAACAAACTAGAAGAATTAAGGTAGGGGTGAAGAAAAGACGGTGATACAAACACGCAGCAAATCTTAGGCCTAATGCATACCTTTGATGATGATATATTTTTATTCTAAGGCTTTGAAAGTTATTCATAACATAACCACATCTTCATTGTTACATTGTTATAATCAAACTTTTGTTTATAAATACGACTATCTATATCCACATTGAACAGTAACAGCAGTTTAAAAGTCCCGATAGGTAGTTCAGCCAGTTGGCGGTTACATTCCGCATTACCACCGGTATTTTCTTGAGTAAACTCGCGGCACTCCAATGCTTCACCATTTTAAAACTTATGTTAACATTTTAAATAGTAAAATTTGTATTCACCCTCCTTAAAGGTGGTGCCGAAAATTTTGTCCATTTTCCTGGCACACAATCTGCAAAGTCTCACAGATCCGCATCAGTCTCCATTACTAATGAACCTAACTTATTTTGAACGTTTGTTTTAAGTTCTTCTAATGTGTGAAACTTAGCTACATATGCTTTATTTTTCAATGTCAAAATAAAATTAACAGACCGTAAAAATCTCAAAAAAAAAAAAAAATACATTGAATTTTTAGAAACAGAAAAGGTCACTTGTACATCAACTTTGCTCCAATTTCAGTGAAAATGTTCCTGTATGCTCTGCAGAGATGTATTAACAAATCTAGCTACTATTTTTCGGTTTGTACTTATCATTTTCTGCAATATATATAATTGCTCACAAATCAATAACTGAGTAAAAATATCAGAAACTCCAAATAATCGCAGCTGCCTATCACTTTCATTTTATCGCATTTACGTGTAATTATTTTTAAGCAAATTCATCATAATAGCTTACAAAAGTATCTTTATAGATTCTATGGCCTAAACAAAAATGAGCGTTAGATATCAATGATCAACAGCGGGCAATTGAAAACGATTTGGCTAGACATCAGTTGCACAAATTGATCTTGTAATTCAAAGTCCTAAGCCAAAAAATACCAAGTAAAATATAAACAGTATGTGAAACCATTTTAACCAATGTCATTTGATTTTCAAAACGTGTTTTTAATAATTTTACATATAATGAATGTAGTAGTCTATCATGCTTCAGCTGTCTTCAATTTGTTACCAAAGAGTTAAAATAAAAAATAAACAAGTGCTCCCATTAATCGTTTTAATTTCGACCTTCAGCTGTTCTGTTAATGTAAATAAAAATCCTGGACAGGACCTTCATATTTATGAATATATTATTTGAACTGTTATTTTATTTGCTAAAAAGTCAAAATGTACATAACTCGGACTCCAAATTCTCTCAAGATATTCATAAATCTGACTTTCCTTATAAATAATTAATTTTTTAAGGAAAACAAGATTAATAACCGTACAAATATTATTATAATCACAAAACAAATAACTCGTCTAATAATGCTATTAATGTGATATGGGAGTATATAAAAGTATATATTAACCTCAGTATTATTGGTGCAGGCAAGCTTTTGAATATTGGCTTTGCAATAATTTAATAAAATAATTTACATCTCTGCAACAATTATCACGAGTAATACCACAAGAGAATCTGAGAATGCCGATAAATTCACAAACGTAGGAAGAGTGTTTATTGGGAAAGCTCAGACCCTCGAGTGATATTTATTAGCAATTTCTCACGAATAAAATAAGAATTTAAATATAATTCCGTAAACTTGACTTACAATATTGAAATAGTTTTACATTTGTATTATGAATACTTAACCTTTTCAAGCCATCCATCCACGGGTGGCCGAGGTCGTTAAGGCACGGACTCGTGAGCGGGAGGTCTGCGGTTCGAATCCCGCCAGGACCGTCCTCCCTGACTGGGGTTTTTTCCAGGTTGTCCTCAGTCTTCATAACTGGCAAATGCCGGGGAGGTACCTAAACTTAGGCCTGGAACGCTTCCTTCCTTAAAAAAAAAAAAAAAAAAAAATATCCTTTCCCAATTTATCATTTCATTTCATGTATCATCAGTGTCCATCGCCTATGGTGCCTCAGTAGTGAAAACGGGCGTTAAACACTACTCAAAAAAAAAAAAAAAAAAGCCATCCATCAGCAGACGAATGTCGATTGTCAGTAATGCCAATAGAGAAGAGCCAAATACGGGTTTAGGACTATTTCATGAATGGAATAAGAATAAAAGTAGTATATATTTGAAATTCGCGCCCAGATTATTAACAGTATAAAACTCACTTATGAATAACCTACCTATTCAGAAACAATGAGAATGAAATAGACGAAAGTCGACTATTACAGTCGCTACCGTTCGGTTTACTAATACCAACTGAGAAAAACAAAACAAAGAAAACATTTTACCATTCTGAACAACATGTTTATTAACTTTAGAAGATATATGGTTGCTTAGTTACAAAATGTATAAAATGATTTCAGACTGTTTGGCTGAATGCGCAAAAACAATTGCTTGGGTGAAAACACAATGTTAGTTCAATGTACAATTACTGAAAACACAGAAAAGTTTTTAGTAATGCGTGCTCAGGAATTATATAGTAGAGGTACAGTATTGGCTTCACTGGGCACAAGACAAATGCACATCACGTATCAAAACGAATTTGAAAATTTTTTTCGATAATTTCTCTGCGATCTCCGGCTGTCATTGGTCGAAATTCAACATTTTGTTTCGTTTCTTCGGTCGATTTTAAAATGACGTCACATAAGTGAAATAGTCACAAATAAATTGCATTTTGCACAATCTTTATTAATAGCATAATTATATTGTATACCAAGATCTAACTCAATAGCTTAAAAGATACAGAAATTAGGAAATTCAGTCCCAATGTCCCTGGACATTACATGAAAACCACAATGGTACAAAATTGTGTAGTACACAATTTTATAAATGTAAAAGTAATATTTATATTAAATATAAGGTTATAAAAGGTATTATTGAATTTTCTGAATAAATTATAACTTTAATTATTACTGTAAATCATATTAATATAGGTATCTTATTTATTTCCAAAACGTTTCGTATTTATGTGAGGTTTCGTGGCGTCTCTAAGTGTAGATTTTACATGATTTAGCCGACAGTGCTTGCCATATGCTTACACCTAATGAGACTTCTACTCTGGACATTCTAGCATTCATGAATTAATCGTTGGAGGAGCAGAGGTGATCTCATCCGCCAGATGGACAGAGGCCATGACCAAGGCTTGCGGTATTGGCTACCTCCACGTTTGAGCTGTAAGGTCCTGCATGCCGTCTAGGGCTGAAAAACGCAAAGATGATTTCTCTCACGCCTGAATGACCAGAGATGAAAATAGTGCGCGTTGCGGTGATATGATTTCCAAGCAAAAAAGAAAAGAGCGTACTATGTACGTGTAAGTGCAACTACGTGCCACGTGTTTTACGGAAGGAAAATTCATTTCTGGGGTCATCGTACCAAGAACACCGCAACATTAGACAAGAAGAAGTTGAAGACCAAGGCTCTCTTGAAGACTGTTGGTGGTAAAGCCGGGTGTTAAAACCTCGATACCACTACTGTTCGTGTTCTGATACTTTTTGCGCAAGCGTGCTAGGGAGCCATTAAAAACTGTTTAAGTTTTCACTTTATGTGGTTCGTAAGAATAATGAATGCCCTTGATCAACAGAACGAATCTACACACCCCTTCTTTACCCTTCTTACAACTGGCTAAATTCTTTAAAAATGAGAAGTCACCATTATCTTTGACGATATGAATGTAGTTAACTCTTTAAGATTCTTCTTTTTATGTTGGCAACAGTTCACATTCATGTCGCTGTGTAACGGAAACCAGCCGCACCAGAGTGGCAGTTAGAGCTTTGACCACGGTTAATGACCAGTGTTTGGGTGCATGAACGAGACAAACAACGAAGCAAGTGAATTATGCGTTGTCGATGGGCTAATAAGTCCGCAACACGTAAGACTTGGAAATAAAAGTTTGGTTGCAAATACGAAAGACACGTCGCGGAATAGAGGAAAGTCAACACGGATGCTTGTTGCCCATTCCATTGAACGGTTCTCTTAGAAACCATCACCCACACGAAATATTTCTTTAAATATCGCGTTAATTAAAAGCACTTTCAAAAACATTTTACCCATTTGTTCAAATGTTTGTGCTTTTTTCTTCTTTAATACATTCACTACTGTAAAGATGCTCTCCTTCCATACCAACATGTGTTCTCTACCACAATTTTCGTGTCAGAAATGTTGTGTTTTGAGCAAAGGCAAATTTCACTACAAAGAATTGGGAAATAATTCACCATACACTATGATATTGCTCAGGTTGACATCGCGTCATCTGCTTGATTATCTTTTAATGCTTCCATGAAAGTGCATTCTTGGTTAAACATATTAGATGCAACGTATTGCAGCAGTACACAGCTGGGGTGGACAACTTTTCTACTGATTCTGCAACATACAGATCGCAAACTTCTAGATTGTTATTATCTAGAATTAAATCTCATTCGTGTATGAATAAACATACCGAACGGAGAAACAAAGAGAAAATGTAGTAAACATATCCTAATAACACTTCTAGTTTTCGTGGCAGCAAACTTGTCGATGACCGTTAAATTAAAAGTCTGGACTCTGCAGGATGAAATCTGTTCACCTTTCTCAAAATTTCATTTTCACGCATTAAAAATGCCCCATAAGTAACAATTTTTGTTTAAATTCTATTAAAATTGCCCAGAATGTGCGTAAGTATCCATTATAAGACAAACTACATGCTAATACCAATAATATTTTTAAAAAAAAATGTTATATGAAAAATTATTAATTTTAAAGATAAATGTTTTATAGATTTGAAAATTGTACAGTTAACTCATTAAATTTATTTAAAATATATTTCAATACAAGTTTTAATGTGGTTCATAGCTCCAGTTGCAAAAATAACCAATTTTCTCGACTCATAAGCCGCATGGGACATTTTGATTATGCGAGATATTTACGTAATAAAATTTATAAAATAATTTATATCTCGCAAAGTATCTATCCAATTTGAATGAAATTTGGCATGCATATTAACTTACAACAATCACAGTTAAAGTTTCAGAAAAATTCTTATAAAAATGTGGAATTTTGAAAAGTTAATCTCAGTGCCCCTTAATTTACTAGCATTACAACAATAAGTTTGTATAAAATTTGAGACAAACTTTCCTGGAAATGGATATGATGAGAGATGCCGTTTTAAGTGATCCATGCACACAATGGCACTTATGGGAAAGAGGCTCCGTCTACCTCTTCCTTTCATATCTTCTAGTCAAAATACTCCATAAGCTTACAAAGAGGCTGCAAACTCAGTTTCCCCACAGACTATAACCGCAAATACAAACTTTAAGGGCAAGATTGAAGTCCCGTATGGAAATTTTTTTTTTTTTTTTTTTTTTTTTTTTTCCCGCATATAGCCGTGTCAAACAGTTCTAGGAAATTAAACTTTGAATTTTTGGAAGTAAGCAAACTAGCAACTTCTTATTGGCCGCCCCTACTTCGTGCTATATAAGAGGGGTATAAAACAAGGTGGGGGATCCGCATACATTGCACTTTCTATTCGCACAGTTCTGACTAAAAAATTAACAAGTTGCTGTTGCTTCGACATCACCAAAAAGTATAGTTTTTAATACACTTAGGGAAGTAACGATGGCTTATAAAAATGCCTTCATACAAAGAAACATACTAGAATCAAAATTAAGTCAATATTTCGGGAAAATCCGAAATGGTTCATGATTTGTATTCTGACAAACACTGTGAATTAAATAATGAACCTGAAGTGTTGAATATTATTTAATTTTATAATCAAAAACTGTTAAATCCGCCTTTAAGAAGACAAGTTGTTAAGACAAAATCTGCAGAGAAGTAATTACATGTTTTCATGGTAAATGTACTGCACCACAAGCAAAGAAGAGCACATATTTCCATTTTGATTGCATCTTGCTTGAGTTTTAGAAAAATTTCAGAAAAAATTTATCTGTGCTTCTCACTCCCAGGGATCGAGAAGAAATAGCCAGCATTAAATATTTAATTTCTTCAACATGGTTTGCATTATCACAGAGTATTTGCATGAGGAGGCTATTGCTTTGTCAACCTAACACCTAACGCTGTGACACTCCAGTCGAGTTTTAAAGTTGCAATTAACAAAGTTCTGTTTATGTTGTTCTAAATCCGGCGTCGTCATGCAATGACATCTACACTTTCGTTCTCCGAACTATTTTAAAAATAAAGTTAATACAGCAAACGGATGATGGTGCTCAAACCGAACAGCTTTCGACCAATTAAGCAGACAAAATAATGATGTTCTTTTGGAGCATGTTACTCTGCCAGAGGAAACTTTTTATGACACTTTATGATGTTGCAAAGAAGTGATTTCGAGGATGTAGTAGAGATGGAATAATGTCTGATGGCAATGAACGGCTTATAACGAGTCTATGATAGCTTGTTATCATTTATATAATGGAAAAAATACAACATTTAACAGTCGGAAGATGTGAAATAAAACTACTTGAAAGATTTTTTTTTTATTTTATGTCAGGATTTCTTACATTGTAATTAAATCAACGGGAGAGAAACTTGGATATCTAAAATCAAAAAATATTCTACAAGAAGTGGGCATGGAATGAATATGGTACGAGAGAGAAAGATTGAGAAAAGGATTTTGGAAAGAGATAATAATAATAATTGAGGATAATGAAAAACAGGAAACGTGGGAGAATCTTAATACCAAAAATATTTGAAATTATATAGCACACTAATAAATTTGTGGGGAAGGGAAACATATATTGAAATCCATGATAAAGCAGATGGGGAAGGACTGGCATGGTTTAGAACAGGACTAATACACTCAAGTGGAATAAATAATGGACACACTAAGGGGATATGTCCTATGTGTGAAGAGCCAGATAGTACTTGGCTTTGTATATTAGAATGTAAGAAAACCAAGTTATGAACGGAACAGTTCCTATTACGAAAGTGGGAAATTTTACCAAATGAAATAAGAGCTAGAAGAATTTTAAATTTAAAATCAGACGAAAATATTAAGGAACAAGAAAAACTTCATCTATAAGACTCTTTGTCTATAAGTGAGACAAAAATTATTATTGAAGTTGGGTAGATAAATGGAAATAACAATACTGACAGGAGTGAATATAGATCCTCATTACATTCTCAACCTGGGATTATTTGTAATGCAAATAAAGTCAGGGTAAAGAAGTGGGGAAATTTAAAACTTTATTAATAGTAGTAAGTTTACATGAACTGAGAATATGGAAAGGAAAATTGATTACTTTGATTTTAATATGTTTACTTGTTTGTGTATAAGGTTTAAAGGAATAAGCAGCTTGCAAGGTTAGAAGTTTAGCTGAATGGGATTAATAGGAAATGGAGGAAGGTTCATTATTGCATGAAATGTCATTTAATATTGTATTGATTGTATAAATTATTTACAGTATTGTGTTCTTTGGTTGGATCGGAGCTTGTCCCCTGGATATTCCAATAGGTAGCTGCTGATGAACCGGGGCCTAGGGGGCTGAGCCATTCAAATTTAGTGCTTTCTGGAATTGCCAAAGGCTTGATCGTATTAGTTATATTTAAAATTAATGTTTTTCCCCTTATTTTGTTAAAAAGTTTTGTACGTTGATGTATGAGAAATAAAATTCATTCATTCATACATTGTAATTTGAAAATTTAGTGCTACATGGGCTCCATGGCTCTCTTATGCACCGTATTGCATCAAAACCTCTTATGCTCTTAAAGTAACCAATAAAATATGAAGGAGTTTGGAAAACAATTTTTAATTTTCATATATATATTAGTATAATTAATAATAATAATAATAATAATAATAAAAAAATGAGACTTAAAAAACTTCAGAAATTGTTCTATTAGCTATTGCTTTATTATCTGATAAAAATAATAGATTTACATCCAAATTTCCTAGAAACTATTTTTTAAAAATAATGTGCAGTTTAAGAATACTTTCATATGGAAGATAGAAAAATCTAATCTCGGAAATTCATTCACAACAAGTGACGGAAAGAAAATATCAGCAATGAACTTCAGATAATTGATCGCTTTTACATCTTATATTAGGCTTGAAGCAAAAAATGCCTCATCACTAGGTTTCTGGTTTACAAACTGTAACGTCTTGCAACGCAGTTTTTTGTGTCTGCTTTATTGCTTTCACGGGGGCACATTTTCTCAGTTCTGCATTCTTGATGCTTTGCCGCAGCGAAGTATCTAAGGTGTTTCTCCGCATTACATAAGCCTGGTATTACTGCCACGTAAACCTCTAAAGAAACAAAGACATTTCCTCACTTTTATGCGCAATTTAAACATTGCAGACTGCTTGGGAACCCCCTATTGCGCATGATACAACGTTCAGAGAAGAAGAAAGAAAAAAAAAAAAAAAGATTTCATTGTTCCGCCTCTACAATGCGTCACAATTACATTGCTTAAATTATTATAATTAAAAAGAAGGAGTGCAGCGAAGATGGTTTTTAGGGACTGGAAATTGTGGCAGAGTTTTATCTCCTGAGAAGTATTGTCTCTCTCCTACTCCTATGTACCAGCAAACTTCAGTAACTTGTGGGCACAAGTCTCATAATGTATTTTTATTTGTGTTTAATATTTTAAAATATATCACAAATTATTGTAGAGATTTACTTAACCGTTTTATTGTATTACAAAATTTTATGAAGAAAAATTAAATAAAACAGTAAAAAATACGAACATTTTTATGTATCTTTTTTCCAAAATATTTGTGTATCTTTTTTCCAAGCACAAAGTGCAATTTTACGTGCGTGTCTTTGAAAATTTTATTAAGGAATGAGACTATAATGTTTTAAGGTTATTGAACTTATTTTTGTACAAGTATGGTATTATCCTTTGTGGCAAATTTTACATCAATATTAATGTAAACTGTTCCCACGTTAGATTTATTTAAACATTTTGAAGTTGAATAATTGCTATTGTTTAAACGATAATCCAAACTCGTGGCAGTTCATATCCAGACAATATAGTAACAAATGTTGATCGATATTATATTACCGCCATGGGTGGCCGAGATCGTTAAGGTGCGGACTCGTGAGCGGGAGGTCTGAGGTTCGAATCGCGCCAGGACCGTACTCCCTGACTGAAGTTTTTTCCAGGTTTTCCTCAGTCCTCATAAATGGCAAATGCCCCGGAGGTACCCTGAATTTAGACCTGGAACGTTTCCTTCCTTAAAAAAAAATCCTTTCCGAATTAACATTTAATCTCTCATGTATCATCAGTGTCCATCGCCTGTGGTGCCTCAGTAGTAAAAACGGGCGTTAAACACCACTCACCCCGATATTATATTAACGTCAAAGTAATTAAGACTTCAATATTCAACCTTTTTATTTCATTTATTTGTTTTATTATTATTATTATTATTATTTTTCATTTGGTTTATTTACGGATGCTCTTTAACATCTCAGGTCATCAGCGTCCTATCCAATTCAAGGTTGAAAATTCCAATACATTTTACTGAGAGGCCTCTTCTTTCAGGCTTGAGATTCTTTTACGTGCCGTAAATCTACGACACGGGACCACGGCTATCTGACCATGATCGATTGGATATCAGTTTGTATGACCATTGATTTTACACATAACATGGTATATAATGTTAATATACTCGCAAATATAGTGAGGTAAATTTGCAAAATGTATTTGCTACTTCTGCAGTATTGATTTAGCTAGTACTTTTTTATAATACTGATTACCGTTTTGACATTTTATTATATTGTTTAATGAAGGATCTGATGCCTTAATGATGATGATGATGATGATTATTATTATTATTATTATTATTATTATTATTATTATAATCATATAAATGGTTGGTTTACAACTGAGCTTAAAATATTAAAAAATCTGAAGATAGTGATAATTGTTTTAGCAGTTATATTAAATGACGCTATGGACGTTTTTAAGGGACTGAAAGCAATATATCGCTCATTGCTTAAACAGGCTAAATTAAATTTTAATGTTCTTATATTAATTATTTGGCTAATAAATGTAGGGTGCGTGGGTTGCTATTTTTCGGCTAGGAAAAATTAAACTAGAGGTTTAAATCATTATTTTAAGCCCAATGAATTTAATAATCATTTCATCAGTTCTCTTGAATAGATACGTAATTTTTTTATTCTTGTAATTTGTTCTGCTATGTCGTTTTTAGATAAGTGAAATAATTTTGGTGCTGTATTTAAATGGAATTTTGATCTTTTGATGTAGTACTTAAAGTAACAGATCAACTAGAAAGTTTACATATTAGGATATCCATGGTCTGAATGTCGAGCTTATAAAAATGGTAATTAACTATATTATTATATTTCTTGCCTATTGTATTAATGATTATTTTCTCAAATGAGTCTTTCCAAAATACTTAAATATTCTAAAATAGTGCCCGTATTTAACAACGGTGACAGAACAAGTATGAATATTTATAAACCGGTATTAATTTTGACAGTGTTTTGCAAAATTATTGAAAAAATAATGAATTACCGAATAACTAAATATTTTGAAACTAATGCCTTATTTTCTCAAGCACAGTTTGACTTCACGAATAATAAGTCTACTCTGTTTATTGTTGAGAAACAGGTAACAGGTAACAGGTATTGTTTGGTTTTGAGAGACATGGTAGTGCATTTGCAATATTATGTGATTTACCTAAGGTCTTTGATTGTGTGACAAAACTGCAATAATATGGCATTACAAATATTGAACTGAAACTCTTTGAATCTTATTTAGCTGATCACTTTGAAACTGTTTGTATTCATGGAAATTTTCTGAAATGATAAAAATTGATAGCGAGTTACAACAAGGGTCTGTTTTGGGTCTACTTTTGCTTTTGATCATGATTTACTAGTCAGTATTTAATGCCAATCGGTTTTATTTGCGGATGGCATAACCCTATATAAAACTTACACGAATGGGAATGATTTAAAAATAGTACAGTAAATGTTTTTGATGAATCCAAATTGTGATTCAGAGCCAATTGTTTCAGTATAAATATAAACAAAATTCAGTCTATCCTATTTACTTTAAGCACTGCTATTACGAATGATTCATTATCTAATGTAAAACTTTTAAGACTAACACTAGATTCTAAATTGAGCTGGGATGTTCACATTAATTTTGCCTATACGCGCTTAGCAAGAATTGTACTCTTATTAAGACATGTTAAACACTTTGTTCCTATGGAACATAGTTATTATAAATGCACATCTTTATTTATTCAATAGCATATCAATTTATGGTAATTTTGTGGGGAAATTACAGTAAAATAAATAAAGTCCTCAAATTGCAGAATCAGGCTACAAGAATTTTAACAGGTTCCTCATATGATGCTCATTGCAAGCCTCTATTTATTTCAGAGAAAATCTTAACTGTAATCAATATTTATATTTACTACTGTTTGGCCAGAATAATACTTAAGTAATTATTTAACTAGGTGATCATATCAGAAGTACAATGCAAGCTATAATGATAATCTTGATCTGCCTGCTGTGAAGTTGACTAAAACCAAGCATAGGGTAATGACCATTATCGTTACTCGTTTTAGTAAATTGCGTATGTAGTTTAAGAGATTTTAAAGCGTTTATTGTGGTTGTTATTAAAATATCACTTTTACAATGTTAATACATTTTTAAACTCGAACCCTAACTTATGCTTTTGTGTCATTTACATAATATGATACTCAGCTTTCATTTCATTTTGACAATATCCATAGCATCAAACACGATGTTCATGTTGTATTTATTCAATAAATTAAATCAAATCAATAAGGTAAGTTGAATAAGCAACAAGGGACAATCATACGACAGAATACCGAACATCTTCGGCTACTCATACTCACCACACAACATTTTATAAAGCTATAGGCGTTGGTACGGATCATCGTCATAGCTTCGTTGCGATGTGACGTGTGTTCGCAGCATTTAAACCAATAACGTTGCCAAAAGCGCTGTCATAATCAGTGTATTTAAACTTCATTTAATGCGATTCACGGATTTAACAGAATAAATTATTTGCTTAAAGTAAGTTGTGCTTTCGGTACTCTTAACGATCCATAAATACATTTGTAGCTTTGAAGTTAACGCCTGTACCATCACAACGAAGCGTTCGAGACCATTGAAAAGATATAGGTTTTTTTTTTTTTTTTGCATAAAATTGTAGTACTTTTCTTATTAAACCCCTACCTTCATAATAATATGTTTATTCCGTAACGAATACCTCAGGAAAGTAGGCATAAAACGATTTAATTGTATACTCATAGTTCCTGATAAAAATATACACGACTTTTTTGTGCGGTATTATTTTCAAAAAAATGTTTCCACAAAATATGTCAATAAAATATTTATGTATAATAAGACAAAAAACAAATAATATAAAGATGTCCATTACTTACTCTCGATGTTGTATAATAATATAGAAGTACTTTAGTGGTTTCTGATTTCCTTGCGTTTCTAGACTGAATTCAACATACTCATGTTTGGGCAGTATTTGCATATGCAACCCCACCTTCAGCTCAACAGCCAATACCTCTGTGCTAAAATTCTTTGATTAATATTGGAATTTTCATCCGCTTCCGTCAATGAAGGAATCTGCGAGCAGAATTCAACATAGATTCTGTTTGAATTAATTAGTTACAGATTATATTAAAATGTAGCAAAAAAGATTTTAGTCCTTAAATTGTATTCCAATCAAACATTTTTGCGATTCCGCAAACCTGATACACCAATGAATTTGCCAATAATGATTTGGACTCCTATTTCCATGAGCATTTGATTTTTCATGATAACTATATCGGTCCCTTGTGTTAATTCCAAGTGGTTTCGAATCAAGCAAATTTTAAAACACACAGGAATATAAAACAGCAGCCGAATTCATTTGTTATTATATAGCTTTCATATGTATTCCTTCCTTCAAAATATTTACCATGCTGGCACATATTCCTGGAGTTTTTTTTTTTTTTCAACTATACCCTACATGAAAAAAATAAACTTGCGATTAGTAATTAATCTTGATCGTGTGAACAAAATACAGCTAGCACATATCACATTCACTTTGTGCAGTAAGTTTTTCTCCAAATATAGTGTAAGAAATGGTGCAACAACATTGAAAACATAGCAGAAATAACATACTGGTGCCCATCAATGCGATGATTGACCAAATGACATTCTAGTGGAAGCAAAATGCTTGGAAGAAGACTGAAATGAGAGCAACGACTTCGGCTACAGCCTTGATGGATTTTTAAAACGTGTGTTTATACCTGAGGGAAACCCTAATGTGGCATATACACTATTTAATGCAACACTTAGGAGATAACTAACTCCAGATACCTAAAATCATAAGTCCAAAAGTATAAGCCTTAGTAGTTTTAGGCATGAACTTCACTCTGCAATTTGTGATAGCAGATTATCTTTGATACTAATGCCTCCAGCGCATTGTAATCTTGATTTTACAGACTATCGTCCTCTAGCTACGATCAACCATCCGAAAAGAAGCCTCTTGCACAGCTGATCGATGAAAGATAAAATCTCACAACATTTGTACTATAAGCTGACAGGATGCACAAAAAGGCTAGTACTTAAGGTTACAAGGGTAACGCGGTCATAGATGGACTTCGAAGACTTATTTTATTTATGTGGTTTATTTATGGACGCTCTTTAACATCTCATTTCTTCAGCGTCCAATTCAATTCAGAGCTTGAAACAACCAATTAAATTTGCTCACAGACTTGTTCTTTCAGGCTTGAGGTTATTTTACGTGGCATAAATATAGACATGGGATCCACCGTTTTTCTTCTTCTCCCAAAGAAAGTCACACTTAGGATTTTTACGCCTGAAAAAATACATCTACTCTGGCCGAGCTTGAATCCGCAATCTACAAGGCAAGTATGGTTACCACTAGACCACCAGAATCGACATTTCGAAGGCGATTTCTATAGCCCACCAAATTCATATCCTGAGTTGGCAAATTCATAAGAACTAAGGAAAGTCCTAAACGTCCCAAAATTCGAATCAATATATTAAAATGTGTTTACACTACTTTGAGTAATCTCTTCTAATTCAAAAGATATGTTGGAAGAAAATGTACAAGGTTCGTCATTAGAGAAGAAGATATAAAACTGAACTTTACAGCTAAGAAAGTGTAAAATTGTAGGATAAAATAAAACTAAATGTACAACAAAGGGAGAGTCGATATTTCTGTATTTTTACATCAAAGAGATAGAGGAACCCATTTGTCAGAACACATTTAAATACCTTCTGTTGAAGCACTCTGAAATAAAATCATTTAGAAATAAATTGTATTTTAAAGTATTTAAATTAAATACTAATCTCCATACCTATACGTTTATAGACTGCTAAACGTGTACATGAATTTATTTTGATATGTTGGTTGTCGGAGAACATATTTTTATTAATTAAAATTTAAGGATTTCAAAGCTCTATAATAATGCATCAGTTTTTATTAATTTTTTTAAATTTTTTTTTGTAAATGAGTTATCTAGTAATTTATTAAATTTATTCTACTTTCTAACTCTTGAATTAAATATAGTTTTGGATATTAAGATTTGTAGTTCTGAAAAATTGATGAGAATCTACGTTATTCTTTATAACACATAAGTTTGCAGCTTTTATATTATATTGCTCTGTACAGTAACAAAGCTCTGTTTGCGTAAATTTCAACACAGCAGGTCACGCGTATTTCAAATATTATCTGATCATCAACAGAGCTGTTCACTTCGGCACTTCATGAATAGCCATGTACCATTAAGGACATGTAGAACACCAAAGTACCCCAACAGAGCCTTAGGCACAAGAGGAATTACAGTTCACTGCTCTGTTCCGCAGCTAATGAGCAACGCATATTACTACTGGCCTTTTGGTGCAAGTCCGCCGCTGGTCATTTCCTCTAAACAAAAGACGGTGCCGTTCTCAGAGCTTGTCTGCATAAGCGCAAAATGCTTGTAACCAAACCTGTTTATAAAAATCATACTAATAATGACCTGCTTCTAATAAGGAAAATTGAACCTTTTTAAGTTACTGTCCTGAAATAAAGGCTTAAAAAAAAAGTAATGAGCTTGATAATGCCTATAAGCACAGAAGAATTCATATATGCACCCAATTGTTTTCATTAATAAGCCATTTTGAACGAATGTTAATTAATAAACACTATCAAGGCAATGCCAACAAAACGTTGAAATAACTAATGATGGCAGTATTCCAAAAGAATTAATAATATTTATGGCACCAAGGTAAATGTCTAAAGACAGAACCAGATACAAATAAATTACAATCTAAAAAAAATATCTCTTCATTTTCATTTAAAAATGGTATTACATTTATCATCCGTTTATTTATTTATTTATTTATTTATTTATTTATTTGTGGTTTTCCCCAATACCTTCGGTAATTGACATGGAATGTCAAATGCTTTTAAAGGAAATACAGATACAAGCTATTTTTTTAACTTTCGTCTTCTTCAACTAATGCTTTATGCATCTTTACTTTTCGTCTGCAAATCTCAGTACCGTATTTCAAGCTTATTGGCAAACTCAGAAACCCAATCATTTCTGATCTTAAATTGCCAAATGTCCAAAAAACTGTTTATCGGCGAAACCTAATTATGTCTTCTTTAATAGCCCCATGTGTGCTTGCTGTGCGCAAGTTTTATGAGGTAGTGGCATATTCAGCATAAATGCATTAAATATGCAATTTTATCCCTCTGTAACAATGTTCCTTATACAGAAAAATCTGGAAAATAAAAGAAATACAAATACAAAAGTATGTTACTTATTTATCACTATTTATCACATGTTAGTTAAACTCAAAAGTTCAATGAACAAGAATTTATTTATAGATCCAGAAGAAAATCCCGAGCGATTAAGGGTCGTTGATTTTTTACATTGTGAATATAAACCTCATGCGATCATGTGTACCTACGCCGGGGTAGAAATCTTTCTAAAGCGCAAGCCGTTGTCAAGCCGCACACAGCATCAGCCATTCGTGGAAAGGATATCCATCTCAGCATTCGTCTAAGTGACCAGGGGAAAAGCACAAACAATTCAGGAGATTTGAACCGGGACTTACGAATGAGAGTCCCAAGCGTTCTGTTCTGTTCGTTCTCTTTCGCCGCTGTTTTTTTTTTGGGGGGGGGATTTAGTTCAGTTTTCATAATGGCAAATGCTGGGAAAGTACGCTACTTATACTGATAATGGGGCTCTTCCACCCCCCAAAATGTATTTCCCAATTTTTCATTTCATTCCATTCCATACGTCATAGTTATCAACCATCTGTGATGTCCCTGCATAGAAAATGTGCGTTAAACGCTATTCAAAATGTGCATCTCCAGAGTTTTTGATTTGCGGAATTGTGTTGGTAGTACCGTGAATATCTTGAGCACGCCAATTGATGCGCTCTCG
Source organism: Metallyticus violacea (assembly GCA_030762175.1). NCBI lineage: Eukaryota > Metazoa > Arthropoda > Insecta > Mantodea > Metallyticidae > Metallyticus > Metallyticus violacea. The sequence goes on along the minus strand of CM060840.1, from coordinate 35,723,239 downwards.
GCTGCCGACTGCCAAGATGAGTTTGCGAGATTCAAGCAATTGCATGGTACTGTACACAATTACCATTATGCTATAACATCGCCTTGTGTATGCTGTAAGTACGCAAACCTTTAATCTGTTTCACCCTATCTTTAAAAATAATAAAATGGAGGAGAAGGTGTAATTATGTAATTCGTTGCTGTACTAAGTGAAATCAAGACTACAGTTTGCTGCGTATGCCACTTTTCTCCTCGCAGCCAATGACAAAATCTGCATGTTCAGGTAGAAGCAACGTTCTCATACAATGGGAAGTATTCTCTGCGTAAGAGATAAGAGAACCTTTCTCTTCTTTCTTTACGAAAACAAGAGGACACTCTACCAGCTTTACGTAGAGCATTGTTCCCTTCTCGTCGGCAAACAAATGAAAATATTCTTAACGATGCAGAAAAGGTCGGTTTTTGTTTAAATGTTATTTCAGTGGAGGCGCATAAGACGTCCAAATGCTCAAAGAAAACAACTCCTTTAACATAATGGCATCTTTACCGTTATTAAAGCATTCGACCAGCCAAGGAAGAGATCTCTTGCATGTTGGGAGTTATCTTAATATTCTTGCGGCATGAAGAAAGAGAAAGTAAAGCGAGATAGAGATGAGAAGGGTTAGGTTGGAAGGGCTATTTCGGTAGAGAAAGAGCTCGATAGTTCTGTTACGCGAGGCTGTGTCATGTTTCTAAAACACCGTTGTAATGGTCCGAAGATAAAAGCTTTTAAAAGGATCTCGAGGGGGCATATATCTATACGCTTTACTTTTTTTACAGCTTCGTTGGGATGTGTGGAGAAATGACGTGCCCGGGAGAGAGAGGGAACCTTCGTTAGGGGCCGGCACATGCAACATCCGTCAACGTCTGTCTGTCGCAAGGGTGCTTTTTCGATTCGTCGTCTCCATACTGCTCTCATTATCGTCCAGTAATTACACAAAACAACGCCCCTGGTACCATTTTTTAATCATCCTGTTCTGTTTGTTGTTGATTATTGCTTTGTTTTTATTTTTGTCTTCCTTTCGGCAAACAAAAGAGCCGTTTGTCTGGAAGTAAGAATAATAGTTATTGCGGTTTTACCTACAGTAAAAGAAAGACACCGATCACAAAGAGGAAATCTACGGTCGAAATACTTACTTATTTCAACCACATCCAGAACTTGAAAGATAACCAAAAAGAGTTGGAATAGATGCTGTTAATAATGTACTTAAAACGGCTAGATAAACATTCCTTATAGAAAGAAAAATATCATTAACATACTTTGAATGCCTGTACAAGAAAACAAACTTCATTTTAAAGTTTCTCCTCTGTTATGCTGACGAGTGTATGTCATATCACTTCACTGGTTCCTTATGATCAGCGATTGATCTATATCCTCTATTTAATTATAATTAATATGTATATAAATGAAGAAATATGTTGCTTCAGCTTTGAGAATGCTCTAAGATCTAATAATAATAAATTTGATTTTTCGCGCGCGCGTGCTTTTTTTTTTTTTTATGTTTTAATTTTCTTACAATTTAACGTCCATCGTAACAACGAAGGTCTAAAAGAGACAATGAATAGCTGTCTAAGATTACAGAGTTTTACATTCTGAGATAAGAAAAGAATTGTCCTTATACGGGTTATACCATAAATACAGTATGCGGCAAAACAAACCACACATAAATGTTAGTTATTGCGTTGGTACAGAATGTGTTCAAAATGTATACCATTAAGTGCCACACATTGCTCATAACATTTCTGAAGATTATTGAACATGTTGATGAACAAAGGTTGATGCAAGGATACAAAAACTACGTTATATTCTCAAGTAGTTCGGGAATATCTTTAGATGGGTCATCTGTCTTGAAATCTGATGCTTTCAACATGCTCCATATGTAGGCATCAGGGGCTGTGAAATCCAGGAAACAGGCAGGATACGGGAATGAAGTTCTACGAGAAATTAGGCGATCTCCAAATTGTCGTTGCAGAAGGGCAAGTGACTCCCCCGCGTTGGGAGCTGTTGCTTCATCTTATCGTTTCTGCATTGACGTGCAGTATCATGGACGAAATAAGGCAGCAAATCGTAACCCGCGCACTGCGTAGTGGTTTCTGCATAATGGCATCAGACCGTTGAAACCCTAAAAAGCGAGTTGTTTGTCTGTTGATGCAGCCATCAAGGGGAACATGTCTTTCATATGAAAAGCATATGTTGCGTAAGAAATCAATAGGTGATAGACAACACTTGGTTACAATACTGCAATCAGACTCGCTCATCCCTTCGTGTTAGACGCTGAGTAACTTGAATCTGTTAAAACCACTCAGTCCGAATAGACCTATCGCTGAAACAAAGTCAGTGATGTTCGTCGTATATTATTTGGTGACTCTAACACGTGTTGGAGAAGGAATCCCGATTCCCCTTTGTGGTGAAGTTTCTTGGGTGACTTGTGATTGATCCCTTACGACGAAACTTGCCAACGACAGGTAACATTGTTTTTATTTGGTATCTTCTTATTAAATCTCTCCTCGTACTGTTCTTTAAATGAAGCAAATACGATCCATTTGACATCATCCGTTGATGTCCTACGATAAACACCTTCACTTCTGTAGTGAGTACTATAATTGCAGAAATTAACACAAAACTGAACTCACTATGTGTCAAACTGCATTATACAATAAAACATTGCTTCATAGCTATGGAAACTTTGACAGCTAATGATCGATAGTTTCAGTGTCGTTTGTTTTGCCTGATACTGCATGTAATGTCGCTGAATGCTAATTTTAGAAACTGAAAATGATTCAAATAGACAAGTGAACTATTTCAGTTCCTTATTAATGTAAGTCTTAAATAAAGAACGTGAGAATGTAACTAAAGAGAAGACAATTAAACTAAAAAAGGACATAAAAGAGACTGAAAAAATATAATTAAAGGAAAATCAAATAAAGGGTGTGAAGAATCTGAGTGCGGGAAGAGAAAATTGGATCACAAAAATAAGAACAGCAGAAACAAAAATGGAAGTGGAAGCGAATTAAAAGAAAAATGAAAAGGAAGATTATGTAAAATTTGAAAAAAAAAGTATTAAACAGAGGCAAAGAAATAACAAAAAGTTGAAGGAACAAGATAAATGTGAAAAAAACATAATAAAAGAAAATGGAAGAAGAAACAGCAGTAGCAATGATAACCAACACATAACAGTTGGATGTCAGTTCCAAAACTTTTCGTTTATAGCCAAAAAGAATGTACTTCTCGTTTCTGCCAAAACTGTATAATAGCCGTATCAATTATTCGTGACCCAGATGCAGGCAGCCCTTCCTCTGTACAGAAAAGCCTGTCCCTAGTTAATATCAGGTAACAAATTTCCTGCCCCTGCACATGGTTCCCTGCTATAGATCTCGGCGCTCACGACCAGCTTTCTGCAAAGAGTTCAATAATTCATTAGGCCTTTAGTCCTCTGTTAGGAAACATAATTACTCCAGGTCACCCCTTTTGCGCGCTACAAGCCGAGAGCTCTTAGGTTTTGTTCCCCGTTGTGTTTCGGCTCTTCATAAAACGTTTTTAATGGTACTTATGTTGCAATAATTGTCACCACATGTGTGTCAAGAAGTTGCTTTATTATGCAACAGGAAATTCAAGGTATGATGAAATTGTTTGCATTATTATTACATGAAGACCTAAAGAAACCTTGACCGTTTTTGGAACGTTGTCGTGAGCGGAATATACGCCACTAGTTGCGGATTACAAATACGTTCAGTGCCAACAGTAAAATAAAAAATAAAGTTTGCTGTATACGTTTTTGATAATGCAATTATGCACAAATTGCATACCTACTTTAAGAAATTTGATACGTAAACAGTCTATCTTTCATTATCCATACATTTCTGGCAGTCTTTAAGAACCTTTCCATCATGTGATGTAGTTTTCACTGAGAAATGTAGGTAAATTTTTCTTTTCCGAAAGTAATACACTACATTGTAAGAACAGCACTTGCATTCTACCTTGCTTGTAACTAGCGTAGTCTTACTCATCCATACTTTCTCACTATGGGTTTGATCACTGAGGTTTCCAGCCTAACTTACTTTCAGAGATAATAAAAAGAAACTTTTCAACAGATTCTCCGTTTATTTCAACACATTTTTCACTGTATTTCTAAGACTCTCAAACAAAATCTGAACTTTGCTTCCTTGTAAAATGGCTTCCTTGACCTCAATGTCATAATTAAAACTTCCTCTTAGGTCTTTTTCCAATTTTGAGAAAATATGGTAATTGCTGGGGACTAGATCTGGGTTGTGAGGTGGAGATTCAATTCACTGAATCCATAGTTCTGCACAGCAGTCTTTGCAATGTGGTTTATTGTCATGCAGATGAAAAACAATGACTGAGCAGGCTGCAATGCTGTTCGCAGTTTATGTGGAAGGCTTCAGCACTAAACTGCACTCCTCCTTTTAACGTCAAATAATCGAATCCTCCTGCAGTTCCAGACATGAATTTTCTCCTAAACTGGACAACCACTCCATGGACTCCCATTGTTAAAGTAGATAATGATACAGGATAGTTTCATTTCCTATCACAAATGATTACAGAATTTCTTTCCTGTTTGATACAAGCCCAAACACTTGCACAGCAATTTACATAATTGTTTTTCAACAATAAAATTAAATGGCAGAAATATAATTTGACCATTGAACTTAACACTGACCATAAGATTTCACAATTATGTTTTTGTCACTCGCAAGACAAGAGACTAGCAATCCTACCTAGTGGGGAAAAACTAAAAATTACAGATCATCAGATGGTAAGCTTGAGAGATAGCAACATACATTGTTAGTGTCTTGTTTCCGTAAAGGCATTGCCCATGGATGCCTCTTGATCCTATTACCCAGTGATCAGTATATAGAGATGTGAAGCTTAACTATGAGATGACAATGCTGTTGAGGGATTCCACCAAATATGTGCAGGAGATATCTATTGGATATTGTACAGATCAATCTATCTATTGTAATATACTTAAGCATAAATTAAGAATTCAGAACTATCGCTTTAGACACTTTGGTTAGGCGTGCGTGGCTCTTGACTATCAGAAGAGACAATTTAACTCTGGGGAAAAATATATAAGTTGTAATATTGTGAAAAACACATACTAACTTAATATAAGGCTGTATATGGGAATTAACATTCTGCTAATTTCAATTTTCATACTATAAAAGTGAAGTTTAGTTTCTCGTTTATTCTATCTAACTAATTGGTTTAGAGTAAGGGCAAAAAGGAACAGTGATAGTTCGATTTCCAATAACAGCACAAAATTAAGTTCTTATCTGGACGATCTGGACTGGTATAAGTATGAGAATAAGTCATAAGTAAGTTACAAATTGATACAGAACTTAAAAAAGTAAAAGTACTGATTTGGAAACTACTTTTATTTCTCAATATAGTCCTCCTGTACATTGAGGCACCTTGTCCCATCTTTTCACATGCCCCTGAAATCCAGCAGCATAAAACTCTTTAGGTTGCTATCGAAACCACCGGTGACTTCTCTGTCTATAGCTTCATCATCGGGAAATTTTTCACCCGAGAAATGATTTTTAAAGGGCCGAACAAATGAAAGTCGCTTAGAGCAAGGTCAGGGCTATACAGAGAGCGCTCGAGGGCTTCTCGCGTGTTTCGAACCGCTGTACTACGTCCTTGCGCAAGAATAGTTAGATGAAGTATTTTTTCCAGTAATGATTTTATTTCCAGCAAATTTTGTAGTTATTACGTTCTTCTTTCCTATATTTTGTAAAAATGTAATATTCAATTGAAACGGAAATATTTTAGTTGGTTCACTATAAATCTTCTAAACATTAATTCTCAGATAATTTCAGATATATTTATTAATGCGAAAAATGCATGCAGACTAATTAATAAAGACGTGCATTATTTAAGGGGAAACCCAAGTGAATTTTGGAGATTTTTAATGGTCACATCTAGAAAATTTTTCACACACATATCGTTCAGGTTTTTTGTGTTACTTGTACAAACCTTTGGCGCAATTCGTTCATTTTTCACTATTGTTTTAAACATTTATTCAATTTTTTAAGCAATTCAAAGATATTACTAACAACTCCTCTCATAAAATTTGAACTTATTTTTTTGCAAAACTTTGTAAACGTGCTGCATTTTCTTATACAAAAGCCATAATGACAATTTAATTTAACTGTTGTAATTGTACAAAATTCACTTAAATGAAAAAGCATGGAACTGTCAGTAACTGATGAATATGCAAATTTTAAAATCTTTTTGTTTTTACAAAAAAATACATGCTAACTTTTATGAAGCAAGGTCTACAGAACATCTCAGTTTCTTGCATGTACTTGAAAATGTGTGATAGATAGATTCTTAAAACCGAGAAAAGTGTGTTTGAAGTTTTGGATGCTTAAAATGTAAAATTTAAAATGTAAAGCCCAAGAGACGAGGATTTAAAGAATGCAGGCATTTAATTTTTTTTAAAAGCATAAGCGCAATAAATTTCTCAGAGACGTTCTCTTGGTTTTAAAGTAATTTTTAAGAACAAAAATCAAAAAAAAAAAAAAAAAAAGGAAATTTTGTAATTTTCATACTTCGGTGTTCCCTTAACATCAGATAACATTGGACTGTCTCTGTTCATTTTAATCAAGAACACCTTACTGATTCTTGAACGATACTGCTAGAAATAAATCCAGTATCAACTTTATAGGCGCGCTTTAGCTAATAAATTAAATTTGCTTTAATTGTAAGGGCTCATGCGGTCACTGAAATAAACATAATGTATTTACCAACATAACAAAACTTAGAATTGCTCAGCCCTACATTTATGAATGATTCCAGCTTTTGACCATACACATACCAAACGCGTTTTGAAATTCAAATGCCGATTAGTGTAAACCGGAGGAATGCGTGGAACGTGCATGTCCGTTTTTGATTATTTATTGTGGAAGGCTAGATATTTATGATGGACAGAAAACAAAGCAAGACACGAGAGTTACATACATATCAACCTATATCTGTGGAATTAAACCAATACAACAAAAATCAAATTGAGCTGAGCCTTGCTGCGCCTCTACGTCATAGTGCTCCATTTTCCACAAAATTACATCAAAACTGACAGAGACATGACTGTAATTTATAAATTTAATTAACAAGTAGGTCATATTGAAAAACTGCCGGTTCTGAAAGACTCCAAATGAAAACTCACTTCAGAAAATGTCACTTCTATCAAAAGCGTAGTAATAAAAATTCTATTGTGGTAGTTATTTCAATAACGTGACATATTTTCTACCAGTGAAATATAACAAAATGTTGAATTGCAACCAATCCTAGTCGTATATAGCAGTAAATCTATCGTAATTTGTACGTAATCATTTTATAGCCTGGATATACGCTGCGCTCGTAAATGTATAAGTAATCTCAGAGATCTTGTGATAATATCTGCTGCAACGTAGCCGGTCTGAGCTCTTTCGGCGGTGTCGAAGTCCTCCAATATCTCCAATTCCATTCAAAAAGTTCCCGGACTGGTTCTGTAGTGCGCCAACAAGTGGCAGTGCAGGTTTGCGCGCGCAGCACTAAGCAGCTGTAACCTTGAACTAGCAGTGTGCCAAGCGAATTTGCTGTATTTACATTGGGAGTAGTGCAAACAGTATTTTTATGCATATACATGACTGGGATTTCTCATGGACAGCAAGTTGGAACAAAGAGCTAAAGTGAAATTTGCGTTAAACTTGAAAATAAGCTAAGCTTAAACAAGCTTCAGAAATGGAGGAGAGGTTACGCAATGTGTCCAGTGGTATGGTGCTTTAAAAGGGAAGAACGTCCCTGGAAGTTGTAAAAGACCGGGAAATTGTTCATAAGACCTTAGAAGAACAAACAACTCCTGCGGACTTTCAACACCATTGTCGAGACACGGCGTGAATCGCAGAAGGTTCTAAAAGCACAGACAATGACTTTGAGGCCGCATTCCAAAAGGGGCAGAAACCTGGGAACACTATATTGGTGCCCAAGGAATCCATTTCGAAAGATTCAATGTTTAAAATTAGGCAAATGGAGTATTTTCTTTGTAACAGAACCAGTCCAGGAATTTTTGATAGCACCTTTTAAGCGTTGGGTTTATTTTTAAGTTTACAAAACGGCAAAACTGATAGCACGTAACTTTGAAATTTATACCACGATAATGACATTACAAGTAGGTAGTGTTGTGTATTCGATACATAATACATGTGTAGACTGTGCTTTCATATCGGCTAATATTAAGCCTCTATTGCCAAATTAGCTTATGGCGTGTTGCGCTCTTAGAAAAATTGTCCTAAGGGATATAATATGACTCTCAATATTCTTCCTTGAACATGTTCCCCGTGTTAACAAACGAAATTGTTTAGGAAGATTTACTGTGTTTTGTGTTCTCAGATATATGTATTATTAGTGCTGGAAGTTTAACTCTGTTAAATGCTGGTGCATAATTGGTTAGGCAACCTTAGAAAGCATTAATGTTATTTACACCTTGTTTCTTTATGAATGTACATGTTCTTTAATAATTTTACATTTTATTAAAAACCGAACTACTTTATGCCGGAAATCCTCAGTTACAACCATCACATCTCGCGCTTGTTATCGCCACGGGTGGCCGAAGTCGTTAAGGCACGGACTCATGAGCGGGAATTCTAGGTTCGAATACCGACAGGACCGTCCTCCCTGACTGAGGTTTTTTCCAGGTTTTCCTCAGTCCTCATAAATGGCAAATGCCGGGGAGGTACCCCAAAACTTAGGCCTGTACGCTTCCTTCCTTAAAATAAAAATCCTTTCCCAGTTTATCATTTCATCTCGTGTATCATCAGTGTCCATCGCCTGTGGTGCCTCTGTAGCAAAAACGGGCATTAAATACTATTCATTATTTCGCGCTTGTTAAGCAGGATAGATTTCGTATTCAAAGGACTAACGCTCTGTACTCCATCAGTGCTTCACGGATTATAGAAACTGTTTTTAAAGGGGTTTCAGTCTCTTAGTCTCTTTGCCAATGCCAATACATACTGCTTTAAAAAAGCTGCCATAAAAATGAACTACAATCAATCAAGTGTCTGACTACAGAATTGCAACTACACACAATTCATTTTTAAGGCATGTGGCCTGGTCCTTACAAATAAATTATTTCATGTTCTCTAACAGCACAGTAGAGAACTTTGTTTATCGTGGAACGGGCCTATGCAACTCTATCGTCTAAAACGTTACGAAGGTCCACATACGTGCACATGCGATGACGTCAGGCTTCAAACCTTGGACTGTAGAGAGAGCTACTATCAGTTTCTCAACGTTTTGTGTTACACCCTTCAGACGGGGCAGTTCTCTTTTTCATTTCATAGAGTGTATTCATCGTTTGTTTTTCTTCCGGATTTAAATTCTGTGATTTAATGATAATGGGAAATGGTGATTAAACGTTCTGCATAATCGAAGCTGTTCTTGCACAAGGTAAGTTTTGCTATTTTCTACTTTTCACTGGTGTTTAACGTCTATCCTTCATTAATATCTTTTCTGTAAGCATTTTTCTTAAACTTAATTATTAGGCAAAATCAGAGTATTTGCCAGCTAATTTTTCTATTTATTAGTCAGTTGTACGTAATACTCGACGAGATTCACCAAAATATAGCTTCAAAGTGAATTTTACACCTATATCTTGTGTCATAGTAAAATTGTCTGCATTTTTGAATGCACAAGTAAGCAATAGTTCGTGTAAAATGAAACAAGGAGATCGTATTTAATAAGATGGTAATTAAACTTATGTACCTTGCGTTTTAAACGCTTAACCAAGCTTGTACATAGCAAATGTTAACGAACTAGCTCTTAATCTTGACAGAAGCAGTACATTACATTCATAGTGGGAAGTCCCCAGAGAAGGGGAAAGGCAGTCATCTGGTTAGTAATCGGGCATTTCACAAAGTAAATATGTTTCAATTTAATAAACTGATTACATTCAATTTTAGTGGAACTGCTAAGAAATTTGCTTTAGGTTGTTACATAGCTGTAGAATGGAATAGCATGGAACTCGTTAGACTTGTCATCTCTGGAAAAAAGTCTATAATGAGAAATAAATTTATATATTCATAACGATTATGCCCTAGAATGTCTTCCCTAGTTATTTCTTGTTATAGGAGATGTCGGACATGTTAATATTTTATAAGTGTCTTAAATATACCAGTGTTCTATTGGTATACAAACACTTTTATTCTTTAAAAACTATTTGAAAATTTATTTAGCGCAAATGAATAAAACTGGGTACAAATAATTTTCCCATTGCAACAAAAATCACAAACTACTACGAAAAAATTAGCAAACTACTAATAATTTTTTTTTTTTTTGCCTACCGGTTCGGTTTTTTTTTTAATTAGAATTGCTGTACATGATTATGTATAGGCGACATTTTCTTTAATTGCATTAGTTTTCCCGTTTTAGTTTGAAGCACTTATGGCATGTTGTGAAAATTAATTATTTCGAAGGACATTTGCTCGAACGGACTAATACATTTAAAAATAGTTATTATATTGATAGTACACATTTTGTTAATATATGTGCCATTTTTAATATAAATGTTCAACAGGAACACCAAATAAGTTCTATTTGACTAACTTCCCTAAGGAAAACAAACAGTAAAACAAAATTATCGGCTGATCGCTGTCTCTTTCTCTGGCAAAACATGATTCAATATTATTTTGTTACGTCAAGTATTTCGTTTCATATTTGGGACACGCCGGCCCTGCTTGTTGCCTCCACGTGACTCACCCGATCACCTGCTGTTTGATACCTATCTACATGCAAGACGGATATAAGTACTCCATTTCTAGGTATTAATGTTTTATACTTGTTTACCATGTAGACAAATCGAAAACCTAAATTTATTTGTCTTAATAATTTGCAATTTTGCCATTTTTTTTTTTTGATTTGCTCTGAAAGATTATTCAAATTATGTATCAAGTAACACTTTTTCTAATATTGTGAATTAATCAGTTTCTTTTACAAATTATTTAATGCAAGATATTATTCATCTTTCTCTTTCAGGGGTTTCAGGAGTAGCTACAAAAATACAAATTTAATAAAATGCGGTAACGTAGGCGAATTTCGTATGATCACTATTTAACCGACGGATATCCTATTTTACAAAAACATTCTTTTGTACATTATGTAGTGGTATAAAATAAATATTTGGAGTGTGAGGTTAGTTTTAATTTTCCTGCCGATGTAATCTGATTTTAATTTATTCTAATTTTAAATCTTTGTATGGTGAAAGTGTGAACGAGGATAAAGTTGCACAAAAAATAACTGAGATCGCAAAATAGATTTTAGCAATATCTGGTAAAGTTGTCCTAAATCATTCTTTCACAGTGCTTATGTTAACATTCGAAAATTAACTTGTTTTGTGATGCACTGCTACAGGTTGTTGTGAACTTATAGGCTACTTGCCAGGGTTTTTTGTTTTTTTTTTTTTTTGTTTTATTTAAGGACGCTCCTTAACATCTCATGTCGTCAGCATCCCATTCCATTCAGGGCGTGAAACGGCCGACAAATTTTGCTCAAGGCCTCTTCTTTCAGGCTTGAGGTTCTTTTTCGTGCCGTAAATGCACGACATGGGACCCACGGCTTTGCTTCCCTTCCGAAGGAAGCCATACTTACGAATTTTACTCCCGAAAAAAAAAATCCATTGATCCTGACCGGGTTTGAACTCGCGACCTTGGGTTTAGAAGGCAAGTACTTACCAGATTTTAACATAATGTTTGTATGCCAAGGCGTTTTGCTTCTTTATTATTTTCACCTTATCATTTAGTCAATAAGTAAAATCGGGAAAACTTCTTTAAAGTAACGAATAAGTGGTTAGGTTAGGAACCATCAGTCTACAATATTTTAATTCTTTGTTAATTCAAGCAAGCTATCTTCCTTTTTGTGTGTGTAAGCGTTTAATCACGCCAAGCTCTTTTGAGACAATGACTGGAATAAATTAAATGATGCAGTGATTTTGAAGCTCATAGCATGTCAAATTACCTGATATTCTTTTTGAAGGTAAGGGATAACATTAACAAAGTTCCATCCAGGTAACATGTTCCAACTGAAATCGAACCCAGGACACATCTGAGCTACGGTAATGGGTCTTATTCCCTAAAATCGTGCCATCCTGGACAGTGACAGACTTCGATAAATTAAGTAAGAAAATATTCCCCCAAATAATACGCAGCTTCTTTAATTCGCATATTTGGTTTTTCGTCTTTACTCTTGTAGAGAGAATTGTATGAAAAGTTGAATATATGTAGATAGAATTCTGGTCATATACTGTGATTTGGCATGTTTAATCTAGCGTATATTAAAATTTAGTATTTACAATTAGTAATTATATTAAAGAACTTTGCTTTTATAATTGATGCAATTAAGAATTCCTATCCTGTTTATGAACCACTTGGTATCTATGTCTTTGGTGTTAACGTCAAAAGTGTGCCAGTCTCTTATACATTTTCTGTAATGCTTTGTTTGCAAATAAAAGCGCAAGGGCGTAGTTAATGTTTATATGAACATGGTTTTTCATTTCATAATTTTCCAGACTGAATAACTGTCTTTCCCAAATAAATTAATTAAAAAAAAGAACTAGTCAAATAAGGTATCAACACGGACGTTTAAAACCAAGTTCAGTACAATTAGTATTCTTTGCATCACCCCCATTCACCGCCACGGATGTCGTTAAGGCGCGGACTCGTAAGCGAGAGGTCTGGTGTTCGATTCCCACCAGGACCGTCCTTCCTGACTGTTTTTTTTTTTTTTTTTTTTTTTTTCCAACGTTTTGCTCAGTCCTTATAAATAACAAAGCCGGGGAGGTACTCTAAACTTAGACCTGTAACGCTTCCTTCCTTAAAATAAAAATCATTTCCCAGTTTATCATTTCATCTCGTGTGTCATCAGCATCCACCGCTTGTGGTGCCTCAGTTGTAAAAAGGGGCGTTAAACACTATTAAATTATTTTTTAAAAAAAGCACCCTATCTACTTGACTTTGAACATTTAAATATCACACCTACTATAAGATAATTAAAATTTATATAAAATGTAATTATTATCACGTCTTTTATGTTGTATCTTTGTCTGCCAACTTCTATTATTATTATTATTATTATTATTATTATTATTATTTAAATTTGAACGGAATAAAACTACAAAAACTATTGAGCATTAAATTGTTTCTAAATTGTTTGAAAAGCATGCGTACTCTACATGGAAGAACAGAACATATGCAGATAAGTAAAATTTCTTAAATAGAGTGCTTTGCTGTATTATTAATAACTGTATTATTATTATTATTATTATTATTATTATTATTGATTTGTGACTTCGTTCCATGTCTAGTTTACTTATCTTTTATTCTGTTCAAATTCAGACAACAGTAACAATTTAGGTTGCTAGGTAACTACAGAACACAAAAAATGTGATAATTTAGCGTTCTTTAAAATTTGATATCAATTTAAAATAGGGCAGCTTCAATTTCAAAATGTGGGTTTAAAATGAGGGAGTAAAATCTAAAATTTAATACAATTTTAACAATAATTAAAGTCCCCTTTGTAAATTATGCTTTTTTGGTAATTATATTTACTTTAAATAGGCAGTTATTTAGGTTGGAAATTTAAGATAAGATAAAAGCTCATTATTTTAATGTGAAGATTTTAACATATTTTTAATTTCATAGTATTCTAGTGAGGGTAGGTATGTTCTAGTTCTCATAGTATGGAAGAAAGTTTGCTGTTTACATGCGGTATGTGAAAATAGCGTGTGAGGCAGTACAATTGACATTAAAAGGAATATAAAATAGAGTTGTGAAATCTTGGTTAATATTTAAAAAATCTTGTTTACTCTTTTATTTCTCTCGGAATTCGAATTATTTTTTTAAAAAAAAGCTATTGTTCTACAACCAAAAGACATCATTATATAAACGTCCCTATTGTTGTGTTCCGATGTTAGCAATGACCGAAAAATGAAACAACTGAAAGGATATTTGTATACACAGAGCGTGCATGCGGATGAATGACAAGATATCGTGACAAATGGCGATAACATGACGTTCACCTTCATAGCAACATGTCAGCGTTGAACAAGATCATCCCGCCCACGTGAAAGTAAACATGGTGCCGGAAACTAAGTTATGAAGGCTATACAAATACACTACCAGAGGCTTTGGCATATACGTTTGTTTGTGACAGTTAAAATGCACGCCATGATGTTCTAATCTCAGACTTTTTGGGAAATATATAACAGCGATGGTTTTTAATAATGTCACAGATCCTAATTTGCATGTAGTTCTTTAGTGTACTGCATTCAGTCTTCGACAACTTTTATGCAATTTCTTTCATTAATTGCACTTTGAGAAAATTCAAAATTAAAACTAGAATAAGTGTAGTAAATAATATATTTATCAGTGATAGTTTTTTAATAATACTACAAAATGAAAGTTATTTGTTTTGCATTAAATATATCATGAATGAAGCAGAGCTCTACACATAATGGCATTGCATTGAAACAGATTATCGCATTAATTCTGTATAGTTCCTGTTACTCCTATTGACATTTATGCAGCTACTTGTTGCCGACAAGCTTTCCGTACCGGCAGCATTGCTAGATAAATGCAAGACACAGTATTTTATACTTTTATAACTTTTCTTAGTCTAAATTATAGCTGTAAGTTGACTACGGCTGAATAGTTTATTAGAATAAAGACGTGCGTAGAACTTTGTTCTATCATTCTTCCTTCTTTCGCATTTCCACTGCATTTACAGTAGTGTAAATGCTTAGCATTTGTATAAATTATGCACTACGTGGAAAGGTTGTATAATATAAGTGTCTAAGAAATAACAATTAACTTTGGACTAACAGGGTAATGCAAAGGCGTTCAGCTTGACAATTTTACTTTTTTTTAACTTTAAAAATTAGATAATTCATAGAACAAATGTCCATTCACATCTGTACAATGGCTGCTTTCATATCTATTTCTGCGACCAACTGCATCTGCACGGAACTCAGTTCTCTCTCCTGTATTTACTATTGCAATTTCTCTTTATTACTACTAACAAGCTATTTCCACCACTGGATTTTGAGGCGAAATCACTAACCAACAACTGTTTGAAAAACAACACTATTTCAAAATCCGGAAAACATTTGAACACCCACATACTACCCTGCGTAATGTGTATACCTAGTGTGCACATCCGAATCCACTCTTAAAGAGTTGTGATTTACTCCAAAGTGTTCAGAATCTACTGCAAGTTTCGAAGCTTTCCAGTATACAACAGAGATTTTCATTATATGTTTGGAAATAACATGACTGAGGTTGCGCAACAATTAACTCGGTGGAGCGTGTACGAGAGAACCTTAAAATAAATGGATAGTATTTCAGTGTTCGTTACTCTCTCGCATTTGCAAAACTTGTACCTTGCAGAGAAAATCGCCAAACGCTGCTAGGGTATAGGCAGCTCACATTGCAGCCTAGACGCTATCCCCTCATTATACAATTTGGGTGCGAAAAACAGCACTGCAAGGCTTCGGAATTGAAGCAATTGGCTTGCAAGTGAATGCTCTGGGTGTGCACGCACGTGGGTGGATCTGGAAAGACTGTTGATTGCAATAGTGAATTGTTTAAATCATTTTGGTTTTATTTTTAGTACGAGTATTATTGACCCCAGTGAGGTATATAGCATGCCTGAATCGCGCTTAATAAATTTGTGGGCAATTCATTCCCATAGCTAAGTATAAGTTTATTATTGTGAAAAATGTAAGTCCATTCCAGCTCCAGCTCATATGCAGTATGAACAGAGGAAAAGAAAAAGAAAAAGAAAAATTCTTATAACATATATTTTATTCTACTTTCTGTAATTCTTGACTTCTATTATTTGTGACTTAATTCATTAATTATGACTTTACAATAAATTGGAAGTCGATGAAATCTAGTGATTAGCCCAAGTCGTAATTCTAGAATACCCTCATGATTAACTACTTTCACTCCACTTTCCTCTAACAAGGCCAACGTATACACGAATTCAAATCAAGTTCTGTATCATACCATTTGGAACAAAACACGATAAAAAAAAGTTAATACTTTCGTAATTTGAAATAAGAGGAGAATAAAGCGTAAACCTTTCCATTTTAAAACCAGTCATCACAACTAAGCCAACTACACACGAAATGAGGTCTGGTGTGCAAACTTTGTCAATAATGACATCGTTATTAACACGACTAAAATCGAAAGGTAGAAGTATTGTAATAAAATGCCTCCACTTCAAAAGCATGCTCTCTACTTAAATCTAACCTAACCATTTATCCTTAAGCTCAAAAAAATTTGTGATTATATCTAAATCTGACTTTCTTGTAAAATTGTTCAAGTATTTTGATATAACTGATAACATCACGAGCGAACCTGTGGCGGACTCAAAATATCTCCCGTTTGGTTAGTTAATAGAAAAATGTTTAAATTTTTAACTATTTTGTTAAATTTTATCTATGGCCTGTACAGCGACTGCAAATATTTACGCAAATTTTACGAACTATGCATTGAATGGTACACAATGTGTACATTATCAATCATGCTAGATGATAGGCAGACATACAGGCAATCTGTTCCTGACTTAGCATTCCGCACATACAATTGATAGGACAGATGTCATCCGGAGCATACTACCTCATCATCTTTCATGACGATGCCAATGTCCAGCCATGTGCCAATTTGATCATCGGAACGCTAGGTAGGGAGCGGGAGGTCATCTGACAGGATGGACTCCCTCTGGCTAACTCCAGACATTGCATGACAACGTCAAGAATTGATTCCGGAAATGACTAGAGTTAGACGGCAGGACAGGAAGTAATGAAGTTTAATTAAGGGAACACAAGCAGCATGTATATGTCACAGTTGGTATCGTTGTTTTTATTTGCCGACTGCACATGATGGAAGGCTTATGTCATCGAGATTTGTTTCTAAGAAATTTCACGTAATAATATCAGTGTTTACCATCATCTTCCTGCTGTTAAAGAAGCATGTGAGGCATGGAATCTTGATGACTAATACAAACGTCCCTGTGCTATGTGCAGAAAGCGAGGCACAAAAGCATTGCAATATAAAGCATAAATTTTAGCTTTTCATTTGTTGCATTATAGGTTAATTTTACTTGTAAATTCTTACAGTGCTAGGCTCAAATTTAGATAATATCATTTAATAAATCCTACCTTGAAGTTGCAAGCTCCAAAGTGCATCTCTAAAGTATTTATACAATTTAATAATATTGCTTAACATAGCTTAAAAAAAAACATTCTATTTACTACAAGAGAGTATTATAAAATTACAAATCATTAAGTTCTCAAAGTTATATATATGCTTTCGACATTTTAACCATATTCAGTTAAAAGTACATTTTGCAGTCCTTTTACTGAAATCATAATTACAATTCTAATGTATTTTATAATACACTCATAATTTAAACACAGTGTTGTATATGACAGTTTTTAAATGTTTTATCTTCTCAAGGAAAAAAGCGGATGGGCTTCAGCATATAACCACTCAGTCTAAAATATTTTTAATATGAATGCAAGAAAAGGATCATTCTTGACGATTTAAATTAATCAACGGGGTGATTGGCATTTCTATCTTTAGAGTCAAACGTCCTTTCAAGTAAGTTTTTGAGTTATTTGACATTTTAAAAAAAAAGCTTATTTCACAAGGAGCACTCTCGAACTGGAATGAACAAAACCTCACCAAAATTAAGTTCTATGCTTTTTACTTAACCTCTGAATTCAAAATTATATGCTTTTGTAATACACTGTAGTTGCCAACTAGAGGGCTGTGTTTAGTAACGTTTCTCTCATCTTCTGCTACGCTAGTCATGTAGATGCTTGTATTCTATGGTTTAAAATGGCACTTGTCTTTTAAGACCACTACTGGTCCACTGCTACTTTTTATTGAAAAATTGTCACCATTTAATTCAGAGGTAGTTAATTTCCTATAAATGAATTCTGGTGCGACTTTGCTCGAACTGGAGAGTTTATCTTATCAGTATATATTTATTCAAAATAAAACTCTTTTTAACTTAAACAGTTATTAATTAAATTAGTGACAAAATTATGATAATCATATATTTACATAGAGGCACACACAAAGAATAATTCAATGCGGCGCTATAAGAACGGGTGGGTTTGTCTGTATTAATAACGGAGTTATCCTATGGCGCCGGACTTTTTAATCACTGTGTATATTTATAAAATTAATATGATAAGTTAAAATTGGATTGTGTAGGATAAGCAACGCTGACTTAGCATTGTAAGTAATTAGATGTATTATAATTTAGGCAATATAAACAGTAGTTATTTCATTTGTTTGAGATTTAGAGACCACATTCTTCTGTATGCCGAAGAAGAGCGAAGGCCTACGGCTTGGGCAGAAGTAAAACCAGGACCTTTAGGGCAAGCCGAAGACTAGTGACCCACTAATTGGAGAATACTTTAATTTTTGTTTATATCTTATATTAAACTGAAAACCGGTACGATTTTATCAGTGGTGCATTATTATTTAGCTTGTTTAAGATATAAGAATAACTTAAGTTGATTTTAATAAAAAAATAATTACTAACAATGTATAAAGATTATTTGAAATTTTGTTAAATGGTTTCAGAATTGTTTTAATAATATATTCTTTATTAAATGTTTGAAATGAACATATATAATTATGTTGATCAAAAGTATAGACTTTTTTTTTCAATTTATGGGATATATATAATTGAGAATTTTTATTTTCCATCACCATAACTTTGATTTCTGGGTTTATACTTATCAACCAATCAATTGTAGTTTATTCGCAAAAATAACGTTACAGAGCTATTTTCAGAGATTTTTTGTAGTTCTATAAAGAAAAAGTGAGCTGTATCTATACATCAAAGGATACTGAACTCATTAAACTGTCCTCAAATACCTTTGGCAGTTGGCATTGAAACTTTAAAATATTTTAACAAAACAAACAAAACGAAAACATTTATAATTAATATGCATTCGCTACTAGGGTAAAGGACAACTCTTTCTCTTTGATTTAACCAAACCAAAATTTAAACCTCGTGTACTGGGTTTAGAAGTAACTGTGTGCCGGCCCAATTACAGAATTCTGTGTTTAAACTTTAAATACTGTCACATTTTACATAAGTAAAGAGATGAAAACCTTGACATGTTTCGCAAAATATAAAAAAATTATTAATTTTATCTAAAATATTACAATTTCAGGATTAAAGGAATAATCATATGGCACGAGAAAAGCAAACTTGTTTTGCACTCCATTTTGCATTTTCTATATCGCTTGAATTAAACGATGCACCTTAAAATAAAACCGTAATCAGAGAAATTAATATTACATAACTGTTTTGTTCAATAGACGTTTAGCATATTGTCATAAAATATATTTTTAAAATTACAAAAATCTCTTAGTCTTTTCAAAAAAAATATGGAAATAAATGTTGATTTGAAAGAGGGTAATTGCTTACTCTTAAAGGTTCAAAATTACATACTTGTAAACACATTTGTTGACTTGAATGTTAACATTATTCAAACTGATAAACAATTAAAAACGAAAAATAAATAAAAAAACAATGGAAAATATAAAGAAATATAAAAAATTGTACCAAATATTAAAAAAAAAAAAAGTAATAGCAATCATTCAGTTCTTTCGTGACAATAACGCTATTTTATTATTCTGTGATTAACGTTGTAAAAATATAAAACCTAATGTACATATATTTATGTTGGCATGTGTAATTGTATGTACTGCTGTAAATATTGCAATTTCACTGTTTCTCCATAGCCACCTGGTGTAAAATTGCAAATTTACATAGTATTATTTTCCATATATTAATACTGGTCACTTAAATGAATATTTTTTTTTAACTTCTATGCAACATTTTAAAGCAAACTCACAACCGAAGCCCATGTTCATTATTTTTAACTTGCATGTTAAACTGCAATTTAATGGACATGCCTGTAAGAGTTGATATCATATAAAATCAGCTGCCGTTCGCTCTCAACAAATATTGATGTGGAACACATAAGCATGCAAGGTTTTTAAAAGTCCGGCTCGTGAATTAATACACTGAGTTTTAGTTGAAAGCTGCTCAAAAAGCTTCATTCACTGTAGCTAGAAAGGATGTTGCAAAATATTCAAAAATATCTAACGAGAATTAGACTTCAAAAACCTTCAAATTACGAATACTTTCAAAATGAGGTTTTTTTAAAAATTTTGCAACAATACGGTTCATTCAGTAGTAATCGAATGCTGAAGAAATTTAATAGGAAAATTATTATATTTGACAAAAACTCTAAAACGTGCTTACAATGATTAAAAATAAGAGTAATTATGTATTTGTAGCATGTCATTAAATCTCAGATACCATTTCCCATTCATTGTACGGTTACTCGTGACCGGCAGTACAACGTGATATTCTGTCTAAACGGGTATATGCCATTGCGTTGCATAGTGGCATTCAGTCGCCTCTAAGCAGTGCATCGTTGTACACAAAGTGGTCAATCGTGTTAAAATTAAGCCCACGTAAGTTACTCGTATTTGTTGGAAGAATTTGGTGTGAGCGTTTCACACACACCATTCATATCAGCCAGTTATCAATATAACAAGTAGGTTCCTTATCCTAAACGCATCCGTACCTTTACCTGAGCAGCGAAACTCATTTGTATGTCTTCCTGTCTTTCCACTACACGTTTGTGTATACTAATCGTACTCCCAGTGCTCGAAGTGATGTTAAATTTAGAGAGTTTGCAATGGTGTCCGAGCATTACTCGTCATAATACAGGAGTAATGCCTACTTACGCGCTTAATCTGCTACCTTTTGTATACATGCTACTGTGTCTTGAGTAATAACTGGTGAAATACTCGCAAGAGAATTACTGCATAAGCTTAAAGTGGAAAACTAAACATTTCGTCTTTGAAATTATAATTAGAAGGTTTGATACCAAAATAAGTGCATATTTCTATGAGATACAAAATTATTCACTTCTTTTTAACAGTTAGGTGGTCTGTTGTTGAATTAGAGAAGTTTATTACTCACTTTACCTGAAGGTTTAAAATTATAAAAAATGCATTTGAATATACAGTAAGCTATGGGGTCGCAGAGCGCAATTTTATACTTGGAGAAGCTAGACTTCAAGTCCATATAATGTATATGCAGGTAACAGCATGTGGTTAGTTTGAGGGAGCTTTGAAGGAGAACAGTGTACGTTCGTGTATTACTTGATGCTTTTATTGTGTACAAATTGTGAGCGAATTATTCTTTGTCAGTTATTCCACTACACATAATCTTGAATTTGTTTTATGTGCGACACAAACTTGAAAATAAATTCTAGAAGAAAAGTGTTAGGCGATTTGGGAGAGAGAGAGAAAAAAAGACTGGCGATCGTATTCCACATAGAAAAAATATTAACTGTTTGCTAGATAGTTTCCAGAGACAGTATCTCTCAATGACAGAAACATGCTCCATATCGCCCAGTTCTTACGGGAAAAAAAGTAAACGAAATTCAGGAATGTCGTTAATGTATTGCCGCCGAAAGGCATCATTTTTATCATCCCTTATAACACAGATTAGTGCTTATGTTCAGTTTTAAAAACAGTTTCATTTTACGCTTTCATTAAAAATAAAAATACTAAGATAAAAATAATAACTTTACTCTCCCTATTTCTGGTTGTAATGGCTGCAGTTCCTTAATAAGCTGCCGAGTTCAGATGACCCATAAATCAAATAATCTCACTGTAAAATTACAAAATTAGTATAAGATTATTATTTTTTTGCACGAAATAAATGCAATCTATGCTTTGCATTTTAGAAAACGGAATTATCATAAACTATTTTTGATGCATTGAACAGTTAATCACTATGCACCATTCTGTTATCAAATCTGATTTATTCTCCCACAGCACGTTATAATTTGTGCAAACTGTTCCACTAACCCTGTCTTCACTATCCTCCATACACCTACCCTCAATAAGATTCATATCAGGACTGCTACCCGGACAATCTAATAAACGTATCTGGTCATTGTAGAAGTGTGACTTTACAACCTTAACTGGTATGGAGTGCCATCCTGCATAAGGATGCAGTCACTATCGGGAAACATCTGTGGAATAACACGTGCATTTATGACTTCCAGATACTACTTTACAGGCATTGTGTCCTTTACAGCACATAAACGTCCCACAGTTTAGCTGAAATCACTTTTGCCTGATGTTTTACAGTTTCCACTTGACACTCAAGAGTTAAATTCCTCCCTAGACCTGGTCCGACAATCCCACCCATTTTTTTCCTTCCATGATTTCTATCAAGCCATCAGAAACAAACCTAAGCTTATGAAATAACAGTAGAATAAGTTCCTGTTTATTATTTTATAATAACTCACATCAATAAAAATAAACTACTTATTGCAATTAAAGGTCTTTGTACCTTTTTAGTTATGATATTGTAATATTTAATTGCCTCAAATTGTGATTTTAAGTTTTGAGCCCAATTCTGGCATTACTTCTGGAGAGTTCTTAAACATATTTGACATCCAGCTTTTTTTTGTTTGTTTGTTTGTTTTTGTTTCTTACATTCTTCGTAAACTCTTTTGCTGTATCTCGGCCATTTTAGACTTATTTTCTGTATCATACAATTCGTCGGTCCTGGTGGTGTAGTGGTAACCATACTTGCCTTCTAAACCCAAGGTCGCGGGTTCGAATCCGGCCGGGACCGATGGATTTTTTCGGGTGTAAAAATCCTAAATATGGCTTCCTTCAGAAGGGAAGTAAAGCCATGGGTCCCGTGTCGTACATTTACGGCACGAAAAAGAACCTCAAGCCTGAAAGAAGAGGCCTGTGGGCAAAAGTTGTCGGCCGTTTCACGCCCTGAATAGAATGGGACGCTGATGACCTGAGATTTTAAAGAGAGCCGTTAAATAAACAAATAAAAAACATACAATTCTGTCTAAGAGCAGGTTTTGTCGGAAATATTACAATGCCATTTATTTTATTTTTTATTCTTACCACACTCTGAAGTGATATTTTACAATTTTATTTGTTTTTATAGCATTTTTGCATAAACCTCAAGCCCTGTATTTTTAGACAGGTATTTATTTTTACCTATTCTTTCAAGTCCTGTGTTTGTCTTTAATAAGAATAAAGCATTCAAACTAATTCAGAAGAGTTCTTTTGTGATTAGGAACACAACAATTGAAATTAAAATATCAAACTTATGAATGCGATCATTTGTCATCAGTGCCCTCTGGCATTAATAACAAACGTTATAATTTTTCATTTATAACAATGAAACATCTTCATGCAAGGAATTAAATTAGAATATTATATGACTTTTTAGTAACAATGAAAAAATGTACAGTGCAAAAGTATTGGTAATATAAACAAAATTTAAAATTAAGATACAGTTTTAAGTTTTTAATTAAATAGCCATATAGAGCTTATATTTACGGTTAATCCTATAATTTTGAATGATTTGATATATCAGTTATTGAATAAAGGTTAATAACCAGTTTTAAAGTATCATTTATGTAACTTATTTTCTTTAAGCTTGAATATTTTCTTATTTATACACAGTAAAATGCATAACTGTAACAATTTCGTATCTCAATAAACCATTCATTATAGAAACACGTTATTTTATCCAAAGAATTCTTTGGTGTGCATTCAAAGTGCTTTTGAAAGAGATTTAAATCTGTTTTAAACTTAAAAAATTGTTTTAATACATTTCAGATGTATGGGTTTACAAAATATACATACAGAAGCGTAAACGCACTGTTTACGTATTTTGTGGTCTTTAAATTATATTATAATTATAATACCGCTACTCACTGCAGCCTAGATGATTCACACGGTATATAACATTTAGCTACGACAACTGTTAGAAAAAGACCTTACTTCCGGTGACTACAGTAAGAAGAACTCCCTGTATTCCAAAGAGTTTGTATTTACTAACTCTTTAAGTTAATAAGCTTCTATTGTATTACAGTTTTATTTGAAATAATGCCGTACTTAACGAGTGGTGTGGGAAATAAACTTTGGAATTGTTACTGTGAAAACAAAATAAAATGTCAGTGAGATGGAAACAATGCTAATGGCTTAATCCATGACGTAATGATTGTGAAGATTCACAAATACTCGTTATGTACTGTATAATAATTGCTGTACCTAATGATGGCTCAGCTTCGCGGCCTTACTATGCCGAAGCCTGTGCTAACAAAGCGGAATGTGAAATTCAAGCCAGCACAGTGTATGCCGTTATTTTATTTATTTTTTCCAGCTCAGGTGAGCGAAGCGTAACATGCACTTACCTTGGTGTACCACCGCTAACAAGCATTTGTCAGCCCATTTAATAGGAATGTCAAGCCACGAAATGCGACAGCAGTTATGCTTTAGTTTACTCACGGGTACTAATGTAATTAAGTCCTTCAGCTTTGTTCACGGAGACTCTGGGTTGATAATCTTAACAACGTGCGACGTTATCTTTCGAGTATGAATAGCTGACAATAGCATTCTCTTTCGTGAAGGAGGAACTCTTGTACGGGCGTGTAAGTGCATACTGTGATATGCTATATGAGTTTATTAAACAGAGAATTATGTTTCTATATTATTTTTCTGTTTGTAAGAGAATATAGAATCATATATTACTGTGACGGAGGAATAATACAGGGTGTTCGGAAAAACACTGTGCAGTTACAACATATGTTGGAAGTGTCGCCTACGGCGGATATACAGGCCTGAACCCGCTTAATTTTATTGGAAAACACTTTCTGCAGATGTGTTAACATGACCAGAGAGGTGGAACCAGGATTTGTAAATAAAGATGGGGATATCAGGAACATCAATGGTATTCCTTTCAATAAAAGAAGTAAACTATACATAGCAATGGATTCGTTTTTCATGATCCGCATCTTTCAATTCTTGCACTGCTGTCACTTTCTTTATACGGGAACAAATCCAATGTTTTCCTAACCCCTTTTAGTGCGTTAGCAAGCTACTTTTTCTCGTGTCAACTTGCGCAATGATTTTCATGGCTCTACTGCAAAGAGTCAGAAATGTTCAATAACTTCTCTTCGTTTAATTTAGGTGGTCTTCCAGTTCGTTCGGCATCTAACCTTCAGCTTGTCTCTAAAAACTTCTCAATTAAGTCGACGAACCGCTTTACAATGAGGTACAGCTATTTCTGGAAACATTTCAGCAAATGTCTCCTGCACTAAATCTGTGTATTTATTATCTTGTCAAAAGACATGTTCAAAAATACGTTCCTCAATTGAAAGCACCATAATTTAAAATTAAATTGAACATCCAAACACTAAACATATTGCTTTCAATAGCTTTTATCACCTGATAATAAGTAAACAGTTATATGTTATGCAACAATATAACGAATTAAAAACAATCACACATCTATGAGAAATCAATTATACCAATGTGTGTTGAGATTCTGTGTAGAAAAATAACTAACATTGGTTCGAACTTCCAACCCATAAGCTAAGTGCGCAATGACTTTCCGAACATTCTGTAACTAGCGCAACATAACAATATGGTCGACCATGTGTGAGTGGTTCTCGACTTCTCAGTTAATAGCAGCATTTCACCCATTTTCTTTTCTTTTCTTTCTTTTTTTTTCAGCTAAAATTTCAATTCTTTTATCCATTATGGAAATTCATTAAGTATCATTTTTATCCACTTTATTAATCCCTTAAACCAAAAATGTTTTAATGTATCATTAGTTTCGATGAAAACAAGAAAAAATGAGAATATTCGCAACTGATTTGTGCTCGTGCAGTTTTAATTAAAATGAAGAAACAAAGAATTGAATATTCGAATATCAAAGCCGATCATATTTTTCAAAAAATGTAAATTAATTTAAAAATATTCGTGTATATGAAAGCTTCTTTTATTAAAGAATGGACAAAATGCAAAGTGTATAAGTACTACAATAAAGTATAAAATGGAGCGGTAGATCAGTGATTTCATAGTGCTTTTGCTGTAAGAGTAAATAATTTATATATTTTTTGATCATGGCATAAAGATGTTTTTGCTTGAGTTAATTTTCATTTTAAATGATAAGAAATGCTTATAAAAGATTTAAAATTTCTAAGAAATGTATCATATAATTTAATAACCATGTACATGTCAGTGCACAGAATCGAACATATATAAGAAAGCATGTATATTAAAAAGTATATTCATATTCGCACTGCAAACAGATTCTAATAGGCGTTTGTTGTGTAAGGAGGGCATACGTATTTATAGTACCCATTACAGGCCTTCATGTACTTTTCAGTCCTTGCTTCTTGTGCATAAATAAGCAGCAATATTTCTTCGAAATATTTTTAACCCCATTATGAATAACTTTTCCCCGCGGCTTGTGAATACGACGGTTCTATTCCACCTGATTGACATTGCAGCATATAATTCACTTTCTCGTTTTGTGAGAATAATGAACAGTACAATTCCCTTGCTGTATGCCCCTTGATCTTGATTGCAATTATACCCAAAAATGTGTAATATATTTAGAATGTAGACGAACAGAATTTTTAGCATTTTTAATTAATTTGAAATAACTAACTTGAAAGCTACATAGTATTTTATATTTTCTGTGATCTTTAAGTTGTAAACCTCAGGAGGATTTCGGGGGAGGGGCATTTTCGAATAGGAATGTTCTTGAAAAAAATGTGCTTCTATCTACGAACATGCATCAATTCTTACCGCATTCTGCATTATTTAGATGAACATGACCATGTGTGCGTTCTCGAAGGAAAGCAAAGTTTTTTGTCTCCAGGACGCTCATGTAAATCGAAAAACTCCTTTTCACGTTTATAAATATAATGGGAGCATACTTAACTTCCTCTTCAGTGCCAGTCATGGTAAAATCTTCCCTCTTTAACCCCCGAGTGATGAAACACAAAACTTTATAGCTTGAATTCTTGCCAAGAACTGGTTTTATTTTTTTAATGCCTGGGAACATGTTTTACTCTGTTTTTCCGTCTATTTAAGTTACTTTTACCTCTCGAATGCACAACAAGTTGTGAAGAAGTCTGTTTCAGTATGCATGCTTATTTAAAGTTCCATAAATTCATTAAGAGTAAATACACGAAAACCACTCACTATATAATTACAAAAATACTA
Organism: Metallyticus violacea; assembly: GCA_030762175.1. Classification (NCBI taxonomy): domain Eukaryota; kingdom Metazoa; phylum Arthropoda; class Insecta; order Mantodea; family Metallyticidae; genus Metallyticus; species Metallyticus violacea. Next base: position 35,696,054 of record CM060840.1, on the reverse strand, counting down.
GATTCCGAGCTAAAATAATAAAATATGTTAATAAAGTCCCCAAAAATGACAAAATAATGACCCAAAATTGAAAGAAAAAGTTCCTAAAAATTGAAAAAATCGCCAAAAACTTGTATAATAAAATAGCATTTCTATGCCTGGCATACTTATTATGTACGAGTTACTTATGTCCATTATGTACCAGTTAAAAATGCCTACGATCAAAATAATGAATGAACGAATAATATTTCTGTGAATTCAAAATAGACGATTCCTTTGTTACACAAAATTATCTTGGAAAATATTACCATTTTTTCACTTTGTTTTCTATTAACAAAATAGCTAGAATAAATTTAAGCATATATTACAAAACTTATAAGATTTCACTTAGGATATTATAAGCCATAAATTTGTGTAACAAAATTTGGGTATACATAGATTAAATGTTAAGTATTTTTTTTAAAAAGTCCAATAATCATAACATTTGTAAAGTTCTCTCTGAAATAACTTGGATTCTAGGATTCTTATCTATGGATAGGCTTGATATTAGTTGAAAGTTTAAGGAGCTATTTGTTAAGTAATCCTATTCCTTCTTTATTTTTTTACTTAGGCTTATAACTTTATATTAAAAGTTGGTCTAAATGAATATATAAACACAATATAAGTAATAAAATTGTTTACAGCGACCGTCAAATGTAATTAAGCATAATGCTAAAAAAAATGTACTGTAAAAGATATGTGACATTTACATTAGGAAAACGTAATATGTACCTATAAGACCTTGGAACTAGGAGTGTTTTAACAACTCTATGACTCTTCTTTTGAATAATACAAACCTGAAATTTTCTGTTCCCTGGACAGCAGTGCTTTATTAAGTGTGGGAAACTCTACATCTGCGACTAATTCGGCACTGTAATTTTCTCTTGTGTTACCATTAATAAGCAGAATGAACTGAAAATCTCCGTGATTTAATCCCCTTTGTTCGGTAATGATGTGTTCTTTCACGAGAACTGTTTGCTGTGCATGTGTGTGTGTGTGTGTGTGTGTGTGTGTGTATGATAAGCAAATTAAGTCTTCGCGTAATATATTCTACCCACGTAAGGCGGAAGCTTAGCAGACTTAGCCAATGGCGATTTAAGTTGCAAAAAGAGAAATTTATAAAATATATAAAACGTAAAGTTATTACTATATTTTATAATTAGGATTTTACATTTGTATACAGGCGCTTTCCCCTGCCGGTATTAAAAGACCGCGGTAGCTATATATGTGTGTGTGTGTGTGCTCGTGTCTGTGTCTAGATTATAGGACGCCACCTCTCTATCAGGCAACTCCCCAATAATCCTCATGAAGCTGGGTGATCCCGTTGCAGACCTCCATAACTTAGAATATGTCTAAGCAGGTAAAAGGGGTAGAACCCAATACCTTCCAAACAACCACCAGCAATACTCATACTAGACATAGGTGGTATTTTTAATTTTGTTTTCCTATATTTCTTTTTAAAAATTTAGGACTTGGAATAAGTTGCAGTAAACTCTACTTTGTACTGAACTTTTTTTGCGCTTGAAGGAGAACACGGTAGTTCAATAGGTCAGTGCGTCAGCACGGTAGGCTGAAAATCCTGGTTTTAATTCCGGCCGTTACACCAATTTTTCAAATCAGATTTTTCCTTTCTAATACTTACTGCTTTTATTTGACAATGGTGTAGCAGTATATGTTAAATTAAATATAAATAATCCAAAATATAAAATAGTTTTTAATAATTAAGTAGAGGTCTTAATACCCCCACGCGACTATTTATGTCAGAAAAACACAAATTTTTCTCATGCAGTTTACAATACTCTGAAGAATAAATTGCGACTAGCGTCTCATTGTTTTTTTCAAAAGGATTAAAACATGTCCCACAGCGCAAGCAGCACTTCGGACATGTACTATGGTGGAGAGTGCAATATTACATAATTATTATTTACTACTAATAAATAATAAAAGAAACAAAAATGAGCGCTATGACCACGCGACATAATTTCCCTTGGATGCCGCGTGTCTGCTATACGTCGACAAAATAAATTTCCGATTGCGTACCGGAATGAGGACTCTGTAGCATATCTATTGCATTAAGTTTTGAATGTATTAATACATTTATACCGTCTCTGGTGGCCTAGATCGCTGAGGTAGGGACTTGTAAGCATGGGCTGGGGTTTGAATCTCGCCAGGACCGTCCACTTTGAGGCTATTTCCAAGTTTTCCCCACTCATTAGCAGCGAATGCCAGATAAGTACAGCAAGCTTAGGCCTGAAAAGTTTCCTTTTTTCCCAAAAAATTTCTTTTGCGGTTTATCATTTTATTCGCGTCACAGTAGAAAAAAAGGAAGTAATTCACAATTTTAAAAAAAGAGTTTTGTCAACTATTTGTGTTCAAACTCAAAGAGCTAACTTTTCTTTTCCACATAATTTATGGACATTTACATATTAACAAGTTTGCACAATGTTTTGTTTCTTCCATACCGCAATTAAAAGTTAGTTTTCGTATAGAGCTGTATGTTGTAAACAATAGTAGCCAACTGGCCAATATAGAGACTTGCAAAATTGACCTCCCTTTCCATTCATGCCCCTACTCTTCAATTTACTGTGCACAAGCTTTTTTCTCACTTTAATCCCTTGACAGGAGCTTAAAACACGCTGCGCGCCAGCTCCTCCCAGGCTCTCTAGTCTCCGCGTTGGACGCCCTTACGTATTGTTTGCTGGACCACCCATAATCTGTGCACCGTCTCTCAGGAGAGGAAGAGACAAGAAACTGGTCAGAAGCACGCAGAGGAAACCGATTAGCGAACGAAATTCTCTTCTTCAGCTTCTACAAAGCAGCTTGACTTCATAGTGCATCCAAAAGCTCTCCCTAGTTATTGTTGGTTTTCTTTCTCCCACAATTTGTTGATACATTTATCACAACAGAGGCGGATATAATTGCTTTTGTAATTAATTTTTGGGGAGATGGTGGAGTAGTGTCGCTACCACTTTGTATTAATTTCTTGCATTGGGTTGAAATTGCTTTAAACGAACTTGCTGCACTGTAAAATTAAAATCTATTATAGAAATGTCTACGTTCATTAATATATCCAACGTATTCGCTTTGTGTAAAAAAATTCATTTTATGGGATTAAAATATTTTCAAAACTATTTCATATATTTTGTTGAGATTCCTCTTAGCTACATAGTGCATAAGCTCTTTAAAACAGCATTTTGTCTCATGTTACATCATCCCCCTTCTAGTCTGGTATGATTTTACTTCCTATACTGGTTTGCATGTCCTGTTCTTTGAGATTGGCAATGATGAAGATTTGCACAAGAGTTTTGTTGCTTGCTGTCTCGTATGTTGCCTTTGAAACAATTATCCCACCTTGCTTTGTTTGAGCTTCATACAAATTTGTATTTGAATACCCAGTTGTTCCGAAGTGAGCAGTCTTGGACACGATGTATTAAGTGCAGTTTTTTTTTTTGGGGGGGGGGGTGGTCAATACAGGGTACTGAGGTGACACCAGCTTTCTCAGTATGAGACGCCTTCCTTATAATTACAATAGCAAAGTCAATACTTATTCATAAGAGATGCAATGCTAATCTTAACACAACAGATTCTCCATAAGCCAAATGTAAGGCTGGATTAACCTCAGCACACGATTTTTTAGGTAAACGAAATTTCAGAGCAGCGCGTAAATTCCAAAATACCAAATTGAAAATTAAAGGTGTATATTGGAGGTAAAGCAAACGAAAACATATGGAACTAATTCTTATATCAAAGTTGTCTATAAACTAGAGCATTTGATTTCTCGTTTTTAATCATATTAAAATTACAGAACTCGGCATGACGCAGAAGTATTACCATCTCTTATTTAAAATTCATTTTTCTTGTGGTGGTAGGTGCATATCAGTAGATATTGCATGTAAATTCCCTAAATTTCTAATTCTAGGCGAGTCGTAAAGTATGTTAATTGCGAAACTGTAGGAAGCTGTTAAAGAAATTAAGTGTCTCAAAGGTTAAAGCTGAAACTAAATCCAAAAAATTGCTAGAAATTGTATTAGAACATTCTACTAATTTCAATAAATTTAAATATATTATTTTGCGTTAACAATAAGAAAGTAAAAATGTCTCTAATAATTTCGTTTAAAATATAGATATTGCAGAACTGAACCGCGATTATAGGGATTAAGAGAAAACATTTTTATAAATAATATATCACATTACCTGCTCTTCCTTTCAGATTTCATCAAATTCGCGTATTTCAATAAAAACAAAACGTTGCTGACTGCTCGCCACCGCGGAAATAGGTATTGGTTCAGCAGCCACATAAAAGGCGCATGAGTGGGCGTGTGTTCGGCGTACACTTAAGTTATCTATCTTCTCTTTTCCATTACGTCGAATTCAAGGAATTGTCCGAAATGTAAAATTGTGATTGCGTAATTTCTACCTTTAAACTGTAGCTTTGAAGTTAAGAGACGTTAGGGAAGGAGTAAGGCTGAGATAGTAATGAAAACATAGTAGTTTGGAATGACCCAGAGTCGGGAACATTGGACATCATTTTCGAAGTTAAAAGAACTCAAGTTTTCCTCTAATCATTAAGAAGTACAATAAACTAGTGGCAGCATCCTAGGAAATCGATGCACATATCTAGTTACTCTTTCTAGGAATTCGTTGATTTATAAGATACCAGTCAAACTTTGTTTCGTTGCATTGCCCCTACCTAGAGCACACAAATGGATAGCATCCTTAGTTGAAGTCATGAGTAAGAAAAGAATTTTCCTCTTTACGTCTTTTAAAGATTGTGTATTTTCGCACTGGGGCAAAACTTGGTCTAATTTTTTACGAAAGCTCATTTCAATTACTGTTATGTGCCCTTTCCTTTCCAAAAGCGACACAGAAATAAACACAATTAATGACACTAACGTGCCTGCAGCTGTGTGTAAACATTTACACAGGCATTGATTATGCAGCATTTGCTATTCTTATTAGTATCAAAATACAATCTTTCACAGAGTTAATTATGGACAAAAACAAAGTGGCCACTTGCGGTGATGTTCAAGTAGAAGCCCAGGAACCATTAACACAACCATATGGGTGTAGAGAAAAGGTTTCAAAATCTGACAGCTGAGTGTTGTACTATCATTCTATAATTACAGCGATAGTTCGAGAAGTTTAAGCTGCCACAAGTTAAGTAAAACCTTACCTATATCTCGAATTGTGCAAAGATTCAGTACGATCAAGAGGTGTGTGCTGGAATTAAGTAAACTGCGGCCATAAGCGCAAAGAATATACAGTTGAACTGAGCAAAACCAAAAACATCCTTTAGCTGACAATTCGATTTTTGGCATGTGCTATTGGGCAGTGGTTCATTTTAATTATTCATATTGTGAAATACGTTGTATACCTGCACCATACATAAATCCACTTAAGCCACTTGTTTCTATACCAAGACTGGCATATTTTAAATTTCTATATCATATTTTGAAACGGAGAAAATAAACTTTACATAATATCAGCTCTCTAATTACTGATATAATTATTATAAAACTCGAGAAACTTTTAATCTTACTATTTAATATTCAATAAAATGTTCTTCCATGTCTCAATATTGAATCTATTTTAAGTGTCTTAACTAGTTTTTACCTTCAGGAATGTATATAATGTCTAACATTACCATACTTTTATATACACACAGAAATTCTTCTGCTTTACTACCGTGACTGAAGTAAAGAGTAATATCCCATTAAGAATATCGAATGTTAAACTAATGCATTTTTCTAGCTAAAGCCACCAAACAAGAAACTCTGATCAGTCATTCCCAAAGCTTAAAGGTTTCTATGGAAATATATGCTGGCATATCGAACAAAAACACATTTATGTGCTTACAATAATTTTATTTTATTTTAGGTATAACATAAACATAATTTTCTCCACTACAAATTCCATCAATTTTCAGGCATAGGAAATGATCGGTCAGATTTCAATACTTAACATGTTCGAGTACTTTAGTAATTGCTTGAAAGGAAGTTAATTATGTGAAAAATGTCCACATGTGGGCAGAAAGAGTTTGCAAGTGTAATTCTAGAGGCCGTCACAGCAGCTTAATGAGAGCAAGCCTTGGTTTTCTTCCCCTCTTTTGTAACATTAGACAGAAAAACGGGAAAAATAGAAGACCAAAAGTTGGACAGGTCTCGTTTTCAGTGCGTGAGAGTAGACCTTGTGTCCTTGTTTTTTGGTTATTTTAAATATTTCAAGCGCGTAATCTTTAATTATTTTTATTATGTAGACGCTTGAGATGCAACATCTGTCCTGAACATTAAAAAAAGCAGAAAGGTAAACTCGGGAAGTATTTATGTAGTATTATAGGTAGACAACTTAGAAGGTATACTTGTAAATATTTATTGTTAGAAATGGATACGGAATGTAAACTATTGCGTTACCCCTTAACTATTGATTATATTAGTTTTACTGTTAAAATATTAAAAAAAATATAATTTGTACAGTTTCTGTTCAACTCTGATTTCCACGAAAAAATATAAATTATACTGATAGAGGTGGGCCTATCTCTTGTTCTTCTATAAGACTGCCAGACATTATCCAATAAATTGTTTCCAAAAATACACAGCGTATTTCGGAATTCGACCGCACCAATTTAAAGGACTGCAGAACGGTTATAGATAAAAAAAAAAAAAAATTAAATGGGGAACTTATGGTGCGGGGACTCAAAAGTTTAAAAGATACTGTGTAATTTATGGCATTGGATGTTACAGATACATGGAATTAAAACGACGCATTCCTCAGATGTATCCTGTAAAATGTTCGTTTATGCCACCTTGGTAGAGAAATCTTGGAGACATAGTCAGTGGTTACTAATTTTCAATGATACGAGCATCGCTATTTGTTAACAATCTGCTTCTGGGGCTGATTACAGCGTAAAGCATTTGTGACTAACAAGCTAATCATACGGAAGTTGTTTAGCTCAGTTAGCAAAGTGTAAGATTTCTAAGTACAGAAGCTGGTTCGAGCACCGAAATTTACTTGTATTTTTTTTATTTGTTTTTAATTGTCTTCTAGTTCCACCAGTTTCAATTTGTTACATTTTAGGCTTACTAGGAACACATTTGGTATTAAATGTTTAATCACATACATACAATAATTTGCGACATGAAAATGTATTGGTATTGAATAATGCTAAACTCCCTTGCCCAATTTTCATATTCAAAACTAGGAAAACAAACAATGAACGATGCGTTCTGTTTACCATGTTACATTTCTACATTTTCTTCATTTGGAGCAATTTCAGTTTTTCACTCAGTAACTTTTGTACCTACTGGTTAGAGGTTATCAATGTTGGTACCTCTAACAGCTCTCAAAAAGGAACAAGTACCGAATTAATTTTCTAATCGTGCATTCACTAGTGCAATCGCGCCGCTCAGAGGAAAAACGTAACATACGCAACTGATAATTTCAGCTTTCACCAAAGTAATTGTAATTGTTAACAGTTCCATCACAAAACGGTATACTAATTGTTTGGACAATGCTCACATTTATCTGCAGTTGTTCACAATAGCCTGTTTTCTATTTTGACGGTACCATACATATAGCAACGTGCCTTTTGTTTTGAAGGTGTGTAAATATTCGCTTTTAGCATTGAAAATTGTGAAATACTGCATCCTTTACAACAAGCTGATTAAGTAACTGAGTAAATAATTTATTCATAAAGAAACCAGAAACTTTTCAAATTAAAGATTGAACAAGCAGTTCGTACCAATTTAAACACCTTAACGTCTATCCTAATTAAAAAAAAAGGATTCAAGTTTGGAGCCTTATGATTGGAAAGCAAAGTGCCAGAGAGGCCTATACTTAACAACAGTATCGTCACTAAACAAGAAATTACTTTCTATTTCTAAAGTAACTACCCACAACCATTTGCCGGATTTTAATGAGGCTCCATACCAAACCACCCTCTAGTGATATCTTGTAGTCGCTGTAAAAGGCATTCTGGAAGGCTTTTTACAACACAGCCATATTCTATTATTAAGCCTAACAGTGGGAAAGAAAGAGTCGATAATTCTTATTAGAGCCTTAGCTTTCAGCCCAGCCTTTAAATAATGTAAATGGTACACAAAGAGAAGCTACTCTTTAAGTGACGCAAAAGAGAGTTACTTTAATTTATTTGAATATTTTATTTATGATTATGTTGATTAAAACACTTTTGGAAAGCGTAAACTACAAACTATTGTGTCATTGTCGCAGTGCAGTTGGTTGAGATGTGATCTGTAAACAGCTGTAGAAATGCTGCGTGCAAACTCTAATCGTGAATGATTCAAGTCGCTTGGTTAGAGCCTAAACTGAATATTCTCACATTAGGTAATTTTAAGCCACGACTGACTGGGCTGTTTATGTCATCATTAATTCATTAATTATTTCCAGTAATTGTATCGAAGATCTGAACAGTTGATGTGGAGTGTTATGCTATGCTTTTTACAATGATTGTAAATGATCAATTTTTATAATCACTGTCTATTTTTATACCTCAAAATAAAAGAAGGTTATTAAATGTAAA